>NW_004624756.1:15384295-15453486 GCF_000247695.1 Heterocephalus glaber
CTTTTGTTGCCAGTTCAGAGAGTCCAGGTGGTTGAGTATCAGAGTGTTCCATCTTGTTTCCCTTTGGAGTTGCTGTAGGTGATCCAGAAATCTGTTTTTGAGGCTTGTTTATGTGTCTTCTCATTTCTACTGGGGGGTGGGGGGTTGTGGTGCTTCTGGCGCCTGTGCGGCTCACCTTCTCTGCCCTAGGAGCATAGGATGGCAGTGGGGGAGCTTCCTTCTTGGTGCTGGGACCAGCTCACCTTCTCTAAGAAATATTTTCCATTCAATATGTAATTTGAAATCCAACATGTAGGCTTTTATGACCATGAAATTAAACTTTCGACCTGGTTTTCAAAAATGAAAATGAGTGTTTAGCAAAGGGCTCCCTAAGCCCTTTTGTGGTTGTTTACAAAAAATTCTTTTTTAAAATATTTTTATTAGTACATGTTTGTAGCGCATAATGATTCCGCTCCTGTGGGGAGTCGGTCCATTTGCATAATACAGCTTAATTCTTTTTCATCCCCTCCCTCTTCCCCCTGTTTTCCTCTCCCTCCATCTCTAGAGCCCCTTCGCATTTGTGAAAGATCTAGCTCCCTGTTTTCTTTTATCTTTTATTTTGCTTTAGTTTATTTATAATTTGGGTTTCTCATATAAGAGAAAGCATGCGATATTTAAGCTCGTGTGTCTGATTTATTTCACTTAATATTATGGTCTCAAGGCACATCCATTGTCAGACAAATGGCTCAAGTTTATTCTTCTTTAAGGTTACCTAAATTCTATCAGTCCCCCATCTCTGACATATTTTAATTTTATTAGCAAACTGATCACATCTAATTTTTTGAAGGAGGTTTACATATCAGACAGTATTAGTAAAAATTAACTCCAAACATTTTGGAAATCAACCAGTGTGGCCTTTCTTTATGTCATTGGTAACAATCAGACGCTTACTGACCACTAGGTCAGAGAGGTACAGTTGGAAAAACGAGAAGCCAGCAGAAAAAGCAGTCCTATGGCGCCATCTTAAGGTCAATTTGAGAACTACAATGATTGGCGATGAACTTTTGCTTTCTGAGGGGCAGTTAGTTCAGATCCCCACCAAAAGCTATAAATTGTGGACATCACAGATAGACCTTTGCCATTTGCTTCTGATTCTGGTGACTTGAAACACTTTAAAACCATATAAAGTACACTCCTGTCAAAAGGCAGTCCCTGGGACCTGCAGGTCATAATCCCACCCCGGGGGGCCAGGCACTGCTGCCCCAGGAGTCCAGCACAACCTTCCACCAAGTCAGCCGCTCCTGGGGTGACCATGTGTGTGCTGGGACCAGAAGGTCCCATGGGTATGTGCCCCTCCCTCACCTGGTTCACAGTGACCCACTCCTTGGTCCAAGGCCTGTTACACTGGATTCCATGTTGGTAAATCACTCATTGACCCCGAGGTAAGATTATTGTGGAAGGTTCTTGATGTTGTGGGTCAGTGTGATTGATGTTATGCATGATAGCCTGAGGCCCCAATCTCTTCAGACTGTTATGACAGAAACACAAGAGTTAACACAGACCGAGGCAAAAACCTGCATGGGTACTGTGAATTGCAAAAAGGGAAAAAATTATAATGCAAATACAAACTGTTTCTGATCCCCATTTCTGAAAGGGATAGAAAAGGACACGTTTGAAAACTCAATGGCGGGCCGGGGATTTAGCTCAGTGGTTTTGTCGCTTGCTGCGCAAGCACAAGGACCTGAGTTCGATCCCCGATACCAAAAAGAAAAAGAAAGAAAAGAAAACTCAATGGCTGCCTGACTTATTCCTAAGGTTATGTGGGTGGACACCAGCCAGGGCACTGTCTCTGGCCCAATGGGGGCCTGTGTCAGCATTTACTAGAGAAACTGATCCAACACAAGATACACAAATATACATGCATTTACAAGATTGGCTTACAGCGGCCACCCAGAGCGGGATGAGGAAGAGTGCAGAGGGTCTGTCGGCACACTGGAGACCAAAAGATTTAGTCAAAGGTCTGGAGCTCACGGCAGGTCCCTGCAAGTCCCTTTCAGGAGGCCGATGGGTCTGCGCTGGAAGCCAGGAGGTGACATCCAAGGTGAAGGTGAAGGTGAAGATTGGAGCTCCTCTGAAGAAACAAGCAGAACCATCCTTCCCCATTTCCCTTTTGTATCATCCAGGCTGAGCTGATTTAGTGAAGCTTCCCTTAACCAACTGCTCAGGTTTTCACAATCAATCAGCCAACATGGGGCCTGATACTTGGTTGAGGCCTACTCTTCCACTCTTCTCCTCCAGGGCCTAGCTGGGTTCTCCAGAAGCCAGAAGCATTTATTACATGGGGACATGAGGAGCAGCAGCATCCCACCATATTTTAGATTCTGAAGAGTGCCACGAACCTCCCCTTGTGTACCCTGTAATCCCCTTCCCCAGGATGACACATACTCAGTGTGTTACAGTCGCCCCTCCTTCTCTGTTGGTTCTGCACCCATGGATTCAACCAACCTCAGACTGAAGAAACCCAGAAAAATGGACATCTGGGCTGAACATTTACAGATTTTTTTCTTGTCATTAAACAACACAACAATACCGCATTTACATTGTCTTAGATAATATAAATAGCAATGATTTAAAGTCTACAAGAAGATATGTGTGTGTTCCATACAGAGGATCCATGGATTCTGCTCTCCTCTGGGAGGCCTGGAACCATTCGCCCTGGATACTGAGAGAGAACTGAATGTCTATATTATTTGCTATCCTGATTTGGCAAATCAGGGTGGCTTTAGAAAATTCTATTTGGTTTATCCCTCAGAAATCTCTCACCCAATAGGCCAAAGCCCCAAAGTGAAGATTGTGGCAACTTCTGAGACTAGCTACTCCAGCTGTACCAGATAACTGGCCATATGCTCACCATGAGGGGTCTCCACTGAGGAACCCTGGGCCCCATTCTAACATGGGCATCCATGTCAGTTCCGACCCTGTTCTAACCCCCTCCAAACACCTGACCATCTACCTCGCCCTCTCCTGCATCCTCAAATCCCTTTAGGAGGGACTAAGGGAATCACAAGGGGCCCTTTGCCAGGTGTTGCAGGTTCTTCTCCTGGAGAAGTCCTCCTCCCAGTCTAGGGGCTCAGGATTTGGCCATGAGCTCATATTTGGAGCAAGGAGAGGGATCCTGCCTTTGACTGGGCTGCTTGCTGTCAGCCTCCTGAAGGTCCACCCTTGATTTCTTCCAGGGGTGCAAGTTGAGGACTGCCCTGCTCTGAACATATATTTTGTCCCTACAGATTCTAGCATAGTCAGAGACCACTACAGGGACAAAGGACACACAAACTCCTGGATCCTTAACTTGTCATCCATTAAAAGGACAGTCTAGCCCAGTATGGTGGCACAGGCCTCTAATCCCAGCTCCTTGGAGGCTGAGACAAAAGGATCACTGCAAGTTCAAGGCCAGCCTGAACTACATAGCAAGACCCTGTCTCAAAAAAAAAGAAAAAACAAAAAAACAGCAGCAGCACCATGACCTGTGCTTTCTTCTGAGGCAGTCAGAGTACAAAAAACAGTTTTTGCCAGAACTCCTGACATTTAACTTGGGCTTACAGATGCCCAATAGGTAACCAGAAGGAGAACAAAGCTGGACCTTAATGCTTGTATCCTTTATCATCTTAAAAGTTTGGCTGGAGATATTTCCATCGTCTAAGAAAAGTCACCAGAACAAACTTGACTAACCTGAAATTTACCTCACCTACCTCGGCCCCTTCCAGACGGAGCACACCAAGGTAAGAGTAGCTTTCAGGATCCCCAGAGTCATCTGATTACTGGCCTTTACAATGTCCAGTTCCGCACACGTCCCCTAGGGGGCGGCTGAGAGTCTCCGGCCGATGTCCTGAACGGGAAGCACAGCCTCTCACGTGACCAAGACCTCGGCAAACAGGAACAGTCACCTCCCGGAAACGGAACCACCGCTCCAGCCAAGAGGATCGAACCGGAGCTGAGATAATGACCAACGGGACCCTGGCCACCTCAGCTGACCCTTACAAACTGGCCTCCTGCCTTGGGGTGGGCCTGTGGGGTCCCCTTCAGCAGAGTGCACCCCCTCAGCTGCTGCTGGAGCAGGGTCCTTTCCTGGTCTTTTACCTTTCGGTTAAAGCTTGTTCCCGGAAGTTCACACTGTCGCCCTAGCCTTAATGCCCATTCTCACTGAAGCAAAGACTCATGCTAGCTGCAGACAATGGGATTTTTAAAAAGCATTCTTACCTATGGACGGATGAGTTGCATGTAGGGATGTGGCCTTTTCTTACCCATCTCCATAACCCTCTGTGGTTCAGGCTTCCCTGCCGACCACTCCGAACTTGGCGCTGATTATGCTGATCGCACCCACCTGCCTTCTGCAGCTTAAGCGCCGCCACGTGGTCTCCCCCGTGCCAGGGCCCTGCACCCCCGTGGGACCTGTAAACCCCTCCTGCCTTCTGCCCGGGCCTGGGGGGAGCCACACTGAGCTTCTCAGCCCTGCGGTGCTCCCTTGGCGAAGGGTGTTTCCTCCGGGCCTTCCCGAGGAGCAGAAGTAAACGTCACTGGCCTGACAGCGTTCACTCCTCTCGCACCCTCGCCCCAGTCCTGCGACACTCGTCCAGTCTGACTGGCCATGCTGACAGCTGACGTTACTGAGCATGGGTCCCTCTTCTACCGCCGAGCGCCATCTATATTAGTTTCCTGTGGCCGCTGCAACAAAACCCCACAAACTGCATGGTTTAAAAATGACCTCAGTATTCTTTCACAGTTCTTGAGGCCGGAAGTCCAAAATCGGGCTGTCAGCAGGTTCTTGCTCCTCCCAGAAGCTCTGACGGGAAAGTTGATTTCTCCCCTAGTCCAACTCCTGGTGGCCCCAGGAGTCCCTTTGCGTGCAGCTGTGTCACTCCGAGCTCTGCCTCCCTCTCCACATCTTTGCCTTCTCTGTTTACCTGTCTGTCCTCTGGGTGTCTTTTATGAAGGCGTTTGCCAGTGGGTGGAGTGGCCTCCTGGGTGATCCAGGATGATTTCATCTTGAGATCCTTAAGTACTTCTGCAGGGATCCTTCCCCACAGAAGGCAACACTATGTAGCCCAGGTTGGCTTCAGACTCGTGGTGATCCTCCTGCCTCAGCCTCCTGAGTGCTGGGATTACAGGCATGTGCCACTACACCTGGCTACTTGTAGGTGTACAAAATTCAATTCAAAATAGATCAAGGACATAGGTATAAGACCTGAAACTTTGAAGCTGTTAAAAGAAAACGTAGTGGAAACACTTGAAGACACAGACACAGACAAAAATTTCCTGAATAGGACTCCAATAGCACAGGAAACAATTGCAAGAATCAACAAATGGGACTGTATCAATTTAAAAATCTTCTGCACAGCAAGGAAAACAACTAACAGACTGAAGACACAGCCTAGAAAGTGGCTGACAATCTTCGCCAGCTACTTTTCTGATTGGAGATTAATATCTAGAACACATAAAGAACTAAAAACCTCAACACCAAAAAGTCAACTAGCCGAATCAACAATTGGGCAAATGAATTGAACAAACACATCTCAAAGAAGTACAAATGATCAATAGATACATGAAAATGTTCAACACCTTTAGCCATTAGGGAAATGCAAATCAAAACTACACTGAGATTCCACCTCATCCCAGTCAGAATGGCCATCATCAAGAATACAAAAAACTGGGGTGGGATTTAGCTCAGTGGTTATGCCACCTGTCTTGAAAGTATAAGGACCCGAGTTTGATCCCTGGTACCAAAAAAACCCCAAAAAACAAAAAAGAATACAAAAAACTAATTCATAATAGCTATGATATGGAAGTGGCCCAGGTGCCCGTTAGGGGATGAATGGAGAAAGAAAATATGGTACACATACACAGTGGAGTATTACTCAGTCCTAAAGAAGAATGAAAATTTGTCATCTGCAGGAAATGGATGGATCTGGAGTTCATCATATTGTGTAAAATAAGACAAACTCAGAAAGGCAAATGTATTATGTTGTCCCTAATGTGTGGAATCTAAAAAAGATGACAAAGTAGAAGGGAGAGCCACCTGCCTCGCAAGTGCAAGGACCAGAGTTTGATCCCCAGTACCAAAAAAAAAGAAAAAGAAAGTAGAAGGGAGAATGTTAGACAAGGGGAGGGGGGGGGGGGGGGGGGGGGGGGGGGCATGCTGAAAAGGCAGGTATTAAAAATGTGCTCTATGCAGTGAAAGAAAGCATTGTAAAACCTGGGGAAAAGTGGGGAAGGGAGGTTTAGGAGTGTGAAAATGGGCACAGGATGTTATGTGCACATACAGATCTGCCAAAAAAAACCCCAAACAAACCCTATTAATCTTTATAACCAATGGACACTAACAAAAAATGTAAAAAAAGCCCCAAGAATTTGAATGTATATAAAAGCTTAAGAAATGCTACCGCATTATCATGGTACCTTATACAATATAAAAAAATATACAAAGGTGTCTTGCTATACAAGACACCTCTGCAAGATCAAATATATGCTTGTTAGACATGGTAGGGCTAAACAACCAGCATAAACTCAATTGACAACGGTAAAGCAACAACCCCTCAAAAAAAAAAAAAAAAAACGATACAGACAACCAGCAACTGTGTTGGCCCAAGAAGAACATGCAGGCCCGACCTCATGTCCTACCCTGGGCAAGCTAGTTCAGTTGTGGACTCTCTCCAGGGAGGGGGCAGAAGCAGATGAGGGGACAGAAAAGGCTTTCTGGGCCTTACCCTGGTCCAGACATCTGGTCACCCACCAAAATGGACAACCGCTTAAGGCTCTAAAACCTTCTTCAAGGGGGTCTGAGTAGCATAGGCCCCTCTGGATCATCTTCCCGTGGACACCCAAGTCCCAGTCAGAGCTCTGTGGTTAGTTCATTCCTCAGAAAAGAGTTAGCAACTGTGAGTCATCTTGATAATACCACGTTGGCTGCCTATAACTTAAAGGAAACGGCCAGAAAAACTTGAAAATATATTTTTTAAATACTGAACTCGCCAGGCATGGTGGCACACATTGGTAACCCCAGTATTCAGGAGGCTGAGGCAGGAGCATCACCATGAGTTCAAGGCCAGCGTGGGCCACATATTGAGTTCAAGACCAGCCTGAACTACATATACAGTGAGACCCTGCTTCAAACAACAACAAAAAATACTGAGCTCAGATTTGACCTTGGTGAATGAAGTGGTTCTTAGTGGTTCCTAGAATGAAGTGGTTCCTAGAAGTAGTTCTTAAAAAAGGGCAAATATGCATGAAAGAGCCTGCTGGTCCATGCAGGACATTTTGGCTTTTAAATTCTTGATTTTGCAAGATTAGAAATAGGCTGCAGGCAGTACAGGATATAAACCAGCCCCAGAAAATGGCAGAAAATGAACAATGGATCATAACCATATTTCTACCATTGTATCTCTTTGCTCCTGATAGTTTCTACAGAATAACTCCTATTTGTTATTTGGAAGAATTACTTTCTGTTGTTGTGCTGAGGATTGAATATATGACTTTACCCAGGCTAAACACATACTTTACCCCTGCACTACACCTCTAGCTCCATTTTTTTAAAAATGAAGACTATCTATTTGAGACAGGGTCTATCCAAGCTTGCCTGGGTACTTGTGATCCTCTTGCCTCAGCCTTCTGAGTGCTGGAATTAAGGGCATATGCTAGCATGCCCAGCTAAGCATATTCATTGCAAATAATACAGTATGGGGCTGAGGATTTAGCTCAGTGGAGCTGCCCACCACCTGCCTCGAAAGTGCAAGGCCCTGAGTTCGATCCCTAGTACCAAAAAAAAAAAAAAATACAGAATGGGTAGGTATAATTAATAAAGCATGCAGTGAGTGTGAACACTGTTGTGGTCAGCAGGATTTGGCAAGGGAATACATGAAATACAGGACACATAATTTCTAAGATTTATTTTATGATAATTACCCAAAAAATCAAATGCAAGGAATGCAAGAGATTAATCACACTCTAGAGGCCTAAAGGATTCAGCTGCCTGGATCCCAGCAGTTTCCCACACAAGTCTAGGTAAAGGCTTAGAGTCTGAGGCAATGTCCTCCTCAGGTCCAGCCAGAGGCCTAGAGCCCACGGCAATGTCTCATGCTTGTCTGTATTGAGGATCTACACCTGGAGGGCCCAAAGGCCAGTGGTGGAAGCCAGAAAGCCTACACTGCTGAGATGAAGGATTTCTGCCACCCAGCTGAGGGATCCACATTGGAGACAAGAAGTGATGCTCACAGTGAAGATCAGAGCTCCCCTGACAAGAACAGCAAGTCGTTCCCAGTGACAGCGAGGCCCCGAGCTCCTCCTCCAACAAGAACAGCCAAGTTCACATCAGGAAAACATCCACAGCAAGCTTCTCCTAGCAAATCAACAGGCCAAGATCTTCCCCTCCAGTTCTCTTAATCGGCAGGTGGATCCTCCATGCCCAGACCATGCTGATTCAGTTCAGCTGGGCGTTACAAGTTGACCATTAGTCAATCCGATACAGACACTAACTTGTACACAAGGTTCCTAAGAAGTTGTTTTACCAAATCTTATAGTAAATTTTGATACTCATGACATACAGTTGTAAATCAAAGCCTACTTTAATATAACTATTTTCACTTGAACCATTATTATTTATGTCTTGTTATGTATTTTATAGAGAATATTCTCAGGCACCAAAATTACTTAAAATTCCCATAAAGAAAAAAGAAAACTTCTATTTGAGGACACATTGATTTCAGGAATAAACCACTTTCATAAAACTACATAAAATTAATGGTAGGCTTTTACTTCAACTAATTTTAAAAATGACAGGCTACGTGTCTCAGATCATGTTTAAGACAATATTGCCTGGCCAAATGGAACAGACCAATAAACACAAAACTGTTCCTTTAGTGAACAATTTTGACTGAAAAAAAATTGAAATAAAAATCAACAACATCTGTTGAAATCAAGAACTCAGGATAACTCTAGCATGCCGCTAAGTTTAAAAATAGCCTTTTCCATCACTGGAGATCAAAATATCTTTGTGAAAATGTGCACAACAAAAGAGTCGCATAGCCAAGGATTTAGCTCAGTAGTTTTGCCGCCTGTGCAAGTGCAAGGACCCGAGTTCGATCCCCGGTACCAAAAAAAAAAAAAAAAAAAAAAAGAGTAGCATAATTGCAACCAAGACATCTTGCTAGAATATTGATTTAGAATCAGGAAATCCATCTTAATTGATGCATACCAAGGTGGATAATGTTAATAATTCCTTGAGTGGGTTACCGCGTAAGGGGTTCCATTATGATTCAAACAAAAATTTATGTAAGGTGACTTCAGCCAAATGGCTCTTCCTGATGATCCTTGGGGCTGAATTTGAAAACAAAGTTGGCCAAATGGAGGTGGACAACGAAACCAGTCCAACTGTGAAGCGGAAACAGGGCTGGGGGAGGAGGGACAGAAGCGTGACCCTCGAGGCCCTCTACCATGTTCCATCAGCCCCATCTGCCCTGCTGCTCCCAAGAAGGTGAGCCAGCACCCAGAGAAGCCTGGAGTTTCTGATTCTTGCAACCTAAAATATCCTAATTCATAAATGTGTTTTCTTGAATGCAGATTTATTTTGCCTGTCTGTTTTCCACTTGAGGCAAAGCTGATTCTAGATGGGCAATGACTTTTCCTGGGCCGAAATGCTTTCCCCACTCCTCAGGCACATAGCACTTGAGCCCTGAAGTCAGTTTGGCAGATGATTTTTTTTGTACCGGGGATCCAACTTTGAACCTTGCACTTGCGAGGTAGGTGGTGGAACCACTGAGCTACCTACATCCCCAGCCTGGCAGAGGAAATTTTTTAATAAACAAACCAAGTAAAATCTCAGAGCCACATCCGGGCTAACTTTTGCCTTCTTCCTAACCATTTACCTCTATCTCTTCTATTTTATTTTATTTTGTTCCTTTTACCTGATGATTCTTTCCTTTATTCTTTTGCTAAGCAGCAAAAGATTGTCGCCAATGTAGAAGATGAGGAACTAGTCGTAAAGAAGACCTGACATTCCACGCCCCGCCCCCCGCCCACATCCACTGGAGGGGCATTGGTTTTGTTTCCAGGATTGCCCTTTGGATTTGTTTTCGCGAGTAATTATCTTGGCTTTACTCCTGGAAGTACGAAGCTGATTATCCGGGTCTGACTTCCACTGCCACGCAGAACCCCACCCCAGAAAGACAGACAGACAGACCCATCTGTCTCCTCTCAGCGTCCACAGTAAAGAAAGTTTATCCCCCGCCCTGGAATTCACCTTTGTCCTCCTCCGAATCCAAGCCCTGGCCTAGAATCCTGGACTCGGCTTAGAGTTCCAAATAAGAAGTCTGGAGATCCCTGCCGAGCTAGCGGGACAAGGCACAGAGGGGTGCTTTTCCCAGGCAGCAGGGTCGGTTTCGGGCCTCGCCAAGCATTTTAGGGTGAGACAAGGCGCCTGCCTGCACCCCGCATCTCCCAGGAGACGGGCGTTCGCGCTTGTCCTTCCTCCTCCCCCAGGCTCCTGAGCTGGCCGGGCACCGCCTCCTCACCCAAGCCACCCAAGGCCCGGGCCGGCAGAAGCTGCGGGCCAAGCCCGCTGCCCTTCAGCGCCCCCTTCTGCCGCTGGAGAGAGCGCCCCACGCATGCGTGGGAAGAGACAGCGCAAAACCAAGCGCCAAGGCGGGGAGAAGCGTCTCGCCCGGACCGGGAGGGCGGCCCTCACCGGGCTCTGAGAAGGGGTGGCCCTGCCTCGGAGTGCGGGCAGAAGCTACTGAAAATCTTCTTAGCTGCTTACACTTCTCTCACACCGCGCTGCCCCAGCCTTCTGAAGTGCTTCCCACAGAGACATATAAGCTCATAGCCCAAGCTCTGTACTGGAGCTTTACTTCAACAGTTTTACAGCTTTTCACTATAAACGCTTTAAGCATCCCGGAGAGTTGAAGGGACCGTTCAGTGAGTACTTCCATGCTCACCAGGTCCAGCAGTTACCATTCTCCGGCGTCCCCTCTTACCCGTCTGGCTGTCTCCATCACTCACCAGTAATTTTCTTCTGATGTTTCAAAGCGTGTCAAGGTGGTTTCTGTCCTCAGAGTTCAGTGTTGGTTTTACTGATTTACTGGAAGGAATTCACATGCAGCAAAACACCCATTCCTAAGTGTGCCGCCCGGTGGGTTGTGAGGAACGCCAGGTAGCCGTGCTAAGCAAACCTCTGTCAAAATGCAGTCTGTTAAGATCACCCCTGAAGGTTCTACAAGGTTCTCTTTCCAGGCAGCATCCTCTGTGCCTCCCAGAGGCAACCATTGCTCCGGACCCTCCTGCTGTTAGCATGGATTCGTCCATACAGCAATTTTGCTTGATCTAGAATTACACACCCAGAGCGGGGGATGTAGCTCAGCGGTTCCGCCGCCTGCCTCGGCAGGGCAAAGACCCGAGTTCGATCCCTAGTACCAAAATATATATATATATATATATATATATATATATGTTGTGTAGGATTACACACCTACACACGCACGCACACACAACAGTGTGCAGGGAAAAAATGCACCCATACTGAACATGCACCCTTTTCTGGCCATCATTCCATAAACAGCACAGTACCACAACTATGGACACAAGTATAGAAGATCTATATCCAGATCCCTCCGTATCTTCAGGGGAATTGACTCCCAGACCTACTCCCATACCAAAGTCTATGGATGCTCAAAGCCCTTCTGTAAAATGGCACGTATCTGCATATCATCTATACACGTCCTCCCATATACTTGTCTCCTCTACATTACTTACGATACCTAATTCCACGTCAGTGCTTTGGAGATAGTTGTTGTGTTAAGGAATGATAACAAGAAAAAATATCTGTTTACGTTCAGTACCAACACATTTTCCCCATATATTTTTGATCTCCAGATGCAAAGCCCATAGATATGCAGTGCTGACTGTCTTAAAAACAAAAACAGAAAAAGAAAATGCTTTTTTTCTTAAATGAATAAAATATTTGTTGAAAATGTGCTGAGTGAACACTGGATCTTTGACTTATAATGTATTTTTAACTGCTTTATTTTAATGTAATATAGGTAGCTATTAATAAAGAAAATATTAAACACATACTTCTTCCTTCTATGAAAAAACAGAACAAATTTTCCTAACAAAATAATTACAGGATAACAGTTAATACACTGTGTATCATGGTCTTAACAGAATGGCTAAAATTATTTGTTGCATTTATACTGCTAGTTTCTCTTTGTTTGTTGAAAGTGCTCTTTTGGATAAAGCTGTTTTCATTTGGCATAGTATTTTTTTAATTGATCATATTGTTGGATATATTGATAGTCTGTTTGTGTGAAGTTGCTACAGATGAGCTACCTGTCTTCGGGTTTGGGATCTTAAGAATCTATCACAGTTTTCCAAAGCCTCTCTGGAGACATGGGTTTTCATTTCTCTTGGGGAAATAACCCAGGAGTGCAGTTTCCAGGCTGTAATGTAAGTATATGTTTAGCTTTATGAAGACCTGCTAGAGCATTCGCAAGATTCATTTTTAAATTGAGAAGACATTAAAGTAAGCAGTACGCATTTAGATGGAGTAGAACAACATAGAAGGAATCTAAGTGTTTCAACCTTCTCAGCTCTTTGGGCAAATATTTACTTATATAAAATGGTGCCGAGAAACAAATTAAAGAAGATGATGGAAGTTCCCCAGGCTGCTGTCCATCAGCAGCTGCATCTTTATTAATAATCCTACATCATTTTTTAAAATGTGCACCTCAGCAGGGGTTGGTAGTGCATGCTTGTAATCTCAACTACTCAGGAGGCTGAGTCACGAAGATTGTAAGTTCAACCCCAGCCTGGAGATCATAACTTACAAAAACTCTGTCTCAAATTTTTTAAAGAGAAGGGGAGATGGTGGGGATATACAGTAATTCAGTCTTCCTGAGTTCATGCTCCAGTACTGCAAAAACAAACCTGGATGAAAAGGCTATTCCTCTAGAGCTCTCCTCAGCTCTGCCACCTTTCCTAGGTGGCAGCAGCTCTCTGCGAGGTGGCCCAAGTCACCCTGTAGCGTCCTGCGGTTTGTTTTTGCCCCTCTTCTGACATGCCTTGGTGACCTCTGGTCTCATGGAAATGACAGGCAGCCTACGGCCCTGAGATGAAAAGCTGCTCTGTTACGGCAAATGTACAGCCAAGAAACAGTAGAAACAAATTGTGGACTTTATTCCTCCTAGAAACCTTTATCTACACAGAGTAGCTCTTAAATGTCCCCACTGTGCACACAAACACACAGAATCAGTAACTGTGAGGGGCGGGTGTGTTAATTAGCTCGATTCAGGTCCTCACTTCACAGTCGACACAGATGAAAACATGATGTTGTATACTTTGAATTATGCAGTTTTAGTTTCCCAATTATACCTCAATAACTCTGGTGAGGGGGGCATTTAGTAATAAAACATATCCAGCTATAAAATCTCAAAATCAAGGGCTGGGGATTTAGCTTAGTGGTTCTGGTGCCTGCCTCTCAAGTGCAAGGTCCCAAGTTCAATCCCAGCACCCAAAAAAACCACAAAAAACTCAAACTCAAATATTAATTTTTGCACTGTACTCCTTTTTCTGTAGAAACTACTTGGCCATAATGTAAGATTCAAAAACACAAAAGGTAAGTTGAAAAATTGTTGAAAAATTGTCCCTTTCTCCCAGCTATCCAGATCTTCTTTCCAAAGACAACAAGCTTTTTCAAACTTGCACATACGAATATCATTTGTTACCTTATCACACGATGGCAGAGATTAAAACTTCCCTGTCCCCAAATCCATTAGCCCACTGTCTCTATTATACCACTCCAGATTTGGGGTGCTCCTCATTGCTGTCCAGTTAAAACCTACATCTTTCAGCCTTTCTTTTGATGAATAGCATTACTATGTAACTAAGCTCTAGATGCCAGAATAGAAGCCAGGATATACGTTACACTTCTTAAGAGTCTTTCCCCTTTTTGCTAGCTGGAATGTAGATTTGATGCCTGGAGCTGAAGCAGCCTGGCTAGACTATAAAATGGCGGCAGAGCCACAAGATAAAAGGAAGCTGGGTCCCGTTCATGGATCGCATGAACCAGAAGACCAAACATTTTATAATGGGGAAATAAAAATAAAACAAATTCTAATGAGAATTTAAATTATTTCCAAAGCACAGTTTGTTTGTTTTACCATGCAGGCCTCCCTGTTAACAACAAATTTATCAAATTTAGACTGAATCCCAGAGGGAAGAAGAGATCAAATTTGTCACGATAGAATCTTTGTGCATGTTTGAAATATTTATTGGAGGATTAAATTCAAATAAAGATCATACAACCTTGTACTCATTAGAAAGAGCCACAGATATGATATAGTATGGACTTATATTCTTTGACAAAGGACCAGTAAGTCCCACAAATGAAATTTGAAAAACGTTCCAGTAGATGGCAGTGTTCACCAACTTTTTTCTCGAATAATAAATTCCAAGGTTAGATTTTGTTAACAAGTTAAACATTTTTTTTTAAATTTCTGAACAAGAATTTTATGTTTTTGTTATACGTTAGTCTCCAAATTATAAACCCAACTGAAGTGACAATAGCATAATAGAGTCACTGAGGGGTGAATTAACAGTATTTCGTGCTAGTAAGTGCTGGGGCTTTGGTTATGGGCTGAATTGTGTCCCCTCCTCAAATTGGTAGATTGAAGGCCCAACCTCTGAACTGAATGAATTTGCAGACAGCCTCTAGGGAGGTAAAATTAAATGGGGTCTTAGGGTGGAGTCCTAATCTGGTAAAGCCAGTGCTCTTAGAAGAGAAGGAAGCTGGGGACATAGTTTGGTGGTAGTGCACTTGCCTACTGTGGCAAGGTCCTGGGTTTGAATCTCAGCACTGTCGTAAAAAAGAAGAGGAGGAATGGACCCCAGCTCGCTCTTTCTCTCTTATCTCTCTCTCTCTTCAAACACACAGAGAACAGGGCGTACGAGGAAACAGGAAGGCACTATCTCCGCACAATCCAGGAACCAGCCCTAGTGACACTTCAGCTTGCATTTCCGGTCTCCAGGACCGACCGTAAGGAAGTAAAGCTCTGTGGTTTAACCACCCAGTCCGTGTGATCACAGCCAGCCCAACAGTATCAGAAGCTGTGCTGGATCTCCTCCAACCATTCCCCTCCCGGGCTCTTCTCTGTCATCTGCCGGACTCCTGATGAGCGTAACCAGGCTCAGGGTCATTGCTACAGCCCCTAAACACTTCTGGTCCCTGCACTTGTCCCCCAGTGACGCAGCAGCCAAGGGGATTCTATTAAAATATGAACCAGATCATGTCGGTCCTTGCTCAGATACCTTCAAAGGATCTGCTCTTATTCAGCAGAAAGTTTAAAAGTCTGTACAATGGGTCACAAGCCCTTCACTGGGCACCCGGGTCCCCAGCCTCGGTGTGTTTCATTCCTTCCTAGGCTCTTCCGTTACTCCTGCCACACCAAACCATCATGTTTCTGCCTCAGGGCACTTGCACATACCGATTTCCCTGCCTGGAATATTTCTCCGCTGATGCAGATGTTACCTTATCCGTGGGGGTATCTTTATCTTAACTGCAAACAATGTACTTTTTAACTTCCTGACTTCCTTTCTGCATTTATGTTTCCCTTTAGCCCATACCATAGTCTAACATAAAACGTATTTTGCTGATTAATTTCATTCATTGTCTGTTTTCTCTCCTCTAAAATCCAAAGCCCATGAGGGCAGGGATCTTTATGTTCTCTTTTCACAGTTCTGGATTTAGAAGCTTAGAAGAGGGCCTGACACTGTTATGAAGACGTGTTCCCTCTGGACTGGAAGAGCCCTGCCATTTGGCTCCATATGGAGAAAATCACTAAGGATGAGAAGACACAGTGTGGAGAGGTCTCAGCAGCTGTCTGCTCCTCAGAGCAAACAAGAAAAATTAGACAAAAACCATTGCATGAAAGATTTGGAGAAATTTGAAAGATGAAACACTGAGAAATCTTAAGGATTGCAATAAACTATTAAAAAAGCAAACCTCTCTGGAGAAGTCGGAAAGTAGGACCAGTTTTAAACTTGCTGATATTTACCATCCCTGCTTCCATGCAGAAGGAAGGGCTGGCCGACTGCTCATGATTTCTCAAGCCCAGATGGCTCTGGCTAAACTGCAAGTACTTTTTAATCTGAGTTTTGTGCACTTAGATATGCAAATGCTGTATTATTATATGTTTCAAAGATGAATAATATTTTGTAATTAATCCTGTTTTTAAAATAACACAACAAAAAAGATAAAAATAAATTTAAAAATAAAAAGCAATATAACAATGAACTTGGCTAGAAAGATCATTATACAAAATTCATTCAAGGATTGTATGACTCAGTTCCCTTAAGGTGATGTCATAATTTTAATGATATTCTTGAATATTATTTGCCTGTGTTTATGTAGCTCTCTTCAACAAAGCCAATAATGGGGTGAAGCAGCATATTATCTCCATGCACCTGTGGAAGTTATTTGGATTTTATAAGCTGAACTATAGAGTGAGATACAAATTAGTGAAAGTGGTTTGCCCAATAAAATGTGATGAGGGCCAGGGATTTAGCTCAGTGGTTTCGCCACCTGCTGCGCAAGTGCAAGGACCTGAGTTTGATCCCCGGTACCAAAATAAAATAAAATAAAATGTGATGAATTGAAAGTAGGATTGACGTGCTTACGTACTGCAGTGCTTACCTACGTTCCTGGAAGGTGCTGATGACATTCGATGACATCTTCCAGTCTTGTGACTGTGGTTCTTTGTTGCATGTTTCATTATTGGAATCACTGTTCCTAGGCCTTGCTGTTGGGGGCTCTCCGCTGATGGATGATGGATCTGACTGAAGAGGTTCTTAGTACTGGAAAGAGCCTCAGAAATCATGATACCTTCGCAATCCAAGTCAGACACAAGAAGAAACTTGCTCAAAGACATCCACCCAGCTTGTGGTTAGCTGGCATTAGGGTCCAGTTCTTCCGACTGCAGCAGCATGCTCCTCAGAAAACCCATCAACATTTCCCAAGGCCGAGCATTGCCCTACCTGTAACAGTCACCACTTTTTGAAGGGTAGATACCGTATTTAAACTGACCATGCAGGTTTGAGAAAGAATGGACAAAGCACAAAAGGGGAGACTGGCCTTTGGGAATCACTGCAGAAGTGACAAGGCTATGGGAATAAAGCAAACAAATCAACAAACATGGGAATGTTGAGTGGGCCACAAATAGTTCCTGTCTCTTTGCTCTTCTTGTGACCTTAAGAACAGTGATTTCAGGACTGCTACTCTGCAGTTTGCTCTAAGGGTATACATCAGTGTTCTTCCTCTCCACCAAATATTTCCAAATATTTTTGGTAATAGTATCATTAAACATCATTAGTTTCTAATGAGTTGCACAGAAAAAAGCAATTAACGAGTCCATTATTTGGACAAGGATACATGAATATTTTCTGCACTATAAATCTGTTTTCTAGTCAGATGAATGTTTGGCCACCTGGTAATGGGGAAACTCAAAATCCATCCAGGTTAACCTGAAATATTGCATTTCCTGCCTTTGGGGCTTTGAATTTTTAAACTTCATGTTGTAATAGATAGTGATCAGAATAAAAAATTATAGCATTCTTAAATACGCACACATGTTTAAGTCTGTGTGTATAGTTCACATAGCAAGAGCTGTGTTTTCCTAACACACTTGTATGCTCAGGAAGAGTATATGAATGCCAAAGGCTGGTGTCAAGTTTCTCCAAGCAACAAAGGGTATGATCACTGATCACATTTTATCGTAGTATGCTGGTCTGTGAACTCTCTGGCACTGACATATGACATTATGAGTATGATTTGAGATCCTGTGCATTAGATACATATCTATTATGTTAATAGATCACATCTACAAAGCATAAAACACACAAGCATTAAAGGATTTTATAGTGTATCAAGTGATACACTATATTATGATGAAAATGACAACAAATGCTAAAAGTGACAAAAAAGAAAAACACCCCTTTAAAGGGCTGGAGCTGTTATTCAATCTTGCCTCTAGTCAGATTTCCCTTGTATCTCATTGGCTAAAAATTGTATCTTGTATTCCTTCTGAACCAATCAGAAAGAAGAACAGAATGATCACCACTGGCTTAGACTCACACCTTAGGCTGCACATTAGTATCACTTGGTGCATTTTTCAAAAAATGTCAAACGACGTCAATCAAATCAGAATGTCTGGAGGTGGCCCTGGTGACTCAGTATTTTCATGGAGCTCCCCAGAAAGTCTGAGTGGTGATGAGGGGTAAGAGCTAGTGAATGTCTACTTCTTAGACGAAACAAGATGCATCCCTTTAGAGGAGGAAGAGTCCTAGCCTCTCTTTAGATACCTGGTTGCTTGGTAACTAAACAAAGCCAGGGTTCTGTCATCAGCGAAGGAGGCAGAGATGGCAGCTGTGACTGACACACACCACAAACATGGAAGAGGAATCTCACTTTGAAGTCACAAGCAGTAGGCTGCATAATCCTTGGACATTAAAGAAAAGGAATTCCTTGTTGTCTACTTAGGCTCAGAGCTACTCAGACACTGAGAAGCAAGTTTGTCAAGATGAGAGAGGACCGAGGTCATGGATTCCAATGATGAAACAGGAAATTCATTCATGAGTTTTTGGCACGCCTCCAAATGGACAACTTAGCCAAAAATAGGGTAATTGAATTTTCCTCCACCTCTTTTACTGTCCTCCCTGAGAATGATCAAATATTACAACTAGATGAGACCTTAAAGAAAATCTATTGTACCCTCTTCATGCCAATAGCCTTCAATCACATTTCAATCATGAAGCGCTCAAGTCACAGAGCTGCTGTGTAGTGACTGCAGATTACCCAAAAGTCCAGCCCTCCCTCCCTCCCTCTTTCCCTGTCTCTAATGTTTGTGATGTTGTTGTTTATTTTTTGTTTTGTTTTGGGACCAGGGATCAAACTTAGAACTTTGCACTTGCAAGGCACACTGAGCTACATCACTGGCCCAGCTGTTTATTTATTTCGCTTTGCTTTTCCAATTCAGAGATTGAACTGGGCCTTTACACTGAGCTACAGCCCCAGACCTTAAAATTTTTGAGACCGAATCTTGCTACAGGCTGGGCCTGAGTTTGCAATTTTCCTTCCTCAGCCTCTCAGAGTGGCGGGATTGCAGGTGTGCACTGCTACACCTGCTCTTTCTGTAATCATGAGTTCTTCCTGCTTTTCTGATTGCACTCATGGGGAGTCTAGACTGTTGAATGCCATAGGCCATTGCTAAATGAACAGTATTAGCTACAACACTCAGTTTTCTAAGGAGACACAGGGGGGCAGCAAATGTTTAGGAAAACAAAATGTAGTTTTTCACATACCAGCTACATATACAGTACGCATATATTTGCAAAATGTTTGGAAAGGGGACTTTTGACATTGAGTTTTGTTTGTTTGTTTTGGGTTTATTTGATGGTATTGAGATCACTTAGTATGCATGTGTGCTTGGGGGTATCAGAGAAAGTGTTAATCACCATGATTTGATTTTGCTTCCAGAATATGCCTCTGCTAAGAGATTGTGAAAAGCATTCCCTATAAGTAGGAAGCATAACCCCTTGTGAATATTTTTAAATTTTCTATCATGTTGTCTTTATAGAAATTAATGTGGTTTGTTGTCACAGAGTTTGGAACAAATATAGTCAAACTTATTGGTGAAGAATTCCTTTAGTTATCATAACCCATTTTATTGTACTTTTTAAAAATTTATTTGCAATACTGGGGATGGTACCTAGGGCCTCACACATGCAGGGCAAGTGCTTTGCCACTGAGCTGTGTCTGCAGCCTTATTGGAATGATTATTGATTTCTTCTTTTTTTTTCCATGCAGGTATCAAACTCAGGACCTTGCACTTGCAAGGCAGGCGTGGCACCACTGAGCTAAATCCCCAGCCCTGGAATGATTATTGGTGAACAAGACATTCTCTTTGGGTAGATACTTCTATTTCTTATTTCCTTGCTTTTTGTATGTTTTTCTCCTTTTTGTTAAGTTTCTTATCACTCCCTAAGAACTCCCAATCAAATAGTGATTATTCCTGTTTTCCTACTATGACCTGATGATTTAAAAAGAATACTCCAAGAAACTTCAATAATTTACTAAAAGATGAAACTGCAATACTAAGTACTAAAATACTAACACTGGTATTAAAAGTAGAGTCTTTATACCAGGACTTGAATACCACAAAATACTAGTCCTGTTACCAAACTATTCAAAACACACTAAAGACAGGTAAGTGTAGACATATTCAGACTCTACCCTGATACTTTCTCGTTTTCTTACAGGTTTCAGTGGAGGTTGAGCTCATGAAGGGGAGATGTCAACATCAGACTGAGGAGCCATTATGCTAGTTTTTTCCAGAACTAATGCTTTGGAGATAATTTCTATCAATGCTGCATTTTTCTCATCTGCAATGTAAATTTTTAATTCCTGCTTCATTAGAGCAGATAGGATACTTAGGTTTACAAACATGCTTTAATAGAGAAAGTTTTTTCATCAAGTCCTTAATCCAGCACACAGCATCCTGAACAAATTCACTCAGGGACAGTTGTGATGAGGAGAAAGCTACCAGCCTGGATATCTGGCCCTGCACCCCCCCAACCCGGCCACTGTTAAGATTTAGATCTTAAATGTCCCTCCAGGACATATACTAAAGGCCTGGTTACCAGCTTGTGGTACTATCAAGAAGCAGTGGAACCTTTAGGAGGTGGGGCCTAGCGGGAGAAAGTTAGGTCACTGGGGGTGTGGCCTTGCAGTGGATATTGGGATCCCGTCTTCTTTGTCTTTGTTCCACCACACACACCTGCCATGATGTGCTGCCTTACTTCCGGGCCCCAAACCACATAGCCAAGTGACCATGGACTGTAAAATCCTGTGATGCTGGCAATTTCTTCCTCAGGACAAAACTGTGGAAAACATACTAAAATCCTGTCCTTTGGGAGGTTTGAGCCAGGGCACTGTTTAATCTCCAACATCACACATCAGACTTTTCTATCTAGTGCTGGCATTGAGAGACAGCAGAGCTTGCCAAGACCAAGGAAATCCCGTCATTTGAAGAAGTTTTGCCTTGTTAATTTCTCTTTCTAGTAGTAAAAGTCAAAGAAAGAAAGGTGGTCAAAAGTATGTCAATGTCCTGAGGGTTTGGTACAAATATTTGTACAAGAAATATATGTAAACTGGATGTGTATTTTTATATGTTGTACTTAACCTGAATTTTATACAATAGTTGCTTGCGTGCTGTAATAATGAAAGGAAAACATTTGTATTTAAACAATTTTAAGTATTTATTCTTTGAGCATTTTATTCAAGCTGTAGTTTTAAAATGTAAGAACTTCCAAATAGAAACTAAAAGCAGTCATATGCTACTGAGTTCTTGTTCAACCAAGAGTCTTAGACACTACAGCCTTCAAAACTTCCCAAGACAAATCAAAACCAGTTTTTCAGAATTAGAAATAAAATATTTAAACTGAAGACCACCGTTAACTCAGTGTCGTATAACTTTGGTTATTTTAAATAGTAATTCTCAAAGGAGTAAGTCAAGTCAGAAAGGGAAATATGGGTATAAATTCTCAGGTTTTAGTGTTTGTTTTCAACCCCTCGCAGAGAGGATACTTCCTTCCCAGCCTTCTGAGCACCACACTTCAAAGGAAAATTGTATAATTCTTATATTCACAACATCATGGCTGAAATTATCTAATTACAGAGGTTAAACAATTTACATTGTAAGATGGAGAAAGAGCACTTTTAGTTTGGAAACAGATGAAGTGATGTGTGTGCTCTGTTAATTTTTTTTTTAACCTCATACACTTGATCTGGCCTTGTTACATTGTCAAATAAAATTTTCAATGTAACTTGCCAGTTTGAAATAAATACAGAAATCACACGATGTCTTTCAACAATACCTCCCCAGGGTTCAGAGCCATGATAATTATTGTTTTATTTGAGGCGAAGGGGATGGGAAAAAAAAGGACTCAAGATAAAAAAAAAAAAAAAAAAAAAAAAAGAGGACGCAAGATAACATATCTTAGATTTTTGAATCTGGGACTGTAAGTGGAGGTCATGTTGTGGCTGCGCTTTTACCGTCGCCGGATCTTTCAGCCACGCGTGCGAACGTAATGAGGCGCCGTTATTCAACCTAAGTTTGTTCTTTTAAGTCTGAGGTCTGGTGACAAAGCAGCGACTCTGGTCTGCCGTCGCGCTGAGTACATCATCGGAATGTGCGTCCCCCTGGAAGGCAGGAAGAGTGTCTCCACCTTTGAAATCAGCCCTCGTGCTCTAGACCTAGACTGTGGCAGGTCCTGCAGAAAATCGCAGGCGAAGCATTGCAGGTTGTTCCTTCATTCATCAGAGAAGACAAACTGAAAGTAAGCAGAGCCCCGTGCGTCCGCCCCGGCCCAGGACCTGGCTCCCCACCTGCCGGAGGGGACTGGGGCAAAGGCCGCCGACGCGCCCGCGGAAGGGGAGCCAGGACGAGAGAGCACAGGCGACAGCTCTGGCTCTGGGAGGCAGAGTTTTGAGGCTTCCTCCCCAGACTTTCGGGAGACTTGCTTCAATTTGCGAGACTCTCTGTCTCCACAGGCCTCTCAATTCTGAATAAGAATGAGCCAAAGCCTGGCCCGCCGGGATTTGGCGCCAGGGCCCGCTGCGGGGCCCTGGATCCCCGAGGGGCGACCGACAGTGGGCGCGGCCGCCTGGGTGTAAGGGGGGCCTCCTGCTCCCGGGTCCGCCCTGCGCCGCCCGGAAGCGACGCCACCTGTTTGCACAGAGAGCTTCATTTCCAGCCAAAGACGCTTGTCCCCCAGTAGTGACCAGGCCCCACTAGGGGGGTGGCAGAGGCACCCAGGCAACATTCTCTCTCAGATCACGCGGCCGCCCCGAGTTTCGCCCGCCCAGAGCCAGAAGTTGCGCGGGGCCCCGGGGACGTGGTCCGGGGCGCGCACGGCGCGTAAAGCTGCGATCGCCTCGCGCCAGGCTGCAGCCCCCGGACTTTCGACGGCTCCGCCCAGCAGCCGGGCCTTTAGGTGCAGATCTAGAGCACTTGTGCCTTGGAGGGGAGCGCACACCTGGTGGGCAATAGATCTGGAGAGCAGGCAGGGAGAATGGAGCGGAGCGCGGAAGTGTCGCTCCCCCTAATTTAACCGGAGGAGGTCGGAGGCCAGAGAATTCGCAGCGTTTGGAGTTTCCGATTGGGAGTACAGGTGCCAGGCGCACGGGCCGAGCCAGCGAGCCTGAGATGCCAAGTCTTGCGCTAGGAGTCGGGAAGGGGGAAGCGAAAAGGCAGAAGAGGGGGACCTCGGAGAAGAAAAGAGCCCAAATGTGAAGGAAAATTACATCCGGCCCCAAATAAACTTCTTCTGACCCAGAGGCTGACTATTTCTTAGATGAATTTCTAAGCCTTTATCCCGCAGGCCCGGTCTAGGCCACCTGGAGATGTCGGGGACACTAACTTCCAGGGCCTTCTTGGCTCTTTCTTAGCAGCGAGGTGTGAGAGTTGTTAAGTAGATTAATTTGCGTGCAGCGCAGTTTGAGAGGTTTGCACTTTCCACACCTGGAGGAAATCTAAAGCTGGGATCTCCGGATTTTCAAGAATAACTGCGAGTTGAAAAGTCAACCCCCAAACCACCTCAGACAGAAACACATATTTTCCTAAGTGGTTCTCACATTGGAGTGCACCATCAGCGTCGGGAGGGCAGGTTAAAATCCTGGCCGCTGGCCGCACCCAGAAATCCCAGGCCGGGGATACAGAGGTACCAGAGAATCAGCATTCCATTTCAGCAGATCACAGGCTATGCCGATCCTCCAGGTTCCAGGACCAAACTTGGAGAACCACAGTCCCAAATTTCTGTGCTCAGTTTTGACCGTGCATGAGCATCGTGTTGGATACTCTTAGAAATATGTATGCTTGGGTTCTACCCTCTAGAAATCCTGATTTGATTGTTTAGGAAGTCTGGCTGGGCATTGAGATTTTATAACTCTCCAGGTGAATCTAATAGACAGCAAAGTTTGAAAGCAACCACATTGTCATCCATTGTCCCAAGATAGATAGATAGGTAGATAGATAGATAGATAGATAGATATATTTAGAAGAACGAACAGGGATTTTCTCCTACTGTGTTCTTGGAGATCTTTATTTAGTTTTTTTTTTTAATTTAGTGTTTTGAGACAGGTACTCACTATGTAGTTCAGGCTGGCCTTGAACTCACTATGTAGCCCAGACTGGCCTCAAACCCCTGATGAGCCTCCTGCCTCAGCTGAGATTACAGGCATGCACCTGTGCCACTACTCCTGCCTTGGGCATCTTTAGAAAGTACAATCCCTCCCCTTACAGATGTTTTACATGGTAACAAGCATAATGTGAACTGCCTCACGAGTCATAGAGGAATTGTGATTATAAAGGATGAGCCAGGCATGGTGGTTCATTCCTGTAATCCCACCACTCTGGGAGGCCTGAGGCAGAAGGATCACAAATTCGAGACCAGCCTGAGCAATTTAGCAAAACACTGTCAAAATTTTGAAAGTATTAAAAAATAAAAATGGGCTGTGAATGTATCTCAGTGTAAAGGCATTAGATGTAAACTCCAGGTCCACAAAAATAGAAAAGTAAATAGTGAATTTCCCCAGGCTTCATAAATGAAAATTTATTTATTGCAGTTCTACAGATTGAACCCAAGGCTTCTTGCATCCTAGACAAGTGCTCTGCCACTCACTGCACTACACACCTCTAGCCCTTTTCCATTATTTAAACATTTTGAGACAGTGTAAGTTGCTCAGGCTGACCTTGAACTTGTGATCTTTCTGCCTCAGCCTCTTAGAGGCTGGAACTGTGGGCGAGCACCACCACACTCAGCTCAGGTGATAGTTTAACACTGAAAATTCTGCCTGCGTGACCTGGGTAAATCTGTAGTCCTTTCAGCCACCTGGGCTCAGGACATCCGGCTAGGAGCCCCGGCGGTCTCTGGAGGATAGGAATTGTTCAAGGGTCAGATGGGAGGGGACTGAGAGTCCCAAACCCATGCTGGCTCCCACCCCCTTGAGGCCAAACTCTGCACACACCACAGGAGCAGCAGGAGCAGGCTTCCGGTATCTGGTGTGGCCGAGGGGGCGGGGAGCTGGGGCTCTCACGTGTCTGGAATCTCTCAATCAAGTGCAAACTCAACACTGGACAGGTGAGGGAGTGGATTCAAGATAGCAAGAACAGCGGACAGTTGCTTCCTAGCGGGCCTCTGAAGGGACGGGCTTCTTCTCCAGACCCTTCTGAAGGGCAGCACAGTGCCACCCAGAGGACCCCAGAGCCCTCCCTAAAGTGTCCTCACCTTAGACCAGGCAGGACTCAGAAGGAGGTCCCCCGGGGCTACTGGAGTGGGGCCGAATTGCTGATAACTTCCTAGGGCACCTGCCTTTCCAGAATTTCCAAACCATTTTCCTGAGGCTTGGTGGATGCTACCCGGGGTTGCCCAAACCTGAACTCCTCCCGGAACAAGAACATGGGGAGGAGGAAGAGGGGATTGGAGAAGCAAAATGCGTCTGCACCTCAAGACTTCCAAGGGGACCTCAGGGGTGTGTGTGTGTGTGTGTGTGTGTGTGTGTTCCATTTTTGCCAGTCTACTGCATCTTTGCTGGTGGGCCTTTGCATCGTCTTTAAAGACTCTTGAGAAAGTAAACCTCAGAGTGAGGGGGCTGAAGGTGGGCTCATTACCAGGAGCCAAGGCATCACCTTCACACAGTGCCTGGGCTCCCCTGTCACACGGGGCCTGCTGGGCCTCTTTCGTGGCCTGCTGGGGCTCCACAGGATGATTGGGAGCGAACCCCTTCCTCTCTCCCCTCTCCCTCCTGTCTGCCCCGTCCCCACACTCCAGCGCACCTCTCTCCTAGGGTTTCCCCAGGGGCAGATTACTTTATGACAGGGTGTGATAAGTGGTGATTTTGTTTCTCTTTTGATGGCAGGATTGCTTTGTAAACAGAAGCGCAAACTCGTTCCGATAGTGGTTCCGCACCAGTGCTCGGCGGGCCGCCTGGCACAGCATGTGGCAGAGACAAGCCGCTGCACCTGTCACCTAGGGCCGACCGGGCCCTGAGGGAGGCCGCCACAGTGGAAGGGGCGCCCAGAGTGGTGACGCGCTCCCGCAGCCTCCGGACGCTCTCGGGCTCTGAGCCTCCCCCCTCGCTGCCCCCTTAGGGCCTTCTCTTCCGACTGGCTGCTACTGGGAAGAGCACACCTGGGAGCGCCAGGGCGGAACCTCCGGATGCACGTCAGGTTGCCTACCCTCCCGGGGCACCTGTGTGAAAAGCTTCGGCCTTTTCCTCCTGGGGTTACTGGTGATCCCATTCCTTTTGCCTTAATCCCCTTGGAGAGTGGAGAAGGCTTTGGGGCCCTGGAGGAATCGCTGCCAGGGAAGGCCTCGTCCGGAGATGCAAAACACTCCTTGTGTGAGCTCAGCTTTCTCCCCTCCTGGCTCCGACCCGAAGGGCCAGTTTATTACTCCGAGTGGCCCAAGAAAGAACCAAAGTCGAGTTGAGGTCGCTCTGACCCTTGGAAAGATGGCCCAGGCCACTCAGGGGAAGAGGCGCCCCACGGATGTGGCTCTGCACCCCTCAGGGATGCCCAACTCCCAAAGAGAAGGCGAACCCGAGGCCACCGCCTGAGCGGACTTCCCAGTTAACCATGGCTCAGTCTGGGGTCTCCACTCTCCTGTGCCCTCACGGAGCTCTAAACGGAGGCGCCAGGGGAGAATCTTAGAGGTTTCAGGGGAGGCTCATGAGGGGATCAGCTTCCTGCTGCAATTTTGGGGCTGGCGGGCGGGAGGAGGGTCTCCGGAAGGGAGCGGGCTCCACCTGCGGGTCTGACACCAGGCCTTGGAGAGCTGGAACACTGCCGCAAGCAGGCTGGGAATCCCTACGATCTGTCAGCAGGTCACCTCGGCCCTCCCTGAAGGGCACCCAGGAAAAGTCTGCCGTGGGTTCAGAATCCCAGGCCCTGAGGGCTGCGGACCCAGCTTGGTGGTAGCAGCCATCGGAGTGACAAGAGTCGCGCTGCTCTCCCTCCTCCCCCAGCCATAAAAGCCACAATCCCGCCTTGGGAGGCGGAGAGGCCTCTTGGGCGCTAAGAGTCAGGAAAAGCACTGGTGGGCTCAGGCCCGCCCGGCTCTGGGGCTCCGAGGCGGCCGAGTCCGCTGGCGCGGAGCAGAGAGGAGGCCCGACGGGAAAAGGGTCCGAGGAGCGAAGCAGGTGTCTGGAGAGCAAGCGTCCAACCTGGCTTTGCAGAGGGAGTTCGGGGCGGTGCAGTGGGCCAGAGTCCCGCGGTACTGGGTGCACAAAGCAACGGCAGCATCTTGAATCGACCCAGTCTTGGGCGCCGGGAACCCAAGCAAGGGAGCAGGCTCGGCAGCCTCTTGAGCCCAGGTTATCGGCCAGGTGTTGTGCTAAGCGATCTGCCCACGCTCCCCTACTGATTTTTCACCCACTATCCACTTTCCGAAGGAGGAAACGGAGCTTCAGACAAGTTCGGTGACCGCCGAGATGGCACAGCGGGTGTTGTAAATGACAGCTTTGGACTCCAAATAGTCTCACCCCAGACCCAATCCCAGCTCCCGCCGCTCCGAATTCCTCCTCCTTCCACCTTCGTCCCCTCCCAGCGTCCAGCAGACCCAAGGGTCCTCTCCCCCAAGGCCCGCTCTGTTTCCCTCCCAACTCCGAGGTCCCCCTCTCACCCCACCCTGCGCAGCAGTTTTTGCTTCCGCGTTCCTGCCCTCTTCCAAAAAAGAGAGAGAGAGAGAGACAAAAGCCCAGAGTGGAGGCGGGGCCCCTCGAGTCCTGCCCCAGCCCCGGCCCTGGAAGCTTTGCCCTCTGGGCCGGCCCGGCCTCCCACTCAGCCAGGTTGGAAGACACCCCAGGATCACAGCGCCCCCCGCCGGGAGCCCAGGCCGCTGCAGGCGTTGCCTCCACGTGCGCCCAGGATGCGAAGTTAGGTTCCACAGCCCCAGTTTCTGTCCTGGGCAAAAAGTCGGGGAAAGTGCAGTGGTGGCGCTTATGACTTAAAATGCCATTTACCTATTTTAGATGCTCGCCCAAAAAAGGAACAAAACACACACCTACAAACAAGCCTCGAACTTGTTGACCGAGGGTCTAAGGTCCGAGGGCCTTTCCAGCCCGCCGCGGTGGTGCACACCTGCAGTCTCTCGGGGGTTTCAGAGGCTGAGACGGAGGCCGCAAGTTCGAGACCAGCCTGGGCACATGAGCCAAGACCCTATCTCAAAGTAAAACATAAAAAGGGCCGGGGACGTAGCTCAGGGGTAGACCCTGGGGTTCAATCCCCGGTAGAGTCAGGGGGTTAGAAAAGTTTTCGATCTACTACAGAATGGCACCGAGATCAAAGCGCCGCGGGTTAGAGACGATTAACACGGGGGGGGGCTCGGAGGGTCGGCCCCACTGTCACCCACGCCCGCCCGCCCGGAGGGTGCACAGCGCCCGGGCAGGTCCTGGGGCAGAGGCCCCAGCTCAGGTCTGGAAAGAGGAGACTGGTGCTGAGGACTCGTCTTCGCTCCGCCGCGCAGACCTGACCTCTTACACACTTTTTGCCTGACAGGTTAGGGAACCGATACGAAACCGGTTCTCTGTGCGTCTCCTCCAAGGCCTGGAGGTGGGAGTGGGGAAGCGGACTGGCCTGTCTCAGGAGAGCCGGGCTGGGGCCGGCACCGGGGAGCCCGGCCCAGGGCCGATCTTCTCGCCCTCCTCGCCTCCCTCCCGGCCAGGTGCGGCTGTGGCCCAGCCGAGCGCAACTGCAGTCCCAGAGCCTGTGGCTTCTTTGAAAGCACCCCTAATTAGGCGCGGCGGTGAAATCACCCGAGCGATCTTCTCTGTCGTGGGAAAGCAAACCCCAAGCCCAGAGTTCAGTTGTCCAGCGCGGAGCCATCAATGCCCTCGTCTCCCTTTAAAAAGTTTTTAGTGGAAAAGATAGAGTTCAGAAGCCACAGGGGCGTGGGGGAGGCGGGGCTGTGGAAGTGGGGAGAAGGGAGAGCCCCGAGTAGTCGCGGGTGTGCGTGCGTGCGTGTGTGTGTGTGTGTGTGTGTGCGCGCGCGTGTAGAGTTCTCTCCCTCTCTGCCTGCGAGGGAGGAGACTAAATCTAAAGACAGAAGTCAAACAGTCGCGAACGTCTTCACCAGTTGAGCAACACTGAATCTGGAATCCAGCGCAGAAGTGGCCCCGGGGGCGGCAGCCTCCGGTTCGACCCGTTAAGGCCCGCAGCGCCCTGGTCCCACCCTGCGCAGCCAGGTGCCCCGGGCTCCGTCCCCGCTCCGGGCCTGCCCACCCCCCACCCTGCAGACCCCAGACCCCGAAGTCCCGAGGGCAGGGGCCGCGGGATGCGCGCGTGGATGCCCCCAGACTCGAGTGCGAAACCCCACGCCCCGTCGCGTCGCGCCCAGAAGCCCGGCAGTCGGTCCGCTCCTACTCCCCAGCCAGGGACTGACCGGGAAAGCGGGTTGGGGCTGTTGGGAAAAGCTGGAGCTGATGGCGAGATTGCTGCGGCTATAAATCCATCACTTACCAGGTCAGCCTGGCGAGGTGCTGGGACTGGGGCTGGCGGAGGGAATTCCTGGGCCAGCGCGCATGCGTCGGCAGGTAGCAACCCAGCTCTTTAGGACCAGGTGAGATGTTGGTGAGCAGGTAAAAAAGGAGGATTTGCCAAAGCGATTCCAGGGAGCGGCCCGGCCGAGCCCTGCAGCCCATGCCCGGCGGGGACCCTTCGCCAACAGCGCCGAGCCGCGATGTCCATACTTGCCAAAATGGGGGACTGGCAGGTACGGGGGTTTCGCCTCGGCCGGGGCCGAGGGGGGCGGACGCGGACGCGGGAGGGGACCGGGAGAGGGAGGCGGAGGACGCGCGGCGGCCCAGGCCCGGGAGCCGTAGGTGCGGCCAGCCTGGCAGCGCCCTGGGCGCTCCCGGGAGAGAGGACCGGAAAAACGAGCAGGCGGCCGCGGCGCTCGGGGCGAAAGCGCGCCGCCCGGGGCGGACCAGGCCGGGAAAAGTCCGGCGCGCTCCACAGGTGGCCCGGGGGTCACTTGCGGTTTGCGCTCCAGCCAGTTCCCCCGGCCTCCCTCCCCGCCCCCACCCCAGAGACACTCCGTGGATGACTCAGGCGGCCGGGGGAGCTCTCGGTCTGGGGTGCAGCGCGCGGCGGAGGAGGCTGCCAGCTGCAGCTCGCGTTGCCCCCGGCCTCGCCCGCACCCCACGCCGCGCCTTGGGGTGGCTTCTGGTGCACCTGTCTCCCTGCCCTCCCCAGTTTGGGGGACCTAGGGTCTGGGCAGGCTGGAAGGGGCTCTACAGAGAGGTCGTGGCGGGACTCAACGTTCCTTTGAGAGATACTTAAAAGAGTTTGCCCAGAGTTTAGCCGCTCACCCGTCTGCTTCCTGGAGTGGATCTTCGCCGCTTGGGCTACGGACTGTGGGAGAAGAAACAGGGTCGCGAATTCGCCGAACCAGCTCCTACCAAACTTGACCCTGCAAGGCCTGGGGCATCACAAGGCCTCACCACAACATACTGAGCCCCAGGCCCGACCCCCGCCTCTGGCTCTCTTCTTTGCACTTCCAGACATTTTCCCTACGGGAAACAGGGGCGGTTCCGCCCAGGTCGGTGAGGCAGCAGCCGATTTCATAAGTGGAACCGCGGGGCCTTGTGTTCACCCCAGCCCACTGAGGCCTGGTTAGAGCCAGATTCTGAATGCCACAAGCTTGAAAGGCAATTTGAACCAAAGGCGATATTCTCAAAGAAAAATATTGGAGCTCTGTTCCTCTTAGACCAAGTTTTTTTTTTTTTTTTTTCCCTTGTTTCAATTTTAGGCCATTAAAAGTAAAGTTCAGAGAAGTCTGATCTTGACTACATTCCCTGGAGTTGGAGAAAGGATTTCATATTTTTGTTTTTTCTTTTTATTACTTTTACTGAAAGTGAGCAGTTTTACATCCCCCCTCCCAGTTAAACCTCACAAAATGCAACTTTATCCCCAAAGTTAGACTCACTTTATCATTTAAGGATACAAATCCCACATCACAACAAATCCTAGGAATCAATCTCATTTCCTCCCCACCCTTGTGGGCTTAAGGCCCTTTCTAACTCTCTTTTCTGGGGGCTGAAGATTAGTGTGGTTCTTTATCAGTCATCTTAGGGGGTTTCACCTTAAATTCGGGCAAACCTTGCTGTGAAATTCGAGGCAGTTTTTCACCCACAGCCCAGGTTTAGTGACTACTAAGGTTTGGAAGCCCTGAGACTGTTTTGGAAAGGGGGACAGAGAGAGAGGGCACTGCCTGGCTCTGGAGAGCTCACAGTCCCACAAGGGGCAGGAGGGCTGAATCCTGAGTGAAGTGAGGAGGTTTGAGGCCCCTGTGGACTGGATCCACCATGCTTGGGCTCTGGGGCTCTGGGGGCCCAGCGGTCAGTGACAACCAGAGAACAAGGTCACTCTGGCCCGGGGTCTCTTTGTTTCTCTGTCTCTATCTCATAGAGATACTGGATCTTCCTCTGTCCTCAACTCCACACTCCAGGACAGTACAGGCCTGGATCTCTGAGCCCTGCGGCAGGCCCGGCTGGCTGCTGTCCTGTCGGAGGGCCTGGGATCCCTGACCAGCTAGAGCATTCACATGCAACATGCAGTGGAGTGGTCTGTGGGGTTGCAGCTCTCACAGGCTGGGCTCGGCTAGCCCCAGAGGCCACCAGGCTGCTCTCTGAGACCTTTCCACGGCACCCACGCAGCGGCGGTGGTGGCCCAGAGCTGGCAGGCCCCAGTTTGCTCCTCAGAGGCACCTTCAGCAGGGATACGACCCCAGCTTAGCAGCCTGGCTGGTGTGGGCAGTGGGATGGGTCTGGGGCTGTGGAGGCTAGGTTGGAGAGGGTGAAAGGTCCTTAATCGCCTTCCCCAGCCCACAAACCAAAGGAAAGGAAAGCGAAACCTAGCGCGGCCTTCCGGGACACTTCGGAGTGTACAGACCCGGTCTCGGGGCCTAGGATGTGGCCTACAGCCCACAGCGCCCTGGGTGGCAGCTGCCCCGGGAAGGTGTCAGTCCCCCAGCTCCTGGAGGGCCCGCTTGCTCCCGACTTGCAACCACTGTGCTCCGAAGCAGGCCTTGGGGCAGCCCACAGGGTCTAGCCTGGAAGTTGGTCATTTTCCAGCAGAGTAGGGTGCCGAGTCCCCAGCCCCTTCCGCTGAGTGACTGTGCTCGTCTTTGGTATGGAAAGCCAGCTCAAGGGAGTGCCCAGAGCCCAGGGAGCTCATCCCTCTGGCGCTGAATTCCCTTGCCAGCTTCTGCCTTCCCCCTAGCTTTCTGGGAGCCTGTGGCATCGCTGAGTTCTTTTGGAGGAAGAATTGCTCCCCTCACTGGCTTTGGATTGGGGTGGGGTGGGTGAGGGGTGGGTGAGGGGTGGGGGCCCCTCCTCCTCTCTCCTTCCTTCCACCTGTTAAGAAAGGCTTGGCTTGGAAGCAGCTCCCCTCCCCCATACAAGGTGCACTGGGGAAGCCTGGGAAGCCCCCAGATGTTTGAGAAATGGGCCAGGCGGAACTAGGGTCTCTGAGGCCAGATGTATTGTGGTTGAGTCTGCTGCATTCAACAGGGTGAAAGACAGAGGAAATATTTTGCAGGAAGAATGGAGACGCTGGAGTAGAGAAATTACTCTGTATTTGAAAGTATCACATTAGGTCTTTCTTTTCTTTCTTCTTCAAAAAAATTCACTGAAACAGAAGGGGGAAGAAGTCCCGTGGAGTGAGCAGGGAGAGCCTGCCTGCACTGGGCAACCTGAACGAGGGGCTGGCTGGGGGCCTCCACAAGCCTCCTCAGCCAGGCACTGCAGCCATGCGCTGGCATCAGTATCATCAAATCATACAGGAACTCTCCCTTCTTTAATTAAAAAGGGGATGGATCTTGGGAAAACTGGAGCAGATTTGCACGGAGAAGATTTGGTTCCCAGTGACTTATTTGGACGCGTGTGTGACAGGGTATCTGGATTCGCAGGCACACACAGGTCTGTACTCCGGCTGAACTCCCAGAAGCCGCTGTGCGCCTCCACGAGATCTCTGTATTCTTGGCCACGTTGCACCTAGGAAATCTTACCTTAAACATCAAGTTGAACTGTCAGTTGGCCCCAGCTTCCTAGAAACGGGAGGAAAATCACTTAACCCCCGGAGCTGTCGAGTAACTTCTTCAGGGTACACTTTTACTTTACACGCCTCAATTAAGAGATCGCAAACCCTAGCCGAGCGACCGGAGCTATTTGGCAAAATCTCCAACCTGGGGGAAAGCGCAAAGCCAATAGAACTCCCAGGGCGATTCAGCCCTAGGGGGTAGCCGCCGCTGGCGGAGGCGACCTCTGGGGAAAATGCTGGCGTGACATCGCTGGTCTTGGTTTGGTGGTTATGTTTAACTGCGAAAGGGATAATGATTTCTAATAAAGTTGGACGGGGCCGAAAGAACAGCTCAGGTAGTGGCAGCAGCGGGGCTGTGGGTGAGGGGTCCCCAGGCTCTCGGACCCTGCGTGGCACGGAGCTTTGCCAAAGGGGAGCAGGAAGAGGGAGGGAGGAAGGGGACGAAAATGGGTTGGGGTAGGGGACGCTGGAGCGGGGGTCGACGTGGGGCTCCGGGAAGACTCGTCGGCCAGCAGGCTGGCGCGCGCTCTAGGAGTGAATTCTCGGCTGGGGAGGCCTTTATACTTGGGTCGGAGCGGCCGGCTGCAGATTGGGGTACTGGCGAGCAATTGGACTATTGTTGATATGCTAATGAGGCGATTAGGCTGTGGGTAAAGAGCTGGAAAAGGGAAAAGTTTCTACCATTAGAGGGAGATCTCCGAGCGCACACGGGAGCTCGTTCCCTTCTCTCCTCCTCCTGGCCCTTCTCCTCCTCCTCCTCCTCCTCGCCCTCCTCCTCCTCCTCGCCCTCCTCCACCTCCTCCTCCTCCTGTGCTCACCGCCGGCAGCCGGCACTTTGCGCTTACCCAGAGAGTAGCTCCACTTGGGCGCGAGGCGGAGCGGGGCACATCCATTCACAACGATCCATGAAAATGCTTTGGAAACTGACGGATAACATCAAGTACGAGGACTGCGAGGTAAGCGCGGTGCCGGCTCGGCCGTCCCTGCGGCCCCAGCCTCGGAGCTCGACCCTCCCTCTCCTCCTCTCCGAGCAGCCAGCTGAGAGAGGCGGGTGGGACAAACTTTCGCCAGCACAGCGCCCGCCCCTGCGATTTGCCCAAAGAGCTCGGGGGAGAAGCTGGAGAGGGAGCATCTAGACGCTCCCTTTCTGTTTCCGTGCTTCGAAGCCCGTGTCCCACTTTACCCCCTTTCTTGACCACTTTTGGCTGTGTCTAAGAGTGGGGCGAAGAGGTGAGAGTGGGTTTGTTTTTTTTAAGACTCATGGACAATCGGGCACGCGCCTGTGCACTCCGCGTGTCTCACAGCGAGATTCTGGGGTCCCAAATCACAACTTCCTCTCTGATGTTTAATGTATTCATTCTCTCTCTCTCTCTCTCTCTCTCTCTCTTTCTCTCTCTCTCCCCCTCTCTCCCTCTCTCCCCTCCCCCTCCCTCCCTCTCCCCTCACTCTCCTCGGATTTATTTATTTGGAGAGGGCCCGCGCGCTTGGTTCTGAGCTCGGTTGCATCTCCCCGTGAGAGGCGCAGTTTGGGAGCACTCATCCCGGCTGCCCGGCCCACTCCCAGCCCTTTCTGTCTCCAGAAGTTCTGAGCAGTTCCTCCCGCTGAGCTGCGGGGTGTGTCCACCCCGCGATGGCGGTGGTGGCGTCGCGGACGCTCTGCGCCCAGGGCTCCGGGCCCGAGTAACCGCCCTCGCGCCAGCGGGCTCTCAGCTGCGGGACCGTGGGAATCCTGGCGCAGCTGCTGACCGCCTCCGGGGCCGCGAACCCCCTGGGCCCGCGGAGCGCGCCGCTTGGAGGCCCATTTTAGAACTCAAGGCCCTCAGAGCTCCACTTCGTGGGACAGCCGGGGAGGGGAGGTCCGAGAGCGAACGGTCGGCCCGAGGGAGGCGCTGGGAACCCGCGGCGGCCTCCTCTGCAGACCCCCACTGAACCGGGCGGAGGAGTCTCCGCGAGAGGGCGGAGGCAGGAGGCGGTAGATTACCGAATAAACACGGCAGCCTCGACTTTTCCTTCCTCCCTCTTCTTTTTCTTCTCTCTGCTGGCATTTGGAGGCGCTGAGAATGCTAGGCGACGCCTGCGCGCCCGCGCCGCGGCGGAAGTCTCGCCTTTACTTGAAATCAGAAACTGGGTGTCTGTGAACGATGTGCCACCCTCTCCCTCCCGTTCCCTTCTCAGCGCTAAGATACATCTTTGTGCGTTCAAGCTCCCCAGTTTCTCTCCCCAGTCTCGTGGTCGGCACCGGGTGACACCCCCAAGGGCACCGGCGCTTCTCCGGGAGCTCCAGTCGCGCCGGGAGGGGAGCGGGGCCCGCGCTCGGGAGGTGGCTTTGTTTCTGGGACCGGGGGGCTCTCTGTGGGCAGGTTGGGACGACTGAGCCCCTCGGTCTCTTCCTAGGACAATCCACGTTGTGCAGGTTTGAGCTCTGGCCTGAGGCTGGAGCATTTCACTTTCGCGGAGGCTCAGACCCAGTTCTAGGTTCGGGCGCGGGTGGCGGCCGGTTCCGAACCTCAGCGCGGCTTCGCGCGCAGGGACCGGGAGGGGCCGGGACCGGGCGGGAGGTGGATGAGGGACTCCACCGGGGCGCGACTGAGTGCGTGCGTGTGAGTGAGGCGAAGAAGACGAGAAACGAGGGGGCAGGAGGCGACGTGAGTCAAAGCTGTTCCGACAAGTTTGGTCGCGGCGCGCGGCCGCTGCAGCGGGGATTTCGGCTCCCGGCCGGCTCGGGGGCTCTGCAGGGACACGCAGGGGGCGAGGTGCCGCTTGTCCTGACAGCCCCGGCCCGGCGGGCGGCCCGGCGGCGGCGGCTTGCCTGGAGAGCCGGCCTTGTCCTCCGGGGGGCGTCGGGCGGGAGTGGCCCAGCCAGTCGGACAGGTTTACGCCGGGAGTCGGGAGCCCGTGCCAGCGGCGCCCGGGCCGGGCCTCCTCGTGTCCGTGCGCGCCCCGGGCCACGTCCCGGTTCCCCCTCCCGGAGGCCTGGCCAGGAGGGCCGAGGGAGGGGCGCACGGGTTTCACGGGGACGCTCGCGAGGACGCCGAGCCCAGGGCCGGTCCCAGATCGGGCACCGGGCCATGCAGGCGCCGAGCGGCGGCGGCGGGCAGCCGAAGCCCGAGTCCCAGGCCGGCCTGCGCGGCAGGGAAGCGCGCGGCCGGAGAGCCCCGAGAGGCGCCTCCGGAGCGCAGAGCCCAAGCCTCGCCCGAGCGCGGTCCCCCGCGGCTCCCGCCCGCTCCGCGCGACCCCCGCCACCTCCTGAGGTCTGCCCCAGCCGTGCGGGTCCGATTGTCCTCGCCGGCTTCCTCTCCCCTCCCCCTCCCCCTCCCTCCCCCTCCCGCGCGGCTCCCCCTCCCCTCCCCCTGCGTCCCCTCCCCTCCTCCCGGGCTCTCCCTCCTTCCCTCCTCCCCGCTCCCCACTCCGAGCTGCTCTGCCTCGCCCACACTTTCTTTCTCACACACGCACGCAGACACATTCTCCCTCTGCGCGCTCGCGCTCTCTTCTCGGCCTGCCTCGCTCCCTCTTTCTCTTTCACTTTTGCACGCCCTGCAACCTTTTAAAATGTTGCCCCTGCCCTGTGATTCGCCAGCCGCCGCGCCGCGGCCCCCCGCGCGCTCGCCCGCCGCCTCTCTCGCCCGCTTTTTGTCTCCGGAGCTCCCCGTCCCCACCTCCGATTCGCTACACTGAGGCTCCGTCAATGGACTGCATTGAGGGCCGGCTCCGGCGCGAGCTGCCTCTCCGCTTCACGCTCGATTTCCAGGCATTCTTCCCGTATTAAGTATTCGTGTAATATTAATAGTCATGAATATCTGCTATTAGGAGGCTCCAGGAACGCTGCCGGCGAGCCCGGTTGTTAGAAGCTCAAGTGAAGCCGCCGCTAAGAACAGAGGGGAGACACGGATTAAGGAACACGAGCGCACACGCATGCACACACACTCTCGTCACTTTTTTCTTTTTGGGGGTTTTTCTTTTTTCTTTTTCTTTTTTAAAGAACTTTGAATCCTAACCGACCGCGGCAGGATAGAGACCGTGCGTTCGACCAGCTGAAGGCGCCACGGAGTCTGTGGTCCACGTCCAGATGGATGCGCGCGGGGCGGCGGCGCCCGCGGGAGCGTCCACGCGGTGACTTGAGTCCTGCGTGGCGCGGGGCTCTCGGCGCCTTTTGTGTGGGGCGCGCTCGGGCGGCGGGGCAGCCGGGTGCTCCGGGCTTGCTTGTTTTTTCCACCCTGACTCGTTACCCCAGACTCTTCGCAGATGTTAGTTCACAGTTTTTCAGCGATGGTGAGTCCCACCCCCGCCCCCATCCCCGTTTCCTTCGGAATTCTATTCTGGAATCCTGGGGCCGGCGAAGCTGCCCGAGACCTCGGGTTTTGTGCCCCGGGGTTCCTTCCAGACACCTCTCCCCGCTTGCGTTCCCTCCTTTTCCACTCTTCTCCCACTCCCTCGCTCCTGTCTATCCCGGGATCCGAAGCCTTGCCACCAGCCCCGCGCGCTGGGACCTACCCCGCAGCTGCCGCCCGAGGCGTGTTTCTCGCCACGTTCACCTTTATTTCCTTGCTTCTCCACTTGTCCCCGAGGTGTGAGAACACTTTTGATGCTAAATCTGTGTCCAGCAAAAAAAATCCCATCCGGCGAGCCCCCAGCCCTCGGTCAGGGTCTGTGGCTGAGCCGCACAGGGTTCGCGTACCCGGGAATCCGGTTTGCTTGTCTTGCAAGCGAACTGCAGTAGAGGTTCACAAAGTCAGGCGTTTCCTGGCCCTTTGGGGCTGGGTGGAAGGGGCGGGGGCCTCCGCCCCGGGGTGCACCCCTCTTGCTTAAGCCCAGTAAAGCTGAGCCTTTCTATTTTAAACCTTAACTGGATGTCCCCCATTCATACCCCGTAAACCGACTCTGTGGGGGGAAAGGCTCCTAACTGAGGAAGCGGAAAAGACAGACCCCGGTCCTGCAGTTAAAACCTCCCTTAAACTGGTCATTTAAGCATGTGCTCTCGTTACAACCCCTGTGCAAAGTATGGTTCTGTTTAAATACTCATGAAATGCTAACAGTCTTTGAAGGTTTATGATTTTTTCCCCTCTTCTAAGTGGAAGAGAGTAAACAACGAAGTGACAGACAGGTTCAAATCCGGGGGAAAAGAAAAGGCCGCTTCTGCCTTTTAATATTTAGCAGGGATTTTAATTTTGCTTAAGGGAGGTTTCACGCAGCCGTTCGACGGGCCGTCTTCCAGGAAGCCACTTTCCACCCTCTCCCCCCTTTCAAAGAAGCCAGTGAGGAGAAGCCCTCGCGCCCCCGGTCCACAGTCTACTTCCGCCGCGCTTTTGGAAGGGCCTGTTTGATTTCGGGTGTTCTCTGAGGTGAATGTTGTAGAGCTGATTTTTCCGCCCCGGCGGCCTGCAGGATCTAAAGAGCAGTTTCCTGCCCAGCTTTTCGAGTGGGTTTGGGAACTCGGCAGTGGGTCGGCGCCTGATTTCTTGTCCTTTTGCCTTACTCTCGCCCCCTTCCAGGACCGTCACGACGGCACCAGCAACGGGACGGCACGGTTGCCCCAGCTGGGCACTGTAGGTCAATCTCCCTACACGAGCGCCCCGCCGCTGTCCCACACCCCCAATGCCGACTTCCAGCCCCCCTACTTCCCCCCGCCCTACCAGCCTATCTACCCTCAGTCGCAAGATCCTTACTCCCACGTCAACGACCCCTACAGCCTGAACCCCCTGCACGCCCAGCCGCAGCCGCAGCACCCGGGCTGGCCTGGCCAGAGGCAGAGCCAGGAGTCTGGGCTCCTGCACACGCACCGGGGCCTGTCCCACCAGCTGTCGGGCCTGGATCCTCGCAGGGACTACCGGCGGCACGAGGACCTCTTGCACGGCCCGCATGGGCTCGGGTCCGGACTCGGAGACCTCCCGATCCACTCCTTACCTCACGCCATCGAGGACGTCCCGGTAAGAGGCCCCGAGGGCCGGGACGCGGCGCCTCTCCTGGCGCGGAGACGTCCCGGGAACCGCGACCGGGCCGGCCGGGCTCTCCCCCTGGAGGGGCCTTCGTGAAATGTTTATTCGGTGATAGTGGTGGTGGGGGGTGCTTTGAGGACCCACATAAACAACCAAATTGAAAAATCAAAAAGCGATGGAGTCCAGCAACAGAACAATGGTTCCCGGAGCTCCCTCAAACAATGCCACCATTACCATTTCCACCAACACGGAATAAATCAGATGAATGTCACCACTGACGGAGGCTGCTCCTGTCCACGACGACAGTAAGCTGTTTCTCGATGGCGGAGGACCTCTTCCTCCCGCTCAGGCTGGCTTGGGGATCTCCCTGTCCTGGGCAACATGTTAAATTTAACCAAAAGAGCTCATCAAGGGCCCTCACAATGTAAAAGGAAGTGTGAAAGATGCACTGAAAAGACCCTTTAAACCGGATTTTATAAGCACTAGCGAAACCTAAAAGTTATGTAGACCCTGTCCTGACTGAAGAAAAGTCAGTAACAAACCCAGGCAGAGGGACATTAAAATGCAGCTTTCTTCTCCTCCTAGGGGTGCTAAGTGGTGACCTCATAAATCATTAGCTGGGTTCCCAACGCCTATCAGAACCTGCTACACCCCATATTAAATTAAATGTTTTGAGACTATTGGGGAATACGTTATTTGAGTTCTAATTCAGTTATCAATAAATGCAGTTTAAAATGATTTCTAAATAAGCATGGCATTAGCACATTTACTGTTTACAACACAAACCAGGCTATTGATAATTTGAAAATACTTTCTGAAATTAAATTTAAACCAGCATCACTGTTGCAATTCTATTTATGGTTTCCTCACGACCTTTCTGTAATGGAATTAGAGCAAGCCAATAATTTTATTAAAGCAGTAAAGGCTTCTTTTAAAGCTGCTTTTCTTTGGAGAGGAAATGTATCTGGATGTGATTTTTGCTAAAATGCTATTTCAAATTACTGCATCAAATATAGCCGCAGTATGTCCGTTGACAGTTTAATGATTACTGCATTAGATTGTAAGGAAAATGGTCACATGAACTTACCAGCTTGCTTGGTGGATTTAAAATATTATTTAAGTTCTATAGAAAATTTATTACATCTCTCATTTGGCCTAGTTAATCACTGAAATTTGTTGGGTATGGTTAGCAGCCTTGTATGGAAAACAGGAAAGTGGGCACTTTGATCCGGGCTAAGGTTTAGTAAGCATGGTGTACGTGCTCATGTTTCCACGTTTTGAGAAAGTGTTACTTATCAGTGCATTTGGGGAAGTAAAATGGGTACTTTACAGAAGAGTAATTTTTAAAAAGATCTGAGCATTTTAGTTCCTTTGCCTGAAGAGTCTTTGAAGTCTTTTTTCTTGCTTGCTTTTTAGAAATATTTGAATTGCAAAATAATGTAAGCTTTTGGAACTACTGTGAATTAGAATCGCTCTTACTCTGCAAAAATTTCAGGTGGCTGGTGGGAATTCTTAATACCTGTACAGTTGCTCTTTGTGGGTAAATTGGTCTGTAGGAGAAATTAAGCAAAAGATTAAAAAAAAAGCAAGGAAACCCAGTTGCTGCGCTTCCCTCTCCCTCCCCCACCTTTTAAGAAAAATAAAATTCTTTCAAAGGAATTTGGGTCAGAAAAAGGGTTGTTTTCAATTTTCCCATTGCTGCAACAGTTAACCTTTAATAAGAATGACAGCTAAATATTTAAGAAAATCAAATCGATGGTGAAAATTATTTAATCATTAATATCTCAGTGGGGCTTTAAACTTAATAGTCTTCCCTGTATGGACAAGGTCTAGAAATAACACAAATAAAAGTATTATGCCACACTACATTTACTTTATGGGTTTAGGGTGCATGCATAAAGGGATCATATTTCCCCCATATAGTTAAAACACAAGAACTGCAGTAGTAGTCATTTCTGAACATTTCTCAATTTAATTATACTTAAATCCAGAAGCACTTTAGGCAAGTTACAAATGAGAGCATTGAGTATAATAAAACCTGTAATAAAGCAACTTAGTACCATCCACCCGGAATCATTGCGATCAGGCACAATTAACAGGAGCATAAATCCAAGACAGAATGGAAAATGTTCGAATCAGTATTATTGTTGGACAAAGACTAGAGAAGGAAGTAATAGTTTTTTAAATGGTAATGCCTGTGTTTGGTAACGATTGTGAAATCTTCTATCTCAGCAGCCCTGGTGCTAATTTGTAAACACAGCCAGACATTATATTGCCTGTCAGTTTATGCATTAGAAAACATGATTTCATTTTACTTTCTCATCACGTTTTGACTCTAGCACACACACGTATACCCATTCATCTGTAAAAAAGAAAAAAGCCCGTACTGACAAATCTGCTGCTTGGACAACAGAAAAGCAACCTCAAAGATTTTTTTAAAAATTATTTTTGATCATTTTCGTATGCCTATCATATCCAGTTTAGGCAGTAGCCTTTAAAAAATTATCTCTAATTCTCCATAAACGAATGTGAGCTCGCTTTTTTACACTACCTAAACGGTTTCTAACACTCTTCTGTTGCCCCCGCCCCTGTCATTTCTATTGTGTTGCCCTGGCTTTTGCTACCTGAACACCAGAAGTCCAAAGCCACTGAGGCGCCAAACTAAATCTAGGAGCATTTCTAGAGGTTGAACTGACTGTGAGAAAGATTAGGTACTCCAAAACTTGATTTAATTTCCAAAGAAAGTTTTATTTGCCACCCCACCCCCTTCAAACATGGACTATTTGCTGGGGGGAGAATTTGGCTGTGGGTGTGCAGTGAAACCTCTTGAGTTGCAAAGCCTCAAATTCCAATAAGCCAAGATAAGATGTTTATATATAAATGTCACCTTATGGGAGGGGGAATTTTGATTCTACACTTTCCCCTCCCCCATCTCGCACAGAATATTCATTTCCTTTTGTTTTGATTATACACTTACATCCATGTGTATCCTTTTGTTGCAGCATGTAGAAGACCCGGGTATTAACATCCCAGATCAAACTGTAATTAAGAAAGGTAAGCCATTTCCTTCTGCATTCCAAGCATGTCCTTACAGGCAGAGTGCTATTTAAAAGAACTTGCAGAGCTGTATTTATTTTTTTTCAAATAGGATTTCCTAAAGGCTCAGAATTAGCAAATAGATAAGCATAGATCAGCAATGCTTAAATAATCAGCTTTCAGTATCTCGGTAATGGCAACAGGCTAGCTTTGTTCTGATTCATGATTTGACCATTTAATTTAGTTTAATGATATTTGGACAAACGCATGAAATGTGCAATAGTTGAACCTGATCTGGAAGCAGCATTTCAATTTTGAACCCGTTTAATAGTTTAGCTAATCCATTGTGTGAAGAGGAGTTAAGGCCATGAGTGTTAAGAAGTCTTTTAAGTTAAAATAATACAAATAATTTCATATTAATGTTAAGGATAGATGATTAAGAAGCAGTCCTTACAAGGGGGGAAACTTTCATGTTTTTCAGTTTAGTTTCTTGTTGGCTGTTTAAGGGTTTTGAAACTTTGTGAATTAGGTTAACAAAAATTTAGCTTTTGGTTAAAATTAGCACCTTGAGGATGTTAGGATTATTAGCATATCTGTTCAGGGCAGAGATTGTTGGAAAAGTGTCAAGTAATCTGAGTGGATTTGTATTGTTTAGTGAGTAGAAATAAAGTTTCTTGGATTAAAGACTATTCAATTGGTAGCAGCTTTTTTTGTTGTTATGGTGACAATGTTACATTTCAGAATTCTAGGCACCACCAGAGGACGATGCTATATAAAACTGTTCTCATTTCTAACCCCAATCAGTATATTGTTAGCTAGTTTAAAGTTTCATTTTTGCATCTGTGAAGTCTTTGTCACGTCAAATTAGATGTGCAAGGGATAAATCTTAAGAGATGCTCTTTCCAACTCGACATGATAATTGGCTCTTTTATTAGTAATCTCTCAAGAGTTCGTTTAACTCCTATTGTCTCTTATTAGCCTCCCCAGAGCTATTAATGTCACAAGTGATCTATCCAGAACCTAGGGCCCCCACCTCCCATACTGCTAGAATATTGCCCACTAAAGAACGAATGAGGAGCACTGTGAGGAGAACGTGTGCATATCATTATGTCTTCGTGTGGAATTTTAAAATACAAATGCACACTGTGCTTAAATGGTTGCGAATGCATGCATCCGAATTACACTGCTGTTGAGACAATTAACAATGTACTTTGTGCTGGTCTTGAATTTTTTCCTAACAATGAAGAGCTTATGGTTTTACCTCTGAAGAATACTGTACCTTCTAACTCCTCCCGCTGAAGGCGCTTAACCCTGCATGGGCTATTAAGTATTTGCAACAAAAGGACACACTGCTAGTGTTCTACTAGGCCTGTACTTCACCCCACCCTACTCCCAGTTCAAAACTGGGCTTGGAGTGGATCTCCAAAACCTGGTCAAAATGGGTCTATGTATCAAAAGGACGGGACGTGTGATGTGAATTTACCACTTTCTAGTTGGGTGACCTAACTGGAATGCTCATTTACTGGTTGCGTTAGCCATCTAAACTGTCGGGTGTTTTTAGTAAAAGCCCTTTCGGCCCGACATTAAGCTCGTCACCCCGCAAAACCCCGCAGCAGACCTAACTTACCCTCGGTTTGCAGCGCAACCCCGTCCCCTGCCCCCTAAACTGCACCGAGCCCGGGCGCACTCCGCTCGCGCGGGGCGCAGGAGTCGCCAGGTCGCTCCCAGCTCAGAGGACAGGGTCGGGCAGCACGTGGGCCGGCTCGCGCCGAGGGCAGAAGCGCGATCCCGAGTCGGGGACGGAGCAGGGGGCAGGAGGGACATGGGCAGTGGGGAAAGGGCTTCGGGATTTCAGAACTGGCAGGGAGGCAAGGGGGGGCCACCGTGCCAGGCCGGGGCCGGGTGGCGCGGGACCGGGGGACCCTCGACGCCCACGCGCGGCCTCCCATCTGTCTCCGCAGGCCCCGTGTCCCTGTCCAAGTCCAACAGCAACGCCGTCTCCGCCATCCCTATCAACAAGGACAACCTCTTCGGCGGCGTGGTGAACCCCAACGAGGTCTTCTGTTCAGTTCCGGGTCGTCTCTCGCTCCTCAGCTCCACCTCGAAGTACAAGGTCACGGTGGCGGAAGTACAGCGGCGCCTCTCGCCGCCCGAGTGTCTCAACGCGTCGCTGCTGGGCGGAGTGCTACGGAGGTGAGGCCCCGCCCGGGCCGCCCACCCACCCTCGCGGGCACGCGCACGCGCGCGGCCCCGGACTCTGCGCCTGCGCCGGCCGGCGGCAGCGACGCACGCGGCCTTCTCGCCACGGCCCTCCCTTCGCTGGAAAAGAAAGGGGCGGGGAGAGGAGCGTGGAGGCGAGTGGGTGGGATCTGGGGCGGGGCGGGGCGCGCCTGCGCCCTTCGCCTTTCTCGGGCGCGCGCTCTGCCGGCCACCGGCGCGCTCGCAGAGTCCTCCGTCTGCACTCTGCGCGCACGCGCAGCGCGCTCCGCCGCGGGCTCAGTCCCGGCCTCTGCAGCCGCGGGGCGCCGTGTGGCCGTCTTTTCCCTGTCGGCGCGTGCCTTGTAAGCCCAGGAAAACTTCCTCTAGGGCTCCTTGCTTTGCCTTGCCACCCGGTAGAGTCTCCACGGTTCCCAGCCGTCCTTTGAATACGGTTTTCACAGAGAAGCTTTTAGCTAAAGGGGGAGACCAGTTTCCTCTGGTGTCCGCCCCACCAGCCAGTGTCCCCTCCCTGCGGATGGCGACCCCCAGTGCCAGGGCAGCAGCTCGGACGGTCCCCGTGTGCGGTGTGTGCATTGGTGAAGTTGCTACCAAAGAATGCGTCCGTTCACTTACGTGGCGAGAACTCTCACCCCACAAGGTGGGAATGACTCATTTGCAGAGATGAGATTTTACAGGGTCAGCGAGGTACAGCACCGTCCCCAGAGCAGGCTTCCCCAGCTGTGGGCTTTCTCCTTCTGGGTTTCCGACAGCCATGTGCACCGAGGGGCTTGTGTTGAACTTAGCAGCATAAGTTATTATCCTTCTCCACCTCCTCCTCCTTAATTAAGACCAAGAACTTCCTTGTTTTGACTTTATTCATTTATCTATGGGCCCACAGTTCCGGTTTGGTGGGCCTATCCCATACAAATGCGGTAAGAGGGTTTTGGAAGTTTTTAACACCAGCGATTCCTCCTTCACAGTCATTTGGCTTTCTCTTTGTAATCTTTTCCTGACCCTGATCTTTTTCCTGCCCTCTGCTTTTTCCTCCCCTTCCCCCACCCCCAATATCGGAGAGTGTTTACCTAGGGGAGTATAATCTAATCCACACAATTAAAGAACACGAGTAGGGAATAAAATCTGAAATTAATTAATTTGCTGTTTTATTTAAACAATTTATCTTAACCACTTTCTGATTATGGGAGTCTATTTAGACATCTATTTAGTACCACCTCTGTTGTCTCTGAAATGGGCGAAATTTTGAGAGGCTGATATCAGGCTTTGACATTTCCCGTTAGGCTGGTGACATGGCATGTAAACAGTTGGTGAAATGAATTTCCCACTGGGGCTAAAGCAGAGCATGAGACGTGAGAGTGATGATAACTTTGGTTACTCTGAACAACCTAACAGCAGATCTGGCAAAGACAATTTAAAGACCCCATTGGGATTTGTGTGATTGTAAGAACAGAGAAAATATACAATAATCAGTTGAGCTCAAGAATACCTTCAACCCTAGAGACCAGAACCATGTTTATTTGCCTGTGGTTCTTCTTTTGAAGGTTGGGAAATCAGAACATTCCAATGTGCCACAATAGTTGGAATAATAACTAAACACGCACGTGGGGGTGGGGGTGCTTTACAGTTTAACCACCATTTATCTCCTTATGATCTTTCTATACCATTCCTTTCTAGGTTCCCCTCCTTTAAATGTCTCAGGGTCACACTTCTCAATTTTTAAAAACACATTTCAGAAAGCTTTCAAAATGACTATAATTTGATGCAGAGCAACCCAATGTTTTCTAAATCCTTATCTTGCATATATCTATGAAACAGGGCGAAGTCTAAAAATGGAGGAAGATCTTTAAGAGAAAAACTGGACAAAATAGGATTAAATCTGCCAGCGGGGAGACGTAAAGCTGCCAACGTTACCCTGCTTACATCACTAGTGGAGGGTAAGCGAATCCACTTGCTAACTAGAAAGGAACTGCCTTCTGGGGAAATGGATAATATTTAGTGGCCAGATGTTTGGGTATTTTGTGTCAATTGGGCAATTTCATCTTTCCAAAGAATATAGCCAGAAGTGAATGGAATTCTTGCTTGCCAAAAAACTATTTGCATATATTCCTATCCTCCTCCTTCTTCCCCTCTACCACAAAATTGCACCTTTGCTACCCATTTCTGACCTAAACAATGCACAAATTTCAGAACTGTGCATTTTCCAAGAGTCCTTTAAAGAGCTCAGCAGTGAATTACTTAAGTTATTCTGACATCTGCGTTTGAGAAATGCGTGACCATTACTTCCTGAATTAATTTGGGAATCTTTGACCTGTATCCTGATTTAAGACTGTCCCCCAAAGCTCAGGCTTTTATGGCCTTGTAGGTTTTTGTTTTCCAAACATATGCTGTCTTATCTCTTGTCTAATTATGCTTCTCTCCTGGAAGGGAAGAAAATGAGCCATTTTAGACTTCAGATTGTTTGGATATGGAAAGGAAAAAAGAAATATAAGCATTGCAAAAAAGTTTCTCATGGCAGTTTTTAACACACACCCACATATTCACCCTTCCAAACTCCTTGATATAAAAAGCCAACCATGTCCTCACTCCCTGCTCTAAATAAACTGACTCTAGAACCCATTCCCATTACTGTCTCCTTTAGAGTCCTGACTCTAGAACCCATTCCCATTAATGTCTCCTTTAGAGTCCTATGTTTTTCCTAATCCTATACTGGCTCAAGTTTAGGTGTTTTGGAATGAAGGTATAGCTCTCTTGCATTTCTCTTTGTGTATTTTTAGAAATGTCTCATACTGATGGTGAAAAAGACACTTAAATTAACCAGCAGATTTAAAAGCTAAACTTCATAAATGAGGCATTTTATCTTATTTACATCTTGCATTTGAGGAGTTATATTACAAGTGAATTCAAGTTCTAACTATAAGTTACTAAAAAAAATGCCTAAAACCACTTATTTGAGAAGGAATTGTATGATTTCTATTTGTGAGTGGTATCAAAGACGATAATATAACTGTTTTAGAAAACAGCAATTGTTCAGTGCCAGAAACTCAACTACAATAGCATCATATTAAAATGATAACAGCACACAGAAAGCCCTCTATTCATACCCCAGAGAATTATCCACCATGGAAAGGCAGTGGTGGCTTAGGGTGTAGCTCGAGAGTTGGTCTGGGTCTGGGGGTTGAGTGCTGTAGTAGGCAGGCAGTTTCTGGAGAACTGTTATTGTTTGTGATCCACTCCATTTTATGGAAACAAGCTCTGCGGAGAGGGCTTTGATGCTCTAATTGACGCATGCGTTCTTCCGGAGCTGGAGCTAATGGCAGGAAGCCCTGCAGTAAAAACCAACTGGTTCAGGAAATTAAAACCAAAGATTCGAAAATCAGCAACACAGACAGACTCAGTGGAGTGACCCTCAAATCCTCTTGGTTAATCGGTTTGGATGAACAGATAATTATATGTGATCAAGTTAAAATGTAAACTCTCAGTGGTTCCCTTGTAGAAAAGCTCAAGGGCTAATCACGAATATCATTTAGGTGTGTGTTGATAGGTGTGAGGTTGGAATACAGAACCATTTTAAGAGAGAAGGTGGGAAAAGCCAGTCAGGGCAGTGGGTGGGAGTGGAGAGTTGGTGGTGGGATTCACATTTTCAAATCATTGTGGCTTTTAGGACAAGAGGTCATATTTATGGATGAGCACACTCAGCAGATCCTATAGAGAAGGAAATAAAATGTCTGGCCGAGAAAACAAGTAGTTTGTCTTTCCTTCAACTTCTGGGCTAAGAAAATAAGGGAGTTGGGAGCAGAGAGGAAGTTTTGATCCTAGTGCTCTTCATTCTCTTGCCCTCCTCTCCTTGCTCTTGCCAGGAGAAGCTGTCCATCTAGCCAGGGACTTTGGGTACGTGTGCGAAACCGAATTTCCTGCCAAAGCGGTAGCTGAATTTCTCAACCGACAACATTCCGATCCCAATGAGCAAGTGACAAGAAAAAACATGCTCCTGGCTACAAAGTAAGGCATTTACCTCTGCGGGGTCTCTTCTGAGTCTTATTGTCAAGAGAAACAGAAATTATTTTTTTCTCTTCTTTTTCTCTTCTTTTCCTTTTGCATGAATCAGCTTTGTTGTTGTAAATACTGAAGATCTTGTAAACCATGATCTGTGTGGGAGGGGAAATACAGATGGGATTGTTAGTGTAGTTCCACATCTTCTCTTCTGTCCCACTTTCTCATTAAAAAAAATATTTTAAATTAATATGTATGGGAGTGAAGTGTTACAAGGGTTTGATCGAAGCTGAATGTGAATTTGTGACCATGTTTCAGCAAGGCAGGAATCACACTCTCAAAGGGTAACTAACAGGGTTGCCTATCAGTTTTTGTCTCCTATCAATCTATTCTGCAAGGGCAAAGATTAAGCAGTGGCCTGCAAAATGTGCAAGTCAGAAGCTGGCCTAGTTTCAACTCTGGTCCCTTATTTGGTTTCTTACCTTCCTTTCTCTCCCCACTTCAAAGTGGTACACACACACACACACACACACACACACACACGCGCGCGCGCGCGCGCACGCACCCCACACAAGTTTTAGCCTACAGGCGAGATGTCAAATAGGTTTCGAAATGGCCCAAGTTCTATTCCCACCGGTGCCTGCACTGAATAGACTTCTCCAGGTGGTGTGTGAAAAGAAAATGACCGTTTTGATATGTTTTCTGGAAATTAAAAGGCTTTTGGGGAAGCCCTTAATTATCACAAGTCGATGTCACAGAAGGGCATGGAAGCAGAGGGTGGAAGGCAGGGCTTGGGTGGGACAGTTCTGGCCTGGAGACAGACATCAAGTGGCCCTGGCGGAAGGAAGGGGCAGGGGCCAGCCCTCGCTTCTCACTCTCCGGTTCCCACCCCTCCTCACCCCCAGGCCTAGCTGCAGCCACCTCAGGAAGGTCCCTACCAGTCCTTGCTTAAAGACTGGGACAGAGCAGCCTGTGTGCTGGCCTCATCTGCCCAGATTTCTGACTTTTCAAGACTCTTTCTGAAGTTTTACTTTTCCCCGTTCCCTTGGCTTCTTCCTAAGTGCGACCACATTGACAGTCTCCCTAAAGAATTTTTATTTGGGTGTGTGGAGGAAAAGAGAGGAAATGGGGAATTTAAACATCTATTTCTTCTTCCCCTAAACCACCTTGAATTATCTCCAAGGAACGACCCCCCCTCCCCCCTTTTTTTTAAATGGCAGAATAGTTCCAAGCAAAGTTTTGCCTTTCTGTGTTTGATTGGAAGGTGAATGGGTGGCCTTCACAGACTGCTTCCGAGGGCTCTCCAGAGGAGCAGGGAAGAGACTGTATGGAGTTTTGGAAGGAAGGGTGTGGTTGTACCTTATTGGCCAGAGACGTGTTTCTGACTTCCGGTCTAACTTGTCTTTCTTTGTCATGCAGCCTGTGAAGTGTTTTCCTTTAGGTAGGACGTTTGGTGTGAGAAATCGCGGGGTTAGAAATTTGTTGTGTCTGAGATGAGAGATAGAGAGAGGAGGGGGAAGGGGGGAGAGAGAGAGGGAGGGAGAGAGAGACAGAAAGACAGAGAGAGAGGCTTTTGTGAAGGCAGGAAGGACGGGCGTTTGGGGAAGCAGAGGTGGTTCAGTGGACCTGAGGGCTCTCCCAGCACGCGGCCACACCCCTGCCGGTGGCCTCAGGCCCTGCAGTGCCCACTGGGTGGGGACAGAGGTGGCTTCAGGGAGAGAGGTTTTCTCTGCCCCCGGTGCAGTGCAGCCCGTCGAGAGCCTCATGCCTCTCTCTCCACCCCACTTCCGCTGCAGACAGATATGCAAAGAGTTCACCGACCTGCTGGCTCAGGACAGATCTCCCCTGGGGAACTCTCGGCCCAACCCCATCTTGGAGCCCGGCATCCAGAGCTGCTTGACCCACTTCAACCTCATCTCCCACGGCTTCGGCAGCCCGGCGGTGTGCGCCGCGGTCACGGCCCTGCAGAACTATCTCACCGAGGCCCTCAAGGCCATGGACAAAATGTACCTCAGCAACAACCCCAACAGCCACGCGGACAACAGCGCCAAAAGCAGTGACAAAGAGGAGAAGCACCGAAAGTGAGGGTCCTCCCTCCCCCCACCGGCAGGTGACAGCTGGGGACCAGCCACCCTTCCTGCTGCTGCTGCTGCTGCTGCTGCTGCTGCTGCTGTGCTGCCTCTGTCCCGCCCTCCGGGCCCTGAGTCCTCGGGACTGCTCTCTCCACTGCCATGGGGCAGCCGCTGCCGCTGCCTTGGACTCAGCCCCCTGCCTCGACTTACCCCCCTTGCCCTAATGCGGAGCCTAAGAGAACAGAACGGGCCTTGAAGCCAGCACAGAAAAGTTCTGTCGAGTTTGTGAATCTTTTTTTTTTTAACCAACAAATCAACAACAAACATTAAAAACTTTTTTTTCTAAAAAAAAGAACATAAAAAATTTAAAAAAAATTATATGAGCTTCATGGGACTGAATCACCACCTTCCCTTACATACTTCAGTTCAGATTGTAGCCATACTTTAAAAAAGGCAAAAAGCTTAATGACATTTTTATCAGTATTGTGAATAAACTTGAACACAAACACACGAAGTTCTATGTCATGTCTTCAGTTGTAGAAGTTTTCCCTCTCCAAGGTAAAGCCACCAACGTGGACTTTCTCTGGCAGCACGATTCACAGTTACATAAGGGAGTCAGTGTTCAGAACTCTGTATATATTTATTTATGTGTAATTTAATGGGATTTGTAAATATGGTGAGTCTGTTTTAAGCCTTTTTTTTTTATTTATCTGGTGATCTTGTTTACCTCTTGTTTAGTGGGTTTTTGAATCTTCCCTATTAGTTCTTTCATGTGGTTCATGGTACTTATTTAGAAATCCAAGGTTTGGGGAATTTTGTTTTTCCTCTGGGATTCATGAATTTAGCCCTGTTGTAGCATGTTAAAGGCGACAATGAAACAGCTGGACAAATTTTAAAAAAGGAAAATAAAATTTTATATATAATTAGTATTACATTTAGCTTTTCATTGAACTGAAAGAAAAAAGTGACATTGGACCCTGGAAAGATTTTTAAACTTGAGCAGTTTGATAACCCTTCTATGTATTGTGGGGAGAAAAAAGAAGTTTATTTTATTCTACTGTCCTCCCTTAAAAGCATCATCTGAGCAATAAATGAGTATTGTCTTTATACCAAGGGTTAGGGGATTTTCCTCTCTCTTTCTCTCTCTTTCTCTTTGTGTTCAAAGAACTTCAAACATTTGGGACCACCTGGTGTCCTGTATTTCCACTGGCCCTATTGGAAACAGTTCTAGTTGTATTGTACTGAGCTGTGCCGGCAGTAGTTTTCATGCCTGTCAATGTATCATAGTCCTTTGTTGCCCAGATAAATAAATATTTGATACGCTTTATGTCGATTTTTTTTTATTCAGTGGCTGTCTTTACCCAGGCGTATTTTTGTTCTTGGCAGTATTTTTTATTCAGTATGGTTACAGTAATTGAGTTTAACTCTCCCTTGGCATTTGCTCCTTGCAATAAGCAGCTGAACCCATTGTTTCCCTCAAGTATAATAAAAACTTACTTTCAACTTGGAGTTCAGAGCAGGGTATCATTTAGATATTCCACTGAGTCTGTATTCAGACAAATGACACAATAAAACCCAATGTATTCTTTTGGATAAAAGATTGTACTGCTAAAGGAATGACACACTGTCTTTTCCTTATCAGAAACATTAATTTTATTATTAAAAATAAAGTTTTATTTTATTTATGTTGATCCTTTAGGTTTTCATTTGGGTACTGGAAACCAAAATATAAAAGCTCCAGAGCCAAACATGAAGAATGCCAAGGTGATGGAGAATGGAAGAGCCAGAGACCCCCAGCCCCATAAGTGCCTTCTAGTCTGTCTCAGAAGATAGCTGAAATTTAAATTACTAGTTCATTAGCAGAAAAAAAAAATCCCTACTTCAACCTTCACTTGTTTGCTCAGGGTTCTCTGTGGCTGAGACACAACCATGAGCTAAAACCAGGTCTAGTTTTCTGGGAGGAGAAAAGGAACAGTGGTAGAAATATGCATGTAACATAAGAGAGAGGGCAAATTGTCTCATTTTAATATTTTATCTAGAGACGAGTTTACTACTGCGCTGTTCTTAAGTCTCCCTGGAGGTAGCAGAGCCGAGAGGGAAATGATGCTGATCCCTGGAATCTTCTGCTTGCCCCTCAATGCCTCCCAGCCTTCCCCCTCTCCACAGGCCTCCTCTTAGGACCTTTTAGAAACACAAAACGGGCCAGGTGGGGAGGCCAGGCTGGAGGAGGGCTGAGAAGCTGCCCTCACTGACCACTCCTGTCTTCCTCACTAACAGGACTGTGAGCTCTGCGAAAAGAAAGGACTTCCTGTGCATAAAGATGGCGAACTCAGAGCTTTTGTAAACTGATTTGGAAATTACTTGCCTTGGAAGTGAGGGTGGAAGATGGAGGTTGGAGGTTGGCTGACTGGAAGGATTATAGGAAAGGGCTGAGCAAAAGTGTCTAGGTAGACGCGCTGGGGTGGGGCCTTAACATTTGTTCATGGGGCTTGGCAGTTGTGAAGGACCAAGGAAGCAAAGCATTAGAGAGTGTCCATTTTGCACTCTGCTTTCTAATCTCCTTATGGAAGGCAACGTACAATCAATCTCCACAAACGAACGAGAATTGGTGGAGTCTAAATTCTATTTTCCAAAGCCAGAGAATTCATAACAATGGTGGGTTTAAAAAATTCTAATGGAAAGTGTATTCTCAGAACGCAACGCGGCAATTGTTTTTTAAAGCGGTTATTTATTATTTCCTAGAGAGACTGGTTAACTGTAACGTAGATGTAACAAAATAATGAGGCGAATGAACCCTAACTGTACATACTCTTGACAGAAATGAAATGCACACAGCATCGTAGCAGGTGAAGTGAAGCATTGTCTATCATGGCTGTTTTTCTTGGCTGCTTCTCAGATTGTGTGGGGGATCCTAACCTCAGGCACAATAGCATTCATAAAGAGCCATACATTGCTGCTCTTTCTGCAACGACACATAAATACTCATTTTCAAACGAAAACGATCTTATTAAATACCATTCATTCATATCTGGATTTACAGATGCTTGTTATGTTGGAAAACCTGAACCCAATATAATCCTTGCATCCTGAGAAAGATAGAAAGGAAATAGTGGGTTAGAACATTACAAGGTCATAATAAACAATGGTTTCCAAATGCAGGGAATTAGTTATTTTTATTCTGTAGTTGGACATTTGGAGAATCATGATATTGTCACTCTTGGTTTTTTCTTGTTTTAACAAAAAGGGGGCTAAATGTATTGTTAAGGGATGGGGCATTAGGGAGGTTACTATAAAAAATAATTTTTATTGGGCTAACCAAAGGCTGTGTGGGTTTGATTTCTTGTGACCATTGTATACTTCCTAAATCACATGGTAGTCTCATGACAGTTAGGTGTGTGTGTACTGACAACGGTGATTCTCTTTGGAGTAAACCAAATTAGGATACATACTTGAATTATAGAAATGCTGATAGGCCATGCTAATCACCACGCCCATTTTTATGGAAACACAATGCTCTTTCTGGTTGGTTGTCATCATTACCCCCTTCTGTCCTCCAACACCCTTTAAAAACCACAATTCAACCCATTCCTCCCCAAAATCGAATATTAATGCAATTTGCGTTTTTGATGGAACTACCATCAAGCCTGCAATGCCCCGCAGCTGAAATAATATTTAAAATAGAAGGGATTTGACATTTGAGAAGTCAGTGGTTTGAAATACCCAGTTGTACTTAGCTAATTCAGTCCTTAACCTCTGGTTTCAAATAAATCAATTACAGTCGATTCCACTTCAGTTCAGAAGTGCACAGGGTTTTAGTTAATTGAATACATTTTATTCACTTGCTAGGAATATTCATTTATCAAAATTCCAAATATAATATACATTTCTTTACCACTCAGGTTACGTTAGACTGCACAATCAGATCCAATTTGCCCTGGTTTCCCCCAAATCCTGTTTGAAGTCCAAATGTTACCACTCTGAAACAATGTCTCCTCATTCCCTTTTCGTCCAAAAGTAAATTCAAAAAAAAAATTTTTTTTTTGGTCCAACAGGAGAGCTGATTTCTCCCACAAAGAAGATATATTTGGTCACCAGCCTTGTGTTAAGTTTAAATAGGTTAAGAAAAAACTGGATTAATTAAGTTTTTTAAAAGCATAGCCTGGAAATTAAAAAAAACAAAAATAAAAAACAACGCGCATGGTTTCCATTAGAGCTTAACTTTGCCAAACTGACAGGTATGACAACATTTTGTGGTCTCAGAGTCACAGCCCCTTTTCTTAACCCTCTCCCTCCTCTGCCTCCCACCCTCTGGCTTTTAGAGAAGTGCTTGAATAAATACCAAGCTGTTAACTGAAAGCAGTACAGTTAAATGTGCCTAAATGAAGTTGTGCTTTAAACAGATATTGATGTATGCAGTGTTTTATATTTATTGTTTGTAGCATCCTGCTGGCAGCAGTTTACTGTTTGGAGAGAAAAGGGGTTAATTAGCGTCATTATCAATCACTAATGCTTGCCTAACGTGTCCAAAGAATAATCAAGTTAGAGGACGGCATGAAGCCAACAGCTGCTTCATCCCAGTTACAGATCTCCTGAGCCGCTGGGGTATAGGGTGGAGGGGAGGTGCGGTGAGGGGAGAATCTTCATTGCTTGGGTAAAGGGGTTATAAAAATCGGATCAACTCGAGAGAGATCTGGGAGGCAGAAAATACACCATAAATAACCAGTGTTTTTCATTCTCTGAGTTACAGGTGCACAGACACAGCGGCTCTGAAACAAGAGTTCTGAAATTTGCTCTTTAAATTCCTTCTTGAGTACCCAAGTTGGAGATTTGAAGAAACACATCCATGTGCTACATGGAGAGAGAGAGAGAGAGAGAGACAGAGAGAGAGAGAGACCAAAGATAAGCTCAAGTTAACTTCCAGCATCACACAGACATTGCCTCCCAGAAGAATAAAACCATAGAACACGACAGGTAATATCAGTTCCCTGCATCCAGTCGTACTCTGCTCGGGGACCTTTTCTCCTTGTGAATTCCAATGAACAATTATTTTCTAAGTTAAACTTCATTTAATACCTGCCATGCACAGGTATTCTGGTTCCAGATTCTTCTTCTTACTACTCTGAATGACACTGTCCTCCCGTGACCTACCTTGGGTAAGAAATTGAAAAAGTGTGACCTTCTTATGGGTTCCTTTCAGGAGAAATTTGCCTTTAAAAACTTCTTTGCTAAGTTAGTCATGAGTTAGAACTAAAATTCCCACTCATGACCAGAGTTTAGTCAACTGTTCTTCAAAGGCAGGGAGCAATTGTTTGGAGATAGGCCATATATAAACAGCAAGGAGCTGTATGATTGAATGAAACACTGATTTCTTTCTACAAAACCAGTAGCCACAAATCCTTTTTACCCACGTGGACATAAATGGGAACTATTCCCAAATTGTGGGTGGAAGTCTTAACTCCAAGAGTATGTGACTGGTTTTCCCCACAATGGACAGCAAGGTCACCATCAGAGTGGGAAAAAAGAAGGATGTTGGGATGGAAAATGATATAATTCATGTTTATGGAAAGTCCTGTGTTTAAACATTATAATCTACTGCTTACCATCACGATAAAGGAAAAGAAGAGGAGGAGGAAGAAGGGGAGAAGAAAAAGATTCTAGGCTGAAATTGGGGGTCCCAAAACTAAATGTTTAAAAGTCTTATTCATGTGGAAGACTGTATTTCCATTTTATCTTTGATGTCTGGACAGGACAAGAGAACCAACTTAGCCTTCACAGATTTTATTGCAGAACAGAACAGAAATGGTTAGCAGATTATTAGAGAAATTGTAGAGAGAGATTATTGTAGAGAAGCCCAGGGAGGTGGTATTCTACAGTGGATACAACAGCGCCCCCCCCCCCTTTCTGGGATGGTATCTGTTTTTAAGTGGCCCTCCCGGTGCTATTGCTTAGGGTACCATGATTTTTCTAGGAAATCAAGACCAGGTCTGGCGGTTGGAGATGTAGCTCAGTGGTAGAGCTCTTGCCTAGCATGTAGGAGGGAGGCACTGGGTTCAACTGAGGCACAGAAAACAGCAAACAGCAAACCTGAACACAAGCCCCCCAAATGGAAGTGGTGAAGCCTCAGAGCAACTCATCAACCCACCCTGGCACGAAGTTCTGATTCCATCAGATGCTCCAGTTTTATAGGTCAGTACTGGGGCCTGTTTTTGCCTGGGAACAAATCTCTTCTAGCTTTTCCTTTGAGTTCCTCTCGCTTGTCAGTCTGAAAATCCAACCTATCCTGGGGATATGGGATATATATATATATATATATATATATATATATATATATATAATAGTCAAACTAAATTTAGCTAATATAGCTTAAAATAAATTTTTTTCCTGAGGCATTGAGTTAATGCTAGGATCAAATTTCCGTTTGCTTCGTCAGCTACCAGATCCTATTTCAGGATGCCCCCTGTCTTTTTTGGAGCCCCCAAGTCTGGATTGCGCCTTTGTCCACAGCATGGAACCGGTCCCCAGCGCCGGGCTCCTGGACCCTCGCCTGGGAGGTGGTGGCGCTGTGCGAATCCGGGACAGGGCTTACGGGGTCCACCCGGACCCACCTGCCAGCCAGGGCACCCCCCTCTTTAAATCCCCTCTGGGGCGCCACCTCGCGCCCCTTTGTATTGGGAACAATTTGCAATTCGATTTTGAGGCTCAGGCGTTGCGGGTGGAGTGGGGTGGGGCGCTGGGAGTCGAACAGGAGTGGGAAGTTGCAGTCTCACCTGGGTTTGGGTCCAGGGGGACCCAGAGGGTCCTCGCTGGGGACGGGAGAGCACACAGGGACCTGGCCACCAGCCCTCGCGTCCACATTAGACCCAATTAAACTGCAGTGAGACCCTGGGAGGGAGATTCGGGGTTCGCCGGGCCTGGCACCTCTCCCCGCGTGCTTGGGGTGCCAGTGACCGACGGCCAGGAGGCTTCAGGTCAGAGGTTTAAAGGCCTTTTTCACCGGAAAGGGAAAGGTGTTTTAATTAAAGATCGGAGGAGGGACCTGGGGAGCTGGTGGACCCCACGATCCCGCGATCCCCGGACGGCGCGCAGATGCAGCGTCCCGGGCCGGGATCTCCACGCAGAGCGAGCCGCGTGGGCCCCGCTCCCGGCGAGCGCGCCCCTCTCCCGCCCCCGTCACCGGTGCTGCCCGGATCGTCGGCAGCGGCCTTTCCTCCCCCGCACCCTCGCGGCCCTGGCCATCATAGCGCTGACCACCGGTCACTCGGGACCCCACCACCCCTGAGCTACCCGCTCCCAGCCACGGGGCACCGGATCTTTACAAAGTCGTGAGGACTTTGCTTTCTTGCAACAACTCTGGTGACCTTGCAATCCGCGTGGGCGCGAGCAGTGGGACATTCCTTAGGGGAGCGCGTGTTTGCCCCCTGGGGCGCCCACTTCCGAGCAAGAGTGTCCGGTCAGGACGACTCCGGAGCGGTTCTGGGTGGCGCAGTCCCAGGCCCATTTGCATCTCTGGGCTCCCTTCCCTCCCCAGACCCCCCCCCTCCCCCGCCGCCGCTTTGTAAAATGCTCTCCGGCTTCTCCAGGGCGGGGAGGGGCGCGCAGATCGTTGATATTCCGGGTCCAGCCGCTCTCCGCGCTCTCATTCTCTAAGCTCAGCCGGGGGGAAGCGTCGCCCCGGGCCAAACATATGCTTCTTTCCAGCGCGCTAATCCACCTTCAGCGTGGAGGCATAATTGCTCCAGTGTCCATGGATTCTCTGCGCTTTGTCCCTCGCTGGCTCCCATCAGCCGTGGCACACGCCATTTCAATCAAATCTTTTCAGAAAACTGTCTCCTTTTATCAAGTCCCAGCCCCTGCGAACGACGGGAGCATTTGACAAAACACCCCGCGTGTTCCGCCCGCCTTCCCGGCCCCGGCTGAGAGCTGGGAGCAGCGATTATGACAACTCTTGGGGGAGTTCAGTCTTCGAGAAGGGGTGTGAAAAGAGAGGGAGAGAGGGAGAAGGACTGAGAGAAAAGCAGCCTGGACCCAAACAGGTTCTTTCTAAGCCCCTGGTGTCAGGTGCGTTGGATAGAAAGGTCAAAGGTCACCCTCAAAGCTAAAACATGTTTCATCTCTGTTATTTTTTTCATCCAAGCCTCAGAAATCGGCTGCTTCTGCGGAGTGTTTGGGCAGCCCAGTGGGATAAAAATGACAGGCAGAAACAAGCTCAGTAAATGGGCAGAGCTCAGGGAAAGGCCCTGCCTGGGGATGTTACTATTGGGCTCTGCCTCGGGAAGCAGGACCAAAAATTCCCCACCCGAATGCCCTGCACAATCTTTCCATCTCTCTTTTGTTGCTGGCGACAGGCATCAATAAAGGTCGAATCTGAAGATCTTCGTACCTTATATACTTCCTTGGCAAATGAGAATTCTTGCACACTCTTGATTTAGTATGTTGATTAGATTCTTAGCTTCAGGAGAAAAAGACTTTCATTGATTAGGAGAAAAGGAAAGGGGAATGACCGAGTGCAACGATGAACTCTACAGAAGGCCTTAGAAGCAGATATAAAAATATTTTTGATGCTACAGAAAAAAACCAGGTGCAAAAGAGGAGGTGTGAGGCTGGATTTTTGTTTGGCAATTATTATGCAAATCCACCCGAACCGAGGAGGAGATTGTAGTTCTATTATGAGAACACAGCTTTGGCACTTGTTTATAAAATGAGAACGTCAGGGTAATGAATAGTTTTCTTCATATCCCAAATCACCTCGCACTGAGACTGATTTCAGGGACTTAGGTAGTTTCGTTATCTTTCCAGAACAGTTTATGAGGGACAGGGTCCCTCTTCCCAGCCTCAGGCCACAGCAGACCCTGAGGATGTGACTCTCCTTGGGGAGCTTTTCAGCCCATTCTCCTCTTCCTGTGCCCATGACCAGGTCAATAAGACTGAAGTGCCCGAAAGGGATAGGTTCTGTCTGCTCGAAGAGACCTTCGGTGCCAGCCCCTCTGCCCTCAGTTCACTCCCAGAGCCAGATGAGATCGCTGAGGTCCTCCTAGGTTAACCAAGTGCATGAGCTAAATCCACTGTTCATGTCAAGATCTAGGCATTTAAGCCCAATGTCCATGGTTAGAGTTTTAGTACTTGATTGAAAAAATGCCGCATCAACTCTTCTAGCATGTTTAGGTTGTGGGATGGGAAGTGACAGGATTTGGGGGAAAAGGCTGCCCTGACTCATTCTAGAGACTGGAAAATAAGACACATTCCTAGCTAATTAGCTTCATGTCTTTGGTAACAAGAAATCACTGTTACCATTCTGAGACTAAGAAATGGCTAAAACCCTTGGAAACTTCAACCATGAGGATTGTCAGGAGAAACAGAGGGACAGTGATTTTTAAGTTTTTGCTCATTGGCTTATATTATGATCTTTTTGTAATTGTAGAACAAAAGCAAGACTCAGTAACCCTCAAACCTCAGTCCTTCTTTTCCTTATTCCTGCAGCTGCATGGTAGGTGGTGGTAGAGGGGTGGATTCAGAAGAAGCAAAAGATAGTTGTTTATTTTGATTCTGTTTCCCATTTCTAGTTTCCTTAGCCAGCTGAATAGAAATACCCAATATAAGGTTTTCAAAAAGGGAAACTTTCCTTGGAATATGGGAGTGATGAGTCCTAAAGTTGAGGATGTTTCTTCCAAGCCAAAATGTCCTATGAAATTCAGAGGCTGGGCAACTGGGTTTGTCATCTTTACTATGAGATATGATCAGTGGTTCCAGCTCTAGAACATGGTGGGCTTGGAGAAAATTTACTATTAGGAATCAGAGTTCCAGGGACTTTCTACCACCATTAGGAACTACACCCATGAAAGGTTTAGCACTAGAGGATAGAGGAAAGTTCTGGCTTGGAAAATCTAAAATGAAACTAGTGCATTAATAAGGAGGTCATTCTTAGAGGAGTTTCCTTTCCCACACGCTGAAGAAGGTCAGTCAAGCTCTCTCCGAACCCCACCTACATTCACTGCTTTCCAACTCTCTGTTTTGAGGCTGAGTAGAGTCTTCCTGGTTCAGCTCAGAAAAGCCAAGCAGAGGTCTGATAGGGGTCCCTAGACCACTGCTCTCATACAAGCTCTAGGCATTCAGGGCTTCTCAGTGACATAGCTTAGAAGAGGGAGAATCCACCTGCTTCTTTCTTAGGGGCCTTTTGCCACCAACAGAGGGAAATTAGAAGCTTATAGGGGAGGAACCCTGGATCTGGAAAATCTCTGTAGCGTCACTTTCAGCCCTTAGAGATTAGTGTTACATTCAAGAAGAAGGGCATAAGGAGAACAGAAAAGGGGGTGCAAAGGAAGGTCATGGATGGGGGATGAACACGATCAAAACATGTGCATGTATGAAAACACCACATTGAAACCCAAATTCATAGGCACTAATACAATAGATTTTGAAACAAACTAGTATCATACCAAGAGAATCAAATTACTGGTGAGATGCTAGAGCAATGTAGAAAAACGATGACACTAAGTTTGCAAAAACTCTTATAAGGGGAAGAATCTAGAAGGAAATAAGAGCTCAGGGAACCCTGGAATTTCTCTCAGACCCCAACATCTTCCTCTTTCCCCCCTCTGAGCATTTTGGCTGAACTTAGTGTTTCTTTGTATTTCCTTCTTTCGCTGAGAAAACCTTAAGAACCTTCTACTAGGCTTAGGTTTAACCACAACCTTTACTGAATCTGGCTTATGAAAACCAGACTTTTCTGAGAGTCGGGTCTTCTGGCAGCAATTAGCCCGACTTTTCTCTAACAAAGTTCTTTGTAATGCCATTCAGAAAAGGAGTGGGTAGGAGTTTGCGGGCAGGGTGTGTGTGTCTGTGTGTGGGTGGGTGTGGGAGGGGTAGATGGAGTGGGGGATGGTGTTCAGAAGGCCAATTTGTAGGATTTGGGGGTGGGGGGACAAAATTCCCAGAGCTAGCTAGCACATGAACTTTGGGAGCTGTGAAATATTTAATTAGTGCTCTGGTTGGGATCCTTGAGGCCACTGAAATTGGCTCTAATTTTGAAAATTCTGCTTGTTCCCTTCCTGCGTGGAAGGCATGGAACAGAACCGCTGTATCACCATGCCACCGAATGGTTTCAAATAGTTTACCAAGCGCTTTATCTGAAAGAGCAAGGATGCCCTGGAATGAAGGAAAGAAGGATCCTATTGGTGATTGTGTGAAGGTACAGGGTTCCATGGGTAGATAGGATGAAAGGCAGAAACTGGAGGAAGAAGTAAACTAATCTGTCTTCAGTCCAGCAGTGGCATGGGGCAGCAATTCAGCCCTAGAGACATCCTCCCCCCCAACATGTATTTAAGAATCCAACCCTACAACTCACACACACACACACACACACACACACACACACACACAACAAACAAGAGGCCTATTCATTGAGTCTGCAAAGCCACCTTCTTCTCGTGGTTATGCAAATACTAAATTGAATCAACTGGCTATAACGTTCAGCCCATTGCTGAAACATGATAGAAAAAAAAAAAAGAGTAATCCAAGGAAATTGATTCCAACAGTTCATTTTCAGGCTGCGTGGGTGTCTGTGCGTCTGAAGGTGGAGACGCAAATACATCTTGTTGAAGTGGAGGCTGACATTCGGAAAAGTCGCCTACAGTTTTAGAGTCCCCTTCTGCCCTTTCTCCCGGGGAGGTAAGAGTTGGAGCCATTTCGGATGCAGCAGACCCTGGGGCAGACTCCGCCTCTGGAACTCCCTCCTGGTCTTGTTTTCGCGCGGCCTGAGTCCCGGTTCACTCGAGTGTCCACCAGGGGCGGGAAGGGTGCCAGCTGCAGCCTCCATCCCGAGGGAGGAAGGAAACGTCCGGAGACCCGCCGGCCCTTAGGGAGCACGCAGACTTCCCCTTCCCCTTCAGGCCCTGGGCACCAGGGCTTTCTTTGGGCTTAGGGAAAACTGAGTCTCATTCCCCCAAACCAGCCATTCCTTCTCCTTTCTAGGCCTCGGGAGTCTCTGATTCTCCAATTTGTGGACAACCGTGCCTGCAGTTCCTCAGTTTCCCCAACTCGGAGGCCAAGGCGGGAAGTTTTGGGGGGAGGGGGCAGGGACATTCGTTTCTCAGAAAATCGAACCAGGGCCCTGGACGGAGGAGGGGAACAGCTTCTCCCCTGTAGTCCAAGGCGCCGTTCCCAGACCCGGGACCCTGGGCCGAGTCCCGGAGCAGACCTGGCTACGGACAGACGGACGCAGCGCTGGCAGCTCGGAGCCACCACCATCTCTCTCCATCTTAGGCACCGTCCAGAAAAAAAACCCCAATCTTTCTGCATACCCAATAATTTCAGTAAGAGTGACTTCACTTTACTAAAGATTTAATATGTTAAATCTGTCTTTGTCGCTGATGGATGCGCCTTTGTCTGGAGAGCGATCTGGGCCTTACTGAGCGCGCATTCCGGGGAAGCGCCGTCGTAGGGAGCCGGGTTGTTGTTGTCGGAGAGCCCGTGCCGGGGAGGCGGGCGCCCCGCGTGCGCACGGACACGCGCGCGCACGCCCGCGCCGGGGCGCTGGCCCGGGGAGGGCCGCGGCGGGAGGGGCCGGGGAGGGCTGGCGCCCCGTCTGTCGAAGAATCATTTGCCCCGAATCGCACATTTGCACGGCTTGGAAAGAAGAGGTAAAGCGAATGTCTGGCTCAATTAATAAACATGGTAATTTCACACCCGGAGAAGGACATAATTTCATCCGAGCGCTATCGGCGCCATCACAAAGGGTCAGGGCGCAGCTGCGGCGAGCCCGGGTCATTACGGAGCCGCAGTGCGCCCCGAGGCAGGGACGGCTGCGGGCGAGGCCGGGGCTCCCCGATAACGGCCTTACCCGTGGCGCTGGAGCGACCGCCCCGCCCCGCGCCGCGCCCCTCCGCGCTGACTCCTCCAAATCAGAGGCGCTCAGCTTCCCTCTCGCCTGACGTCTTCTTAGAACCAGCCGCGACCATCGCAGTGTGCAGCACGCACCCGCGCACCTAGTTTTATTTTTCAGAGGTTGTCTTTGATTCGCTTGTCCACGGAAACCTATTGTATCTGTAAATTTCAGGACAGTTGTAGTTGATAAATTTCTGATGTCAAGATTTGGGGCCAGGAGCTGGGAGGCAAGATATTAGCTTCAATCTCATAATCTCTTAATCACATTACACTTTAAGTGAGCATGTGTAATTTCACCCATCAATGATTTATTTAAGCATTCGGAGCACAATTACTTGTCTCATACACAAATACTGACTGCAGTATTGTTTGATAGAAAGAAACCCTGAGATTTAGGAAACTGAACATATCTTTTCCGTTCCAAGACGGGCCCAACCTCAGACTCAAAATTCATCTGTAATCGAGATCTGCAGGGCCCGTCTCCTCGAAGGCAAATCCATCGGAACCACAAGGGGGGCGTCTCTTCCCCCTTTTATGGGCTTAGATTTTTAAAGCAGATCTTCAAAGCTGAAATAAATGCCCATTAAATAGCCGCATGCAAATAGGACTGAGCCGGGTAGCTGAACACACAAAGCCCATCTCACATAAAACAAAAGCATGATTGATGACAACCTGGATGCTCGTGTGTTTGGAAAAAAAATTACACTTGTCCAGTCTCCCAGGTGTCTAAATTATTGAAGAGCGATGTGCATATTTCAACCAGAGCAGGGGGCCGAGGTTAGGGACCCGCGCGCGGTCTCTGCGGCGGAAGCCACAGTAGGGTGTTTTGGGGTTGGGCAGGCTCAGGCCAAAAGAATTTTAACACATTCTTCTCTGAGAGGCCAAGTGGGCCCCATAGCTCTCGGGCAAATGGTTAGAGAAAATGGATCGCTCTCCAGGGCGGGCCGGGGACCTTCCCTACCCAGCCCCGGGCTGGGGGTCCCCCAGTAAGGCTGCGTCCGGCTCGAGGTGGCGGGCAGGGCCGGGGCTGGGCGGGGCCCGCAGAGCAGGTGCTGCGGGCTCTGCCCCGCGCTGAGCTCCCTCCCGCCACCTGGTCGGGGGTCTCCCGGGGCCCGCTCAGCCCGAGTTCCACGTTTGCCAGAGGGGTCTGTGGTGTGGAGTTCCTGCGAGAGGCGCCCGCGGCGTCGATTCTTTGTTCTGGGTTTTCAGGGCCTGGGGTTGGGGCGCCTCTGGGGAGGGTCGAGGGGTCGCCTCCTCGGTGCGGAGGCGGAGGCAGGGCATAGGGTTGGAGCTGGAGCTTGGGGCCGGAACGCGCGGTGCTTAGGGCTGCACTGTACAGGGATGGAAAGCAGAGGGCAAGATGGCACTTTCCAGTGCCTCTTTTTAAACCCTGGAAGAAGACGTCTGGAAATAAACCAGAGTCCTCCCCAACCCCCGGGGGCTGGAATCAAACCCTCGGCCTGTGGGCCAAACACTCCTCGAGCCTCGCTCCCAGTCTGGTTCTCCTCTTCAGGCCTTCTCACCCATGCCCTCCCTGGTCTATCTCTCTCCGCATTTCTCCTTCTTATTTCTTCTGTTCTCAACTCTCCAGCCCCTTCTCTTTCTCTGTTTCTCTTCTTCTCTCCCTCCCTTCCCTCTCTCTCCCTCCTGTCCCCTTTTTATAAATATGCCAGAGAGAGAAAGAAGAAAAGAGAAAAACTCTAGGCACCCCAGAGAGTGGATCTGCGGTGAGGCGATCAGGCTCTGTGGCTTCTTGTAGTGAGGGGACCCCGGGCGCCCCCTTTATGGCTGGGCTGGGGGAGTCGCGTGGGACCAGTATTGCCCTCCGCAGGGAGAAGCCAGTGTTTCCCACGCATGGAATCCCAGCTCCAAACTTGAATCCATCTTGCTGCTGCAGTCAAGCTCGGTGGATTCATAATAGCGACGACAAAGAGTAATTACATATTAGAAAACAAAACAATAATTACACCACCAAGTCGACACACCAGTCAGGGAAACAGCCGCCTGGCTTGGCAGTGGAACAGCGCCCGGTCCGCCGAGGCTGTAGGACGACGCGATCCTGCCCGGCCGGGTCACCTGCTGACAGGCCGAGGTCTCTCTTTATCAGATCTGGCTTGGAGCGGTGTGGCTTAACAGCAGGTCCCAAACCCAAATGACCGATTTCTCGGAGAGCCGAGTTTCCCTTCCTCATCAAGATGGACCGAGTTGGAACCACTCCTTTACATTTCTACATTTCGAAAAGAGAGCTCGGGCTTTGAGTGTTTGCCGCAGCACCTGTCACCTGCGTCCTGGGTTACTTGACTGCGCCCGGCAGGCAGCCTCCGTACCTTCGCGTTTCAGCTTTGCTCCCCCAAGCGTCAAGGTCGGGGATGCGTTTGTCACTGGCTCTCGGGGTGACAGGGGGCGACGGGCACAGCGAGAACCCAGCACGCCCCTCCCGAGGCCCTGCACGCTCGCGGCCTCCTCCTTAACGGGGAAACGGCTCTTTGGGGGATCCAAGCCCTCGTCCCTTCTGGGGCTCCAGCGGGCGCCCTGGTGCATTGGGCCCGGACCTGGGAGGTGGCTGCGGGTTTGGGGACTGCTGGCGAGTGCAGGGGTCGCGCTGGCTCCATCTGCGGTCCGGGTGTGAAAGCAAACAATGGTTGGGGCCCGGGACCACGGCCGATCCTCGTCGCTACCCTGGACACACGCTGGCCTCAGCCTGGGAAAGATTGAGCAGAGGCCTCTCTTCCTGCACCCGTCCTCCCCGAGGTTGGGGTTTGATGGGGCGTCCAGGGCGCGTGCGCCAAGGAGGTGTCCAGGGGCTGCCATCTCTCTGGGCATCCTTCTCGCCAGGTAGGCGAATGCGCCTTGGAAAACACCCTGAGCTCCCTCTTAGGTCCCTATGGGAACAGTATGCAGGCTCCACTGCCCTCAGCCAGGCGACGCCACAGGCGGCCAAAGAGGGGACAGGCGCCGAGACCCGCGTGAGCGCCTGGGCAGGCGAGCGGAGAGGCGGCCGGAGGAGCGCGAAGTCCGCCCTCGGCCCAGCGCCCTCTGCAGGGCTCGCGAGCCCCAGCGGTGAGTGGACGCCTCTCCTTCCATCCTCCAGGGCTCAAGGAAGGACAAAGGACCTGTAAAAACACCTAACAACAACAACGACAACAACAACAACAAAAATATCAGCTTGACCCCCAAAAGAACACTGTTTAATGAGGTGGAAAATTCTTCCACACAAATTGCTTTTTCTACTACTTTATGAGAGTTCATAAATGTTAATGAAATCCAGTTACCAAAAAGTAACATACATCATTGCAGCTGAAGGGAGACAGAGGAGGTAAGGTGGTGGTCGACGTACAATCATAATTAAAATAACAGCAGCGGCGGCAGCAACAATGCGGCCCATGGCTCATGCGGTCCAAGGCCCAGGCCGGCCGCGCGCCATTGTATCCTAGCGCGGCAGGAACAACGCCAGCCCAACCCCAGGGCAGCAAGAACAGAGCCCAAAACTTGGAGCTGCAGGAGCCCTGCACCAGAGTGCAAACAAAGCCACGCACCGATTCTGTTTCCTTTCTTTTGCAACAGAAGCTTGTTACGTAATCTCCTCAAAGTGTGGCGATAAAGGAGCCCAGGGCAATGTCCACGGGATAAGGAGGGGGCCGCAGGTTCACGGTCCTCTCCGGAGCCGGGCCCCTCAATCTGACGTTCCTTTTCTTTCTTTCTCTTTTTCCTTGGTGCTGGGGATTGAACCCAGGGCCTAGAGTGCGCTAAGTCCCTGTGTCACCCCGAACTACACTCTTTTACTCTGACATTATTTTCTTTTTCTTTTGGTACCGGGGATCGAACTTGGGTCCTTGCGCTTGCGCAGCAAGCGGCGAAACCACTGAGCTAAATCTCCAGCCCCTGACATTATTTTCTATGCCCAGCCCGCAGCCTGGTGCGTGGCACATGGAGCTTTATAAGTGTTTTGAATAAGTGAGTGATTATGGACCAGTGACAAAAAATCAAAGAACTCCAGGGAAATCCACCTGATGACACTCACGGGGAAGACTGCTGTGCTCAAGCACCGGTATTTCCAATGCTTAACAAATATTTTTTGATCAACGCCCCATGAAGCTTACATTTTGATTTGCCATAGGTGTGATGTATTTTATATGACTTATCAAATGGCTATGAGAAGTAATTCAAATTTTACCCTCCTGATTCTTCTTCTTTTTTATTTTTAGTGGTGGTGCTGGGGATTGATCCCAAGGCCTTGCACATGCTAGGCAAGCCCTCTACCACTGAGCTACACCCCCAGGCCTCCAGTTCTCCTTATTACTCAGAGTGTAGGAGAAGTGATGTGAAGTTACTGGTGAAATACTGGAGAAGATATTTTTAAGGAAGGTGTACATTTCTGTAATGGAATCATTTGATCTTATGACTTCATTGCTGAAGGAGATAACTGTATATTTTGTAAATATTGAAGAAAAGTTGAATATTTCCCTGTTCCTTTTGAGAATCTCCAAAATCAAGTCATTTCGGCCTTGTGTGTTGCTTAATATTGCAGATAGCTCCAAAACAAGTTATAATAGTACTAAAATATCTTTTTTTTTGGTACCAGGGATTGAACTCGGGACCCTGCACTTGCGAGGCAGGCAGCAGAGCTACTGAGCTAAATCCCCAGCCTTACTACTAAAATATCTTTTCATTTTTAAATTTTATCAGTTACTGTAATCAGTGTCTCACACCATTTAAATTCCCAACCATTTTTTTTTTAGGATAGACACTATTTATTTATTTTTGTTTTTGTTTTCTGCAGTGCTGGGGATGGAACCCAGGACCTCATGCAGCCTACACAAGCGCTCTACCACTGAACTAGACCTCCAGCTCCCATATCAGAAATCGAAGCTGAGGGAAGGTGAGTAACGTGGCTGACTGTCTCATGGGGACTGCAGGTGTCTGTGACCCATCTAGAGTGTACATTGCCAAAGGACTTTCAGCTCCTGAGACCTCGGCTTTCTTCTAAAATGCAGCTAATACCTGTCTAGCCTGTGTTGTTGCCACGTGGTAAAGATAAACTTCAATCCATTTATGAACACACCTTGTAAATGTTTTTTTGTTTGGTACTGGGGATTGAACTCCGGTCCTTGCGAGGCAGGTGGCAGAACCACTGAGCTAAATCCCGGGCTCACACCTTGTAAATGTTAACCTGCTCCACGAATATATGGCAGCTTAAAAAAAATATTATTGTGCCAGGTGTGGTGGCCCATGCCTGTAATCCCAGCACTCTGGAGGCTGAGGCAGAAGGATTGCTGTGAGTTTGAGGCCAGCCTGTGAGGCTACCCTGTGAGTTCAAGGTCTGTACTATGTAGCAAGACCCTGTCTCAAAAAAAAAAAATTATTATGTGCTCTTTCCTATTTGTAACTGCTGGTACTTACCATAATTTTCTCTGCATCAGGTGCTGCTGAAGTCAATTAAATTTGCCTATTGCTTTGGGATGTGAGTGGTAACAGATTTGATAAGAATGAAATAGGAGACCATGGATTTTGTGGCGGAAATAGGGTTGGAGAAGACAGCCTGGTTTCCTTGCATCTTGTGCGGTCTCAGGGTCTGGCAGGAGTGGGGGAGCACCCTCCCGCTCTGCAGTCTTCCTTGGGGATATCCTCCCTCGTAATTACAGGGCGCTCTGTTCCACCTTGCCTGGGCCATTCACCCTGCTGCTGGCTACACTTTTACCAGCCAGTCCAGTCACAAGAGTGAGAAAGGTTAAGTGTTCATTTTTGTGCGTAAATTTGCAATGCTGCTTTGAGACAACATAATTACTACTTCCCACACCTTATTGTGTCTGGTAGAGAAATGGTCACAAAGACATCAAACAAGCCCTGAGTCTCTGTTACCGCCTCCTGCACCTGTCACCCTTCAAAAAAAAAAAAAA
>NW_004624756.1:15474813-15540807 GCF_000247695.1 Heterocephalus glaber
TGAGAAATGTCTGTTCATTTCAGATGCCCGTTTTTGGATTGGGTCTTTAAATTTGGGAGGTCTGATTTTTTTAAAGTTCTTTATAAATTCTAGATAGCAGACCTTTGTCTGAGGGACAGCAGGTGAAGATTTTTTCCCACATTGTGGGTTGTCTCTTCACTCTGTTGGTGGTTTCTTTGGCTGTGCAGAAGCTTTTTAGTAAGAAGAGATTCCCACTTATTGATTGTGCTAGTTCACAGGCAACTGAGGTTTTGTTCATAAAATCTTTCAGGAAGGAATTTCTTGTTGGTTCAGATGTTTCAAATCTACATCGCCAAGAAGGTAGACAAAGTTTAATAAAATGGGTTTTAATTTTGTATGCACTAGAATCTTTTTGAGAGAGAAAAGAGATACTAAAAACAATTTTTAAAAATTAATTGACCTACAGTGGAGTAAGCTGGGACTGTCTGAAGAAGCATGCAATTTGAAAGTTCTTAACCTTCTCTAAAAAACTTGCAGTTGTATTTTCTTAGTAAATTGTGCATATAAGTTTTGGAGTTTCCTGGAGACTTCCTGAAGCCAGTCCAGGAGCCCACGTGGATAGGAAAGAGGGACCTAAAACTAAAAATCCCTGATATGAAAATTCTGCAATTTATTTTGAGTTAGAAATCCTGCCAAGTTTTAAGCTTGTGTTTATCTATGCTGTGACTCAATGTAGAGGTCAGCTTTCTATTATTATGATAAAATACCTGAGATAATCAATTTATAAGGAGAAAAGGTTTATTTGGCTCACAGTTTCAAAGGGTTCTGTCCATGGTTTGTTTGCTCCATTGCTTTTGGGTCTATGATAAAGCAGTAAATGGTGGTGGGGACCCATGTCAAAGAAAGCTGGTCACTTCATAGTAGCCAGAAAATGAAAAAGAGAGACAGGAGAGGGCCAGGATCCCAGTGTCTCTTCAGGGCCACTCCTCCAGTGACCTAACTTCTTCCCTTTAGGCCTCACCTCTTAAAGGGCCTATCAATTCCCAGTAGTGCCACACCAAGGACCAGGCCTCTCATACTTTGGAAGATATTCATATCCAAACCATAACACTCAGCATATGTTCATTGATCATCTAATACTTCAAGCATTTTTCTGGATCATGGAAAGGTGAGAATCATTAGACTTTTCTCCTGACAGGATGAAATGAATGAATGCATTGAAAGCACTTAGCAAATTGCCTAGCGTGGGTTAAGGAGAAATGTTAGGTCTCAATCTAATTTAAAGTTTAACATTTTGTTCCTCAACTTAATTTATTTGAGGTATAGAGGTAATACAAACTTGTGCATCATGCTAGCCTTCGTTTTTCTGGGGGACAAAGAATCACATTTGCCCAAGCATTTTTTAGCAGTCATATGTACAGCCACAGGATTGTTCTGTAGCTGCTACTGAACCAGCAAAGTAAGCCACTCACAAATGGGAAAGTGATTCTAGGTAGAACAGTCTGGATACAGGGACCATCAGCTCTGTTTGCTGCAGTGACTCAGGGTCTAGGGTATGAGGTATGATTGAAAAGTATAGTGAATGTTTAAATTAAAAAAAAATTATTACAGTAAAAGACACATTGCCTTTAACCCTCCTTAAAACACCCCCCCCCGAACACACACTTCAGACATACTTATTTCATCATTCTTGTCACTTTCTGAAACAGTTCTGGAAGTCTTCTTTTGTAAGTGTCTTTAGTTGCACTGTCCTGGCTGCCTGAATTTCCTGAATCAATTCAAAACATTTACCTTTCATGATCATTTTGACTTTGGGGAAGAGCCAGAAGTCACACAATGGATGATCTGGTGAATAAGGTGATAAGGGCACACCATAATGTGTTTATGAGCCTGCCTTTCCATTAGGTGGCACTTGGCAGCAGCATTCATCATGTTTTTTATTATACTTTATAAAGACACTCACGAAAGAGGATTCTGGAACTACTCAGAAAGTGGCCACAATAATGGGATAAGTGTGTTCAAGAGGAGGAGGAGTACTTTGAGGGGGATTAATGGCAGTGTGTCTTTGTAATAAAATTTTAAAAATTTTGTCTTTCACCACATATTTTGATCACCCTTGTACATACACACTGGGGTTCTGTTGGGACCAAAGCACTGTGTTTGTAGGCTTGAGGCAAGAGGCAATGCTCCAAATAGGATTAGGCTCAAAATGCATGAAGGTTCATTAACTTTGTCTGTCCCTTGGCTGAAGTGGACTGCTTTACAGAGATGCCCAGCTATTAGTACATGGTGTGTGGAGCCATTCAGTACTTTTAGTTGGCAATACTGCTGCATTCGTTTGTGGATATGGTTGGAGTGTACAGAAGGGTCTGTATGCCATAAATTAGCTGAATGAAAAAGTCCAGTGTCCAGCCTATAATATCCAGTGCTGTGCCTTTCCCGGTGGAAACCATTGGAGAGATTTGTGTCCCTCGGGGTGCACTGAGGGGCTGGTTCCCAGTGCAGGTTTGTAGAGACTACCGTGGTTTGATTGGAATGGAGCCTTCCTCAGAAAGGACATCTAAGGAAGGGGCTCTGAGCTGCTCTGAGCGTGGGCTACACAGTTAACATAACTCTGGAATGGGTTGGTGGTGTTTTAGATGGTGGTCATATCTGTTTAAAGGTAGCTTGAATATAGATCAGTGAGGCCATTGACAACTTGGGAAAGGAACTGTGAAACCATAATTTTCTGTTTGCGGAGGATGGTTTTATAGAATAAGGATTAACTTGGCAAAATTAAGAAGCATAGACAAAAATCTCTGGCTCTCTCTCCTAAATGCCTTAAAAAGCCAAGCAAATAAAAAAACTGAATGATGATTAGCAAAAAATCTTTTTTTTTTTTCTTCTTTTTTGGTACCGGGGATCAAACTTGGGACCTTGCGTTTGCGAGGCAGGCGCCGGAACCACTGAGCTAAATCCCCAGCCCCACAAACTTTTTTTGGGCCGGAGATTTAGCTCAGTGGTTCCGGTGCCTGCCTCACAAGCGCAAGGTCCCAAGTTTGATTCCTGGTACCAAAAAAAAAAAAAAGTCTTTTTTTTTGGTGGAAAAAGTTGAAATAAGTGATCAGGAATTTGCTATATATTTTAGCCTCCTGTCTCCTGGCTATGACGACTATCTGTAACTTAAGGGGGTCAGTCCAGTTCAGGGTCAGACAGGATGAATTTTAGAATCCATTTTAGGGTAATCTTAGGTGGCGGTAATAGGTCTGTTCCTCAAACACTTCCAGCCCTCCACCCTTTGGGTATCAGTAGGTGTGACGGCCTGGGTGTGGTGTGTCCCCCAGAGGTCTATGTGTTGGAGTCTGGCCCCCAATGTAATGATGTTGAGAGGGGGAGGGACATTTAGGAGGTGGGGACCAATGGGAAGTGATTAAGTCATGGGGCACCATGCTCATGAATGGATTAATATCTCTCTTGAGAGACTGGGTCAATTCCCTAAGGTGTGGTTAGGTCTCATGGGAGTGAGTTAGGATTCAAGCAACTGGATTAGTTACCAGAAAAGTGGGTTGACATAAGTGCATCACTGTCCTTGCTATGTCTCTCTTGCATTCATGCCTCTTCTTCGTGTACACAGACTTTCTTCTTCTTTTCCTCCATGTTGTGGTATGGCCTGAGGCTCTCACCAGAAGCTGAGAAGAACTGAAGTCATGCTCTTGAGCTTTCCTACCTCCAGAACTTTTGGCTACATTAACCTCTCTTCTTTATCAAGTATTCAGCCTGAGGAACTTTGTTATAGCAACTGAAAGCAAACTAAGACAGAAGGACTGCTCTCCTTGCGGGTGGAGAAGGCCAGCCAAGTGACCAATTCTGACAGATGGAAGGGAAAGTGACCTGAGTCACTTCTGAGCTGGACCTTTTAATTATCTGTGAGAGACTCTCTGCTGTTCATGTGTCCTCTGGAAATAGCCACTGGCAATGTTTGAGATAATAACTTGTCCATTGGTTTGAGTTCTTGAGTGGTTACAATATGAACCTTCCTGATGACACACAGTGTGACCAAGGAATAAATCCCTTTTGAGCCATCCATGGAGACTCTGGGGTTGTTCGTTATGCAGCATAACCCAATCCATCTTGAGCAGTAGAATCTGAGTCTGTCATGTAACCACACTTTCCTGCATTCCTCAGATGGATTTGCACCCCGAGGGTTAGTCTCATGCCTCCTTCTGTCAGTCAGTCCTTTCACCGGGAAATGATGCAGAATAGGCCTGATGCAGACCCCCGAGCAACACAGAGCTCTGCATCCGGTCCCAGAAGTGAATATTTGAGGGCTTGTCTGAAATTTGGTAAGGTCCAAAAGTGAGCAGGTAGAAGAATATTAAAGTTATTAGTTGTCAGAGCTGGGAGAGATCCTTGGACTCAATTATCGAAAATAATTTTACCAGAAAGTTGAAGCCCATAGAAATGAGGAGAAAGATTTAACCAAGGCCACACAGTTTAATCGTGTGCTGTAGAGATAGGAACAGAGCTCAGAATCCTTTGTTATATATATGTATCTTTTTCTGTGTAATTAAGGGACTACATGTAAAAGTAAAAAAAAAAAAGTCAGCTCTGCCCAGCAGAAAAATAATGCAAGGTACAAATATGCCATTTTAGCTATGTAATACCAAGAAAAGAAACAGATGCAATGAAACATAATGATGTGTTTTTATTGAAACCAACATATCAAAATAGTATTACATTTGTACATGTCATCAATATAAAATTATTAATTAGATATTTTGCTTTTACATACTGACTTGAAAAATTGTTTTTTAAGTGTTGGGGATTGAACCCAGCACCTTCACACTGAGCTACATCCCCAGCCCTTCTTAAAGTTGGTTATTTTGAGAAAGGGTCTTGCTAAGTAGCCCAGGAGAGACTCAAACTTGCAATCCTACCGGCCTCTTCCTCCCACAGTGCTGGGATTACGGGAGTGCACCACCATGGCCAGCTATTACTGATTGTGCCCGTGCAGCATGTCTCCTTCATACCATTTCAAAAGGCTCCAATATGGCTACTACTCGGGACACACAGGCCTAGGTTCTTAGGGGATGGGGAGTTCCAGCTCAGCTCCCTTTGCTGAACACTTAATACCCACTGGATGACACATTTCTCAGTTTCTTTATCTGGATACCAGACTCCCATAATATCTTTCCCCCAGTCACTTCATAGGGATGTGAAGGTAATTAATGAGATAATGTCTGAGTTCAGCAGAAGGTCCTATCTGTGCAAGTCCAAGCTCTCTTTCACGAGTCTGTGGGGAAGTCCCATTAACACCCATGGGAACTATGCATATTACAGTGATGTGAGCACAAACATTCCTCACCGGGCAGGGAGGCAGTGATACTAGGTTCCTGGCAGAGGTGTGCTCTTCCGCGTGGGTGGGAAGTCTGTACCGGGAGGTGCAGAGTTAAAGGCTTGTTGTGTTGCCGCAAGGATGAAGGTCTAGGTCTTGGCAGGTGGCTGGGTAGGGGAGGTTGGAAAGGTAAATCCAAGACATTAAAGGCTCCTGTGTTTGGTGCTCACCTATGCCCACCTTACCCTCTAGGACAGGGCACTAAGAGAAGACCAGGTAGACTTGGCTTTTACAGTGTTCAGGATGGCTAGTTTAAGTTTGGTTTTCATTAACCAAGCCACGGGGCAGAATTTCTGGAGATGGCAAACTACTCTTTCTTTTCATGCATCCATTCTGTCCAAATTGCCAAATAAACAGGTTACTCCACAAAAATGCCAGGACTCATGTTTATTTCCTCCTTGCTTACATTGTTTAGTGGTCTGATACCTCTGAACCGTTTTCAACAGTGTTGTAAAGGCAGGTGGAGGTGGCTTGCCTTTCTACGACAGCTTTTTATCTTGAGCTGGGTGTGGTGGTGCACACCTGGAATCTCAGCACTCGGGAGGCTGAGGCAGGAGGATAGGTGTGAGTTCAGGGCCAGCCTGGGCTGTGTAGTGAGCTTAAGCTCAGCCTGAACTACATAGTGAAACTGTGTCTCAAGAAAACAAAAAAGAGGAAAACAGGTTATATCTTTTTTTTGTTGGTTTTTTTTTTTTGGTACCAGGGATTGAACTTGGGTCCTTGCGCTGGTGAGGCAGGCGGTGGAACCACTGAGCTAAATCCCTGGCCCAGACAGATTATATCTTTATATGAATGAATGCAGCTGGTCCTCACTCCTGAAGTACCCTCAGCCTGATCTTGAAGGTTATGATACACACATTCTTTCTAGCCTGGGAGGACAAATAAGAAACTGTGGAAGGCTGGGAAAGAGGAAGTCTGATTGTGTATGAAACCTGCTTCCCATAGCTTGCTTGCTTGCTTGCTTGATTTAGCTGCTAGAAATGGAACCCAGGCCCTTCACCCAGCCTGTTTAAAAATTTCTCATTTTGAGACAGGTTCTTACTAAATCACTAAGTTCCCCAGGCTGGGCCAGAACTTGGGATCCTCCTGCCTCAGCCTTCCAAAATGCTGGGATTGCAAACACGTGGCACAAGGCCTGTCTTTATAACTATTTTGAATTTAACACTTACTGTGTGCAAGATGCTTAAGACATACTACTAGTTCCCCTCCACAAAGGGCCCTTAAACATGGATAGTAGCTGTATCGTATAGATGAAAAAAACCGAACTCCAGAGAACTTAGATAACTTGTTCAAGGAGGAAATAAGATGAGGGGATAGGAAAAGGATGACAGCCTGCAGAGCATATTTTTTCAATGCCATCGGAAGCACAAACCAGCTCCCAAGGGTTACTTAACTCCCTGGGGAGAGGGTGTGTGTGTGTGTGTGTGTGTGTGTGTGTGTGTGTGAGTGCATGCGCAGGAATGGAATCCGGGGTTTAAGCATGCGAAGTGTTTGTTCTTGCTCTGCCACGGAGCTGCACCCTCAGCCCTTGAGGGAGAGTATCTGTCTTGGGATTAGGTCCCATACTCTGAAATTATAGAGTTCAATATTTTAATTTGTGCATTGCTAAATGATCTTCTCCAGTAGCGATACAAATCATTTCTTTCATTTAAATGATAATCTCAAAAGTTATAATTTTATGGACCAGGCTGCTATTTCCCAGTTTTACAAACACATTTCAGCAGTTTTTCTTTCCTGATAGGATAAATAAATGCCCATTTTCAAATGCTTTTAGAACCACCTTTATGATCTTATTTGTTACCCCATTGATGAATTAAATAGATTTTTTTGCTACTTATTTATTCATTTATTGGTACTGGGGATCGAATTCTGGACCTCACACTTGCCAGGCAGGTGCTGTGCCGCTGAGCTAAATCCCCAGCCCACTTGCTACATATTTATAGGAGAATCAATATAAAGAACTATAAAGGAGTGAGATTGGACCCTGCTTAATGCTAACAGATGATCATGTTGTTTTGTGGATGTTGGCAGAAGACATGAGACTCCTGGGTCAGAGACAAAGGACTTCATAATGATGAAGATGCCTCAAGCGGTATTAGTATAAGTGTGTTTGTCTCTGTTCCCCTTGTCGCCCAAACCCAGGTGAGTGGCTCTACACTCACCTGACGCCCTGTCCTGAACACAGGGAAGCTGGATCTTTATTAATAACATTCAGTAATCCTGCGTTCCCCTTTACCTAGAGTGAGACATGGTCCATCTTCTAGGCTGTCTGTTAGGTACACATCTTTGCAAAGTCCAGGAAAAAGGGCAATGGACATCTTGCTTGTAAGATACACAAAAACTCAAAAGAATGATGAAAAATTGCCTCTCAACAGTCAAATTTTAAATTTTAAAAATTATGCACTGAAAGTCCTGCCTGTAATTCCATCCCTCTAGGAGGCAGAGGCACAAGGATTGCAAGATTGAACTCAGCCTGGGCAACTTAGTGACTTAATGAGGCCCTGTCTCAAACAAACAAAAACATGTGCATAGACTAAGTAAAGCTTCATAGCCAGTAAGTGGCCAAGCCTGGATTCCTCTCGATGCTAAGCTCGGACATTTGCAGTATCCTAAGAAATTCTCAGTCCCCACTGGATGTGATCAACAAAAAAATCCTCCACTACTGTGAGCCTTTTGTCTTTTTAAACCATTCTATGTGGAAACAGCTTTGGTTTGGAAAAGAGACATCCAAGCACAAAAGAAATGGACATTAATTTTATTACCAAAGTTTTCCATGTCTGACATGATATAAACACTTACTGTGGTAGTCAATGAAGGCACTAGTCTGTGAGGAATTTAAGAGCAGCCGCCATGTGTATTCATCTTTTTATCCTGGGAACACAGCACGGGGTCTGGCCCCTCTTAGGTGCTCACCAAAATTCTTGTCGAGTCAATGAATGTACACGTTCGAGGGAGAGGGGTAAACATGCCTATTGCTCCTTTCTAATTCAGTTTCTTTTTGGCCCTTTCCTCCTTTAGCAAACCACACAGATATCTGTTGAACTCATTCATGCCCTTTGCTTCAGCCGCTTGTTCCACTAACTTATTCCATATGTTTATTTCCCTTGGTGTGAAAAGATTTGGCTCTCGTTTTCGCTCTTATTTATAGTTTCCTGACTTTGCAGTCCTGTCTCTGCCTGCTTGTTCGCCTTCCCACACGTGCACACCCAGGAGGGCAAAGCAGCTGGCGGTGGACGGCTGTGACCTCACCGAGAAGGTTCGGAAAGGGTGGCTGTGACTCAAGCACAGCCATCCCAAGTAAGCGACTGTCCACAGGCCAGCTGAGACCTCTCTCCCTCCCCGGGTAAGCGCAGCCCTTAGGTTGGGAGAGCAGCTGGGAGCAGACCACGGAGCACCCATAAGAGGACGGGGTGGCTGCCAGAAGCCCAGGCTTGGAAGCACAGCGAGTTGGTCTACCAGAGATTAGAGGCCTCCCCTAATGAATGGCATCAGGTAGCTATTTTTTTAGAGTCGCTGCTCTTTCAGGAACTAATTGTGGCCAGGCCTCTAGGAGGGTGAGGTAGCAGCATTGCAAGCCTGAGCCCCACCTGGGCAACTAAGCGACTTAATGAGACCTTATTTCAGAATAGAAAAAGAACTGGGAATGTAGCTCAGTGGGAAAGCCCTGGGTTCAATTCCTGGAAGCCCCTTCTGCCCCCCAAAAGTAAATTATGAATTGTTGCCTGCAGAGTTGGGCTGTAGAGTGGAGTCTATTTTTGTGTGCATTTCTGCACCTAAACATGTGGATCGAGGAAGATTTTCTCATTTGACCGAAGCGTGACCCAAGGTGAGGACACGGCAGCATCCTTGCTTGGGGTGGCTTAAGGCGAGCCATGGCGTAACCCTAAGAGCAGCCAGGTTCCCTCTCCGCTCCACCCCAGGGAGGCCAGGCTGGAAGGCCACAGCTGAGAGCACACTGTTCTCTTTTCTTCCCACTCAGCTCAGCAAGTGGGCAGACTTGCAAATGCACAAGGCTGTGAGGCTCACTGCGTTACTCCAGGCCTCCCATTCTCGTCCGAAAGAAGAGCAGGTGACAGCAGGACAGCAGGACGGAGTTCATGGGAGCAGGCCTGCCTCCTTACGAGAGAAAAGGGAGTTGATATACGCAGCCTGTAGAACGATGCCTGGCCCAGGGCCCGAGGTCTAAATATTTATTTTTATTAACTGTTCAAAACAAGAACAATAACAAAAAGTTTCTGAGTCATCATCCATCATCACTGTCTCGTCCTCGCAATGTCCTTTCCCAAGAGGCTGAAAGATTCTTAGCGACGAAACCATGCAGTTGTCCAGAGCATCCCCAGGCTTGTGCAGCTCCTCCTCTGGGAGGGGCAGGGGCGGCAGTGGCCGCAGAGCAGCCCGGATGCCTCTTGGGGCTGGGGCTGGGGCTGGGGCTGGGGCTGACTCTTCCGCCTCTATTTCTCTGTCGCCTCCCTCTCCCCTCTTCCAGTGCCGTGATCCCCCACCCTCTCCAGCCTCTGAGCCACTCCCCCACTCCCTTTGAGTGTTTTTTGTTCTGAGTTGCTCAGGCTTGCCTCAAACTTTCGACCCTCCTGCCTCAGCCTCCCACGTAGCTGGAATTACAGGAAGGTGCCACCCCTTGGCTCCTAACCTCACTGTCTCTCTTTTTTGCTTTTGAGACAGGGCCTGGCTGTGTAGCCCATGCTGGTCTCAGATCCATGGCGATGCTCCTGCCTCAAGCTCCTGCTTGCTGGGAGTACAGATGTGCCCCCACACCCAGCTTGTCCTTGCTGCTAACTGCTTGTACTGCCTCCCACTTTAGGAGAGCAACTTGGTGTCCCTACTTCGGAAGCTGGCTGCTCCACACTATTACCTGTCAGCCTCCCCCTCAGCTCTGAGAGCCTCTCTGAGGTGCACCCCTGGCCCCTCTGAACCATGCACTGTACCCCCTTCCTCCCCTCCTGTATTCCCAGGAGCAGCTCCTTTTCCTGAATTTCTGTTCTTCTCCTTTAGCTCCTTCATCTGAGCTGACGTCCCTGTCCCTCTGACCTACGATCCTGGCCGGCCCTCTGTCCCACCCAAAGCCACCTCACTGTCTCCTCCCTCCACTGAAAAGCTCCCTTGAAGATGCAGCCCTTTCTCTTCGTGCTCTGTGCATTCTCCTCCGATGACTTCAGCTGGTGGCAGGGTGGGGACAACTGTGACTCGGCCCTGTCATGTGCTCCCGAGGTCCCACGGGCACCCCCAGTTTAGTGCGTCCCAGACCAGGTGCACTCTGCTCTTCCCTGAACCACCTGGCCCGGCTCTGGCCGCCTCTTCTGTTTGGAATAACGCGTCACCACCTGCGCAGTCCCGGGCCAAAACCTCAGCGTCGCCCTGGTCACTCCCCTCCCTCAGCCTCCGCAGCGAATGAGTCACAGGATGACTTTCCTGGGCGATGATTCCCAGCCACACAGGCTCGCTCCTCTGAGCAGATCTTCGTCTCAGCTCTGACTTCCTCCCCTTCACCTTCATCATTCTTCAGCAGCTCCTCACCTTTCGCCTGATCGACAGCACCTGCAGCTGGTCTCTCCCTTCCACACCCTCCCCTTGCTGTGGACTGAATGCTGGTGTTCCCCCGACCCCAGTTCACCTGTTGAATTCCTAACCTCCAAGGTGATGATATTATCACGGGAGCCTTTGGGAGGTGATTAGGTCACAAAACGTCTTTGTGCCTCTTGAGGGGCTGAAGAAATCAGAGTTCTTCCCTCTCCTCCCCTCCCCTTCCTTCCCTTCACTATGTGAGAACTCAGCTGGGAGCACCATCAGCAGCCTGAGAGACTTCGCCGGACACCAGGTCTGTTGGTGCCTCCATCGTGCATGTAAGAGCTAAGCTTCTGTTGTTTCCGAGTCACCCGGCCTGTGCTGCTTCACTACAGCCGTCTGAATGGACTAAGGCCAGTCCATTTCCAAAGTCTTGCCCACATAACCCATTTAAAATTGAAATCACTCGAGCCTCCAAGGGTTCTCTCGCGGTCTACACGGGCCAAGCGCCTCAGAGTCATCATGTGGTCCAGAGTCGGCTCATCGCCCTGGGCTGACGGCCCTGACAGGACTCTGCAGCTTGGCCCCGCCACCGTCCCAGCACGCCATGTCCGAGTCCCTGCCCCTGTCCCTGTCCCAGGGTGGCGCACCCTTCCCTTCGCCCGCCCCAGCCCAAATCCCTTTCTTCACAACTCTCTTCCCGACAGATTCTTTTTATTTTTGGTCAGGAAGGAGTATGTATTCGAAATACGTGTTGTACTGCAGTATTTGCTTTTCTGTTACACAAATGCTGTCATTGACGCACAACAATAATAGGGCTAGTGAAGAGTGGTGATTGCTAGTTATTAACAGCTGGATTAATTCAACAAATCATTTGTGTGAAAAAATATAATAGTTACTTTTTTTCTTATCCTCTAATATGACACTTTAATTCTTTTTTATTTTCTTTCTTTTTCTGGTATTGGTGATGGAAGCCAGGGCCTTCTCACTGAGTTAAATCCCCAGCCCTTTAAAATATATATTTTTTTGTTTTAAGTATATTCATTTTTATTTTGAGGCAGGGTCTTATTAAGTCACTAAGTTGTCCATGCTGGGCTCAAATTTGTGATCCTCCTGCCTCAGCCTCCCGGAGTGCAGGGATTACAAGCATGCACCACCATGCCTGGGAACACTTTAACTCCTACAGCTCTTTCTTGGACGGTAAGTTTTTTCCAACTCTACCAAGCTGCCATGGACAAAATTGTTTAAATTTAAGGTGTATGATAGAATGACCTGATACGTGTGTGCATTGTGAAATGAGTCACCTCACCTAGGGGCCGTGCGTGTGTGTGCGTGCGTGCGTGTGCGTGTGTGCGTGTGCGTGTGTGTGTGTGTGCGTGTGTGTGTGGTATTTAAGATCCATTCTCTCCCCACGTTTCAGGTGCATAACGCAGTATTAGTGATTGTCGTCCCCAAACTGTCGATTCAGTCATTCCTCTTATCACTGGAAGTTTGGATCTCTCGACCAGCATTTCCTCATTGCTCCCCCTCCCCAGACCCTGGCAGCCTCCTTCTCCTCTCTGATCTGTGAGCCCTACTGTTTTAGATTTTGCCCATAGGTGAGATCATACTGCACTGTGTTTGTCATTCTCTGCCTAACTTAACTCACCCAGTGCAGTGTCCTCCTGATTCATCCACCTGTCCGCCCTCACAGACTCCTACTCACCCTGCAGAGCCCACCTTCAGACTTGGGCCTGCTTTGCAGTTTTCCCAGCAATCCAGGCCAGCTGCTGTGTACGCCCTTTCCTCCTCCTCTCCTCCCTCCTTCTCTGGTGTGAGTCTGAAACCCAGGGCCTCACACACGCTGGGCAAGTGCCCTACCACTGAGCTACATTCCCTGGCATCTGGCTACACTTTTTGACTCCAGCCCTTTCAAGATGCTTCATTGAAGTTATTTGAAAGTGTGAACAGGTACAGGTGCAAGCAGGTTGATAGAAAAAATTTACATGCATTGCCAGGGAGCCTGGAGCCAAAGTTCTCTGTATGTTCGCAGAAATAAGTAGATCTTCGGGAGAAGACTTCTGTTCAGGCCAATTTCAAAGTGCAGTTTTTCACTTGAGTAGCATTAGCTATTGGAAGCTAGTTGTGGGTTAAACGAGTCCATATCGCAAAGCTTTAGATTTGTGATTTAGATTACACTAAGTTGAAGTGAAATTTTCATCAGTAACGAGAATGTTAGCAATTTTGATAATAGCAGCTTCAAACTCCCATTTCCTAAGGTGTATAAGTTAAATTAGAAGAGGCATAAAAATCTATTACATATGCAGCTTTGAGGGACACCCAAGAACTGCCAGACACGGTGGTCTTCCTCTAGTTTCTCACAAAGCCACTGGGAGCCCCATCTATGCATGAGAAGATACCCATTGTGTCCAGCTGGCCGGGATGGAGGCAAATTGCTTCCCACAGACAGCAGGCCCCATGGGAGCTGGGGACAGGTGAGGACAGGTGAAGTCTGAAGCAGAAGGGTGTGTGTGTGTGTGAGCCCCTGGAGGGAGGGCAGCAGTTCTTACAAATTATGAAAATAAAATAATAATTGGAGAAACTTAGGAAGAAAAAAGTCCTCGTCATGAGTAGCCTTTCAATCTGGGACAAAGAGAGAGTGAGGGACTCGGAAAAGGGTGCCAGTCTGAATGCGTCCCCCTAAATCCACACATTGAAAGAACACGAGGGTGTGAAGAGACGGGCTTTGGGGGAGGGATGAGGTCAGGGGCCCTCTGCTCCCAGGAATGGCATCAGTGTTGTAGGAAAGAGGCCGGAGGGAGCTTGCTCAATTCTTCTGCCACATGAAGACACAAGAGGCAACCACCATCTCCGAGGAGCAAGAGTTCCCCAGATGCCGAATCTGCGGCTTCCCGGCCTCCGCAGAAATAAGTGTCCACGGTTTGTAGGTTTTCCAGGCTGAGGTCTTTTGTATAACAGCACAAATGGATGAAGACAGAGGAAATAGTTTGTTTTCAGTTTTTTGAGACGGGGTCTCACTATGTAGTTGAGGCTAGCCTTGATCTCACTCTGCATCCCAGGCTGGCCTTGGACTCCCAGAGGGAATAGATTACAGCAGGGAGCAAGAACATGTGCTGCAGAGACCCAAGAGGAGGGCAGCCTGTCCAAGGGCAGGCAGGGAGGGTGGCAAGGGGGACTTCCTGGGGACATGACAGAGGAGGGTGAACGGCAGGCTGGAACAGACGAGTGGAGACACCGAGGGTTCCTGGTTCAGGGATGACGTAGCCAACATCTCACAGTCCTTTCTTTCCTCAAGACTGGCATAAAACGCCTCCATGAATATGGTCTTAGGGACAATCCTGTTACCCCTGGCTGCGCACAGGGGCTCAGAAAAAGACAGAACCGATTTCCTCTACATTTGCAGTTTATTTTGCAAATAATTGTGGGTGGGCATCCTGACCTCCAGGAGTTCACACACGCAAATGTATCAGCTTATCTCTCCTCAGTACAGATGCCTTCAGCAGCAGATCCATTCCTAATGCACCTGTTAGATGGGAATCCAGATCCAGCCACCACACCGCCTCGGTCTAAGAGAGTTAATTCAGGTGGGATGCAGGATTAGGGCACAGGACAGAGAATCCATTGGCTTGAGGCTCACACAAGCTGTTTTGCAGAGTTGGTAACATGGAGACGATTCTGTTCATTTGGTGATTTTGTTTTTTGAATTCATAGAACTGATCTGATATCAGAGTACTTGCCACCTCCCTTATTCCCTCTTTCCCTCCCTGACTCCTCCTTTTGTTTCTCCTTCCTTTCCCTTCCCTTCCCATCCTTTTCTCTTTCTTTTTTCATGGTACTTGGAATCGAATGCATGATCTCATGCATGCTAGCAAACACTCCTCCATTGATTTATATCCTGGGGCCTTTTTCCTTCTTTTTCTTGGCAGTATTTTAAAAATGCTTCATCTTTGCTTAAGTATCATAGAGACAAAGAAGCCAAGCCAGACTTTCTTCCTTTATTAAATTTATATTCCAGAAGAGGGCAGAAGTGGTCATGCATGACTATAATCCCAACACTCCGGAGGCTGAAGCAGGAAGATCCTGCAAATTTGAGGTTAGCCTGGGCTACATGGTGAGTTTGAGGCCATCTTGAAGTACATAGCAGGATCCTGTCTCAAAAAACAAAACAATATATTCCAGAAGAGAAGACAGATAAATAATGAGTCAACAAATTGGCAAATAATACAGTCTCATAAGGTAATGAGTGGTAGGAAGAAAATAAGGCAAATACAGCACTGGGGCTGGGGGTGTAGCTCAGCAGCAGAGCACTTGCCTAGGATGTGGGAGGTCCTAGGTTCGATCCCCAGCACAGGAAAATATGGCATTGGAGGAAGCCTGGGTATCTTGCCAGGTCTCCTCAGGTGCACAGGGAGCTCATTCTGAGGAGGGCACACCTGGGCAGAGTCCTGGATTGGCGGCAGTGGCGGTGGAGGGCTGGCTGGGAAGTGTGGCCGGAAGTGGTGAGAAAGAGCAAGAATTGGTCAAGGAAGCGCAGGAGAGTGAAGGTAATTGAAGAGGAGTGGCCCAGGAGGAGCTGGAGGGGAGCGAAGTAGACCGTGGCTTGATCACTGGGGTCTTGAAGGCTGTAGGAAGGGCCTTGAATTTTACTCAAATCCCCTGGCTGTGTATTCAAAGCCATTGGAGAGAGCTGAGCAAGGGAGGAAGGTGACTGATTTACAGGTTCAAAAGAATAATCCTGGGTGCTCTTGGAGAATGTCCTGCTGTGGAAGCAGAAGGACGAAGAAAGGTCACTGAAGAGGCCAAGTGAAAGCTGTCGGTGGCCTGGAGGATGCACGTTTCTGTGGCAGTGGCAGAAGTGTGGGTCAGTGCAGGATGCGTTCTCAAGAAGGGACAGGGGACCGTACAGGAGTTAGTTCCGTGGATGTGCGGGAGGGCAGTCAGAGAGGAGTCTGGCGTGGCCTGAGCAGCTGGGTGATTTTCGGGGCCGTTGTCTGAGACAGGGATGATCGGGGAGCAGGCAGGTTAGGTTGGGAAATGAAGGGTTCTGTTTTGATCACTTAAGTAAGGCTATGGAGTATTAGGTGGATACGGTCGAGTGGAATGTGAGCTAACGATCAGCGCTGGAGATAAACCTTGGGGGTCACAAGTGTGTAGATGGTATTTAAAGCCATGGGTCATGAAGATGTCACCTGGGGTAGAAGGTGCTTGCCCGAGGCTGAGAATGAGCTCAGGGCCCTGCAATATGTCACAGGCTGCACAAGGGGCGAGGGACGGGGAGCAGCCAGACAGCAGCGGGGAGGTGTAGGGCCTGAAAACTACAATGTTTCAAGGAGCAGAGGGTCAACTGTGTGAAATCCTGGAGATCCAGAAAAACAAGGACAGAGAAGTGACCGCCAGAGGGGCAGTGCTGATCTCAGCCAGGGCAGCTGGGTGGTGGGAAGCAAATTCAGAATGAATTGGAGTAAGGAGAGAACTGGGGAGAAGGAAGTGGAGACCGAGTGTGAATACAGTTCCTTCATGCTTGGCTCTAAGGGGATAGCAAACATGGAATTTGGGGTATAGGATGGAGTTTTTAAAGAGCGGAGCCCTTAACACTTTTCTGCATACAGATAGGGGTGGTTCAGAAGAGAGAAAAATGGATGAATGACATGAAAAAGGAGAAAATGGGAGTTGCTAAGCCCTTAAGTAGGCAAGAAGAAATGGGTTCTAGACCCAAAGGAACATGTGGCCTTAGAAGATATCAGATAAGAAAAAGAGGATCTGGGTTGTAGGTATCCGGTTCAATTGAGTAGTGGGGAAGCAAATTGCATTGCTTCTCATTGTTTCTATTTTCTTTGAGAAATAAACCAGTATCATCAAAGACAGGGGATGGTGAGATGGTCATTCAGAGTTTTAGGAAGAGAGGAAAGGATATAAAATACTCATTTTGTTTTGTGGCACGGGGGATCAAACTCGGGACCTTGCGCTTGCGAGGCAGGTGCCAGAACCACTGAGCTAAATCCCCAGCCCTCTAAAATACTCATTTTGGAGGATGAGAGACTGAATCGACTGGACATCTAGCACTGGGCAGTTTTTAAAAGCCACTTGAGATTTTTATTTCTAGATTTAAAATAAATTCTTGGGGGGGAATAACGGGGGATTGAACTCAGGACCTTGTGCTTGTGAGGCAGGCGGCAGAAGATTTAAAATAAATTCTAAATTTAAAATGAACACAGTTGTTACAACTGTGTGTTTTACTTGGGGCATGTTTGGCTGGGGGCCAGATGCTGAACAAATGGCAGTGTGGGTTGGGCCAAGTTCGAGAGTTGTAGAAAGCGAGTTCTAGAGAAAAGAGAGAGAGAGAGAGAGAGAGAGAAGGGAGAGTCTTGGGTGTGAACAAAGCAGAGAATATCCAGATGGATCCTGGGCCCTAAACACAGCAGGGAGGAAAATGAACATCTTATGGGGCTGAAGGAAAGTGAAAAAAAAACATTTTGTTGGAGTAAATAGGCTTGGGGTCAAATGCGTGACTAAGAATCGTGGACTTTCTCCTCCTTATGTCTCATCCTTCGTTATCATTGTTCATGTCTCACGTGAGGAGACCTCTGAAATTCTAACACCCCAATCACTTTACATCTCTGTAGCACTGCTCTTCCCTGATGTCCCCTTTCCCTGGGCTCTGGTGACATCTGATTATATTTACCTCAATTATATTGTGACTATGGGCTAAGAGCCAGGCATTGTTGTAAGAACTGGGAATAAAGGCTGAGCAAGCATGGATGTTTGCCTAGGCCTTTTGGGACACACAGTCATGCTATATATCACAGATACACTGCATCACACAAGACCTAACTAAAAAATTTCAGGTGTGATGAATTCTTCCTGGCAATTAGATTGTAAGTGCCCAAGGAGCTGAGGATTGTGCTACAATGATAGCAGAGCAGGATACACACATATTGATGGGGAGAGGACACCAGAGTTTTCTCAGAAGTTTGAGTCTGAATGTGTTATATCTATCAGGTTTTATAAAACCTGGAATGATTACAGAATAATAATGACAAGGAAGCCTGGCTTTTTCTCAGAGATAATAAAATGGGACCTCAGTTCACAAACACTTTTGTTTGCAAACAATTTGGTTTGCAAACGGAAACATTTGGCAAAATTTTATTTTTGTTTGCAAACTGCATCGGGTGACAAACACAACAGTGGCCATCTTTCCCAAACAAACACAAATGTGGAGGTCTTTTCCAAAATCGTACAAAGAAATTAAGTGTGTGAACCAAGGGACCACTGTAATCTCTTGTGTTTAAACTGTGGTTTGTTGGGACCATTTGTGGAATAATAAGGCATTCTTCGTCTTGTATGTCCCTTCCCATACCTAAACAAGTCACCTGGGAAAGGCTGAGATGCAGTGTGACAGTCAGACCCAAGTAGTAGGAAACATGAGGCTTTCAACATTGTGGTCACCCCAGATTGTTGGAAAAGTTGTGCCTAGAGGTATAGCTACCTGGAAGTGGCCATGTGTTCCATCTGGGTTTTGGAAGTGAACAGTTAGTTCAGATGGTGGCAAGGTGACCAAGTGCCAGGGTAGGAAAGTGTCATCTTCCACGAGGCAATCTAGGTGGCCCATCGCCTCAGTTCTGCTGCTATAGATCCCAAATTGACCAATTTAAAAATGCTAGGTTCAAATATTCCACTCATATTTTTGACACTAGTACCCATCACATGGAGTTGTATTTATGGAGGTGTTTTAGAGGTGTGGGTTTCCTACAAGAAACCATCCCAGGTTTTCAGTGAGACTTCCCTGGCCTATCTGCCTGAGGGTGAAGCCACCCAGCCCACGGGTGAAGCAGAGGTTGTGAGCAGCTCACACTGCCTGCTCTGGGGAATACAGCAGGCAGACGAGTGCCCTCAACAGGGCAGTAGCTGGTGAAGCTATGACTTAGGCAGTTCATGGCACAACTCGTGAGAATGTCTGTATCCACAGAGAACTTACCAAGAACAGCTGTGGCTGAAGTTAGGTGGAGCTGCCATAATAAAGTACCCTGGCCTGGGTGTCTTAAATATCAGAAATTTATTTCCTCGAAGTTCTGGAGCCTGTAGTCCAAGATTGTGGTGTGGGGAGGGCTGGTTTCTCTGAAGGGCTTTCTCCTCACCTTGTTGATGGCTGTCTTGTCCCTTTGTCCTCAAATGGTCTTCCTTCTGTGTCTGTCTGTGTCCTGGTCTCTTATTCTTTTTTTTTTTTTGGTACTGGGGATCAAACTCGGGTCCTTGCGCCTGCACAGCAGGTGGTGAAACCACTGAGCTAAATCCCCGGCCCTTGGTCTCTTATTCTTATATGGACACCATTGTGATTGGATTAAGGGCTATGAAAAAAAGGCATTTTACCATAATTTCATTTTTTTAAAAGAGCCTGTCTTCAAACACAGTCATATTCCTAGTTGGAAGGGTTAGGACTGCAACATGTGATTTGGTGGGGGACACAGTTTGGCCTATGACACCTGGAGAACTTTGGAACTGGGGCATTTCCTCAAGGAATTCACTCATTTAGATTCTAAAATAAAACCAAACTGAGTCCATAAAGAGTATATGATGAGTTTTCTAAGTTTTGCACTTAAGAATGTTACCTAACTCCTCTAGGGACCTGATCAGAAATAGTGTTCATAACACCTGCTTGAATTTCTTTCTCTGATGATCATCTGATTAGATGTTGGCTCTGATAGTTATTTGAAGATATAAACTACTGTCTATATAAAGATGTTAATATTAGTAATAATACTAGTAACTAAAACACTCAAGTCTGGAGTACATTTTGGGGATTAGAGTTTCTTCTGCCAACATCACCCACCTGCTCAGAAAGGTGTCTGGGTGGCTCTCTCTTTCCTGCAGGAAGAATTAATTCTCCCCCTACCCTGTGCTGGGGATCGAACTCAGGACCTTGCACTTGCAAGGCAGGCACATTGTCACTGAGCGAAATTCCCAGCCCAATTCTCATTCTTGAATAATGGCTGACTTACCTCCCACTCATCTGGCTGATACAACTTCTTAAGTGAAACCAGTGTCTAAATACATAGGAAGGAGGGGCAGGTAGTGAGGTTCCTGCTCTTTGTCTTCATTTTACTTTTGTTTTTGGTACTGGGGATTGAATTTAGGTCCTTCTGCTTTCGAGACAGGTGGCGGAACCACTGAGCTAAATCCCGGCCCTCTTCATTTTACTTTTAACATCATCCACCAATACTTTTCCACTTTAATTTGATTTCTAGAGGCCATCCTGGGAAATATTTTGGATGAAGATATCTTCTTCTTCTCTCTCTTCTTCCTCTTTTTTCATCCTTTTGCTAAGCTGGTGATGGAATAAAGACCCTCATGTGTGCTAGGCAAGCATTGTACCACTGAGCTACACCCCTGGCTGTATGCGGTTTTCTAAGTTGGTCATTTAGAGGCGTTTATGATTTAAATTTTTGTTTGGAGAACATATCTGTAACAATATCCTGTGAGATGGGATGATAACCTCATTCCTGTGCATCTATTATAAATAACGGGGCAGCTGAGAGAAAGGGAGGAATTTCAAGCCTGTTAGGGTTTGCTTGTTTTTGTTTTGAGACAGGGTCTCACTATGCAGTTTAGGCCAGCCTTGAACTCACTATGTAGCCCAGGCTGGCCCTGAACTCATGGTGATCCTCTTGACTCAGCCTCCCAAGTACTGGAATTAGAGGTGTGCACCACCACGCCTGGCCTTCAAGTCTGTATTTTTTTTTTTTATTATTATTTGAGAGTGGAGCTAAGATCTCTAAATGGAAATGGTGAATGAAGGCGAACAGATTACAACTCAGAAAAAAGTCTCAGAAAAAGAGAAAAAAGTCTCGTTACAGCCAGACGATAGAAAATAGAATAAAGTATAGTATATATATAAAGAACCTTTTGACAAAGTCTTCTAAACTGGAGATCTGTGAATCTTCGCCTAAAATTGGCTAGTATTTTGAGGAAACGTTTGGGAACACAGCCCGCAGTGTGTGGCTCTGACAAACATTCCCGCCGAAAGTGCAGCCAGGGTGCGTGGTGGACACGACCGCAGAGAGTTAGCTCAGTTGTGGGGTCACTCCGGATGCTGTGGGGTGAGGACCCCGTACATCGGGCGGGGAGAGAAGGTGAGAGGTCATCGTGGGTGTGGTCACCGATGCGAGAGGCGTATTTTCAGGAGTCAGTAAGCTGGAGTGTTTGGAAATCGCTAATATTTCCGGTGTACACATCTGAATTGAAACCATGGAGACCGTGAAACCCCGAGAGACACGGGTTGGACTCGGAGTCTAATGTCTCCCCTCACCACGCTTTATTTTCTTCTTTCCATTACTGCCGGGCAGCGGCGCAGATCAATGAGGTGAGGAAAAGCAAACATGAGTTGAAAGCCTATTATGTATGAGGCACTTTACACGTACTAATTCACTCTGGTTTTAGACTCATTTTTGTGCAGTAGGTCATTGTTATTCCCATTTACCAGATGAGGGAACTGAGTCTCAGGATAGTTGGGAAGTAAATGGCAAAGTTGGGATCTAAATCTGGGTTCATTTGACTTCACAGTGGACATGGGTTAACTATGGCTGGCATTGTTAGTCACATTAATATAGAACTGTATAACTGCAGTTCCATGCAGAGGCATTCAGAGTCCCTGCAAAGAACGTCTTCTTTCTTCCAATCAGCACACATCATGCCCTCCTGGTGACGTCCCTACATTTACCTGGCTTGTTTAGTCCTGGGCCCACTTCCCCAGCATTGCCCCCTCCTTTTATCTCTTAGGTGTCTCGTCGTGAGGTTGGCTAGGTCAGAGTTTATCAGACATCTCCTTTTCATCTTCAGGGCCCCACCCAATTCCACTCCTATCTCCACCTCACTCCTCATTTCGAGCTACACCCTTCTGACAACACCCTCTTTATTCGCCAGTCCTCATTCCTGACTTCTTTCTCCCTATATACATTTTTCCTTTTGACTTCTTTCTCTATCTGGCGACTTCAGCTTAAACATTTAACAAACCAGTGCATGCTAAGTAACAGCACTTTAAAGTCCCTAAAAGTGAAGGCCAGGAAGATTTCAACCAAAGATGATGCATATGTGAGGCATCTGCTTTAGCTTTGCCCTGTCTCAGCTACACCTGGGCTATTCCTGGCCTCCCTTCAGATTCCTTATGTAACTTGAACTCTTGTGTATATGTTGTTTTTCCACCTATCTTTTTCATTTAGCATACTGATAACACAATCTTCTGTAATATGGCTTTAGTACTTGTAGTTCTCTCTACAGAGACATGATTATTTAATAAGCCATTATTATTATGAATATACATTTTTCTCTGCTGTGAGTTGTCACGCTAGGACTATCTTTGTGTCCAAATCATGGTGCATTTCTGTCATTACTTTTTTTTACATAGGGAAATGAACAAAAAATTTATTACCTGCCTAAGGCAAGGGAGTGATAGATTCTTCTTCTTTTTTTTTTTTCTTCTCTTTTTCCTCTTTTTCCTGGTACTGGGATTGAACCAAGGCCTCATGTATACTAGGCAAGTACTCTGCCAGGGTGCCACAATCCTGACCCAAGCCCTCTGACCACTTTCTTATGGAAAAATTCCTAGAAGTGGAATTTCTGGGCCAAATTATATGCATATATTGAAAGCCATCATAAAAGATGGCCTAAGCTGATTTTCAGAAAGGTTATCTCAGCTTAGTCCTAGCAGAAATGTGGGAAAGGTTCCAGTTGAGAATTCCAGGAGGTCTGGTCTGACGGGCTTGCCCTGGCTCGGCACTTATTAGCCCTCTGGACATGGGGATGTCTCTGGAGCCCCTATTACTCTCTGTAGGTAGCATCAAGGGGTTGCATGGGACCCTGAGCTCCCCCTCCATCTGTCCTCTGCACCTTGCTCGAGCGATGGGGCCATTGTACTTCTCAATGTGCTCGGGGTTCCCAAGAGGAAACTCACACAGGGGTCTTAAAACTGTAAGTGGCTGACACAGAGGTAACCGTTTTCTCTATGCTTTCTTTCTCTTGGGAGAAAGGATTTACCTACCACTCCCTTTACTTTCACTATGGCCTCTGTAAAAATTCTTAGTGGCTCTAAGTACTTAAAAAAATTGCCTTCCATCCTGTCCTCCCCTCCGTGAGCAATGTCGGTCACATGGATCATCCTCATTCCCACTGTGCCTATGAAGACACGAGGATGAGGAAGGTGGCCTCTTGCTCAACCTCACAGTGAGTCAGCAGCTAGGGAGGAAAGCACGTGGGGCCGTGGCCACGTAGGCTCCTCACTGCCCCAGAATACTCTGCCCGAGGACATTGTCTCTGCAGGGCCATGGAGGTTAGAAGGACTGGAGGTTTAAGTCTTTCAAAACCGTGTCATACAACAGCACCCGGGCTGTCAGGAGCTGGGCACTCTTTCCTATAGCTCCTCTGCCCCCTTCTGTGCCCCTGGCTGTGGGCATTTTGTACCAGGCATCCTTTCCGAATCCATGGGTAAGACTTAGGCCAGAGAGAAGATGGAATGGCAAGGTCAAGGGCAGCCATAAACGCAACTTGGCTGACTTGAAAATGTTCACCACACCACACAGGTGTGAGTTCCGGAGCACAGCCCTGGAGACCGTGGCTAGCACGGACAGCTCATGAGTGTCAGCTGGGAGCCAGGCTCTGGAGGTGTAGAGATGAGTGAGCCCGGGGCCTTTCCCCGAAACAGCTAAAGCCCAGTCAAAGAGATGCCTGAGAGGACAAGGGGCTGAGGCAGGAGTATCCAAGTTAGTGAGACCCTCTCTCAAAAAAAACTAAGAAGGGAGCTGGGCATGGTGGTGCACACCTGCAGTCCTGACACTCTGGGAGACTGAGGCAGGAGGATCACAAATTTGATCCCAGCCTGGACAACTTAGCAACGTAATGAGGCCCTGTGTCTTAGTTACTCTTCTTGTTGTTGAGAGAAAACATCGGACACCCAAAGTTAAAGGGGAAAGGGTTTATTTAGCTCAGTTTGTAGAGGTTTCAGTCCATAATTGGCTGGCTCCAAAGAAGGGTGGCACATGGCAGAGGGGCACCAGTTCATGGCTGATGGAAGGTAGCAAAGCAACAAGGGACTTTAACAGCATCTTTCTGCCCCTTTTATCTTATGCAGACTACCGAGATTAGGGCGGGGCCAGAGCAATCAGTGTAAATTACTGGTTTAGTAATCACGCACCCCTAATCCCAGCATCACACACTCGGTGATTCAGCCACCTCTGACCACATGAGGCTTTGGGGGACCTCTAGAACCAGCCATAGCATCCTGTCTCAAAATAAGAAGGGCTTGGGATGTAGCTCAGTGCACAGACCATGGGTCCAATCCTCAGAATGGCAAAGCAAACAAATATATAAATTTAGGGGATGTAGCTCATTGCAAAGGCAGTGGATTTCCTCCCTAGTATCACAAAGAAAGAAATAATGAAAGAGAAAGAAAGGAAGAAAGAAAGGAAGAAGGAAGGAAGGAAGGAAGGGGGAGGAGAGAACAGGAAAAAAAAGAAAAGATGAAAGAAAAAAAGGCACTAAAGTCATAAATAGGATTTAGACTAATACTAAAGTAGAGCAGAGGAGGAAGAGATTACCTTGCAGGATGAACCAGAATAAAATTTCAAAGTCTGCAGCCCCGATAGCTTGCAGACACAAGTTCTTTTGAAAACAGATGTCCTCCTCAACTCTTCTCTAACCTGAATTTGTCCATATCAAAGCCTACGTCATTTCTTCGGACAACTGGGTTATGCACATGAACATCGCGCTTGATCATTTAAACCATTCACTTACCTGATGGTGTTTTCCCTTTTCTCTCTCAGCAAAGAGGCAAAGGTGCTTCGGGTTGGACGGGAGAGTCACTAGCTTTTAACAAATCGACACCTCATTATTTTCCATAGGAAGCAAAACTGCATGGCTTTTTGATTACTTAGCACTTGTAACATGGAACAATAAGGAGGCGGCTGCCTTGGAGCAACCAGGTTCCTCTGGATGCGGAAAGTACAGAAAGACTACAGAGGTGACATCCCATTGCTTCAGTAAATGAAGGAAGGGGCGAGGTGTGCTTCCTGGAATATATGCAGAGACCTGAAAATATGTAATAGAAGCTTTGGGAGAAGGTGTCTTACCGTGCTGTCACAGTGAATTTCAGGGTCTCCAATTTCTATGGCATAAGCTATAGCTGTGAGCCACACCATTTACAAATCCATGTGCTAACCCTTCCCGAGGGGTGCATGACACCTCAGAGAAGCCTAAGAGAGACCCAGGCTAGAAAACCCTCTAACCTAGGACAAGAAAGACATTATGTGATGTTCATTTCTCATGTTTCTCTGTAGAAAATAATTGGAGAAAACTAGCATTGAGAACACCAGATAGTAAAACATCACAAACTGTTGGAAATTCCCTCCCATCAGAAAGAAGTGATGGACAAGGTGGTGGGCAAGATTTGTATGTGAGAAGGACTATTTGTTGATTAATACTGCTGAGTAGTTTAGCTTAACCATTTTTCTTTTCGGTACCAGGGATCGAACTTAGGACCTTGCACTTGCTAGGCAGGTACAGCACCACTGAGCTAAATCCCCAGCCCCGAAAGCTTAACCGTTTTTAAAACAGTAGAATGAAGGGCTGTTTTGTTTTGTTTTTGGTACTAGGGATGGAACCCAGGAGCACTCTGCCACTGAGCTACACCCTCAGAACTTTTAACCTTTTTTCTTTATTTTTAAATTTTGAGACATATTCTTGCTAAGGCTCCAAATTGCCCACTGGGGACTTGGACTTTTGATCCTCCTCTCTCAGCCTCCCTCAGTACTGGAGGTATAGGTCAGCACCACCACACCTGCTAGAATGAAGGGCTCTTGAAGACCAATGCAACTTGCAAGGTGTGTAAAATCACATGCACGATCTTTTGTCCCAAATGCCAGGCAGGCTAATGAGAAGCTTGGTGTGAATTCTCCTCAGTCAAGCCCAGACTAAAACAGGGGCATCGGAGAGGAAGTCACAAAAGAGTCAAGGGACACCAGTTGTTTAGTTTTTACATATGGTCATCCCTCCATGTCCAGGGGTTCCACATCTGTGCACTCAGCCAGCTGTAGACAAAAGGTCAGGAAAAAAAATTATGACTGCACTAAACATGTACAGACTTTTCTTCTATTTTTAATTTTCATGATACTGGGGATTGAACCAAGGGCCTTGTGCATGCTAGGCAAGCGCTCTTCCACTGAACTACATCCTCAGAACTTTTTATTTTGAGACAAGGTCTCACTAAGTTGACCAGACTGACCTTGAACTTGAGATCCTCCTGCCTCAGCCTAGGAGTAGCTGGGATCGCAGACATATAGCACCATGCCCTGGCTCAGACATTTTCTCTTGTCATTATTTCCTAAGCAATATAATATAAGAACTATTTACATGGTGATTATGTTGCATCAGGTTGTATAAATAATTTAGAGAGTATTTAAAGTACACGGGTGGAGCTGGGTGTGGCAATGCATGGCTGTAATGCCAGCACTTGGGAGGCTGAGGCAGGAGGATCACTGAGTTAGTTCAAGGCCAGCCTGGGATAAATAGTGAGTTTAAGGCCAGCCTGAACTACATAGTGAGACCTTGTCTCAAAAAGCCAAAAATAAATAAATAAATATGGGCCGGGGATTTAGCTCAGTGGCACTGCACCAGCCTCGTAAGGCCAAGGTCCTGAGTTCAATCCCCAGTACCAGACACAAACAAACAAAAAATTATATGGGTGGATATGTGTTGATTCTGTGCATTTTATATAACAGACCAGGACATCCTTGGACTTTGGTATCTATGGGGGGTCCTGGAAGCCACTCCCTAGGCTACGCAGGCAGGACTGTAGTTTTCTTTTGAGAAGCAGAGATAATTAGGGAAGATGCAGTGACGGATGCTGTCTCCTTCATCCTTCTCTGAGGCTTCTGGAATGTCTAAGATGAGAACGTCCCTCCTTTGTGCTGGTCATCAGGCATCGCCAAGCGAGGGTACTTTCTCGAGTGTGTGGACAGCAGATGGCAAAAGATGCTTACAGTCTGAGCATGTTTACCTGTTCTGCTTTGTGCCTGGCTGGGTTAAGGCTTCACAACAAAAATAAGGTCTGGATAGATAAGGAACTCCCTGCTATTTCTGCAGCAGTAAGTGTTTGACCAGTACTTACAGTGTTGGTCATTTTCAGAAACTCACCGACCAAGGATTTGAGACACAGCCTGCATCTGTCTGTCTTACCTGTGTGTACCCAGAGTGTGTCACGGGGACTGGCACATAAATGTCCCAGAAATGAAAGAATGTGTGCACAAGTGAGTGAGAGAATGATTCATAACCCCACTACCAGGTGGAAGAATGCTTGCCATGTAGAAGGCAGTTGACCCAGGTTTTGTTGCATGAGTAAAAATGTTCAGGAAAGCATTTAGTAAGTTACCTGGTTTATTTGTGACCTGTACATGTTTTCCAGTAGGGTGTTAGCTGTGCAGATTTAAACAATTATTATTTGAAAAACAGTCATTGTCACGGTCTTCCTATGGACAAGGTCTAGGGAGTTTCTGCTGTTGGGAGCAATGTTGTATTTCCCATGTTTCTACTTGGCAGGTCTGTGGAGGTGGCAGGTTTCAGCCGATGGGTCCAGAGAGAAGTAACCTCCGCCCACGATTAGACTGGAAGAGAAGTTACGAGGTGGGACGTGACGTGGACTGCCTTTCCTGGGCCACAGAAGTGCACGTGGAGAAGAGTTCCTGCCAACTCGTGTTGTCCGACCAAGCCTCTCCTGCCTCCAGCTGGCATCTGTGCTGATGGAAAAACAGAGTGGGAGGCACAGAGAAAGTTTAAGAGAGGAAGTAGGGACCGGAGTCCCCATGCAGTGCTACAGGTACCAGGAAATGAGGGAGAAGACTACGAGGTATTTCCTGTGGGTGATCTCATTTACTATTCACAGAAACTTTACAAGCTTGTTCTCACTATCATTCTCATTTTACAGGAAACTGAGGCACAGCTAGAGTAAACAAACTACCCAGGATTAAATAGCTCACAGGTGGCAGAACAAAGATCCAAACTCAGATGTCTGACTCCATTCTTTTTTTTTGGTACCAGGGATCAAGCTTGGGACCTCCCATTTGCCAGGCAGGCGGTGGAACCACTGAGCTAACTCCTCAGCCCCTGTCTGACTCCATTTTTTTTTTTCTTTTTGGTACTGGGGATTGAACTTGGGTCCTTGAGCTTGCGCGGCAGGGCAGCGAAACCACTGAGCTAAATCCCTGGCCCTCTGACTCCATTCTTAACCATTAATTGATTCTTTTGAATTAAAAGATTATTACAGTAAAAGATACATTGTCATCAATCCCCCTCAACATACTTCTCCTTGCTTTGAACACATGTATCCCACCGTTCTTGCTACTTTCTGAAGCAGTTCTGGAAGTCCTCTTTCATGAGTATCTATTGCCCTGTCCAACCACTAATTTACATGTCTCCTTTACATGGGAAACCTTCATTTACGGAATTTGAAATAAGGCAAGGATTTGCTATGATAGAATATTCATTTCAACTTAAAAAAAAGTAGATGTTCTTCCCTGTTAGACTAATCCCATAGTATAGAAACTTAGAGACCACTTAATAAAATATCTAGTGTAAAAATATGCACAATGGCTATGAATTATTTTTTAAAAGTTAAAAACTAATTGACATGTAATAATTGTACATGTTTATGGAGTGAAATATGATGATTTGTTCATGGATACATGGGATAATTGTCCAATCAAGGTCATTAGCATTTTCATCTCCTTAAATGTCATTTCTTCACAGTGGGAAACGTCAAAGTCCTTGCTTCTAGTTGTTTATGACATATATAATAAAGCTTTGTCAACAGCAGTCATTCCGGAACACTGGAACTGATTTTCCTCGCCTAGCTGTATTTTGGTACCTCTTACCTGCCCTCTCGCTCCCATCTTCTGCCAGCTGTTCCGATCCTCGGCTGACCATGACCCTACGTATTTACTAATTATTTTTACAGAGTCTTAAAGAATAAGGCCCTCACCTGAGAGACTAGAGTCACCTGCTCTCTGGCACTTTCCCTCTCTCTTGCTGCTTGCAGATGGTATGGCCGAGAAGCGAGTGGGTCACTCTGAGCACACCCACACCGGATTGCTGGGGATGTCAGGGGATTCTGGTGGCTTCTACTGGGCACTGCTTTCTTCTTTCTGCACTGTATAATCGACAGCACAATGTAAGAGGTACATTTTGGTCATGAAAACACACTCAGGGATATACCTTAGGCACCATGGAGATAGATGCATACGTGACTCAAACGCTGCAATTGATGCTGCTGTCTTATACTAGTTTGGCTTCAGTTTTGATTTTATGCTTAAAGTGCCGGATGAGGTTGCTTCTGCTGTCACTCTCACAGTTCCTTCTTTGACCATGTTTGGCTTGGCAGTAAAGGAAGAAATCAACAGAAGGATTATGTTTCAATGGCACAACACCTGATCCTCAGGCAAATGATTTGTCCACGCTTAATATAAAGTACTTAGGATGTATTGTTTGATGTAAACACTAGTTCTCATAAAATGGTGCCTGAGGTACAGTTCTTTAACTTGTAACACCCTATTTGTGTTGGCCTGTACACATTGGATATAAAGCCATTATGATAAAATATATCCTCTTTAGCCTGGTAAAAAAGAAAACCAGAGTGTAGGACCCATACCAGGGAAGATGCTCTGAAACACGCAGCCCCTTATGGCACTTGCAGTGGGCGTTGGGGACACGTCCTTCAGTGTGTCTTTGGTAGGAACGTCCTCACTGTCTGGGAAGCAGCCTTGTAATCACTTAAGGCATTTTACTTGAGTCTAACATCAGCTGAACCAAGCTACATTAAACTGCTGCATCTGCTGCAGTCTTTACAAATGGGGAGGCGTGGCTTCCTCCAGGGGCAGGGAGAACACACCACAGAGGAAGGTTAGAGGAAGCAGGTAGGCTTCAGCCCACCTTGGCTAGCAATCTCTGCCCTCTAATAGCCACTTGTTATAACCTTCTTCTCCAGGACCCCTTGCTCCTCAGAAGCAGGCAGGGTTAATTATAGGAGGTGGAAAAAATGTGAGGCATTTGAAGACTGCAGCATTTGTCTTGGGTCCCCTAATGCAGGGATGACAGAGTCGCTTTGATCTGCCTGCCCTGATGCTTTGATTACCTGTGTGTTGTGAGATCCCCTCCAGGTCCCAGAGGGTGAGCGCTGTGCATACGATGTTATATGAAAGACAGGCATGGTTGTCATTATCCCGATTGCATTTAATGCTTATAAATCAGCAAAAACTCCACCTCAATCGCTTTGCTACCCAGGAAGAGCCCTGGTCACAGTTCAGGTGGTCAATCACTCACTCTGTTGCTCACTCCAGGACCCTCGGATGGGGCCTGCTCTGCCTCATGGCTGAGCCATAGGATGAGTATCACGGGTCTGAAGAGAAGTGTCTTGAGCTTTCAGGTTCCTGCTGTGTCCGGGCTCATCTGCCACTCTTCAAGGTTGCTGGACAGGTGAGCTTTCCAATGAGATGATGGGTCTGCATTTTTATTTATTTGAGCTGGAGTCTAATTTCTCATCTCCCTCCCTCCTTCCCTTCTCCCTCCCTCCTTCCTCCCTTCCTTCCTTCCCTCTTCCCTCCCCCCTTCCTGTCTCTCCCCTTCCTTCCTTCCCTTTGGTTTTATTAGGGATTGAGCTCAAGCCTTCAGACATGCCAGACAAGTGCTCTACCACTGAGCTACACCCCTGGCCCCGGAACCCTACTCTTAGTGCAGATGTAGAATTAGAACCCAGAGCCCAGGACAAGCTGAGCACTGTAGCTGGGTCTGCTCAGGTATGCAGACCAGACCAGGGACTGTGCTGCTTAGGGGTTCCAGGTTTCTTCCAACTGAGACAAGTGAGATTTCCTTCTGGGGTCAGGTTCCCACCCATGGGAACTATAGCCTCAGCCCTATCTATCTATCTATCTATCTATCTATCTATCTATCTATCTATGTTTAAATTTGGAGACAGGGTTTCCCTAAGTTGCCCAGGTTAGCCTCTAATTTACATTCCTTCTGCCTCAGTCTCCTGAGTAACTGGAATTACAGCCATGCACCTCCACACCGAACTTGGAATTTTATTACTTCCTATGCACTCAGTTAGATGCAGGAAGCCATGAGCTGAGTGTAGGAATTTTTTACACTGAAATTTTTTTCCATTACAAATGATATTTCTTTCTGTGCTGGGGTTTGAACCTAGGGCTTCACACATTCTAGGTAAGCTCTCTACCACTGAGCCACATGCCAACCTTCTTTTTCATTTTGAACAGAGGGAGTATTGAGGGGCTTTGCTCTTTGAGGAAGCCAACTGGAAGAGTGCCTAGTTTTAGTATTGATACTGGGTATTTTTAGTATTGATATTGATTCTGGGATTATGTACACACTTTTTAGGAATTCTTTCTGGATTCTTGGGGTCCTGGACAAAGAATTGTACCAGACACACAAAGGTAGCAAAGTTTCACATTTATCAAAGGAAGGAAAAGTGGAGTGAGTTCCCAGTGGCCACGTGGTTAATGACTGATGTCTTTTGCATCCCACAAGTCTTCAGGCTGACCTCTGATCACAGCTGTTCTCTCAAAAGCCTGCTTTATTTTTTGCCAGAAGAATTGAAGATAGCACTTTCTGATTGGTCCTGGGGGCAGGGCCTAGCAACAGTTTTTCTGTGCGCGAGTCCTGGATCTCCATGACTGACAGGCCACACCCACTTGCCCAGCCAGTTAACCACACCCTGATATCCTGCCTCAGTTTCAAAACCCCCATTCTATAAGCATTAAAGAATTTTAAGCCACTTGTGTAGCTGTTCTTATCAGCAGGAAAATGACTCATAGTGAGAATTCAGAATCCTTTCTTGAGGAAGGAGAAATTGGCAGTTTAGAACATTACAAGCACATGAAAATGCAATTAGAACTCATGCCTAAGTATGCCTAGAGTTATTTCGGTTTTCATATGAAATGCTCTTACTGTTGATATGTTTAGATTTCTAACTCACTGTTAGTCTCAGATAATGTGATTTTTGCAGGTAGAATTTTCAAGTAGATTACAATTCTCTTTCCGTGTGACTACTCTGAGGGCCACTGATAATGTAACGTCCTCTATCCAAATGTCTGTGTGATTGGCCCCGACCAAAGGTGTGGGGGGGAGGTGCTGGAGGATGGGACTCAGACCCGCCTTTGGGAAGAATTTTTGTGCTTAGGGTGTAGGTCTTTTGAGGAGGTCACTTTGGCTCATCCTAGGGTGGCAGTTTTTCTCAGGCCACCTGAGTTACTGACTGAATAAATAGCATCTCTGCTCTTCAGCCTGTTAACAAGGGCCAGATGTAGGACTGTGGGGGGACCGGGCATGGGTGGATCCCCATGAGGAGGAGGAGGTGATAGGGGGGTAAGATGAGGTGAGGAGGCAGATGGGGAGTGGAGGGGCTGTGGGGTGAGGTGGGGAGGTGGGTCAGGATTGCTGGGAATCCCAGCAGGTGCATGAGGTTGCTGTTGGCTCCAGTCTCACAGCACCCAGAGACACTGGATAAATAATGAACTGTTCATTTGTTCTTAGCTGGATCTTGTGTTTGGCTCAGCAACAGTAGGGTACCTCAGTGTCACCCTAACTTATTTTTCCTAAGCTCATCCTCCATTTTGGATTTGTTGGGGTTAGAGACAGTAGATAATAGCAGAGCTCAGCGGTTGGAATGCTGAAGAAACTAATCTCGGTTGTCCTGGAAAGTTCTGCTGCTCATTTTCTCTTCTTTTTCTCATTCGCCTAAATATCTCTATACCCCAACCACTTCCTTCCACCCTCTGGGCTGCTGGCTGCCTTCCCTGGGCCTGGCAGGGCTGCCTAGGCACCCCGGCTTCTATTCTCACTCCTCTCTCTCTGTGTCTCTATCTCTCCTCTCTGTCTCTGCCTCTCTCTGTTCTCCTCTCTCCCTGCTCCACACCGCATCTGGATGCCCTGTAGACGACAGGAATCTGAGTCTTTAACACACTTGTTTAAAGTCCCCTGTCACAGGGTGAGGGTAGAGCTCAGTGGTGAGATCTTGGGCTCCCTCCCACAGCTACACACACACACACACACACATACACACACACACACACACCCCACAAACCCAAAGCCAGTGGTTACTCAAGGGCCCCCCCCCACCTGTGGTTTCCAAGGGAACGGGCTTCCCTCAAGCTCACGCCCAGCTGTGGGCACCTTTCAGGTCCTTGATGCAGGACTGGCTGGGGGAACTTCTGCACGGGGCTCTTCCCTAACCCTCCCCCATCTGGTCCTTCATTTTCAGGTCTCCACATGCCCCGTTCTCACTGCTCCATAATCTCATCAGCCTTGATGAGCCTGCGTAGCAAGCTCAGCACTGTTCACTTATAAATAAGAGTAGGCAGAGCAGGGCAGGGTGGTGTACACCTGTAATCCCTGCTGTTCAGGAGGCTGAGGCAGGAGTATTGCAGGTTGGAGCTCAGCCTGGGAACTTAGCATTTTAGGCAGACCCTGTCTCACAATAACACATTTCATTTAAAAAAGGCTGAAGATGTAGCTCAGTGTAAAGGCCGTGGGTTTAGTCCCCTGGCATGGGGCAGAGTTGGGTCTCCAACTGTGTCATCCACAGAAGCACTGGTAGGGTGCTTGATAGAAGTCTATGAATTAATATGAACTTCAAAGGCCTGGTGGTCTCAGTTCTTTGCCAGTTAGGCAGCCAACATGTTAAAGAAAATCCAGCCCTACTTTCTAGAAACTGTTTACTCTACAGAGAGCCAAGAACTACCTGGGATTCCCCCTCCCCAGTGTTTTTGTAAAGAAGGAGAAAGAGATGAATTTGATCAAACAAAGAGCTGTCTGTTCTTTGATGCTCCCCCTTCCCAAGCCCCAGCCCTTATGATGCAAATGGGCTTCAGAAGCCAAAATGGACCCATTGCAAATCTAGGTGTTTTGTCTTCCCTCATCAGGAGAAAATAACAGCATTCTTTATTTTTCTTGTAATTATGATTCAAGATGAACTAACCCTCAGCCTTGATCCTGCCATGGGAGGACTGTAGGGCTGGCCTGGGAGTCTTAACTCTCAGAGGAGTCCAAAGGGTAGGTCGCCATGAGGGATGGACAGGTTAAGGCAAACCTAAATGGTAAATAACTTGAGAAGCAAAGGTTGTGTTTAGTTATCAGCATCCCTCACACTTAGTACAACATCTCCACCCCTCCCCGGTGAAGCTTTGTGTTTTCCTGTGGACTCATCCTGGACAAGGTGTGCCCAGCTGAGAGGGAACATGGGGATCCCTCCCTGCTCTGGCAGAGCCCCCCTCCCCACCACGGGAGAACCAAGCAATGTCAACAGCAAGGGAGTACAGAAAGGATGCTCTGGTGGGGACAGGTGTGTAGGTCAGGGTGAGCCTGGTGGTCAGGGCAGACTGCTCAGAGGGGCGGTTCCTAGTGAGCCTGGAAGGAGTTGTGGGTGCACAGAGTTTGGGAAGATGGGCAGGTGGGTGGGAATACTGGGGCCTTGTGAACAGTGTGTCACACAAGTGTGCATATTCCGTGCATGTGGAGTCTATCCACTGTGACACCACATCTGCAATGTCATGGAACACTGGAGCCTCTTGTCCCTCCATGTGCATGGGGACAGGTTCCATGTGGACACTAAAACTTGTGGATGCTCAAGTCTCTGACATAAAATGACCTGGGATTGCTTATAACCTATGCAGATTCTTCGGTGTACTTTATCATCTCTAGATGACTTATAATAGCTAAAATAAATGCCATGCAAATAGTTGTTATAAGCAATGTTGTTTAGAGGATAATGATGAGAAAAACAAGGCTCAGAGTCTGAAGTATATCTCAGTGGCAAAGCACTTGCCTGCTGTGTACAAAGCCCTGGGTTCAATCTATAACAACCTAGAAAGAAGAAAAAAAAATAGAAAAGAAAGTTAAATACGTTCAGTGAAAATGTATTTTTCCTCAAGTAGTTTTGATCTGTAGTTGGTGGAATCCAAGAATGTGGAAGTCATGGATACAGAGGCCCAACTACATACAAAGCTAGATGTCATCTGACATTTCTAAAGCACCCAAATGAGTCCTGAAGGTCTTACAAAGCTGATGGGTACCTTGCTTTCTCCTGTGATGATTCCATGCTGGCCCCAACATCCATGAAGAAAGAAAGTGATCAAGAAAGATCTTCCAGATTTAGCTCAGTGGTTCCACCGCCTGCCTCGAAAGCACAAGGTCATGAGTTCGATCCCTTCCACCACCACCACCACCAAAAAAAAAAAGATCTTTCAGGAGTGGGGCGTGGTGGCAGGTGCCTGTAATCCCAGCATTTGGGAGGCTGAGGGAGGAGAATCTCCATGAGTTTGAGGCCAGTCTCAAAACAACAACAACAACAAAAGATCTTCCAAATAGATTGATCACATCTTGGAATTCATTCCATGCAAGCAGGTGACACAGGACAGTGGGACCCTGCCCCCTTTCCAGGTGGCTCTCTGATCATTTGCATAAAGTCTTTGAGGTTGTCCTGCCTCTGATCCAGACCTCCTTCTAAGCAGTATAGAGGTCCCTTGTGCCAGACACTTTTCCAATGGCCACCTGCTGCAGTGCACTCAGGTGTCTTTTAACAAGATCAGCTGACCCTGAGCATACTTCCTGCTGCCCGTCACCAGGTGGATTTTATAGGACACAATATCGAAACTCTTATTTTTTTTCTACTCCTGGAAACATGCTTTGTTGTTGTGCCCACAAAAGAGCACCATCGACAGGACTGAAGAATATAAGAGATGGCATCTCAATCCTTCTTTCGGAAATGCTGCTGTCTTGAGCAATCTGACCAAAGTAAAGGAGGAGGAAGACAGAGGGAGGGAGAAAAAGAAGCCAGAGCAGCAGGGCTCTGAATTTAGAAACCTGGCTGTGCTCTCTGGATCTGATTTGGCCTGAGAATGGAGGCCTTGGATAAAAATAACAAGTCACACAGTAGAGGACAGACCTCTGGCTTCTTCTCTGCCTGGGGCTGCGCATGCCCAGTGCGAACCTCTTTGGTGGAGAAGCGCTGAGCGCTCCTGAGCAGAAGGCTGGAGTGAGAAAGGGCCTGTGTTTGATGTATGAGCTTTGGCTTGCCATCGTGAGTCACCCCAGAACTAGCTGCGGGCAAAACAAAAATCTTTTGTGATTAATTAGAAAAACTGGACAATTATGAATTGACTGCATACAGCCAGGGTAGGGTAATATAAATAGTAATGACTCTGGCGGGGTTGGATGAGTGCTCGTGTTTATATGAGATCACTGGAGAAAGGCAAATTTTTAACATGAAATCTGCTGAAATAAGACGATTTCTAATCTTGGGCAATTTGGGGGTCTTGACCAAGATTTCAGTTGATAACCCTGCAAAGAGCTCCAGCTGACTAACACTGGTCTCGGGGCCAAATTGACCTTTTCTCTCTTTCTTTTTTTAAAAACAGAATCCCAAATCCCTTTCAACAAATCTATGAAATCACTTGCATCTTTTGCTAACCTCCCTGGCAGCTTGTAGAGTTGCTGGCTGGTTATTTTGCCCTTTGGAGGCATTTGTTGTCACCGTGATAGTCTCAGAAGACTTGGGCACAGATAGTATTTTTATTCTGAGGCACTTGTTGGTTTAATCTTTGAGGGAAGAAGGAATCACCGTGAGTGAGCTGATTTATCCGAGAAAGGACAGATCCCAATATTATAAGGACTTACTGGATTAAAGATTTATTCTGTGGGGAGAATGTAAAGTGGAGAGGTCTCTATACCATCGACTTAAGCCAAGATTTTAATAACCCCTGGGTATGAATATTATATTTTGGGAGTGCGATTTAATCTTGCTTTCTCTCACCCCCCCACCCCCACCCCTTTCCACTGCTCAAAACAGAATGAGCACACCCTACATCAAGGAAGTGGGGGGACGATTATTTCCTTTCAAGGAAGTTCACAATGAAAAATAATTAAGCCCTGACGGCACCTGCAAATGTCAAAATACAAATTTCCTCTGGTGATCATGTTTTCACCACCGGGGTAAGCAAGTTATCCTTTGTCCTGGGCAGCCAGCAAGGGTCACAGGCCCAGGAAGGAAAGAAAGAGAGAGGATGAAAAGAAAAGGCCACCTCACTGTGCTCTCCCCCAGCGCCTACCCCACTCAGATAAAATATCTTCCAGACCTTTGAAATTTGCTTTCTGCCAGGCAATTAACTCGTCTCAACGCACGTTCTACATCTCCAAGTGCCTTTTCTGGGCCTCTGTTTGCACTCGCCAGAGTTCACATTGTTTTCTATTATTATTCAAGCAGCGCCGCCTCAGTAGTAAACCCATTGACCATTCAATCAGAGCGGAGGCTGCTGCGGATAATTAAAAGTTCCCAACCTCTTGCCCCAAGGCCAAGCTAGAGCCAGTCAGAGAGGAGCCAGGTCCCGGCTGCTCAGGGACCAATCGATCAGCTGATTAACCCTTCTTACTGATTGGTTAGAGCTGATTGCATCTCCCGTAAAGAAATCTGCTCTGGCCCCGGGGCACAAAAAGCAGCTATACATTCAGGGTGGCTGAGCCAGGGGCCCCGTGGTCACTGTCCTCACACAAAGTGAGGGAGGGAGGGAGCCTCCCCCTGCAAGATTCTGAAGATGTTTATCTCCCAGCCACTGTCTTTTTCACTAGCCTATCTGTGCTTTTATTTCTGAGGAGAATTTCAGGGTTGGCCGAAAAGTTCCCTAGCTTGGCATTTGCTGCTATTTAGCATAGGAATTAGGGAAAAAGATGGATTTTTTTGACAATGGTGTCCCCTGAGTGTCCTCTTTCAAAGTAGCTGAGGTCAGAAGGCACTGAAGACCCACCCTTAATAAAATAGGTCCCTCTCCTGAAGAGGACTATTAGACCCCTCTCTCTAGTGACAGGTTTTGCATTTGCTAGCTGGTACTGTAAATATTTATCTTTGGGTATGGATGAACAATCTGTTTTCCAATGTGCTTACATTTTGACACTGCAAATAAGATGGAGCAGAGGCATTTAAAAAAATTACTCCCTTATTATGGTCTTTGGAGGGAGGAGCTGAGATGCTATCAGACAGGTGTGGTGGCCTGGCCACCCCGAGCAGCTCCCCCAGTTTTCTTAAAGCAATCTCCCTGGATTTGGCCAGGGGAACCCAGCCAGGGAAATCTCTGTGAAAACCTGAGTGCTGCTGGTTTCAGGCTTATCACTCAATCTGTGGCAAAGGGGAGAAAAGTTGAGTTTTGCAAAGCTAACTTTGCAAATATTATCTTTGCCACCGTCTTCAAGAAAGCCAACTCCCATTGACGTCAGAAGCAGCAGATTGCGCATCAAATGCTTTGGAAAAGGCAGCTGGCAGGTTGGGAAACAAATGCTTTCCAAAATGTTCATGCTTGCCCTTATTTTGGGATCCTTAGCCATAGAACTGCAAGAACAGAAAATCGGGGATTGTTTCCAGGAAGCGAAACATTATTCACCTTCTTGTGAAATGGATGACAACACAGAGTTCGGGTCCCTCCGGTGGCCCGGGTTCCGGCTTTATTCATGGGCCCTGCCTGGAGTCGGGTTGGGGACTGTGGGCTTTGTGAGATCCCTTAGGCATGCTGGCTAAGGAGCGCCTTGCTTTGGGGGACCTGCTCTCCACGGAGGCTGAGGGCACGTGACCACTGCATTATAGGAACCTGAGTGATAGCTGTATTTTCACTCTCAGAAGAACCACAATAACTGACCACTCTATGACTCTGGACATATGAGCATCTCAGTGGTCTTAGTACTTTACCTTAAACTAAATTTATCAGCACGCACACACAATTTATTATTTTATTTTTATTTACATTTTGAGACAAGGTCTTACTAAATTGCTAAGTTCCCCAGACATGCCTCAAATTTACAGTCTTCCTGTCTCAGCCTCCCAGAATGCTGGGGCCACTGGAGTGTACATGTATCACCATACCTGGCTACAAAGATTTTTTTAAATGGACTCACAGCTATCTGATTTATTCTCAAACATATTTCTGAAATCAAAGTTGAATTTATGAAAATCATGTGTAACCTGTGTGCCATTACAGAAAAAGAACATTATCAAACCTAAGGACATGAGAGGATGGCATGGGTCTTGTTAATGCAATCATTGCTTAATAAAAATTTAGTTATACAACACCATGGAACAATATAATATAGAAAATAATACAAATGCCTATTTTGGAGCTGCTAGAAGCTTGTAATATGATTTATCTTATAAATATTATTTATTAACATGTTCATGAGGCCACTTAGAATTTAAAGCCTTTTGAATAAAGTGCTTTAACTTGAAATTGCTTAATCTATGTAACATTTCTATACACAGAGAAGTATAAAATAGATCGTGGAAGAGAAATAAGTAAGGAAATAATTCTTAATATTTCGTGGCTGGGTAAAATTGAGTGTATTTGGGAAACTGGGTCATTCACGATAGGTAGCATAACTCTGAATCCACTGACATTCCTCTTTGGGTTTGAGATTATTGTGTAGAAAGTCCTGCATGGAAGAGTTCGTTGAGCGTGATCTTTTTACATTATGTCAAAATTCTTTTTTTCATTACAAAGGAAAGCTTTTGCATACTATGAAACAAAGTGTAAAATTTTATTTAAAACCAGGATAGGCTATGAGACACTCTCTGATCTTGAGGAACAAATCCGGAGCAGAATGCCCGAAAACTGAGCCGTACTGAGAAACCAGGTAGGAGTCCCAGGAGGAAAGCACTGTAATTTGAAACTCAGATTAACCATTTTCTTTGCGTAAAATGGAGACCACAAAGTACACCTCCTCAGTCATCAGCAGGGGCAGCTTCCTTTCAGAGTATGTTTATTTTCTAAAAAAAGCTGATAAAAACCACCAACTCTATGTGGTGTCTTCAGTGAACGCAACTGATTTTCCTTCAGTGACACTGCTTATAAAACATTTTGGGTATGGCCTAGAAATGACCCAAAGTCCAACAAACTGGATATGAAGGTGGAGGAATTTTTCAGTACAAGAAACAACTAGAAGTTCAGTTGCCTCACCCTGTCTTTTTGGGAAAGTTTGCCTAAAGTACCCGAGAAGTGATGTCATGATCATGCCAACTAAATATCAAAGTTGAGTTGACATAGAAATCTGAGAAACAAAATGAACTCACTCGTTCATCTTTTCCAGAGCCAACTTTATACTCTTATCAGTTAAGTCAGAGTAAAAGGAAGGCAAGTGCCCATTATCTTGTGTTTTTCAGAGGACGATATGCCATTCCGACATCTAACGAGCTGGTGCAAATGTATTTTTTTTGCAAAGGCCCCAGCTATGGGACATTAAATTTGAAAAAACTGTACCTTATGTACAGAATTTTCTTTTAAACAGATCAGAATGCTCTTTGGCTTTTGCTGTCTGAATCTGCTTAGGAATTCCTAATGAGTAAACCATGGTGTTTAACAGTAAAATATAGTTATGTGTCTTAAATGTGGGCTACATTTAACAGCCATATATTGATTTTTTCTTGTAATTTTATTTCCATGAACATCGCTGGTTTCTTAATGAGTAGACTTTTAGTAAGGGAGATTTAGCATTCTCTGTACCAGAGGATGGCTTCTACGGTAGAGATTCTCCGGGGACAGAAAGTGTGAGCCTGGTTCCCTCTGCTCACAGACGCTCACAGACAGACACCAACCCACCGCCTGCTTCCCTCCTCCTTGCTGCCAATACAATTAAGACAAAACAGTGTAGGGAGCCTGGTGACAAAACTCAACAATCTCCACTTGCACAGTCACCCTGTAACGGGAAGGACTGTTTGCCCCATGTTCCTTATTAAAGCGAAGTATTTTATTTAATGAGCATGACTCATGCAAGGTGTTCCCATAAATCATCGGCTGGTTTACAAACTCAATAACTAGGCTTCCTGCTATAACTAGGCTGTGCACACCTTAAATTATTAACACGCCAGGGCCTTAAGGCAGATCTTTGATGATGATGATATAAACACTGTGAAGACAAGGTGCTCTCTCAGCAAAAGATTATTGACTCTAATTACCATTTACCACAGGAAAAAGAAAAGACAATAAAATATGAGGGAGAATTTAAATCTAAGATTTAATTTTACGAGAGCTTTAAATACTGCCCCCCCAACTCTTTTCCTTTCTTTTCTTTCCTTTTTTCTTGTTGTTTGCTCCTGCTAGGCCAGCCTTGCATTCTGCTGGTGTGCAATGGCCGCCCATGACTGCTAACCTCAAAAGGTGACAGCTAAGAGGGAAGGAGGGGAAAGAATGGAACACAAGAGACTCTGCAGTTGATATAACATACGTTCTTTGAAATGGAAAGGGAAAGACCAGGCGAGAAGAGAAAATGATAATACACTTGGGGGGAAAAAACCCCAGCTTTAATTGTTTTCATGGACATATGCAATAAAAAGGTTAAAGGACTAATATGCCCTGCTGCAGTCATTTTGGTTAGTAAACTCGAACTTCAGGTCAGCTTTTTAAAAGGAGCCATTTGGTCTTACGATGTGCTTCGGTTTTACTGTGTCCTCATTACGCAGTTGTTGGAAGGATGCAGGGAGGTTAAAATGAGAGAGGTCTAATGATAAGAGAGCTTATTAAAAAATGAAAACCTGGCAAAATGACACATGGCATGTAGACCCATGAATAATACGTTTCCTTCTTGCTTGTTTGGAGGGTGCACTGGGGGGTGGTGCGGAAGGGGAGGAGAAGGGGAGGTCTTAGGGAACCAGGGGAAGTGTGCCTAGGACAGAAGGAAGATGGAAAAAGGAGAGGCTCAATTTAGCTTCCTGCTGGCAAGTGCTTTTGTTCTGTCTTCTCCTGTGGTTTTGCATATTTCTCATCTCAAGAGCTCACTAGCTGTTCTGGTCACTGTCTCTTTAGGCTAAATTTTTGATTCTGATTTCCCTTTTAAAACAACTCCAAGCTGTCATTTTGTATTTATTTGTGGAATCATGCTGGAGTTGGAAAGGACTTTGAAAATGATCAAGCCCTTCCTTCTGCAACTAGGACAGTTTTATCCCTGAAAGGGGAGAGGATGTGGCCAGTCACACCTGCCCCCCAGGTCTGCAGATGTCTGAGGGAAGGTGGGCCCCAAACCGGCTTCTCACTGTCAGGGAGTGGTGTCCATTGGAACTTAGCTCAGAATCCTAGAAATGTAGTCGGCGATTGAGAACTATCAGCCTTGTGTCTAAAGGGGATGGCAGCAATTACCACCTGTTCTTGTCCTGGGGATATTTTTTTTTTTTTTGGTACCAGGGACTGAACTCAGGACCTTGTGCTTGTGAGGCAGGCGCCGGAACCACGGAGCTAAATCCCCAGCCCTGTCCTGGGGATATTTAAGACAGGTTCAATAGTCCAATGAAACTGTTAAAATATGGCCAGAGCATGAAGGAGGGAGAGGAAATCTGTAATAGATATTTGCAGACTTTCTCTTTTCCTTTAGAAAGCTTTCCTAGGATTTTAGGATTTTTGACTGTATGCCAGGGACTTCAGAATTGGTTCCCAATGATCTTTTCTCTCATGTTTCTTGGAGGTCATCCACCCACTCACCAAAGCATTCTCTGTCTGCCAAGGGGCCGTGGATGGAGAAGCCATTCCGGGTCCCAGGAGCCTCATCCTGGATCAAGACTTGTCACAGAGCAGCTCCTAGGGACCAGTGACATGTTTTCCTTCTCCGAAAGCCAATCTGTCCTAGACCAAAGACATGTGCACACCTGTCAGTACTTGGGGAAAAACTCTACATAGTCCACTCTTCTCTCTTTTTGTCCCTGCCCAAGCTGGGTGAGAGTGGAAACAAAGACTTCAACCGCTGAGGCTCTTGAGACTACTCTGGGTGGTTCTTTGGGGCCAGGGGTCCTGGCCAACTTCCATTTCGGGTTATTTTTCTATCATCCTACACGGGACTTCCAAAAACGTTTATCAAATAGTTCTATTTTTCTATTGTCAGAAGAAATAAAATGTAATTTTGCCCCTTTTCATTAAATAATGTTGTAATTCACTCTACTAGTTGTATTTAACTACATGTAAATATCAGGAGATATAGTGTGGCAGGTATACATACAACTTTATAAAAACATGGGATATTTTTAGATGGCTAAGATGGCACAAATTGTTATTTTGTGGGAGACCATGAAGTATATAAATACTGGGGCAGAAGACCTAGAACAATTTGTGAATAGCACGCCTGTAAGCTGTGCACTTCAGGCAGCTAAGGCAGGACAACTGAAAGCTTGAGCCCAGCCTGAGTACTTAGTGACTCACCAAGACCTTGCCTCAAAACAAAAAATAAAAGGTAGGTGTGGTGACTCATGCCTGTAATCATAGCACTCCGGGCCGAGGCAGGAGGATTTTGTGTTTGAGGCCAGCCGAGGCTATATAGTGAGATCCTGTCCCCCCCAAAATCAGTAAATACGTACATACACATATACAAAGGGCTGGGGTTGTAGCTCAGCATGAAGGCCCTGGGTTCAAATCTGAGCACTGTCAAGAAATAAATGCATGTGTGTGCATTTAAAATGTTAGTGTGTAATATTGATTGTAAAGCACAGAATTTACACATCAAGACCACTTCATGCTCTTTGCCCTGGGCTAATTTGATGCAAAGAGCCACAAGGAGCCTGTTCTGCTTTTCAGGGTCCTGGAGGGTGAGCTGACAGTGTCTCTTCCCAGGCCCCCCATCTGGGCTCTTCATGGAGCGATAGATGGCCTGGGGCACAGAGTTGCCTGCCGGCACTGCCTGGCCTTGCTGCCAGGGGTCGGCCCAGGGCTTCTTTGGGAGCCCTCATCAATCTAACCTGGGGAAGGGAACTAACAGAAGAATGTGCATGTGTGGATGTGTGTGTGAACATGTGTGCTCGCGCTTGCACATAACTTCTCCAGACACTCAGGAGGGCAGGAGCAGGACCAGTGGCTGGGGGGATTCCAGGGGGCTCCATGTTTCTGCCACAGCTCCCAGATCCCTTTGATTCCACCCTTGATTCAGGCCCACAGACCCAGCCCACATTGCCCATTTCTTTCCTCCCTCCATCCCTGCCTTCCTCCCTCCATCCCTCCCTCCCTTCCTTCCTTCCTTCCTTCCATCCTTCCTGCCTTTCGTTATCTATTTAGTGTGTTTGTTTTTTTGAGACAGGGTCTCACTATGCAGTTCAGGCTGGCCTCAAACTCCTGCTTCATCCTCCCCAGTGCTGGGAATACAGGTGTGCACCACCACATCTGGCTCACGTTGCCCCTTCTGAAATGCGCAGTGCGTTGCACAATCAAGTGTGATTTTGTTACCTCCTTTTCTTTTAAATTTTGTTTTTCTTGTTTATTTTTTTGTGGTGCTGGGAATGGAATCCAGAGCCTTAGGCTCTGCTGCTGAGCTGAACCCCATCCCCAATTCCGTTTCCATTTCAAAAGCAATGCGTGTGTATGTACTACTGTTCTGGGCACATATATGCTGATAATCCTTCAGAAGTAGAAAATCGTGATCTTGCTCTGTATTCTGAGTTCTCCTTTAACTTTAAAAAAAAATAGTGGGACATTTCAAATACATCCAATGTAAGACAAGTACAGTAATGCGTAATCTGCCCCCTTGGGCCACTAGCAACTCAGAGCCAACTTTACTTTATCTGTCTCTAGCTCACTTTCCCTCTCCTTGTTGTTTTTCAGGAAAATCTCAGCCATTGCCTCACATTTTTCTTGCATTCTGTTTTTTTTTTTTTGGTACCCAGGATCGAACTCGGGTCCTTGCGCTTGTGCAGCAGGCGGCAAAACCACTGAGCTAAATTCCCGGCCCTTGCATTCTGTTTTTAACAATTGTGATGGAATATATATATTACATAAATGTGTCACTTTAACCTTCTTGTTTCTTAAAGTTCTGGTGCTGTGTGTGGAACCCAGAGCTGTGCATGCTAAAGCATACAGCTTACCTTTGAGCTATTCTTCCAGCCCCCATTGTAAGTTTACTATTGAGTGGCCTTAAGTACATTCACATTATTGTGAATAACACTCATAGAACTCTTTTGTCTTGCAGAGCTGGAAATCTGTACCATCCAACAATAATTTTCCCTTCTCCCTTTCTTCCAAGTCCTGGCTACCAGATTACCCTTCATGTCCATGAGGGTGATTAGCAGGGTCATAACGAGTGCCTCGTATGAATGAGATCATACGCTGTTCCTCCTTTTGTGCCCAGCTTCTTTACTTAGCGTAATGTAGGCGTGGTTACCCATGATACATACAGTTTATGTCAGAACCCCTTTCCTTTTTTAAGGTCCTGCATTTGGTTCATCATCTGTTAGTTCTTTTACTAAGAAAAAAGAATATTTAACTCCTGGGTGTAAAGATCTCCTCCCTGATAGGTATTTTTTGTGTTGGACTTTGGAAAGTAGTAAAGAATGATTTTTGAAAGTCTCTTTTTTTCCTGCCAAAGCCATGCGTCACAGTGGGAAGAAATGTGAGTGAATTCTGTCTTCAGAGCTTCAAAAATCACAGAAATGGTATCCTTAGTTTACATGTATTCTTTTGTGAAAACTTGCATCTGCCTGCCTAGTGTGTCTACTCTGAATCCCCTGTATAATTTAATAAATGTAATCTGAGGTCAGATATCTTAGCAGTGAAGCATCCCTTCACATCCAAGGGGGACACTGAGATCTGGGGATACTCACACACCTCATGTTAAATAGCATAGTATTTATATAACTTGCATCTTTCTATATACTTCAAATCACCCACAGATTGCTTGTAATAACTAATACAGTGTAACTGTGGTGTAAATAGTTGCTGACTGTATTATTTAGGGACTAATGACAAACAGAAAAAGTCTGTACATGCCCAGCATGGATGCAGGTTTTTTGGAGTATTTCTGAGCTGTTTGTTGAATCCCTGTGTGCAGGATGGTGGAGCTGGAGGCTGACTGAGGTGAGCTGTATGCTTCCTGTGGAAGTCAGGCTGGACAGACCGAGAATTTAGGTGTGCCTGATGATACCTGTAGGAGGGTCACACTCTTATCTCTCAGGAACTCCAAGACCTTTTGGAATCAGCTAGTCTTCAAACATCTCAGAGAGATCATGAAGCATGAAATGCACTTCCCATTTGATAAACAAAGAAGGTATACATCAGCAAAATTAACTGACATGTAAAAAGAGACAAAGGCAGGCACCCCAGGACCTGTCTTTCATCTCTGCACCCATAGTCTCCTTCATTAGTGCTAAGGAAGAATAAAAAAGCTGGCAGTCCTAATACATATCAGCACTTCCTGTTTGTTGAAGGGGAAATAATGAGTTGGCCTAGAAGACATAGCAGTGCAAGGAGCCTGCAGAGTGTCCTGGTGCACTGGGGCCCTTCCTGGCATCAGTCCTGTCTGCCTTCCTCCTTGGTGGGGTTGGGGGTCTGTCTGCTGGTGTGCTGCCTCCCAAGTAGGGAATGATGCTTTCCGCACTTCCATTCCCCCTGGCCCCAGATGCCATGGTGCTGATGGTCAGAACTGACCCCAGGCTTGACCCTTGTCCTACAGGCAATGATGCCCTGGGCTAGACCTTTGGGCCTCTATCTGGTCCAGCCTCTGACCAACTATCTTTATCTTCTCTCTTCCTTTTGGGAAAAGCAGAAAAGGAAACAATTACCGCAGATACGGAGAGCCATAATAATAGTCAACACTATGCCTTTTTTCTGCACATGCATGGTATGTGGACACACAGAGCCTTTCTCTTCCCTGTTTACTGCAATACTGCCCACTTCCAAGTCACTTCCTCCTTGAAAGCTTTTTGTCTAACCCACTTATCTGTCCCTTAGTCATCTGCCTGCTGTGGTTGTCATTTCCACTTGCCTTTTGTGTTTTTTTCAATCTGTGTTGTTTTTATAACTCTGGTGATTCACTGTGGCTCCCCCAACTTGGTGGTCACTTCCTTTGGAACTGGACAGGACTGTGACTTACTCACTCATGTAGTTTAACCCAGGGTGGGCAGTCAGGACATTTGGATGGAATGAACAAAGGCTGCTCACTGGAGGGCAAAGGAGGGAACAATGACCTTAATCTAAGCACATGGCTCACACAGACAAAGGTGGGGCAAGATGGGAAAGCAGGGCTTTGCTTCTCCTGGTTACCATCCCATTGTTGCTGCCCCAAAAGAAAGCAAATCAGGACCTGTGTGGACACTGGCCAGCAGGGAATGATGGCCCATGCTCCTCTGAGGGTGTCAGGTGGAAAATCTATAAGAATTAATCACATCTTCTGCAGCTGCTTAGCTGTGGACCAGATAGATTAATGTGTGGTTATGTGGTTTGGTCTAATATTTAATTTTGTGGGGTAGCAACACCTCCCCTGAGTTCCTTTACATGCCAGTGGTTTTGCTGCATGGCTTAAGTAGCTGGGGTAGTTGTTTCAGATAGTTGACAACCTCCTGTTCTTATGTGCTAAACATCTTTCCCTGACACATGCCAAGTAGGCCGTAAAATAGAGACATGCTGACTAATTTTTTTTATATAGGCAGAGAAGCTTAATCTGAATGCAGTAGCACATAAAACATTTCTGTAATGAGGAATTCATAACTTAAAATATAATGCTTTTGTAACTCTGGACCTCTTGGGGAAAAAAAATAAAATGAGTCATTAAGTCCATGAAAGACATAATACACACATTCAGCTCTGAATGTATTCACCAAATAGGCTCTTTTCTCTATTCCATGACTCTTTTCCTTGATTAGAAGGATGTAGTCATTCAACTGCAGAAGAGTTTATTACTGAATAGCAGGAGTCACTGGTCTATACCTGTTTCCCTATATTTGTACATGAAAATAGTATTTATCTTTTTGTGATGTAGTTTATGTTATTATTCTAATCTTCTACCTAGGGATATGTGTAGACTGTGGACCTGCAGGGATAAAATTTGTTTCTTGGAACTTCAGGCTGATTATTGGCTTATGAAATCAAAGAAGGGCAAAAATGCCAACTCCCACCCTCCCTCCACTAGGTTACATTTATGGGGATTAACTATATGATTCAATGTATTTCTTAAGAATTAAATTAATTATAATGCATTTGGATTCCCTGAGCATTCTCACAATTAATTTGTGCTATTGAGTTATCAAATATCCCTTTCTTAAGGGATTAGCTCATTTCTAACGTTTTGCACCAGTGTCCCGAGAAGTAATTTTTGGACTGAAAAAAATACCTGGATCCTTATTCCAAGGATTTGTTTTTAATCTCCAAAGGAATTCTTGGAGCACTGGAATAAAACAGTACCACAGTGGCTAATCCCTTAAGTAAGGATATCTGATCACCCAATAACACAAATTAGTGAAATTAGCGAGCCAAGGAAATATTCGCCTTTTGTCGCCTGCGTTTGGTATGCCGAGCTCCAAAACAGTTCTTATATCAAATGCATCATTCCTGGTTCCCTATACAGCTATTAAACTCAATTTTAAAAACTGCATATTTAAATAATCTGTTTCAGATAATCAGATATCCTGGAAAATACCTTCAATTTTAAAAATGTCTTCGTTCAAGTTTTAAGAAAATTCTTTCTGTGGTGTTACATAACTTCCTCTGCAAAGTCATCTGATCATGCTCCACGCATGGTTGCTGTATGATGCAAGCGTGCTGTACACAAGGGTTAGGCACTGCATTACGCAAGGTTGTTATATGGCAAAGGGCTTTTGTTTAAGGTAAATAGCAAGATTGTTAATCCTTTTAAAACACTGGGTCCACGTATAAAGGACTACAATAAAATACAATCCTGGATAATCTCTTTACCCACATTTATTTACTTAAGGTAATCTAGTCAAGTTCTCAATTGCTTATCAAAGAAGGTAAAATGTAAGCCCTGGGATGTCACTTGCAGGAAATAGTTCATAGCTGAGAAAATGCGATTACTCATAAGGAACAAAACAAGACCTAGGGAGATTGTTTATGACATTCTACCCATAGGTTCAGAAGATGTAAAAGAAGTATTTTGAATTGGAGTTGAGAAACCTTGGTTTATATTTTTGGAATTTATACTACTAATTGAAACTGAGTCTAAATTATTATAAAATAAAACTAAATTTAAATGTACCAAGAAAACATCCTGTGTTGGGGAAATTTGCATTTATTTAAGAGATTTTTTTATGAATTATATACTTCTTGATAAAACGTAGCTCAGATTTTTAAAAGAAGAGTTGTCTTTTCTTGAAAGATTATCTAAGGACATGAAATAGAAAAGTATCTTTACTTTTTCACTGGTGGTATTACAACGGATATCATTTAATATCCAATTCAATGTGCATCGATTGCCGTCACAGATATGTGACATGTGAAATTGGTGGGCAAAGCTAGCCATGTGTGTAAATAGATTTTTATAATGCGGGGCCACAAAAACTTCATGTCGTCTTTTTTTCTGTTTTATGCTATGTTTTTCAATACTCTTCTGTCTCATCCAGTAAAGTAGAAGAAGAACAAGTGTACAAGCAATTGTAGCTATTGCTTTCATAAACTGATGTTTCTAAGAAAATTATAGTCAAAGAGCAAAAAAGGTTCTATTTCTTGTGCCATTGGAGTTCTGTTCAGAAAGCCCTTGCCTACACCTATGTCTTCAAGAGCAGCATGATTTAAAATAGCTAAATCTTGCTGGGGATTTAGCTCAGTGGTTCCATCGCCTGACTCACAAGTCCAAGGTCCCAAGTTCGATCCCCAGTACCAAAAAACAAAACAAAACAAAACAAAAAAACCCCCAAATAAAATAGCTAAATCTTGGAAGAGGCCTATATGTCCATCAGCAGGTGAATCAATTAAAAAATGTGGTATTTACCACAGTGGAGCACTACTCTGCCATAAGGAAGGGTAAATTTGAGTCACTGGTAGGCAAATGGATGCACCTTGAGACCTCAATGTTAAGTGAAATAAATCAGATGCACAGGCTTAAATATCATGTAGTTTTTCTGATATGAGAAACCCACATTAGGACCCTTTCCAAATGGGAAGAGCATCAAGAGATGGAGGTGGGTAAGATGGGGAGGAAAGGAGAGGAAAAGGAACTGAAATGTGTTGTGTACCTGTCCCGACTCCACACAGGCAATGCAGTCATTATGTACTGCACATGTACTAATAAGCGAATAAAAATTGAAAAAAGTCCTCCTACTGTTTACTTGTTGCATATTTAAGATATGGGTTACAAATACATGTACTTAATTTTAAGACCCTTAACACGCTCCTTAATTACTTTTCTTTGTGGACATCCTTTTTGGGGGGTAAACTGTGTCCTAGACTACCTGGGGTTTTTCTCAAGGCATTGAAAACCTCTGTCCTTATCTTTCCCGCCTACTCCTCTGTCTTTGATTGGGGTGATACAGTCTAGGAAAGCTGTTGGTCAGGGTGTTTCAGATGAACCAGTGTTGGAAAAAAATGCATGTATTAATTTTGCTTCCACTGAGCTATAAAACTCCTGAGGCCCACACTTCCTCTCATGGCTCTGACATGGGTCCGGAGCAAAGAGTGTCTGGAGTTCATAGCCTCATTGATCAACTGTGTGAACACAGGTTGTTCCCAATTTTTCTGAGTCTCAGTTCTTCTCTCTGCAAAATGGACATAGATAGGAATGGCTCCTGGCTCGCAGGACAGTTACCAGCAGTGAATCTGTTCACAGCTGCACAGCCCTAGGGAGGCTCAGGTTTCAGCCCCTGGCCAGAGTGAGCCACCATTCATTTGTCCAAGTGTTTTAAGAAGGGCCTACTGAATGGCAGGCACTCTTAGGGGCACCTGGGACCCATCTGCAAGTGACAGAGATGAAGCATTCCTGGCCCCTTGGAGCTGGAACGCCAGTGGGGGAAGTAGATTGCCAACAGTGAACACAATGTGAGGTGTGCTAGCGTGTGCAAGAGAGATGGGGAAAACCCGGAGCAGGGGTGGGGAGGGAAAGGGTCAGAGTGCACAGTACAAGCTGTCATCAGTAAATGGGACTAAGGTGGAAGGCCTTGCAGAGGAGGTGATGTTTAGGCAGTGGTGTGACAGAGGTGAGGGGCTTAATCACGAGGTGTCTGGGGAAAGGTCACTCCATGCAGGGGTGGCAGGTGCTAATGCCAGGTGTTTGGGAAATAGGAAACAGCTCAGCTGCCACCTATGTCAGTCCCGTGTCCTGACCCCGGAGCCCATGATTCGGGGCTGTGAGAGCCAGGAGGGGGGCGGGAGGAGGTGGATTCCAAGAGACAGTGAAGCCAGATCACAAGGGTCTCTGGGGCTCCAGCGTTGGGGAGAAGGAGGTTATGGCTGTGCGCTGCTGTGGTCTCAGCCTGGGAGACACCCTCTGAGGAATACAGACCACGCACATCCGCACAGACGAGCAAATTTATCCAGTGCTGTCATTCCCCAGTCCATGCACTGCTACTGTTTTGCCTTTTTTTTCATCTAACCCTCTCACTCACATGTTCTTCTTTGCACTTAGCAGGGTCTTACAGGTGACAAGGAGGAGAGTCACAGTGGTGACCCTGAGTCAGGGGATGGAAGGAAACTCAAGGGCCTTCAGCTAAACAGTGGGCCTCCAGGCGTCAGGTGGGTGCAATGCCGGAGAGAGGCTGTGTGGTCTGCCTACAGGTGTGCACCCTGGAAGTTTTCAAAACTGCTGTGCAGTGAAACCACTAAACCAAGCACATCTGTGGTGGGAGAGGGTCTGGCTACCTGCACACAACAGCTTTTCTTCTCATACTGGGCATGGAAGCTGGGGGCACTCTCACCACTGAGCTAGGACACAGCCTCCCTCACTTTTTCTGGGGCAGGATCTCACTTCATAGTCCAGGCTGGCCTTGAACTTGGGATCTTCCTGCCTGTGCCCCCCAAGTGCTGGGATTACAGGTGTGCACCACTGCGCCTGGTCTGTGGTGTCCCTTTAACAGCAATATCTGCGGTTGAAAGGAGTTGGAGGCAGGACTGAGCTAGTCTCAGAGCTGCACGGCCAGGCTTACAGAAAGCTGAGCTGTCTTTCTGGGGCCACTCTCCTGGGTGGTCACTTCCTTGAGTCTGGTAGGTGGTGGATGAGCTGTGTTTCTGCTGCTTGTCCCTTTAGCTAGAGATTCTTGTGCAGTGCCCAACCCACACATCCCCTTTTTAGATGGGATGCAGCTCTAACAAAGCTGCAGAGTTTACTTCCTTTTTGGCAGATGGAGCATGTTTCTCTTTGCTTGGGTGATTTTGTACTTCGGTGACTCAGCTACTTTCTCTCCCTCAGCTTTTTTCTTTCCTGTCATCACGGACTCCGTAATTCTTTCTTGGTGTCTTTAGTTCAAACTCCCTGAAAGAGAATTTGCTAGTTTGGTCAGGCACCTGTTGGTAGAGATGGTGTGCCTGTGCTACTCATCACCTCTGAGTCAGGAACCCGGCCCTGAACCCATCGGCCCTGTCTGGGGCGTGAACGTTGCAACCCTGGTACGAACACACCCACTGAATACCATCATGAATGGTGTAATCTTCCGTGGCACTCTTTTGTTCTGAGTTAGATCCTGGGCAATGTGAATTGATTGATAGGAAAACATACAATAGAGTTATAGTTGAGTTTTCTTTGACACCCTGGGAAAGAAACTGAAACAGCATTTTTGTTTACCAGAGGAGGTGATTTATTTATTTATTTATTTATTTTTAATTTATTTATTTTTTGGTACCTGGAATTGAACTCAGGACCTTGTGCTTGTGAGGCAGGCGGCGGAACCACTGAGCTAAATCCCCGGCCAGAGGAGGTGATTTAAATGATTAAATTCGAAACGAATAGCTTCCTTGGGTCATGCTCGGTCCTGGTTTACTCATTCCCTTATTCCTTGTTAATCCCATAACCCAGGAAATGGTCTCATCATCTTACTTTCTAGATACGTATGTTTCTGTCTTTCTATGCCTGCTATCATCCACACGCTCTGATCATCTGTTAGAGTTATTATCATAATGTTGTTACCAGTACCTAAGTTTGTACCTTCCTCTCTCTTTAAGCCATCTCTGCATGGCCCCCAGAGCAGTATTTTCAGAAAACAAGTCCTACCCACCATCACATTAGTCTGGCTCATGCTGTACATGAAGCTGTCCATGATTTTATTCCTTCTTGACATTTAAGAGCTATCCCTGGGAAGGTCTTGAATCTTGAATAATACTATACATTTCCTTTTTCTTTTTCAAATTCAGGACCTTGAGCATGCTAAGCCTGTGCCCTACCATTGTGCCACAGCCTCAGCCCCCATCCGCCACATTTTCTTAAACTTTGAAGCCTTTTTAGATGATGGAAAGCCCCTTCTCCTTTACCTCATCTGATCAACTCCAACTCAATACAAAGAGTGAAGACTTTGGAAGTCATCCCTATTTCATCTATGGAGTTAGGCCCCCCTCTCCAGGATGTTCTCCAGGTCCTGTGGTGGAAACAGTGAGTCCTGTCATAATTCTTAGTTCCCACATTGTCTCATCTATTGTACTATGGGCTTCCTGAGGACAGCAGTTCTGAAACCTCATCTGTTTTAGCCCAGCCACTGTCGTTGCAACTGACTCCTAGTGGCTGATCCACAGACTGCACTGAGTGCAGTAATTTTCAACTGAATTGAATGGAGTAGACCTTGTTCTTCCAAGTTCTTCTGCACGAGACATTGAACTCTTTGGATTAAAGTTTAATCTTCTTCCCATCCCACCCCACACTCTATTTTGGGAAAGGAGGACAATATTCCTTCTTTTCTCTGTCCTGGATTTTACTCTACCAGTTGTGATGTTCAAAGCTGTCTTTTATGTTGATTCCAAAATGGGATTTGATGACTGAGAATTACTAGGATCCAAGAAAGTTTAGACACTTGGCTGACTTATTTTTAGAGTGTTGCAGTCTCTGGGTCTGTTTGATTTCATTGCTTAGACACTGAATGTGCTTTGGCTTTTTGTAGAGGCTGAATTAGAAAGGATTCATGTTTGTGAAGTTGCTGTCCAGCTTGTGAGATTTAGGGAACAGTTGATAGCTTTCAGGCTGGGAGGAGAATCCCTAGTTACAGTCCATTATGCTCTGATTTCTCCTCAGGAATGGCCATGTGTGAAGGAAGTTGTTTCTGTCTTGACAGTTGTGTGTTTTCATTAGGTCTCACATGCTAGAAAAAACAGATTTGTAACATGGTTGATTATGTAGATCTTCCTTGAGGTCCTACTTCCCTGCTGTCCCTCCAGCAGGCAAATCTTCTCATATATCAACACTCTGAGGTGTCTACAAGCTTCTTTCCATAACTTAGTTCAGTGACCACCTCCCATGGGAGTTGATGAGCTGTTTGGATTGATTAGGACTGTTTCTGTCTTTTCCATACCTTTTCTGAAAGTATTCTGCCAATTTGTCTCCACTTGGAGATATCCATTTTTTATTTCACTTTAAGCAGGGTCTACATTATAATTTAGCAGCATAATGGAATCCCTATTCTAGTTGACAAACACTGTGGTGCAAATGATTTAATTTACTAGCTTAAGCATTAGTTTACATATTATTATACTGATCAGTCATTGCACAGTAAAATCACTCATCCTTAATGTAATGATTTGGTATCCCTACAGAGAATTCCAGTCATCAGAATGTCATTAGATACAGTAAAAAATGAAAATTACTATTACACAGCAGTAAACACTATTAACTGTTAGTTAAAATAGCATTTAATTTAGCTGGGCAAGAGTTTACAAATTTCCACAGTTTACTTGGTCCTCGAATAATTGTCACTGCAAAAGCTAATGACACTTCAGCCAATGAAATGACAGAATGAGCAAGGGCCAATGATGAGCTGGTGTCTGCCATATTGTGACAGTGCAGATTGCTTAGCTCTCCGGGGCATTTCATTGGTCAGGAAAGGAAGCATGTAATATCCTTGGGAATAGGAAATAAGGCAGAAGGGTCTGTATGTCTCCAAAAGGTAGAGGAGCATCAAACATATTTGGGAAGGGAGAAAATGATTCCTCCCAAGACAGTTTTCTTTTTCTCCATCAGCTCGACTTTGCAATCTGGAGCTCCCCAGGTCTGCAGCAATGCTGATAAACTGGGGCTGCAACAAATTCCCTCCAAGTGTCACTGGCTGGTGGCCCCATCCAGTTAAGAAGTACAGGGCTCGTTGAAAAGCATGCATTAGTACACAAATATCACCAACTCCAGGCTTACAGACAGGACTGGTTTAAGTTAGAAGACATACATTTGCCTTTAAGTTCCCTTTCTCTATCGCAAGCTGGGTCCAGAATTTCCCAGCTTCAAATAAAATCAGCAACAATATCTATGATGCCTCTAAATGTGCACATGCAGCGGGTGACTTGGTGCTACGGCTTTGTCTCCATCCAAGCTATTGTGATTCATTTCCTAGTTTATTCCATAACTGCATATTACTGAATCTGAGTTCAGTGCCCGAAATGTTGAACTTAGAAATGGAAAGGGACACCAGGGACCCTTCTGTATAGGCAGAAGACAATAAAAACAAACTAACAGACTGCACCACTTTCTGCTTTGCTTATGCTGCTAATGCCAAGTTGACAGGGAAAATGATGGTTGGAAATGACCAGTCTTAGTAAGACCATGATAGGGGAAATGGCCCCAGTTTGCAGGATCTTGAAGGAGTGCACTAGTAAATGGCAATCCTAAATCAATACAGTGGCAGTAGTGTGGCAGGATGCCTGCTCCTAGAAAGGGTTACCAGTTTGCAGTATGGTTTTCATCAAAAATATATGCAATAAAGAATTGCTCAGAAATGGATTCCTCTTTTTTTCCAGTAGTGAGAATTGACCCCAGGGCCTTCATATGGAGCTACATTCTCAGCCCTTTAAATACATTTTTAAATTTTGAGCAAGGCCTCACTAAATTACTAAATTGCTGGGGCTGGGCTTGACCTGGCGATCCTTTTGCCTCAGCCTCTAAGACTGTTGGGATTACAGGCATGCACCACTGTGCTCTGCTGGAACTAGGTTCTTTACTACATGGGGCATGGCAGAGTGGAAATACTTAATAGCAAACAGTGTGTGCTGTGCAGCAAGATGTGAACGTCCCTACTGAGGTGACAACCCAGGCACCTGGCAGTGCATACTTGGTCCTGAGACCCTGACCATCTGCATGTTACATGTGGACCCCATTGTGGTGGATCTTGAGATGGTGTCTTTCAGAGTCACCAAAAGTTAACTGGAAGAGATACAAATAAATGTTACTGCCACTCAATGAGAAGAAAAGAGACACACATGCTACCCTCATCCGACTCAGGGGTCACCTGCATTTATTTTTCAAGCTGCATGTGATTAGATACAGGATGACAGGATCCTTTTGTCCCCGCTCCAGACAGGAAAGGAAGCATGTCAATATCCTGCTAGACAGTTGCTCCACTTGGGTAGCTGTGTGTGTGTGGGAGCGTGTATGTATGTGTGTGTGTGTGTGTGTGTGTGTGTGTGTGTGTGTGTGCGCTGCAGAGTTAGAGCACTCAGTTTCCGTGAGTGTTCCCTAAAAGAGCCTTTGGTGAGTTTGTGACCTGTAACTCACGGAAATCCCTTTGCTGCCATTTCCCTAACCTGGAAGTTTGCCATACATCAAATACTCATCAAAAGTGGCCAGATGCAGTGATTCAATCTAGGGCCAAATTCCACGTATCCAATGATAGGAAATGGACTGAAAAAAAAGAGACCCTGTAAATAAGCCAACCTCTCAATCCTTACTAATTGGTTTTCTTCACTGTAATATATGAGCCTGACTGATGAACTACTTGGCCTTAGGTGTTGATTTAGGTTGGAGAGACTGCTCAGGAAATAACAAAGCATTGCATATATTATAATTAAGCATTGTATAAAATATATTATAAAGCCTTTATATGTATGCTATAACATAAATATTTATGTATTTTACAAAATAGTTTATTGCTTGAAATAATAAGTACATAAATGCTATAGGAAGTTTAAAGTGCTGTATGACAGTAAAATATTGTTATTATGCTTTTTTTTTTTTTTTTTGTACTGGGGATCGAACTCAGGTCCTTGTGCTTGTGTAGCAGGTGGCAAAATCATTGAGTTAAATCCCTGGCCCATTATTATCCTTTTATTGTTAAAGAGCATTACTTTATAATATAAATGTGTAGACAGATTAAGAATGTACAGTTTTGTTTTTTAAACAGGGCATCCCAGGTTGGCCTTGAACTTGTGGTCCTCTTGTCTCAGCCCTCAGTTGGGACATAGGCACCACACTCTCTATGAAGATTCTTAACCACACAGAAGTAGTACAAGAGCGAAGACTTGAGAGTTGTATAGGCCTGGGTTACCCTTGGCCATTCCAAGTTTCCATCTTTTGACTCTACTTTGCCTTTCCTTATTATTTCTCATTAATTTCCAGCTGGAATTCATGACTGGCCAAGTTCCTTTCCCAACAGCCTCAAAAGTTTACCGTGGGTCTTCCTGCTCCAATCTCTATGTCCAGTCCTGCTGTTAAAAGACCTTCCTTTCCCTTTTCCGAGCCTCACTCCTCATGGCCGTGGAGTTACTTTTCTCATTGCTGAGACGAGATACCCGATGCCCAAAGTTAAAGGAAGCAAGTTTTATTTAGCTCACAGTTTGTAGAGGTTTCAGTCCATAATCAGCTGGCTCCAAGGCAAGGTGGTATTGCAGAGGAGAAATAGTGCATGGTGGGCAGAAGGTAGCATAGCAAGCAAGGAAGGGATAACCACAGCTCTTTCTACCCCTTATATCTTATCCAGGCTACTTAGGGCAGGTAACACTCACACCCTTAATCCTAGTGCCTTTGATCCTAGCAGTCCACCATGAACTAATCCTAGCATCACATACTCTAGGCCCAGCCGCCTCTGAAAAAGTTGACTTTTTCAGACCACCTATGACTGCATGAGGATTTAGGGGGACATCTAGACACAAGACATAACAGCAGGCTTAGCTTAAGTGTCTCCTCCTTTAGAAATCTTTGCTTGTTTGCTAATTCATTCCAGCAGTATTTACTGATCTCCATTGTGTGCTCAGCTGGGGAGGGGGGCTGTGCAAAGGTGAACTGGTATAGGACTTCTCCCCCAGGATGGTGGGGCCAGCACTTACAGCATTTACCATGTGGCTGCCTGTGTGGTTCGAATGGCTGTAAAGGTATTAGCTCACATGATCTTTAAAATACGCTTATGAGATAGGTACAATTTTATTATCTTTATAAATTGAGGAACTCAGGACATAGAGATTAAGTGACTCCCTTTGGTGATAGTTACTCAGTTGCAGAACTGTGACTTGAGAACTGGCCTTCTATTGAAAAAGCAAGACAAGTGTTGACAAATTCGTTTGTCTAGGTTTCAGAATGAAGGTGCCAGATGGTTGAGAGCTTCTTTAAAAACTTTTTTATTGGTGTGTTTTAAAAATATATAATGGATATATTTATTGTGGATTATTGGTACACATACATACCCCTTCTTAATCCTCTGTACTTCTCCTTTCTCCTCCTCTTCTGTTCTGTCTTCCACATCCCCAGATTCCTTTCTCCTCTCCCCTTTCCTATCCCCCTGTTTGCTTCCTATCATCTCTCTTATTTATTTATAAATTAAATTATTTATCCTTTGGGATTTCCATAGGGTCTGCCTTTTCTTGCCACCAGAGAGCTGGCTTATGTGAACCTGGGCTTGCTGGACCTTGAGGACTTAGGAGGCAGAACAGGACTGTGACTAAGCCCATAGTTAGCAGGAGGTATGAGTTCAAATCCCACTTTCACATTCAATAGTTACATACACTTGGGCCAATTAATTACTCCTTCTATGTCTCAGTTTCCCATGTATTAAACATGGAGAGTGAGGAGGATACTGCTAATAACCTTATTTACTATGAGGACTAAATTGGGGGAGGTCTATAATAAACATGAAGAATAGGAATGCTATCTGAGCATTAGTTATTCATATTATTGAAGAGACAGAATTATCTAAAACACTAATTTCTGTATGCAACAATTTCTTAATGCCTTAAGGAATTTAATGTCCTGCGCTGGAATAGTCTCTTGAATATCTCTGATAAATATGTCACAGCCAGTCTCTGAATGTGTCACGTGACTCACTTCTGTTTTTAACCGCAGTATAAACTCATTGAATTGTATTTTCATATTTGATGCTCCGTCAGTTGACTATCTTACACAATTATCATACGACATGATTTCCTCGGAGGACATCTGCGACGGGCTGGAGATTCATTCCGAGAACTTTCAATTCTTGATTATAAACTTAGCCTTGAACAAAGACCTCTCCCAGGGCTTCTGCAATCTTGGCTCCACTGAGCCAACTCACCATGCTCATGGCTGTCTACACTGGCACAGCCCAGAGGAGTTAGTAGTTTTTTATTCTTTTTGTTGAAGTTAGTAGTTTTATTAGTGCAGCATGGGGTTAGATTTTAAATCAACAAGTGCTTGGGGTGATTTATGAAGCTGGGTCTGAATTTTCCAGAACTACCTAGAGAAGACTCAGTCTTTGGAAGAAACGATTAACTTTTAGGGGTCTAAACAATCTTGCATCCACTTTTTCTCCATTTTCGGGTTCTTCTCCATTTCTACTACCTCTGGTTAAATCAACACAATCCTATTTTCAGTATTGATGAGTCTAGGATTTCTTCCAAAGGACATTGTGTTCCTTGCTGTTCTAAGGAGCTTGAGGTAAGACGAGTTTGTCTTGGGTGTTTTCTTACTGAGGCAGCACATCTAGAAGTATCTCTGTGTCCTTGCTGTAATTCTACACACGACACAATTGGCAGCATAGACTTTGAGGACAGAATTATAGTGAATATGTTTAATCTTTAGTTTACACACGTCCTGAAATGTCCCAATAATAATAATAATAACAATAATAATAATTGTTTTTTTGTACCGGGGATCAAACTCGGGTCCTTGCGCTTGCAAGGCAGGCAGAGGAACCACTGAGCTAAATCCCTGGTCCCTAGGCAGGGTTTTTGAAAGATTGAATCATGGGGAAGTCACAGCTAAATGTGGTGTTAGGAGGTGGGGCTTTGTCAGAAGAGGCGGAGCCATGTTCTATTATTTTATTTCCATTTCAGTGATGAAAAGGTAGACTTAGTAAGGTAGAATGGCTCGCATAGTCCATGACTAGCCCATAGTGGAGGCCTATTGTCTATACATCGTGTGCTCCCAATAGCCATCAAACACTGACTCCTAAGATTACAGGTTCTCAATATAAGGCTAGATTTACGTATCCACTCTTCCTTCACTCTCCATCTCCATCAGTGCTTGAGCTGGAGCATTAATATTATTGAGTTCAAAATATGTAAACAGTGTTCCTGAGTGAACTTAGTTACATCTCTAAGGGCCAACCCAGATCCTGTTGATGACTCATCCCCAGTTTTTAATATCTGGGGGAGTTTCTTCATTTCTCCTTGCCATTTTCCTATCAAATATTTACTTATAAAAGTTGTTTAAAAGAAAGCAGAATGAGGTCTGAAGTTACAGGCTATGAGCACATCAGTGATTTTGGTGTGTCCGAGCTATCGATGGTGCATGGTTGCATGTGTGACGGCTAAGATACAGAACAATAAGCCTTGCTTCTTAGCAGTGACTCAACCCTTTTCTCTCCAGTCAAAGAAACATCATAACAAAAAAGCCTGATATTAAAACAGGGATAACTGTGGTTCTCCTCTACTCTAGCAATCTTCTGCTACTTAAATCATGGCAACACACTATTGGTGCATCGTGTGACCAGGAAGCTTCAGGCCCTCGCTTTCATGGCAGGACTGTGCTGTAGCCTTCAGTTTGGTCACTGAATTAATTTCCTAAGGTTGCTGTAACCAAGTACCACAGACTGGGTGGCTCAAATCACATACACTTATTTTCTTGTAGTTCTGGAGGCTGGAAATCCAAGATTGAGGTGCCGGCAGAATTGGTTTCTCCTGAGACCTGTCTCGCTGGTTTGCAGATGCTCATCTTCTCTCTGTCTTCCCTCTGTGTATGTCCATGTTCTCTTTAATCTCTTCCTCTAGGATACTGGTTCTATTGGATCAGACCTACCCAGTGATCTCATAGTAGCTTAATCACCTCTTTAAAGACTCTATCGCTAAATAAGTCATATTCTGAATTCTTCAGGGTTAGAACTGCAGTATATGAATCTGCATGAAGGTTGTATGTGACAAAGCTGAGGCCATAAAAGCTATTGGCATCTGGAAAATCTAGGCCGTCGCTCATTCATTCTGTTCTCCAGCTTGCTTCAGTAACCAAGACAGTTCCCTTTGGTGCAGCTAACTAACTGCTTTGTACATCTGGATTTTTGAGGAACTGGCTGGTTACTGGCTATTGCAAATAGCTTGTCTCTGTCTTTTTTTTTGTTTTGTTCTTTGCAGGGGAAGTGCTTCTCTGGTTGGTAAAGAGAAATTTCTGATGCTTCTCCATATAATCAGTTAATCAGCTCTTCTCAGGTACCCAGGGATCACTTCATGCATGGATTCTTCTGGTGTACTCAGCTGTACCCTGGTGCTTGGAAAGACTTCACCCATTCCAAGTTGGGGAGCAACTTATTTCTAGACATTTTCTTAGGTAAGATTAGTTGCAGGAGCTTGCAAATTGCTGAGTTTGCAAAGGATTTTGCAAGGAAACTTCTAAGTCTTCTTTGTTACCTCCACTCACCCTGGTGTACAATATGCAGTAGGACCAGCAGTAGTCCCAGAGGGGCAGGAGTCAGCAAAGGTGATAGGGAAAGTCCATGATAGTGGCTTTCTCAGGTGATCTCTGTCAGCCAGGATGCCCCTAACAGCAGCTCCAAGCGGGAGAGAGAAGAAGCCTCTCTCTGTAGGATGTTTGACATAAGTATCTGTGACCTCTGGATTATTATCTTACAGTTTTCATTTTGGGTAGGTCAGGGAGAAAATGAGGTACTAAATATTTACTGCGTGATAATATTTGGCTACGTTTTCCACCTCTAGTAGGAAGTTTGTGAATCTGCATATCTTATTTATTTCTGGAACGTATTTGAATCCTTACTTTATTACTCTGAAAACATACTGTAATCTTGATTCCTGGTTGTGCATTTATTTAAACCACATCTACAAATGTAGCTCATCAACATTAGTGGAAATGAATTTACATTCGAAAATCTATTAATCTAACCTCACTCATTTTATAAGGGAACTAATAAATAGCAAATAAATCAAACTGTGAAACAATGAAACAAATTAACCAGTATCATTTAAATAATTACCATCACTAACAGTCACAACAAAGCCTAACACATTAACACTTTGAGGACGTTCTCATTTTAATCCTGTGCTTACATAAATAGCAGCAGACTGTAAATGGATTCTGGAACTTATTGGAGGGGAACAGTGGAGACCAAGGTTGTCAGACTTGGACTGGAGTCCCCACTCTGCCATGCGTGTTTGAATTTGGAGCATCCTGAGGGGAAGGCAGGTCTCTGGCTCCAAGCCCGGCTTCCCTGAGTTACTTTCTCTTCCCTAGAGATGGGGTGTCTCACAGCCAGTGCTGTGGGGCTTTCACAAGGCCATGTTTTATGTTCAGGGAGTGGTCAGACAGGGCATGTGGAGACCACCAGCTCCCAAATCAGTGTTTGTGCTTTTGCTTGGCTATTTCCCAACTGGGCAACTTGAACTTCTGCAGACCTCAAGTTCTTCATCTGTAAAATTGTTATATTGACAGCAAGCCCAAGGTCCCAAGTTCAATTCCTAGTACCAAAAAAAAAAAATTGTTATATTGATGGAATTTACCTGAAAGTGTCCTGATGAGATAATACATGTAATCCTCTTCATAGCTGGCCATTAAAAAATTTTTTTGTTTGAGACAGGGTTTTGGAATATAGTTGAAGCTGGCCTTGAACTCCCTGTGTAGCCCAGGCTGGCCTCAAACTCACAGCAATCCTCCTGCCTCAGCCTCCTAAGTGGTAGGATTACAGATGTGCACCATCACACCCCCCTTTTAAATTTTTTGAGCACAGCTGGTTATCTTGAATGTTTGGTAAACCATCAATGCTATTATCATTATTGTTACAACTAGTTTGTTGAAGTGTGTATTTTCATCGACTCATTTTTTTTTCTTAAAAGATTTTTTTTTTAGGGGATGGAGATTTAGATCAATGGGGCTGTGCCTGCTTGGCAAGCACAAGGTCCTGAGTTTGACCCTGGTACCAGAGAAAAAAAAGGTTTTTTTTACACACTGCTTTGCTCTTGAGAGACAGGGATAATGTGTGGTTGTGTATATTTACATCTGTTGATATTGTGCTGCAGTACTATGACTGACATCTAAAGAAATAAATTCTAATTAATCTCTGGCTTCCTATTAAATAGAAATGAAGCATATATTTAAAGCCTTTCCACTCCTCACCAGTATTTTAGCTTAACAATTTTACTTACTAAACACTCATATACAGCTCTTATTAAATATCAGCCACAGTCCTGGTATTTTTAAATTAAACTTTTAATTTAAGGTAATTGTAGATTCACATGCAAGATGTTTTGTTTGCTTTTAAACTGGGAATTGAACCAACAGCACTCTACCAGTGAGCTACATCTTTAGTCCTATTTTTTTTTTTTTTAATTTTGAGGCAGAGTCTCACTAAGTTGCCAAGTTGCCCAGGCTGGCCTCAAACTTGCAATCCTCCTGGCTCAGCCTCATGAGTAACTAAGACTAGGCATGTACCACGACACCTGGCCCCACATACAGTTATAAGAATCAGCCTTTATTCAGCAAACACACATGCTTCACAACATCTTTCACAATTATAGTACAGCATCACACCAGAATATTGACATTGAGAGAGACAGATATACAACATTTCTCTCACCAAAGAGATCCATCATAAAGACTTCTTTCTGGATGCTGGAATGGACCTAGAGCCTCATGTATGCTAAACACCCTGAGCTCTGCCACAGAGCCCCACCCCCAGCACAATACCCTCTTAGAGTCACCCCAGTTCCCTCCCATCCTTCTTTATTGCAACAGTTGGTGACCACTACAATGTTCTTCATTTGTATAATTTTGATAAAATTAGAATAAATCAGATTGCATAGTCTGTGTACTGTTGGCCTTGTTCTAGTTCCACTCGGCACAGCCTGTGGAGGCCATTGTGTGCACACACTCCGTTTACACACGAGAGAAGGAGCAGGATTCTGTGGTGTGCTTTACAGTTTGCGTAATCATTCATCTGTTGAAGGGCATCTGGGTTGTCTCCAGTTTGGGGCTATTATGAATAAAGCTACTACAAACATTTGTGTATCATTTCTCTAAGACAAATGTGAAGAGTTCAATTTTGTGGCATTTGCTCATTTAGAGAAACGACCAAACTGCTTTCCAGAGTGGCTGTATTGCTTCACATTTCCATCAGTGATACTTGAGTGGCCCGGTTTCCCTGCATCTTCACCTGCACTTGATGTTGCTACTCTTTTTTATTTTAATAGGTGTGTAAAGATGTCTCCTTATGGCTTTGAATTAAATTCCCTTAGTTGCTAAAGATGGTTGACATCTTTTCATGCCCTCTGCATATCTTCTTATGTGAAATGTCTCTACATGTCTTTTGCTTACTTTCTGATTGGATTGTTAGTTTTTTTAAAAAAAAATATTGGGTTCTGAGGGTTCTCTATGATTCTAGGTACTGCCTTATGTCAGTTACATGGTCTGCAAATATTTTCTCCCTCTCTATAGCTCATCTTTTCATCATCCTAACAATGTCTTTCACAGAGGTAAAATTGAATTTTGATGAAATCCAATTTATTATTCTTTTCCTTATAAAAATTATGTTTTTGGAATAAGTCTAAGAAATCTTCACCAAATCCTAGCTCTTAGAAATTATCCCTTATGCTTTTGTTTCTAAAAGATTTATATTTTGACATTTTATATGTTAGCCTATGGTCCATTTTGAGTTAATTTCATGGTAAGGTGTGATACTTGTGTTGGGGTTTTGTATTTCCTCTTTGAATATCTATTTTCTCCCACATTATTTTTTTCCAGAAAGGCTATCTTTCCTGTACAGAGTTGCCTTTGTGCTCTTGTCAAAAATCTCTTGGGTGTATTTGTATGGGTCTATTTTTTGGTTTTCTGTTCTCTTCCATTGATTCACAGGTCTATCCCACCACCAAATCTACACAGTGCTTATTGCAGCCATATAGGTCTTGAAATTGGGCAGAATGGTTCCTTTGACTCTACTGCTCTTTCTCAAAATCATTTAAACTATTTCAGTTCCTTTGCCTTTTCATGTAATAGGGATTGTGTTAAACTTTGTAGTGAGTTGAATTTTATCCTCCCAAAATTCATGTCCACCCAGAACATCAGAATGTGGTCTTATTTGGAAATAATATCTTGGTAGATGTAAGGTGAGGTCCTATAGGATTCGGGTGAATGTTAAATCCAATGACTGTGTTCTTACAGGAAAAAGAGCAGTTGCAGGGACACATAGGGAAGATGGACAGAAAGAGACAAGAGGCTGAGATTGGTGTTATACCGCCAGAAGCCAAGGAACCCCAAGGCCAGCTGAGAGGGAGGCCTGGGATAGCTCTCCCTGGGGGACCTCAGCAGGAGACAAACCACCGATCCTTTTATTTTGGACTTCTGCCTTGTAGAACTGTGAGGAAAAAACTCTTGTTTTAAACTACTCTTTTTGTCGTAACTTGTTAGAACAGCCTTGGGAAACTAACATAAACTTATGATTAATTTGGGAAGACATGTCATGTTTGTTATGTTGAGATTTCCAATCCATAAGCATCCATGTGTCTGGATGTATTTATGCCTTCTTTGATTGCTTTCATTGTTGTTTTGTGCACCAATCGTGTACATGTTATGTTAGCTTTACAACTGAGTGTTATTTATTTATTTGTATTTTGAGCAGTTGTAAATGATTTTGTGATTTTTACTTTGATGTCCATATGTTCATTGCTGATATGTAGAAATATAACTGATTTTGGCCTGGGATTTAGCTCAGTGGCACTATGCTTGCCTCATAAGTGCAAGGTCCTGAGTTCAATCTCTGACACAAAAAAAAAAAAAAAAAGAAAAGAAAAGAAAGGAAAGAAAAAAAAAACAACCAATTTTGTTTGTTTATCTTATGCTGTCACCTTGCTGACTCATTTATTAATTCCATAAGATTTGAGTGGGTTCATTAGGAATTTCTACACAGATAATAATGTCTTCTGCAAGCTTTATTCTAGAGTTTTATTTCTTCCTTGTGATGTATATCCCTTTATTTTCTTTTTTTTCCCTATCCCTACCACTTCCCCTGCTCCTTT
>NW_004624756.1:15543466-15618573 GCF_000247695.1 Heterocephalus glaber
CATTTGTTTCCTATGTTGGGATTCCATCATTTTCCTCAGATTTCTCTATTTTTTTAATCTGTGTCATCTCTAGATTTATTAATCATGTCTTGCACTGTGGGCACAATCTTTGCTGTTATCTGAGAAATTATTTCTGATTTGATTTTTTTCTAGATCCTCTTTTTTGCCAGCTGAGGGAGTCCAGGTGGTTGAGTATCAGAGTGTTCCATCTCCTTTCCCTTTGGGGTTGCCATAGGTGATCTGGAAGTCTGTTTTTGAGGCTTGTTTATGTGTCTTTTCATTTCCATGGGGCGCGGTGTGTGTGCTGCTGGCACCTACACAGCTCACTTCCTCTGCCCTAGAAGCGTTGGAATGGTGGCAGTGGAGCCTCCTCCTGGGCGCTGGGATTGGCTCACCTCCTCTGCTCTAGGAGCAGTGGAATGGTGGCCTCCATTGCTAATTTTACCATCTCCATTCTGCCTGTATGTGACTCGGCTGGCTCCACGATCCCAAAATGAATATCATAGTTTCTTCATCAGAATGGAAGTATTAACCAGAGATTGCCTGCATCTAGGGACCTGCAGACCTTGTTCTGGGACCTCCACTGGCTGCTTTGTTCTCCCTGACCTAGGGGTTGAATGAGGATGAGAGGATGAATGACAAAGAGACACAGAGTCAGTTTAACATGCAAGCAGTCAGGGGGCTTTTGCTCTTCTATCCTTTTATTTTCTCTTCTTGCTGTATTGCACTAGCTAGACATTCTAATCCTATGTTGAATAAGAGCAAGAGTGGACATCCTTGCTTGGTTCTGGCTGTTAGGAGGAAAGCATTGTCTTTTTATTGTAAGTTTTAAAAATATGTGCTCTTTATCAATTTGGGGAAGTTCTACTCTATTTGTATTTTTATGAGCTTTTTAAATTATGAATGTATGTTTAGTTTTGCCAGTCTTTTCTGTATAAATACACAATAGTGTGATTTTTAAAAAATCTGACAATATGATGGGTTTCACCAATTGATTTTCAAATATTGATTCAGTCTTGTATCTCTGAAATCCCAGTTGGTCATGATATACAATTTTTTTTTATATTGCTGAATTCTAGTTGCTAAGATTTTGTTAAGAATTTTTGTGTTCATATAATTACCGCTATTGGTCTGTAGTTTTAAAAAAATAATCTATGTCTGGTTTTGGTATCAGGGTACTGCCAATTCTATAAGCTGAATTTCAAAGAGTTCACTTCTCTCCAATTTTTTGGAAATGATTTGTAGAATTAGTTGTAATTTTTTTTCCAACATTTGATAGAATTCATCAGTAAAATTATTTGGGCCTAGAGATTTCTTTTTTCAGAGCATTTAAATCACTGATTAAATTTCCATAACATTTATCAGGCGATACAAATGATCATTTCATATTAAATGAGTTGTGGTAGTTTATCCTTTTAAAGAATTGACCCCTTTCATCTATAGAAGCTGTCAAATTTATGTGTGTGCAGTTGTTGCTAGCATTCCTATCTTACACTATTGAAATCTAGATAGGATTTTGTTACAGAGCAATTATTCTTATTTTGTTCTTTATTTATACTGGAAGACAGACTTGCAAATGGGAAAGGGATTGAGAGATGGTGCAAGGGTGGGTGGGTGGGTGGGTGGTGGAAAAAAATTGAGATGTGTGTGTGAATGGACCAACTACCCTCACGGAATGTCATCATATGTGTCACAAACATGGGCTAAAGAAAATCAATGAAATGAAAATGCAAGAAGGGTTCTAGAGATAGAAGTTGGGAGGTGGAAGAGGAAGGGAAAGGGAATAAGAAGAATTAAGATATGCTATGTACATGTGCCTACTCCCTACGATGAATTTAACATTATATACTGCAAAGAGGTGCTAATAAAAATTTAAAAAATTATTCTTGACATCTGTAGAAGAACAATAAGGCAGACTTTATGTAAGTCTAAAAATGAGATATATAAGGCAGAAAGAAAATGCACAGAACCTATCACTATATTATCTCTTGGGTCCTGAGGCCCTAAGCTGATTTGCTTTTGTCTCTCCACTTCTCAATATATTTGCTTTATACAATGTCCAGGATCTTTAGTTGTACTTAGCAGGAGGAACTGAAGAAAGTACATATGCTTCTTCTCTCCAGAAGTGGAAATCTCATTGACTTCTGTTTCAATAAGAATAGCACGCTTTTCAAATTTTCTCATTTTTTCCCTGCCCTATTTCTTATGACATTTTCCTCATTTCCAAAGGCCTCCATGGAAGAGACTCTACTGGAGTCAGTTCTCTGGGGATTTACAGACATCCCTCCCGGCTCTCAGGCCCAGCACATTTCCTCTTATTTGCTCTGACAACTTGGTCCAACAATGATCCCTTCCTCCTTGCATCTCCATCTGCATAAATACTCTCCTTCATTTTGGGGCAGGCCCCCTTTTCTAAAAGAAACTGCCCTTGGACCTTTGCTGTCTTAAGAAAGTCTGCCATTCTTTTGCTTCCTCTCACTGACTGCAAGTCCTCCTGAAAGCACTGTCTGTAGTTCCCCTTCCATCCTCTCCACCCTAATCTCTCACAGTTGGTCTACTGACTCTGCCAGTCTATTGAAATCGCATTTTCAAAGGTCACCAGTCACTTCTTGGTTGTCAAATGCAATGGCCTTTTCTCAGTTCGTATGGACTTTCATCTCTCAGCAGTGTCTGGCACCACAACCTTCTGGAAATTTTCTTCTTGGATTTCATGGCTCAGAATTATCCTCTTCCTTCCCTGCTCCTCTTCTTCTTCCTACAGTTGGCTGGTCTTCAAGGTTCTATCCTCGCTTTTCTTTTCTGTCTCCTTCAATCCCATGGCTTCTGCCACGTAGTTGATTCCAAAACTGTGTGTAGAGGATCTAGTCTTTTTTTTTTTTTCATCTTCCAGTTCTGAGTTCTTTCTTGGGCTTCAGTTTGACATTTACAAATGCCTTTCATTTGCTGCCAAATGTCCCGCCACCCCTTCAAAAGTAATACGTGTAAAACCAAAATCTTTTCCAAAATGTACCCCCCCGCCCCGATATTGGAGTTTGGATCCAGGACCTTTGCACTCAGCTACATCCCCAGCTATTTTTGTTTTTTGTTTTATTTTTTATTTTGAGACATAGTCTCACTAAACTGTTGTGTTGTCCACACTGGACTGAAACTTGTGAACTTCCTGGCTCAGCCTCCCTGAGTGCAAAATGTTCCTTTCTGAGTTCCTGATTCCTAGTAGGGGAACCAGCCACCAAGCTCTGGACTCTGTGTTACTATTTGCCATGGGCCACTTCTCATTTGTCAGGTTCAACAACTTCTTGCTTTTACTCTCTTCTCAGCCCCACTGCCTTTCCCAGCTCAGGTGAACTTGAACGTTTGCCTGGACCATCCAATAGCTCCCCAATTGATCTCCTTGCCACCAGTCTGTCTCTAGCCTAATCACCTTTACATAGGGTGACCAAAATGATCTCCTTTTACTGGCTTCTCTTCCTGAATGAATTCTCTTTGGTAGGCACTGATGCCTTCCATGACCTATCTCTACTTTCCTTTCCAGCAATAATTCAACATTATTTCTACAGAGGGACATTAGGCTCTTGCAAAAACTGAAATACTTATTGTTTCTGCCATCCTAACTCTCTCTCTCTTCTCTTTCCAGCACTCATAGTGGAAGTGTGTTTTCCTGCAACCTTCTTACAGCCCTTACTGTGACTCTTTCTTAGGGTTCTTATCAATTCAGAAGTTGTATTAGATATACATCTATACCAGTTTTCTTCTAGGCTGTCAGCTTAGGCTGGAGTTGATTGATTGTTGATTAACTCGTTCATTCATTCATTCATTTTACAGATTTCTAAGGCATGCTAGGTTCTATGTGAGGCACTGGGAATGTGCTAATTAAAAGCAAAACAAAACTTCTCATGAGGCCTCGGGCCCTGGGGTCCTTATCCTTTGTTATTGTTGTTCTGTTTTTATACTGTATAGAGGGCCCAGTCCCAATCGAGGCCAGGCACACAGTCAGGACTTCTTATTAAGTGACTGAATGAACTAGCAAGTGTGTAAGATGACAAAGATTACTAAAGTTGTGCAATGATTTGCTTTTTAACTTTCAGACATTTAAGACTTTTTGAGAAGAGAAAGTAAGAATTAGGCAGCATAGATAAAATATCTATTAGAAATAAAGGCAAATGCAGGAATGTATCATCTGGGTCTTTGGATTAGGGCTACAATGTAATAAACATTTTCAACCAGTTTTGCAAATGATAGCAATATTTAAAGAGCTTCAGTCTTGAAAGATGTCTTTTTCTTGTAAGAATGAATAAAATGGTGACTATGGGAACTGTCTATTCCAACTAGCTCTACACATTTAATTTGAGGCTTTTTAGCATAATAAGATATCTGTCTTTTTTTTTTATAGTCCATCCCACTTATAAAGAGTGTCTTCTACTCACTGACTTTTCTTTCCTCTACTCTCTGGGTTGGGTTTCTGAGTTTGAAAAAAAGAATTGCTGGGAAAGGGAAATAGCAAAGCAGGAAAGTGAATAGCATCTATGAATGCTGGCACTTTCTGTGGAGTCTGTGGAATGCTGGCTTTTCATTCCTTGGATCTTACCAGTGTTGTTACAGAGTTAATTCTAGAAATGTAAGGATTAAGCAAGTGCTTTTCTCATCCCCAAACATCACACTGCAAATGCTTCCTCTGCTGCTTAGAACACATTATCGTATTCATTCCGTTTTCAATGGACAGAATAAAACGAAGTCATCCTAAAGATGGAGTTGGCTTTTCCTTCCTGCTGTTTTTTAAAGTTTTAAGTCTCTGGATATTTCATTACTTAAAAAAAAATTTCTCATATACAATTCCTTTCAAGTGCACCGAAAGTTTCAAGAATCACTAGCTAGATTCCAATCTCCTAGTGACTCTAAAACATGCCAAGGATTTTGAGGCCTTTGATGATTTTCTAACAAATGGCATCTCAGCCTGCACACTCTGATGTGCTCTCATCTCTTGGAGGCATGAGATTGACTTCAAAGGTAAAAATATACCTGTTATATATGCACATGAGTGTGTATACACACACGTGTTTGTGTGTGTGTGTGTGTGTATGTGTGTGTAGGTATGTACTGGGGATTGAACTCAGGACTTTGAGCATGCTAAGTACACCTTCTACCAATGAGCTACCCTTCTAGCCCAACGTTGCTCTATCACCCAGTGATTTTAGGCACAAATCTTTCTGTGTTGAGATGACCTCTGGTGACCCTGCCAGGCAGGGACCATGCAGCACAGGCCAGGAGAGAATCTTCCCAGGCAGTATCAGAAAGCTGTGGTGCTTCTCTGCCTGGGCCTTCAGTGGGCTTGGCCTTGGTGTGGGATGATAAGAAGGATTAACTGTCTACATTCCTTCCCCATCTCCTTCCTTAAAGAACTGATGTGTAATCTTTAAGACTTGGTGGTAAAAAAGAGAACCATGTTTCCTGAAATAATAGAATTAATATTATAGGGAGATTTTCCCAGTAGTCATTAATCCTGCTGCCCGACATTTTTAGTCTGTTTCTGCTAAAGGACTAAGGAAGACAATTATTGGGAAAGGGGGATAGAAGCACCATTTAGCCTGCAAATTGTGTCCATGTGCATGAGACATTTGATTTCAAAACTTATTTATTTATATTTTAATATTAAGAAAAAGGGAGGTGATGTGAGAAAGAAGTTTCTGAGAACACGTAACGTAAGGAAGTTGGTTAGTTCCACTGCTCAGCAGAACAACTTTTACACAAAACCAAAATGGCAGCTGGTTCTGAGGTTTCCTGGACACATAACAGACCAAATGCCAGAAACCAAAAAATTCTATTTAAGCAATTTTTCCCTCTCTATAGGAACTGAGCCTGTCAGCAGCATAAACACTTGCAATCCTGCCCTTCCTAGGATGCATGTGCTATCGAAAAGGGAGGTGTTAATTGCTGTGCTAATTACAACGTGATTGCTTTGCACTTGTTTTGCACTTGTAGGTGATTAAATTTTTAACGAAGCATATTACTTGGCACTGTTAGCACAGTTAACACATTTCTCTCCCTCTCCCTCTCTCTTTTTTATGCCTTGGGAGAAGTCCCGCACCGCAGACCCTTCCTTGGCTCTGATGTGCTGTTGGGTTTGGAAGCAGCTTCTGTGGAAGCTGTCAGTTACAGGACTCCAGCTTCCTGCTTGGGAAAGAGCAGCAGCGGATTATAATCATACCCAGCAGGATGGCACTGGCCAGATGCGAATGCAGAATCCACAAAGGTATTCGCTACAAATTAGGCAGTGCTGCCAATGCTGGTTTCCAGGCTTCCTTTAAAAACTACAATGACTCCAGCCAGTCAAGCGACCATGTGAAGGGTTTAGCAGGAAGGCAGAGAGATGACAGCAAGTTCCACGTGATTTATTTCTGCTTTGCAGCCCACATTCCCCACTGAACCAGAGCATGGAAATGTGCATCTGTTACATGGGCAGCTTCCTACCTCTTGATTCCCACTGCGCAGCAGGCTGCAGTCCTAGAGGAAGCTGGATTTGGTATTTCCGGCCAGTGTGCCTGGCATGCTTTTTGCCTCATCTTCCTAGGTGCTCTTATTCACAGGTGTGGGGTTAAGAGAAGAGCTGGACAAGTCTGAAGGGTTCTCATCTATCCTGGGAGCAGAGGGCTAGGGAAATGACCTGTAGCTAAACTGCTTTAATGGTGCATGTCAGGAGACAAGCACTGGAGAAGTCCAGCACCCAACTTCTTATGACTCACCTCTTGTGACACGGTACTTTTTGCAGCCAGGGCCCTGGGATGATGGTCTTAGGAGAACTGAGTGAACAAATGAAGCAAATGAACCAGACTGAATGAGAAGGGCCTGTTTGTCACCCAAAGTTTCTGCTGGCAACTGTTCTTGAGGGCTGTTAGCCCACTTGTGGGCCAATTACCGTAAAGGGGCAACAGCGATTCTGGGGAAGAACATAAATTCCTCAAAGACCAAGAGTTAAGCTTCAGTTTCTGAACCAGAATTGAGGCATTTTATCCAGAATCAGGAGCTTTCGTAAACTTTATCAGTCCAGAGGAGAAATATCCTTATTCTGTGTGTGTAGTTTACAGGACACTTGTCAGGAGTTCAGTGTGATGAAGAACTGTACAAACGAAGTGCAAAGAGATAAATAAGCCAGGCATGGTGGTATACCATGGGAGGCTGGAAGCCTGAGGCAGGAGGATCACACATTCCAGCCCAGCTTGGGCAAGTCAATGACTTAGCAAGACCCTGTCTCAAAATGAAAGGGCTGGGGATATAGCGCACTGTGCAGGCTATGTGTTCAGTCCCCAGTACTGAAGAGAAGGAGAGAGAGAGAAAGAGAGAGAGAGAGAGACAGAGAGATCTATTAAAAACATTGAAGAGATGACATATTGTGACATTACCGAGGGGAGGGAGAGGAAGGGGAAGTAAAAACACTGAAGATGCTGTATGTATATGGACCAATGGCCAACCATGAATGTATTTATTATGCATTGCAAACATGTACTAATATTTTTTAAATAATGAAAGCAATTTCTGTATTGTCACTGTCTCAACTAGGATATTATCTCTTATGATATAAAAATTAATTTCATTTTTAACTGTCAGTTTCATGATATCCTTCCATTAAGAAAATCCTTCCCTACTCTAATGGACTACTGGCTCGGTTTTCTCTTTGCTTTTGACTAATGAGTTTAATTACTTTCACTTGCAAACTCCACCCTTCCCATCAGCTTTGCATTTCAGATGTATCTATTGACTTCCTGGATTCCCCAAACCATCACTGTGACAAAGCAGATGTATGGCGGACCTGCTGTTACAGGGTGTTTAATTTAGAATGGCTCGCCAATCAAAAATTCTTGCCTCCAACAAAGAAATGGATGAGACAAGCCAATAACGGTGCCAAAAAGTTTATTTGAAAAATGCAGGGTAAATGGGTATGGGAAAAACCAGCACTGCAGAGCAAACGTAGGCCAAACAGAGAGAAAAAGGGGGTAAACATAAAAATGAGTGTGGGCTACGGTGCAAACTCACACAGGATACTGGGTCCTTTTTATGTTGTCTACATCTCCTGGGAAAAGTTCTACATATGGGGTCCGTTGCCCCGGGCCATTGGGATTGACAGGTCTCACTCCTTTCTCCAGCCTGCTTTGCCCTGCCTCATCTCTTATATCACTGCCAGTGTGCACATTTCACTGTGTCTAATCCGTACCCCTAATGGAAAGAACAAGCACTGGAGCCCAGCGCTTTCATACATGACCATAGATGTCCATTTCTTAGAAGAGCGGAAAAGGTGAATGGCCAGAAAACAATTATGAGCAGGTGTGAGTTAAGCCAAGCCACCTGATCAGGTCCATGAGGATTCACTCAACAAAATTTCAATTTGATATTTAAAAATATTTTTAGATTCAACCAGTGTGTCCAGGTTTCTATGGACTGATCATCCGTCTGGAGAATTCAGATCAATTGTTGAGTTGAATTTTGTTCTTTAACTTCTGCCTTCACACGGGACTGCCCATCTATGAGCTTTTCAGCAAATCTTTACTCTTTCCTGAATCCATTTTGCCTTTTCAATCTCCTTTCTCTCCCGCTTCCCATCCTCCAGCCTGTTTCTACCCTGCCGCCTGACTCAGTTGGCCCTTCTGCTACTGCTCATGGGAGAGCCCCAGGGGACCCCAGCCAGTGAGTGGACCAGGATGAGAGGGGTGTGAGCGGAATCAGCCCCACTGCTGCAGGAAATTCAAGATTCCACGTCTTAACATGACCAGGCCTTCCTTCTGTTTATTTGTTTTTGAGGCTAGTTAGTTTTAAAAATTTATTTTAATCCTTCATCAAATGCTAAACCCCAAAACATGTTTTGTTTTGTTTTTCTCAACATGCTAAGCCCCCAAATCTCTCCGTTGGGGGAGACAGAGTGGGTGCACACGGTCAGGCTCATTTGCTCCCTGAGCAGGTGCATGAGGATGCGCAGGCGCACACACATTTCCCCAGAAAATGCTCCATGTGGTGGATTCAGCCACTCTGTCTCGCGGGGCTGCAGAGCAGGCAACTCTACAAAGTTCCAAGACGCTCCCAGAGCATGCTAAAAGGCACAGAGTACACCAATGAAAAGGGCAGAGCACTGAGACACTGGCCAGCTGTCTTTGTGCATTACACTTAGATGCTGCCACTTCAGGCTCCTTAATTTTTCCCTAAAGACTTGTAGTTTTTGTCGTTGTACAGCTGTTTCTCCTCTCACCCTAACACTGCTTCAAGATTTTGATGAAGTGTTTTCAAGATTTTGGTCAAACATTTAGGCTGGCTATCACTAATCAGAAAATCCAAAGTTTGTAATGCTCGAAAGTTGGAAACTCTTTGAGCACCAACATGTCCCCACAAGTGGGAAATTCCATGCCTGACCGCCTGTAACCAATCGCAGTCAGGATGCAGGTGCACTAAAATATTGTCTGAAATCACCTTCAGGTTAAGTGTGTAAGGTGGATAACACACATTAAATTTCATGTTTAAATTATCTCACTGTTTAGATGCAAATATTCCAAAAATCTGAAAAAGATCTAAAACCTGAAACACTTCAGGACCCAAGCCTTTCAGATAAAGGATCCTCCACCTGTCCATGATCCTAAGTAAGATTACAGCTGGGATAGATAGCAGGGGTTTAATAAGTGCTATTATCAATATGACCCTGCATTCTGATTGTTTAAAAACTCCTTTGTTACAAAAATTGTAAATGCAGAAAAGCAGAGAGGATACTGAACCTCTACATTCCAGACATTTTGACTACTTCTTAGATTATTATGCCAGCAAGAAGACAGCAGGTCAATTTTGAACTGAGTTCTATGCTCCAGGATCTGTGGGTAAATAACAGAGCACAAAGACAGGTATGCCTATCCCTGAGTACAGTATACTGTGAAGAGGAGAGATCATGGCTTTTGCTGTTATTGAGTGAAAATTCTAGGTGTGAGGGAAAAGCTGCTACCTTCCCCATCTACTTGGGTCCTGTTCTGTGGTCCCTTATCCGATAGTCCAAGACCCTGAGAGGGGAGTGGTGCTTAGGGACTTAGATCCCAGAGACAAACAGGCTTGGATCTGACCCAGATCTGCCTCTTATTGAAAAACCTAAACCTTTATTTCATCTGAGAAAAAAATTGACCAAATACTATTACCTGTCTTGGAAATTTGTTTAGAAAATTAAATGTCATTAGTACATGGAGTACTTGATACCATACACTATTTTCTCTTGGTTTAGAGCCCCACCAGCTAACATCTCTGATGTCTTGATTTAATTAGTAGCATTTTCTTTCCTGGCTGTCCCAAAATAATGGTGAGTCTTCCCATGGGTGGGGTGTTCAATTCCATGAAATGCAGCAAGTGCTTAACGAATATTAGAAACCAAGACAATGATGAATGAGTATTTCCTTAATTCACTCAAATTGAAGCTTTTTATCTTAGAAGCTTTGCTCTCTTTCTTTTTGCCTTTGGCCTCTTCTCCTTCCCCTCCTTCCCTTCTTCTTCTTGTTCTTCTCCTCCTTCTCCTTCTGCTCTTTCCTCCTCTTCCTACATTTCTTCTTCCTCCTCCTCCTCCACCTCTTCTTGCTTCCCTCCTTCTTTTCCTTCCCCTCCTCATTCTCCTCCTGCTCCTCCTCTTCCTCCTCCTCCTCCTTCTCCAGATTGAACCCAGTGGTTTGCATAGGCTAAGCACCAGCTCAACCACTGAGCTACATATCCAGCCCCTTGCATAAATTTAATATCTTACTCCATTAAAAGACATTGTCCCTATCAGGGCTCGAAAATGGAAAATGAAGGAAATGAGAGCTTCAGAAAGTTCCAGAAGCCAGAATTTAATTTAAGTGATAATATCTGGCCTCCTAATCAAAATGTACTTCACCAAATACAGAGAGAGAAGTTTAATCCCCACACTCCTGGACTTGAGCATGTGTCTGGATTCTCCTGTTCTCTCTCTTTTTCTGGGGTCTCCTGTAGAACGATTTTTCTCTCTTTGTCTCTGTCTTTTTCTCTGTCTCTCTCTGTTTCCCTCTCTCTCTCTCTCTCTCTGCTTTATTCTGATTTCTTACAACCTCTCCATCTATCAACTTAAACTTCTATACCATTTCACCCAGGAATGACAGATGCTCTCAGGAACTGGTCCTGTTGTTCTCCCATTTATCAGGGGGCATGAGGGCTGGGCTTTGCTGTCTGCAATAAATCTGAAAAATCTGCCATAGTCCATCCTTCCTCTCACATGGTAGTGGGCAGTCTTTACCCTCAGTAAATGTTTGGTGATGTTATTTTAAGGTTATAACTACAACTACATACTTTTGTATATTAGTTTGATAAAGGACTGATTTTTCTAGTTCAAGAAGCAGAAATGATTCAAATTCCCATTCTTTTGAGTGAAGAGACTTTTGCATAGCTGCACAGACTCTCAAAATAAATATGTCTTTCTGAGATGGAGGGGAAAGGCTGGGAAAGTGTCAGAACCCCTAGGGGAGATAAGGGTGAGAGTTTCTCTCCACTACAGATAAGTGTTAGGTGCAGGGAGATCCCGGAAAAAGATGAGCCCTTTACTGCCTACTGGGTGGAGGGAGGTGGTGCCAGAGCCTTCTGGCAGGTGTAGTGATGGCTTCTTGCATTGCTGCCTTAGGCTCTTCTGGGGAGGTGGCTGCAGGGCCTTTGAAATGCAACCATCTGGGTGCAGCCCCCCCTTCTTATCGTAAGGCTGGTCACAGGGGCTGTGGCCTTATCACATCAGGGGTTATTTTCACTGGTTATTTCGCCATATCCAAGGGGTCCTTTAGCAACCAACCACATTACTTACATTTTAAGCATATCACAAGTTGTCTCAGCAAGCTTTATCGCTTAAGGCATCTGGTTTCAAATACTTTAATAGGACAGGGAAGAAATAAGAATAAGAAAGGGAGAAAATCTACTTTCAAGAGGACATTTAAGTGGCTATGTGTGCTTGTATACAGCGAGTCCCAGGAGTGAGGACATTTCCATCAAGGACCCCAAACCAGGGCACTCGAGTAACTTCTTGTTTTATCCTTTCATTGAGTTTTCTTTTCAAACATCCACTAATTTCCTCAACTAGAAATTATGTTCCCTATGTCCCATGCCTTTGTCCTAGGCCCTGTGAATACCACAGTGAATAAAAAACAGACGAAACATGGGCTCTTGAGTTTGTATGGGAAAGCCTGATAGTGACTACATACATAAGTTAAATATGCAAACTCAGATCTTTCTAAGTGCCAGGGAGAAAAAGAAAGCAGGCAAGAAGTGCAGTAGCTGTTGTTTTGTGGGCTAAATGGGGGAGGTTGTTTCGAAAGCAGTGGGCAGGGAAGGTTGAACACGAAGACCCCTGTAGAAGTTTAGAGAATGAGGCCCTGGATGTTTTAGGGAAGAGCATTTGAGCCTAAGTGGAAAGAAGGCGTAAAGGCCCTAATGGAGGAATGTTGTGGGGTTTGCTTGATAAGCACTGGCCAGGGTGGCCAGAGGGGAGATCATGAGGGGGTGAGAGGGGCAAGATGAGATTGGGAAGGCAGAAGGGTCCAGGGTACCCCTCAGTCATTCAGCTATTCCACATTCATTTGTGGACACCTACTATCTACATGATACTCTGTGATAGAGTTTGTGTTTGTTTCAATAGGGGGCCTTGAATGTGTGCATTAACTAAGGGACAAGGGTGATTTCTTAGGGTTTCTGATAGAGGGAAGTCTAAGTAAAGCTATGTCCCATTCTGTTGAAATGAAGAACCCTACATGGCACACCCAGGTGGGTGAGAGTTATTCAAAGAATGGACATTAAACAGTGATTTCTGTTTGACTTTGGAAGACAGAACCTAATACTTTAGGAAAAACTTGAATTTCTTAATGAAGTTCTGTTAAATCTGTTAAAATCTGTTTGTATTTCCAAATTACAGCAGGAAATTGCCCAAAAGTTTGGTCCAGAGGGGAAATCTTCTACACGATAACCCCCAGGTGGATAAATGACAAGTGTCAATAATAGCAGGGGGAATAGCTTAGGGTTCTTTCCCTGAGTTCTCATGTAATTGATAGGAGATGAGCTCTTAATTCTTTTTGCTAGAGGCAAGAATGATTTCACAACATACTGATATTTGAACAAATGATTTCAACTTAAGGCTAGTACTGTTCGTATTATTAGGAAACAAAGCATGTGCATCTGAAAGGAGTTCTAAAGATGTTCTAATTTATCCCTAAAACAGATATTTTTGTGTGTCTGTCTACACATGTGATAGGTAAATATTTTATCCCAAGAAAGCACATATGTTCTTTTCAAAGTCCATTTGAGGTCACCAGGGTGGGAAGCTCTTTCTGAAGCATTCTTGTGCTCCCTGCTTGTTTCCTTCTGGAGCCTCGCTGGTGTTTGCAAATAGTTACAGATCTTTCTTATGAGATATGAGTCTTACAGAAGATGTCATTAGCTCCAGAAAGGCTCAACACATCTGAGTTTCCCTCAGTAGCTCAGGAGGACTCCCAACAGCATGCTTTGATTTGAACTATGTGCAGATTCCTCACTGGCCCAGTGTTTGTGGTCTGGTTTCAGGGCTTCCATGTCGTCTACAAATCCTATCCAGGGCAGCCAGGATCCAGCCACCACCACAACTTGGCTGCAGTGATTGTCAGAAACATGTGTTCTTGGGTCCTTTTCACTGCAATCCTGTGTGACATTTTCTCTACTTTATGGACCAGGAAATGGATACACAATCAAGTCACTCATCTAGGACTTCCAAGGCCCTTGCTTAAACCAAGGCTTCAAAATGTGAGTTTTGGTACTGAATTCTTTGGTCTCTTGTACTTTAAAATGTTAATTAGATAATCTAATTACATAATTTAATGATAGTGTCATTTCTAATGATATTAATACATCCAACCTCTGTAGCATGTATGTATCTATCATATAGCATACAACATATAACATGATCTATGATAGATAATATGATGTCATATAATAAAAATAATATAATTTCTAATGATAGTATAGGCAGCAGAAAAGGGTAAGATTACCAGGTAGTCCACTGGGCAGATCTCTGTTGTCCAGGGCAGCCTAACCCTGGGTTCTGAGGTAGGGATCACCTATGCTTTCTTCCCCACTTCTCTACCATTCAAAGACATAGGGACACTCTGCTCTGCCTTTAGGGGCATTTGCACGAGATTCTCCCTGGAGCTTAGGAAGCACACTTGCTTTTGTTGACTCTACTTACTTGTTCTTTGCAAATTCTAGACCCTTTTGTTGCTTAGCTATTCCTTCCATCAAACTGTCTTTTGATTTTTATATTTCCTCCCACCTATTTATAGTCCTTCTCTGGCCTCTGACTGGATGCCTGGCTTCCTTGTGTTCTGCTCTGTCCACAGATCTCCCATGCTGCTCACTGTGCACAGCTACACCTAATGAATTTGTCTTAAGGACATGGGGTTCCTGTAGTCAGTGGTCCCTCTTGCTCATTATCAAATCTTTTTTTTTTTTTTTTTGGTACTGGGGATTGAACTCAGGTCCTTGAGCTTGTGAGGCAGGTGGCAGAACCACTGAGCTAAATCCCTGGCCCTCACTATCAAATCTTCCCATTGCAGAAGAGTTCAGAAACTTTTCCTGATGCCAAGTGTTAACCAAGCTCACATTATTTCTGCCTCTGTTTCCTTGTTTGGTTTTTTAGCTCATCTAAATGTCAGCCAGATCTCAAAGTTTACCTCTCCAAAAACTCCATCATACTTCTCCATCACACTAATCTGGCTTTTTTTGACCCTCTTTATGACCAATGGTAGAGGTCTTTGCCTATGCTATTCCTCTTCCTGGAATATTTTTCCTTCTGTTTCTCCCTCAGTTTTCTTTTGACACTCAGTCCAAGCCTCTTCTTCTCCACTGAAGCTCCTGAGGGCTCTTTCTCTGTGATTTCACAGCACACTGTGTTCATCACTACATCCCGTAACCTCCTTGCATGGATATGGCTCATGTCATGGTTTTCCCTTCTAGATAAGCAGAGGAACCAAAGAATGCAAATGTGGCCCAATCCTGAGTTTCCAAGCTTGGAAACTTCTCCTTACTGTGTGTTTCAATATGAGTGAGCCTTCCTGTCTTTGCCTGCTTTGTTGATGCCGGGGGTTGTGAATCCTATTATTCTTTCGTGCCCACTTCCATTCTCCTTGGCTTCTGGCTTCTTGTTGCATAGCCTGATGGTGGCTTCTCACTCAGTGGATCTGGATATTCCATTTCTGGCCTGGGACTTGACTTTCTACTGGGTCTGATTTCTAATTCCCCCTTGCAGTGAGTCTACATCTAACTCCTCTAGGCAACAACTCTATCTAGTTACAGGAGTAGCGTGGTTCTTATCTTAGCACCAACTCAAACACAAGCCTGTTTCCTATCAGGCTGTGAAAAAAAAAGCTGAAAGATTTAACCAGAAAGCACAGGTACTATAATCACATTATGGGAAACAACGAGAATATGAGAATGTGCTTTCTACAGAAATCAGGAAAATACGTGACGTGAGTTTTGTCATATGCACAGGGAGCAGAGATGGAGAGACCATCCTAGACAAATATTGGTAGGAAGAGGACCAGGGTCCAACTTGAATTGGACCAGGAAGGCCAGATAAAGGCTGCTGATCTAGAAAATCTCCAGTGTGCTATTAATTTTATGTAGGACATAAAATTCTGAAGTGGTCTGGTTTGTATCATAAATATCAATTATATCTTAATTTGATGAAACTTTTGGCTCCTGGTAAGAACCATCCCTATTTGACTTTATCACACTTAGCTTTCATTGCTCCTATCAGTTCTGAAGACTACATTTTGTGGATCATTTTTCACAAAGAAACCATTTGCTACAGCAAGTAAGGACTTGGGCTCTGGATTAGCCCTGGGTTAAAATTCTAGCTCCTCTGCTCCTTTAGTTGGGTGACCTTGAGCATGTTACTTAACCTCTTCATGCCTCATTTCCTTTCTCCATTAAAAGAAATACTGCCATAAAACTCTAAGCATAAACTGCTTGGTACAGAGTAAACACGTAAAGGTAGCTATTATTTTTGCTATTTCTTAGAATTACTGCATGGAAGACAATTAGTGGGGAACAACACATTCCCACTGAGATTTCTACACTGTGTGGTCAGATAGGCCCAGGCACAGACCCAGCTAATGGATTCCCTTCAATACCTATGGTTAGAATTTGTGGCATAGAATAAAAATACAGGGCTGGGGATTTAGCTCAGTGGTTCTGCCACCTGCCTTGCAAGTGCAAGGACCCAAGTTCAATCCCCGGTACCAAAAAAAAAAGAGAATAAAAATACAGTGTTACATGTCATGAACCTTCCCAGTCACACAAAAATGGTTTGAAACTCGCATGTCAAGCCTGGCAGTGACAAGGATCTACAACACTTTCTTCTCTGTCCATTGGAAAGAACAGCTGGATACCAGTCCGCATGTGCTTGTAAACAGTTATTAAATTACCCTGTAGATTTGTCTTCTCCAAGCAGAATGAACTCAGCTCCTTTAACCTTTCCTGAGCATGGTTTTGATTTTCTGTCCCTTTAATCATCTCTCTGACTCTCTTCTGAACCATCTCCAAGTTCTTCACATCCTTCATCTTGCTGAGCACCAAGTTGCTCAAAATACTCTGCAAAAACTTTCAGAGTGTGATCTATAGCTCTACCATTTCTGGTACTATACAGCATATTTTCAAAGGACTTTCTTACATGTTATTTCTTTTGATCTACCGTATATTGCAGTGAGGCAGGTACCATCATCCCTCTGTTTTGGGTGGTGTGGGATTCAAAGATTCAGAAGGACTCAGAGGTTTGGGACTGGGACCAAGGTCACTGGTACCAATGTTGTTTTCATTCAGTGCAGGCTCATGCCTATAAACTATCCGTAAAGTACATGGTCATCTAAATAATTTTCTGCTCTATTTCCCAAGAACTCTTTTTTCTACCATTGTTGTGTTAGTTTCATTAATTTCCCTCCTCCAGACCTTTCCAAATCCTTCCATTTGACTCACTGAACTTTTGGCACTTTGCTGTGTAATGGGATTGAAATAGCTGACATTGAGTGTGTGCCTTGAATAAGGACCTTAGAGGAATGATTTTGGAAATACCATTCATTGCATCAGAGTACTGATTTAGAGTTTACCCCTAATGATCTATGTTATGATTAGAAAACTTTTGCCCGTAGGACTGTTTGCTCACTGTCCACATTAAAAATATTATGGGAGGGGCCGGGGATTTAGCTCAGTGGTTCCAGTACCTGCCTTGCAAGCACAAGGTCCCGAGTTCGATCCCCGGTACCAAAAAAAAAATATTATGGGACAAAAAGGTTATAAAAGATTGTAGACCCTTCTGGGGCACCCCTCTTGATCAGGCTGAGTGAGCCTGTCTTCTCACGAGTGTGATCAAAATCTGTAGAAGATGAAGACTCTACTCAGCTGCAAGATTGGGGATCTACCTCTTAATGTTTGGTTTTCCTATCCCATAGATAAATACTGAATTCTAAAGAGATAAGAACACTTATAAGTAAGGTTCCAGAATTCCATAGGATTTATATTGCTTCATCAAGGAAGAATATTTTTAAAAGGCCTATTCACATGTATGTTGGATATTCTAAAAATAAACTCACTGGTTGTTTGAATTAATGAGTCGATTAAAATGTTTTAATGTCTTCCCACACCCAGTTGCAACAACAACTGAAGAAGTTCTTATTAAAGAAGAAATGCTGAGGAGGGCAGCTGATAGAAGAGATGAGGGAAAGGATGGTGGGGGGGAGAGAAGCAGAGAGAGAGAGAGAGAGAGAGAGAGCGCTCAGTGTTTCCCAACTGTGTCTGCACTTGAGACTCACCCAGTGGGGAATGGAGCCTGTAATAAACAAACCAATCTCCCTTGCTCCTGCCATCAGGCTTATTAATTTTGGGTGGAGTTTTGCCTCAATTTAATTAAAACTCTTCAGGTGACTCAAAACAGCCATGGTTGAGATCCAATGATAGGAGAATAGAAGCATGCTGGAGAATGAGGGCCAATGCAAGCAAGTGCCTCCTATCCTTGGCTTTGATTTTCTCAGCATTGAGCAGCCAGTCATGATGTTGGACAGGGCCTGGGATTGCATGCAGCTGACGTGGAAAGTGTATGGATGGCTCGCCTCAAGTTTACCACCGTGGGAGACCAAGAAGGAAGTCAGGTTCTCCACGTCTTGGATTTGATAAACTAATGGCATGCCCCCACCCCATATTCTACTTCCCAGAAGCCCAGAAAATAGGGGAGTGCCTATCTTCTGGATATCTGTGCCAGTGGATTTCTAGTGTTTTCCAGGAAAATATTATGGACTGAATATTCCTGCTCCCTCCAGTTCACAGGTTGAAATCCTAACCCTTAACATGATGACATTAACAGGTGGGGTTTTAGGGAGGTCATTAGGATATGGGAGTGGAGTCGTCATGAGTAGGATTAGTGCCAAAAGAGCTAAAGAGTCTCTTGCCATCTTGTGAGGATCCATTGAGAAGATGACAATTTGTAATCAGGAAGCAAGATCTCCCCACAATCCAACCATGCTTGCAATCCTGATCTGACTCCCCAATTCCAGAACTGTGAGAAATAAATTTCTGTGATTTCTAAACTACCTGGTATATACTTTGCTATAGCAGCCTGAAGTAAGATAGGAAGTATTTCTTAAAAATACTTGATCAGAAGAATTCTCTGGGGGCACTTGTAAAATATGAATATTCCAAGATCCATTCCTTGGAGATTAAGATTCATGGGTCCTGGGATGTGGCACTGTAGTGTATACTAAAAAGGGTTCTGGGTCAGTCTTATGGTCAGGCAAGTGTACGAAATGTAGAATACATCAGATTCAGATGGGGTGCTCCTTGGTTATACAGATTTCCTAAGGTTACCTGGTATCAGATTCAGCAGGCATAGGATGAGGCCCAGGAATCTGCATTCTCAATTCTCTGTGCTCTTCAGATGGTCCCCACATGAGTGGTTCGCATACTCAACTCCTAAAACAAAATTGCTATCTATGAAGGGCCTACTATGAGCCTGGTCCTGTCTAAGATGCTTGAAGCCTTTGACTGCATAAATATCTGCACTCAACCTTCTGTCCTACCAAACTCCTTGATGCCCAGTTGCTGTTGGGCATGAATCCTGACAACGATTTTTTCAGTTTCTTCCACTTTCCTTCTTCACACATTGCCCAGGTAGTGCTCATGACCAACCTTTCCAACATCATGTATCTCTGCTTTTCAGGACATTTGAGGCACAGAGAAGTTATGGTTATATGCAGACCTCTAAGTTTGAAAATGATGGCATGTAGATTCTCTAGAAGTAGCTTTGTTTCCTTTTCCCATTAAATTCAAGCAGTAAATTCACCATGAGGATTCAGGTTTAGAGGACACAATAATAGGATGTCTTCAAGATTGGTTTTTCAGAAAATGCAGAACCATCTGCACTGGTTCCAGAACCCTCTTCCCACAAAGAACCCCACCCCCCCACCCCCATCCACGGGTCTTTAAGTCCTTTATATAAAAGGACATAGGGTTTGCAGAGAACCTAAACACATCTTCATGTATGCTTCACATCATGTCTAGACGACTTATCATAGCTAATGCAGTAAGTAACTGTTTTACCATATTGTTAAGGAATAATGACAAGAATAAAAAGGCTGTACATGTTCAGTATACATACAGTTTTTTTTGGTACCGGGGATCGAACTCGTGTCTTTGCACTTGCGCAGCAGGTGGCGAAACCATTGAGCTAAATCCCCAGCGCTACATACAGTTTTTTTCAAATACTTTTGATCTGCGGCTGGTGGAATCCATAGGTATGATGCCCAGGGTTGTAGAGATTGACTTGGTAAGGGATTTTCCTCATCACTGATAGAGGACAGAAGTATAATAGTGAATCACAAGAGAGGCATGCAGTTAAAAATATAAAAAGTATACATATTAATGAGGTAACGTAATGTTTCAGTGCTGTATATATTTTACAATGTTGACAAGTTGGTTTTCTTTTTTTTGCATTTTTGTTTGTGGCCCACTTCTCAGTGGGCTTGAAGACTCCATTGGCTGAAGAAATCGAGAAGCTCAACACTCTAGGAAGCTTCAAGGGCCTTTTGATCAGCTCCCTGGCTCTGTTTCTTGGAGACAATTTTGGCCCTTCCTCTTCTGTTGGTTGCAACATCATCAGTTTGGTATCTCTGAGTAGAAAGTGGCTGCAGTAGCTCCAGGCTTTTCATGTTCCAGCCACACCTAATATTCAAGACTGAAACTGGATAAGTGGAATGGGATATTTGAAGGAAATCAATAATGTACATTGTAGAAGCAATGTATTTTATTCTAAGATATAAATAAGATATTCTATTGCAGATGTGTTGTTTTTCTATTTTTCTACTTTAATAAAGAATGATGAAGGAAAAAAAAAAAGAATGATGAAGGAAGACAACATTATCCCTCTGAATGCTTGAACTAAAAGTACTGTAGTTGGTTGAGATCTCAAGTTTTTATGCCACGCAACACCAGCCAGCCACTTCCAACAGAGTAACTGAAGCAGCTATGTATAGAAGCTCTGGCTTTGGGATTCTGATTGGGCCTAACAGTAGCTGCTACTGTCTATTAATATTTTGCTAATTATTTTCCATCATTTATTCTAGTGACCTTTCATGAGGTAGATGCATTGACTGAGGAAGTAACTGAGGCTCAGAGGAGTTAGGTAACTTGCCTGAGGTCACACAGCTGGCCAGATTAGGACTCAGGTGCACTTGCTAACAGGAAAGAAAAGCCCAGATTTTCCTCTTTTATGTCTTTGCCCCTTAGGAAGCTGTGAAGTAGGATGCAGAAAGAATATCCATCCTGCTTGCTGCCTAATCTCTTATTTCCTTGTCTCTGAGGCAGAAATAAGAAAACACTCCAGATTCTTGTGGATTCAGCCAATGATGAATAATAACAAAGAATTTGAAATTTAAGAAATTTTGGCACAAACATTAATAAACTATTGAACTGTACCTTAGCCCCAGTGGTGATGTTCTTAGGAGCCAAAGTCTTGGAGGCCAAGGGGAGTATCTGTGAAGCCAGCAAAGGCATTATTAGTGAGCTGCTGCCCCCCCAACAATACAATGACCAGGAGGAGATGTGATACAATTCGTTATTCATAGGAGGCGTGGCACACTGGTTAAAGAAAAGTTGAGAACCAGTGGCACCTAGCTTGTTATATAATTAGCCCAAGCGGAACTGCTGCTTATGTACACAGGCAGGTTTGATGCAAACCCTAGGTTTGTGGTCTCTCCTGAGAAGCCCACAGAGTCCCCTGTTTCAATAGAAAAATCCTGCCAGCCACATGGGCACAAATCTTCTGGGCCAACTCTGCCCTCACGCTTCACCCATGCAACTTTACGTTTCCTTGATTGTGGTCCAGAAAATGTGATGAGAATATTTGACCTAATTGATTTGCAGCTACTAATGGGCTTTATGGTAGAGACTAGGGGTAGGGGTTGGGGATAGGCCAATTTGCGTTACCTTCTGAATGCCTAGAGAATCGAAAAGAAAGAAGCTGCTTTATTTGCTATTGAAGACTTTTCTCATCAAAGGCTTTTCTTCCCAAAGAGCATGAATTTTGGGGTGATGTAGCAGAGGAAGGAGATGTCATTCTGCTATTTATTCTCAGTACTGGGGATTGAACTGAGCCTTACGCATGCTAGACAAGCATTCTATCACTGAGCGACACTTAAGTCTTTTTAATTTCATTTTGAGACAAGGCCTTATTAAGTTGCTTAATCTGGCATCAAACTCATCCTCCTCCTGAGGCTGGGATTGCAGAGATGCACCACTGTGCCCAGCTGTGCTTTTTCATGCCTCAGAACACTGCGGCATCTTCTAGAGAGGGTTACAGATGAGTTGAGTAACTGCTACACTGGAGAAGAGGAGATACTTTGTGCCTTCTTCAATTCTGTCCAATGCTTTCCCAACAACAACAAAATGACAAAGTAAATGAATATTTTCATGAGGTTGAGACGTGGCATAACTAGGGGTGGGGCAGAGAGCAGATGTAAGCTGCTTTCAATGAGCCAGTAAAAAGAAGTGGAAGTTGAGAACACTGAATCCTAGGAGCTGTGTTGCCCACGACTGGGTCTTGCTAGAGATCTAGACATAACACACTAGGATGATCTCATTCAATATGTCTGTTATTTAATTTTTCGAAACCAAAAGTCGTGCACTTAGAAATTAGGATAGCATGGACCAAATTACCCGGAACATATAGGGTTTAGAAAGGCAATTTTAAGAACTTGGCATTATTTGAAAATGACGGTTAAGGCCCCAGGGCTTCCTAGGACATTCAAAAACCCCAAACAAAAAAAAACACAAACTTTATTGTATACAGTATAATAATGTAAGATAGGCCCAAGAGGTAGAGCTTGTAAAGCTTTGCAAAAACAACCAAATCCCAAAGCTAATCCTTTGGGTCTTACCATTCCCCCTCCCCCCCACAAAATTGAGGCTAAATCTCCAGTTTAGGGTTGGGAGTACCCCTCACCACACCCCTCAGAGGAAGCTGGAGTCAGCTGGAAAGCAAAGGCGTGACTGAGGGATGCAGTGACTCAAACTCCAGAGCTGTGCTCGTTGCCCTGAGTTCTGAGCAAGGCCTCTTTCCACACCCGGCCTCCAGCTACTTTGTCTGTCGGGACAGGCGCTGAGCCTTGGGCTTGCTCTCCATGCCAAGGCACAACTTGCACAACTTTTCCTTTTGAGATTTATTCTGTCCATTGTGATAGGGATAGGTATGATTTTTAAAGAATTACTTTCATTCATTCTAAATTGGCCTTTTGAAGTAGAAAGACCAGAATGTGCAGATGGTCTGACAACAGTATCTTGAACACACATTCAGGCTCAAAAAGACTTGGCTTAATTCATGGCTTCTCAGCTCGATGACTTAGAGGAGACACTTAACTGCACTGTGTCAAAGATTCCTGCTTGCATCAGGTAGATTCTAAGTTCCCGTCTAGCTCTAAAGGTCCTGACCCAATCCCCTTAGGAGATACTGTTTGGTTTGACATAGCCCTGTTCTTGCCTTAATGGAGTTTTGCATCCTTGAAAAAAAAACAACATTGCCTGTTTAGGAAGGAAGAGTCAGAGAGAAGTTCCAGTCTTCATCACTTGACAGTTTGAGGGACTTGTTAGGAAAGATAGCTTTATACATTTTAATTTTTCTGAACTCCCAAGCCCACTATATTTTTGATCTAACCTTTGTAAAAGCTTCACTTTCTCTTACCGAATCAATAATCTCAACCTCCTCTCTCTGCCAATCCCACAGAGCCTTAAAAACTCACACACTGAGGTCTAATTCCTCTTCCTAGTTGCTGAGTCACATGTGTCAAATCCACACTCTCCAATTCCTCTCCCTCCTCTGCCCCTTGATCAACATTTTAATGGTTAGAAGCTACAGACATAAAACCATTTCCTCTTATTTGTCCCTAGGCTCAGCTTCTCCATGATTCATTCTGTGATTACAAGTGAGTTAGTTAAATGTGGATCTAAGAATCAGTTAACATTGCTTGGCCATTTATGTACTTCTGGTTACTGACACTGTGCTTTATATTTGGCCTGTGCTGATTGACATCTGAATTATTTTGTTTCCCGGGGAAGTTAGGGAAATCCTGTCTTCTCTGCCCAAAGTTGACTTTGTGGCTACATTTCCACTCATTTTGATGTCTTTGTACAAACCTGGGGTCTATATGGGGTGCAGTATTTGGCAAAATGAGAGATGATTACAGAGTTAAAAAATATGTAAATGGCCCATAGAACCCTGAAAGCAGTTTCAGGTACAGTATAAAACCTCACCCTGGCCTTGCCAGTATTTGTCAGTGTGGAGCAATATGTTCCAGGAGCATTTGTTCTGAATGACTGGTATTTCTGAAAGCAGATGCTATTGTAAATATGCAGCTCAGGATAGCTCCACTTATTTATCAATGCTTTCATGCAAGACAAATATTCAGTTAAAGACAGCATGCTTTGAGCTTCTGATTAGATCGCAGAAGTATAAATATCACAGGGCTTTTATGTGTTTGCATGATGTTTTTCCTCTGACCCTTTAGTTTTAATATAAGCTTGTTTAGAGAAGCATATTATTTCTTGCCACTGTTCTTGCTCAATATACTGTTCTCTGGTTCAAATTATTTGAATAAATGGTAGGTTTACAGATCAAATAAAAGTAAAAAACAAAAACAACCCACCAACCTTTCAGGTTCCCGCTACGCATCACTGGTGGCCAGGCATGCTTGTTCCCAGCTGGGCTGTGGGGCCGGGACTGTGGCGGAATTAGTCAGATGGTCTGAACCCAGCTCACCAGCTCTCCTGTCCAGGGTCCATCCCACTTCACAGTCTAGCAAGCTCTCCTTTAATAATGGAAGTGTTAGGCTTCTCGGCTGGATTTAAGCATTTAAAAAATATAATGGTTTGCATACTGTGCAGTGATTTGTAAAATGTGAATTCCTACAAAAGCCGTGGTTACCCAGCATAACATTATCTTATTTTTAGTTACACAACCAGTAAAACAGCTGGAGGTCTAAAATCATGGCCTAGTGCTAAATGCATTACTATGTTTTATCCATGCAGTAAGGGCCTGTCCTTTTAGCTAGGCGATAGGAGAAAAGTGGAGTGATTACTGGCAAATTAACACTTCCAATTTTAATAGAGAAGCAAGGCCTGAATAAAAGCATTGGAATTAGAATCTGTGCCAGTTAGATAGTGTACAGCATATAATGTGCATTGAAACCACACTCATACACAACTGCATTTGATAATCAAATAAACCCTTTTTCATTAGTTAAGAGATAATATCGACCCATCTTGACTAAGGAAGTTACTAGCAAAATATTTTACTTTATAGCTTCTTAACATAGTTAATAGAGTCATCTTGGCAATAATAGCAAAATATAATTGGCACTTAGAGAGCTGTGCCTGTTTTTGTTTTCTCTGTAAAAGCATGCAGTAGTCTGTAACAGCCCATCCTCTTTATCTTTAAGACCAACCTTTGCAGCTTGGTCAGTGATTTTCTTTTTTATTTTTTTATTTAAAAATTTTTTCATTTTTTACGGTACCAGGGATTGAACTCGGGACCTTGCGCTCACGGGGCAGGCGCCAGAACCACTGAGCTAAATCCCTGGCCCTGATCAGTCATTTTCATACAACAGACCCAGAAAATATTAGATTCTGTCATATGAAATGGCTGACATTGACTTATTCAACTACAAAAGTGGGATTTCATACAGTCAGAACCAAGATGTTTAATCAAAAGGCACACACACAAGTGCAAGTATGTACATGTTTGTAGCCGATACATTTATTCCATAGGAAAATTGTGAATTCTGAAAGTAAGTATTCCTGGTATTTGCCCATCGTGGGTAGCTGTGTCTAGGAGTTGCTCTTGGGAAGGGATGAGGTATAATTTGGGTCTGGAATGTCCCCCCAAAGCCCATGTGTTACAGGCTTGGTTTCAGCTTGGTACTACTGGGAGCTTGTGGGTCATAGTGGGAGGTCTTAGGTCACTGGGGGCATGGCCTCAAAGAGAAAGGCGGGACCTTGGTCTCTCATCTCTCTGTTTCACATCCTAGCCATGAGATGATTGGCTTTGCTCTCCTATGAGCTCCTCACCATGATGTGCTGCCTTACCACAGGCCCAAAAGCAATGAAGCCAACAGACCATGGAGTAAAACTTCCAAAACCTGATGAAAAGTTCAAAACCCAACTATCACACAGCAGTTTAACTTTTCCTATATATTCTGTATGCCATCTCTTAGGTTATAATACAATGAATACAGCCCCAATCTATAATGATTCAACTTACAATTTTACAATTTCACACTGTAGTGTGAAAGTGAAAAACCATCCATAGAAATCATACTACTTTGAATTGAGATCCTTTCCCAGGATGCCAATATAAGGCCTGATCATTTCTCCCTATGCTGGGCAGGAACAGTGAGCTCACAGGGAGCCACATAGTCAGGAGGAGAAACTACTGATGTTCTACAGTGTGCTGTGTGGCTAAGCTAGGATTAAATGCATTTTTGACTCATATTTTCAGTTAGTGATGAGTTTATTGGTACCTACAAGGTGTGCTAAAAAGCTATGGTGAAAAAGTTAAAAAAGTATTACAGTAAAAGATATATTGCCACTAATCCCCCTCAAACTATTCTGCCCTTGCTTTAAGCTTGCTTCTTGCATTGTTCTTGCCACTTTCTGAAGCAGTTCTGGAAGTCATCTTGCATGTCTTTCTGCAGCTGCCTTGATGTCCTGAATAGATTAAAAATGTTTACAGCATTTTCTATTAAATAAAAACATTATTATATGTCTTTACGCATCTTGTTCATTGGATTTGGCACTGTGCAATTTCTGGCTCTCCCCCAGAGTCAAAATGACCATGAAAGGTAAATGTTATGAATTAGTTCAGGACATCGAGCTAGCCACGACAGTGTAACTGAAGACATGCGTGAAAAAGGACTTCCAGAACTGCTTTAGAAAGTGGGAAGAAAGATGGGATAACTGTGTTTGAAATGAGGGGCGTATATCAAGTGGGATTTGTGGCAATGTGTCTTTTAAGTTTAAAAATTTTTAAAAATTTTTTGGCAATGTGTCTTTTACTGTAATAGATTAAAAAAAAAAAAAATTTAAACAGGGCCGGGGATTTAGCTCAGTGGTTTCTCCACCTGCTGCGCAAGCTCAAGGACCCGAGTTCGATCCTTGATACCAAAATAAATAAATAAAAAAAAAACCCCAACAGAAAAAAACCTTAAACATTCACCCTATCTTCTGATCACACATTATGACCTCCTCATAAGTTGAAGTCATCTGTACAAACAAAACATGTTTTATTTGTTGTAGTAAAATGCTACATTTATTAATCTAAACCAAAACATTGAAAACCACTTGATAAGTTCTATAGATTCTTCTTCACTTCTCTTACAATCAGCTTGTGCCACTGACTACTTAGTTGGAAACTGTGAAGTTGCTAGTGCCTCTGTTCCACCTCCGGCACCCCTTTTTATACCGTCTCTGAGTCCTTACTATCACCTGGGTCACTTCCCCTCTGAAATCTTAAATTCAATCATCCACTTTGACCTTTCAATCCAGCCAGTTACTCTCTTGGGAGTCTTGTCTTCTTTGAGAAATTTGGGTTCCCCCACTCAGTTTACCCTTCTCTCCATTATCTTGGTTGCTGTAAATAATATCATTCTAAAATTATACTTTATAATTATTTGTTGCTGGTGCACAAATGGAATGCAGTGAATTTTTGTAGTTATTTGGTATTAAGCACTGTTGCTGAACATTAATGCTCATCATTTCTTGTAGAGTCTATGGGATTTGCTATGAAGAAAAATAGTGGTATTTTTTAAATCCATATTTCTATGGAATCTTTTCTTGTTTTGCTCTTTTTACTGCACTGGTAAGACTCTCCAGTATGTAGTGAATAACAGAGATCATATATGTCGTTTTTTTCTGATTTTAAAGCCAATCCTTTTTAATGTTTCACTGTTAAAATATGGTACTTGTATTAATTTGTTTACATTTTCTTTATGAAGTTAAGAATGTTCCTGTTAATTTTAAATTTGTTAATTTTTTATGCTCTTTTTCTCCAAAAATATTGAGATAATCCAGTGTTTTTTTTTTTCCTTTCAGTCAAAACAGTGAATGAATGTAATCATCACAACAAACCAATCTAGTCTTTTAAAGATAGACCTTACTTTGCCAGTGTGGCAAGGTGGCCTACGCATGCGTAGTCACAGATGCTGGCTCTTCCAGTAGTCCTGGCCTCGGGAAAGCAGCGCGCCAAGTGGCCTGCGCATGCGCAATCGAACTTCCTGGGCCTTCGAAGCGCGCATGGAAGACGGAGGGCTGGTGTTCGGTGCCTGACATCAGAACGCCACCCACGGCCCGCCTGGGCCGCCCCAAGTGAAGGTTTCAAGTGAAAGGTCAGTGGTTTTTACTGGGTTGAATTTCTGAATGACAACTCAGCGGCTGTCCGCCTCGTGAGGTACCCGGCGGAGGGGTGACAAAGGCAAAAGCGACGAACTCGCAGCGAGCCAGCCAAGTCAGGAGGGTTTGTTCAGGTTTTTCCGCAAATGTCAGTATTTCCAGGATTATCTTCTTTTCTGGTTTACCACTGCCGCAAACAAGCCTCTTGGTTCTTTCCTACCTTCTTGGCCTTTACATTTTATTTTATTCATTTTCTTTCTTTCTTTCTTTTTTTTTGGTACCGGGGATCGAACTCGAGTCCTTGCTCTTGCGCAGCAGGCGGCGAAACCACTGAGCTAAATCCCTGGCCCTCATTTTCTTTCTTAATATTTTTATTTTATTTAAATTTTTTTGAATGCAACTCTTCTATCACCTTTATTTTCGTTTTTAAGTCAGTAACAATGCTTTTTTTTTTTTAACTTTCAGTTTTTATTGAATTCACTAGGTTAAACAAGTAGAGAAATAAGTTTTGCAGATAATCAATGTAAAAAAAATAATTTTGGCAGGAAAGTAAATCATAGGGAAGGCCTGCTGGGGTCGAGCTCCTCAAGGACAGCCAACGTAGCGTGAGCCGTCGCAAGTCCTCATGGAGTGAAATATTGATGGCACATAGTAAGAACGGTGTTTGTACCAGAATGACCCTACATTTTTGTGTGTGTGTGTGTCTTTCTTGTTCCTACCGTTTGATTCTTACTCTCTTGAACATTCCAGAGATATAAGATGTTTTCATAAATCACCAGCATATGTAAGCCATTTCCACTTTTTCCTTAGCAGGAAGAGCTGAGGAGTTTCTTCTTTGTTTGTTTGTTTGTTTGATTGGTTGGTTAGTTGATTTTTGCTTTGTTTTGAGTGAGAACAGATAGGTTAGAAAAAAAATCTGTATGCTTCATCGTTTAATTATGAAATGAACAGGATTCAAATAGAAGCTTTCCAGAGATTTCCATAAATGCACTGCCTTCCAACCATAGGTGTTATCCTTCCTTCTTTTTTCTTCTGGCCACAGATACAGGCAGATGTTGGAAGATTATTTCGTATCCATGTAAAACTGAAGTTGGCTGTATATCATATTGGCCACTTGATGAAGGAGGATGCTGACAACTATTTCAAACATTAATCATCCATTTGAAGGTTACAGGCCATGAATGGTTAGCCTCATTTCTTTGCTTCTGTGGTAGAGATGCTTTCAGCATTATCTGTCTTAGCATCTTTCCTTTTGGATGTATATTTGCTATTACCTCATAAAAATCAAAGTTTAAAATAAAGACTTTTTCTCTTGTCTTCTTCCCCCCCCCCCCTTCTCTTTCTTTCTTCTCTAGTTTGTAGAAGTTTCAGTCCATAATCGGCTGGCTCCAAGACAAGGTGGCAGAGAGGCAAAAGATCACAGTGGTGGAAGACAGCAAAAGCAACCAGGGAGCAAGGGAAGGGCCTCTACCGCCTTTATTGAAACATAACATGCAAATATTTATCCTTTCTAGGCCAGCTGTTTAGTCCTCTTTGTTTGGGGCTTTGCTTTCTGAAAAGCACATTTTGAGATGCATACTGAGGGTCCTCTGGGTTGACTGACCAGTAGCAGTAATCAAAGCTGAATGCCACAACCTTCTCCTGGGAGTCTCCAAAGCTGTCAGGTTGACTGTCCACCTTTATATTTCTGATTTTTGCCACTATGTCATCAATTTCCACAATAATTTTTCCTCCTTTGGTCTCCCTCTTGCTGAGAGGCCGCACCCTCACGACCCCCCGCACATTGGCCATCCTTCAGCCACACTCAAGAGCGGCAGACCAGTTCAGCGGCAGCATCCCCGGCCTTTATTTTAAATTTTTGTTTATTTAACTTTTACTTTGTATTGATCTTATATTTTATTTTAAACATCGACTTTAGTTTTTAGTTTATTTTTCAATTTTTTATGATTTTATTGTATTTATTTCATTCATTTTAATTTATACGTTAGATTAAATGTATTGTGTTACCTATTTTAAGTTTGGTGCGACCCATGAAGGCGGGTCAGGACAGCTCATGCGTCTGTCCCAGGGCGCACAGGGTCGGGCTCCTCTGCACCTGGCCTGCAGGGTGGGGCACGGCTGGGGGCCCCAGGTCAGTCAGGGCTGGTGCTGGCCTGGCTGCTGCTTCCGCCTGTCCTCAAGAGCTGTTGGTGACCATGCCGGGGACCTGGGGCATCCTGAGAGCTCTGGGGACTCCTACTCAGTGGCCATGGGCGGGAGGGTGGATTCTCAGGAAGAAGCAGGCCTGGTTGTGATCTCCGGACCTCAGGGTCAGGATGGAGGTCCTGGGTGGGGGATTGGCTTCCCCCGGGTGCTCGGTGCTTGTGTAGCAGCTGGGCTGCCTGTGGTGCCTGTGTGGTTCTGGAAGTGGTCTTGTCCCCAGCAGGCTAGGGGGCTGGCTGGTGGACACCTGGCAGGGACCCCGTGGCAGGGGTATGCAGGATGGGACGCTGGGCTGCGGAGCCCATTTGCAGAGGAGGCCACTGGATCTTGACCTTTGTCTTTACAATTCCTAAAGTTCAGTGCTTTGATTTCTCTTACACAGGTGTTCCTTGGTATCCACCGGGGCTTGGTCCCAGAACCCTCTGAAGGTGCCCGAATTCACGGATGCTCAAGTCCCTTCTATAAAATCGCGTTTCTATATAACCTGCACATATCTTCACCCATACTTTAAATCGTCTGTCTCAATTACTTATCACACCCAATAGGATACAAATGCTATGTAAATAGTTGTTATACTGTATCATTTAGGAAATAATGATAAGGATATAGTCTGTGTATGTTCAGAACAGTGCAACTCTTCAAAAAGAATATTTTCAAGTAGCCACAAGTAGCCACAGCGTGGAACCTGTGCATGTGGAGGGGTGACCACACTCCTTTGACAACTTTGTCTAAATTTATAGGTGCAAATTCATTAACACAGTGATCAACCTCCATTTCTGTCTCAACTCAGACCTTTCCCACTTGGATGTCTAATATCTCAAGCTGAGTGATCATCTTCTTTGGCAGTCAAATTGATTTCTTCTTTCGTTTTCCCCCTGGTAGCTAATAGCAGTCGCATCCTTCTAGTTCTTTCAATTTGTAGTTATCATTGTCTCCTTTGTTCCCCACTCCACATTTAATTGATAAATGGATCTTGTTGGTTTAGTCTTAGACTTTATCCAGAATCTGACCATTTCTTCCCACCTCCTTGAAGACACAGCTCATCCATGTGATAATGCCTTACCTGAAGTATTACTGCAGCGGTCTTAAATGCTCTGCTTGGCTCTGGCCCCAACCAGCAGCCAGGGTGGTCCTGTTAGGATGTAATTCAGATCATATCACCTTCCGTGTATGACCCTCCAGAGTAAACGCCACTGTCTTTGCAAAAAGTCTTGAGGTCCTGCCAGCTGGTTCCCATTACTTCCCTGATCTCATTTCTGACAAGTATCCCTGCCCTCTCCCCTGCAGCCACACTGGGCTCCTTCAGCACACAGGCTTGCTCCTCCTGCAAGGGCTTGGTACCTCAGGTGCCAAGTGTCCTCAGGTGTCCACTCCACAGCTTGGGGAAGTATTTTCAGACGACTGCATCTAAGACAGTCACTTCTGCCTCCAAATTTCCCATTCCTTTTCTTATTTTGTTGGTCTCCATAGCACTTGTCTTCCGGCATGTTTATATGGCACATGTAATGGACAGCACTCCAATGAATTGTAAGCATCCTTAGGTAGGATGTGGTGCTTATTTTATTCATTGATATGAACCTAGGGCAGTACTTGGCACATACCAAGCATTCAACACTTAGTGTTCAATGGATGGATGAATGAATGGAGTGATCAGTCCCCAGAGAAGGACTGACAAGTGGAGAAAACAGGCCATGAAGTGATAACTGAAAAGTCTCTTTCAAGTTGATATTGAGTACTATTTATCAAATCCTCAGGATCATCGTGGAGATGTTCAGTTTACATGATGCATTTCACCTTGGAAAGGTATCTTTAATTTTATTCCTCCTGACAGGACCATGATCTTAGCTATTTTTTATTTCTTCTTTCTACATTTCTATTTTTTTCCATGTGTGCTGCTCAAATCAGAATTATTTGACCATAAAAAAGGCCTCTTACCAAAAACAATTATTTTGAGATGTTTACATGTTTACTTAAATTTTGTCAAGTTTATTTCATAAGCAACCCTGATAGTGATCTCGGAGGAGTCATGGGTTGTAGTCATCAGGATATTCAGATACTTTAAACATTCCTTTTATGTGGTTATTTGTACTATTACTGCATTTTCCTGTTACTATACTGTATCAAGGATGTAACTTTCACCATGAACTGGAGTGTGCAAAAAACATTATTTTTTGAAGGATGCAATTTTGTAATTAATTTTAAATTTTTGTTAGTACACACTTGCAGTACATAATGATTACATTCATTGTGGGGAGTTGGTATATGTATAGAACACGTATATTACAGTGGTATATGCATACTCATGTTTATAATAGGACAGCTAATCATAGATAAATCCTGGAAGTGGCCTGTATGTCCATCAGCAGGTGACTGGATGAAGAAAATGTGGTATTTGTACACTATGGAGTACTACTCTGATGTAAAAAAGATTAATTAATTGTAGGAAAATAGATCACCTTGAGACCATAATGTTAAGTGAAATAAGTCAGTCACACAAGCTTAAATATTGCACGGTTTCTCTTATATGAGAAACCCAAAGTATTAATAATTTGAAGAGCAAAATCAAAGATCAGTAACAGGAAATTGGGCCCTGATACGTTAGGCACTAAAACCTTAGTTGTGTAGGGGTATGTTCTGTGTGGGACTGTATCTGAGATGTAGGGAGGGGCTTTGTGTTGTCAGTGGACTGGAGGGGAGGCCATTGGGCCTTCCGTGCTCTTTGTCTGTTCACTGACTCGGTTCTTAGGTGGTGTATGGGCACACATCATTGGTAGCTGTGGTCCACATGCTCTGAATTCAGCTCATTCTGATTTTGAGGCTTACTCCAGCTTCTTGATTTTCTCTCCCTTTTCTCCTCGTTGGGTGCAGGAGGGCATGGGATGGGGTTTACATGCTCTGTCACACCTCTCTGGAGCTAAGGCTCAAGGAGCCACCTCAGACCCAGCACCATGTCCCCTCTTCAGCTGCAACTACACCATGACTTTGCTTTGAAGTTCTCAGTGTCCCAGTCTTAGGAATCCCAGTCTCCTGTGCTTTCTGATTCCTCTCTGGATTTTCTACCAATTTCTCCTCCTTCCAGAGCTCACCTTGGGGAGTGGTCACAGGAGAGGGAACAGATAACCTGTTTACAGTTCCACTCACCATCTGACCTTACTGCTCTCCTCTCCTAATTTCCTCCACTAGCCAGCGGGACTATCATTTAATTTTCAGCCACATCCTTTCTGATCTATTGTTTATGTTGTAAACCTTCTGTGCTCTAGTAGGTTCAGTCAATTGAAATTCAAAAACCCAGTTCTTAAAATCAAAGCCTTCCTGCCCATGACTCTTACTCTGCTATGAGTCTCATGGGTCAATTCTGAAATTCAGACCTGAGTCTGCCTGGGTTCTTCTCTGCACTTTGATGTAACCCTAATGTCTTAGGAGCAGTGGGGGCTTCTGGTGTGGTAAGTGTTCAGAACTGTGGGTGAGAAGCAAAGGCAAGGGTGAAAACAAGTGTGGGACAAAACTAAGCCTTGAGTAACTTAATATTTATCCATGAGGTCTCAATATGTTCTTCTAAAAAATTCTCATAAAAATATTTTGCATTTTTAACCTGTCCTATGAGGCAATTTCTTTCTTTTGCTGCTGTCCTTCTTTGCATGGTCTCAAATATTTATCTATTCATAATTATCTTTTGTTCACTTTTTTCAGCTTATAAGATAACCACAGAAAGATTTCCTGTGTTCATCTGTGATTCTTTATAGCAAAGGGTGTGGGAAGATCATCTCAATCTTAGGAAAGAAAACTAGATATATCTTAAGGATATCAAGACCATAATTAGTAATCAACCGTATATTTTAAAAATTGACAAAGATTTTTAAAAAACCTTAACCAATCTCCCAAAAGCAGAAAAAGAGAAAGCAATACAGAAATAAACATTTCATATTTCCATATCTATTTCTTTTGAGGCTGATGATTTGATTTTCTGCTTACTGATCATAAAACTACTCTCTAATTTCCTAGCACAAGATAAAAGGAGATTGAGACAGGCCCCTTTCTATACTGTCCTCTAGGGCTCTGATGACAGCTCAGGGGTTTCCTGTAAAAGTCACCCTTCCCCCCTGGGGGTTACATTAGGGCACCTGTTGACACAGAAGTTCATCGTTGCCTGGGCACACAGGTGTTCTGAACACACTTCGGAAGTTTCAAGAACCCCCTGCACTGTTCTTCCTTCTTTCCCAGATCTGCTGCTGGAGATGCATCAGGTGCATTGCATGCAGGTTCCTGGCAGCAAGGGGCTGGCCATGGGCAGGGTGGAGGGCTAGAGAAGCAGAGGAGAATGCTATTCATTGCAATTTTCAGGTACAGTTGGAGCTTTGTATCTGTGTCTTCCACACTCTTGAATTCAGCCAGTTGTGGATAGAAAATATTTGAAGAAAGATGTGCCTGTACTGAGCACATACAGACTTTATCCTTGTCATTTTCCCCTAAACAAAACAGTATAACAACTTTTTACACAGTATGTACTTCATAATACATATTATAAGTGATCTATAAATTATTTAAAATCTGTGGAAGGAAATGTGCAGGGTAGGTGAGATACTACGTCATATTTATATAGAGAACTTGTGGATCCTCATACCTGCAAGGGGCCTGGAACCAATCCCAACACACACCAGGAGATGACTGTAGGCACTTGCTCTGGAGCTCTCAACTAAGTAAACCTATTCTTTCCAATTGACGTGAGTTCAGCTCTTTCCCCAAATTGTCAATGGAAAACAAAACAAACAGTCAACATGGAAACAGTTCTAAAAGTCAGTGACTTTGGGGTAAAGGGTTCCACATTGAACTCAATTTTAAATTTTTCTTTAGGGAAGTCAGTTCTCTGGATCTCTCCAATTATTGCCCTTTGTTCATGCCCGAACCCTTCTCCTGTGTTCTGATAGTATAAGTAAGACCAGACATATTTTGTTCATGACCAGAATTGGGACAAACATTGGTTTGGTTTAAATAATTTCGGAAACTGCAGATTCCGGAGGAACAATTCACAGTAACAGTGGAAACAATTAAAACTTGCTTTAAATAGTTACCCTTCTTCCCTTTTTCTTTTCCTAATAACAGAGCATTTATGGGATGAGACAAAGTAAGATCTAACATTTCCAGGGTGGATAATGCACATAAACCCCATCTCTAGTTTCAGTATATAAATGTGTTGTCTCACTGTAATTTTTATGAAGGCCTCAGCAGCTCAAGATAAGAGGTCACATTTCAGAATTGGTTAAAGAAAATTTTAAAAAAGGATGCCAAAGCAAATGCAAATACAGCTGTCTTTAGTTTGTCCTTTGGAGGTTAATCTTTGGTATTAGAAGAAGACCAAAAAAGACACCTGAAGGGAGTGTATCCTCCATGCATGGAGACATGTTTATGACTCAACTGAAGTTCCTCCGTCCCCAGCTGTCTGGAGCTTGGTCTGGACATCTGTTTTTAATGGTTTCCAGGCCTGCCAGTGGGAACATTATCACAAATGGGCTGAGTGTGAGCTGCACACGGGTAGGAGGGGGAAACAGACAGCTAATAGATGTTCCATAGAGTGCGGAGAGTTCTTCATTTACATGAACAACTCTGAGATTGTGATGCTGACCTTGCTGTAATCCAAACTCATGTGCTTTATTAAAAGGGGACCCCTCCCCCAAATTTTCTCTTCTGTGATATTTGTTTCACAAAGAACATCCGTTTTAGAATATTTTTGTTTTTGGACAAAGTAAGATTACAAAGTAAGGATAGTGTCTTTGTCCATTTTTGTTGCTCTACCAGCAAATCAGAGACCTGGTAATTTGTAAGGAAAGAAGTTTATTTTGGCTTACACTTCTGGAGGGTGGGAAGTCCAAGAGCGTGGTACCAGTGAAGGTTTTGTGCTGCTTCAATTCATATCAGAAACAAGACAGGCAAGTGGGAGCATGTGAAAGAGCCAATACACGAGGGCCAGCCAGCTATATAGCAGCCACTTTTGTGGTAACTAATCTAGTTCTATAGGAATAAACATTCCATCACAGAAGAAAGGGATCATTCCCTGTTAAGGGACCAGTCACTTCATAAAGATCTTGGATCCCCATGGTACCGCAGTGGCAATCAAATCATTTATTTTTTCTTTTTATGGTGCTAGGGATAGAACTAAGGGCTTGTGCATGTTAGGTAGCCACACCCTCAGCCCTTAAATTCCAGCATGAGTTTTGGAGGGCATAGGCCGTGTTCAAATCACAGGAGGTGGATAGGTAGGAAAGGCTGCCATCTCTATGTGCAAGACTGAGTCTCAATCTTGATAATCTTTGCAGTCTTAATCTGTTGCTGAAACATTTAATCCCATTGAAAAAGTATGTTTCAAAAACCTAGTTATATGCTCAATGAGCTTGCTTAATAGGGACCACAAAAGATGTCCATGCCATAGTCACCAGCCTGAGGAAATTTATGACCTTTACATTCAGAAAGATCATATTCACAGTGTAAATATGTTTTAGCAAGCTAAGTATAATGCATTATGATTTTTCCCCTTTGATTAGGAGAGTCTTGACAACAGACTCCTGTTTATCTATCTATACATGGGTCTTTGCCTGGTGCCTGGCACATTATAGGTAGTCAGTAAATGATCATGAATGAAGGCATGGATTAATGAATGAACTGAGAATACCTCAAAGAGACAAGGCAATGAAGTGTGGGAGGAAATCAGACTAATGGCCTGGAATGTGTGGGGATAGTGAAATAGACAGTGCTGAGCCATTGAAGTCTCCCTCAGGACAGAGAGGGAATCAGATGGAGAAGGGTAGGACTTCCTCTCAAGCCATAGGAGCATGGAAAGATGAAGAGGAGAGAATGTGAGACCATTCTAGGGGAGGGTGAGTGGACAGCAAAAGCAAAGTTATGGCTGCAGGAATGTACAGGTTGCCTCAAAGGCAAGAGAGGACCTTGGCTTGAGACAAGTAGTCTTCCTTTTGTTATTTGGTGAGCCACCATGAGATGAAATTGTGGTGAGCACAGATTGTCAGCAGAGGGATTTGAATTTTATCCCAAGGGCACTAGAAAATGAATGAAGGCTTTTGAGCTTGGGAATGCTTAGGAAGAATAATCTTATAAACTAGAAGCCCAGAAACTGGCTAGGTAAGTATTGCGGTATTTGAGGCATCACATGATAATTACTTGGAATGACTGTGGTAATGGGAATGAAAAGGAAAAAAAGGAAAAAGTGATTTCAGGACATTTTGAGGGATGTACAAAGAGTGGAACAATAGAGGAGCAAGGAAGGGACAGTGTTTCTTTAACCTCTGTTGTGTAGAATGCCCCAATTTGATTCACTTGTGTTTCCTGAATGCCCATTGTGTTCAAGACACTGCGTGTTCCAGCAGAGACACAATTGAAACTACCAAGGATCAAGTAAATACAAATGTCCTTATTGGGATATTGGCTAACTATGAGTCTTTTATGAGTCTTCTCCATGTATCAGTCACATTTATTGGCTTGTCTTATTTACTTGATTTTATTTTTAAAAGGGAAAACAAAATCTGTAAGATGGTCTTGAGCTCAGTCAGGTTTGATGGTAGCCAGGATGGTTAGTCCACCAGGGAGGGATGTGGTATACCACCTTTCATTCTTCATTCTTTGGTCAGAACCTGCTCACAGCCATCTCAACCCCATGATGTTTTTGTTCCCTAGCTGGGGCTCTTGGGACTTACTTGCTTATAAATCTGGTGCTCTTTTAGAACTTGTGGTTTGTAAAAGATTGATGGCTGGTGTCATGTCCCCTCCCTCCCCAGCCCACCCTCTGTGTTCCATAGTGGTATATAGCAGTGACACATCAGGAGCCACAGAGAGAAATGGGAGGATTTACTTGTTAACAAAGAAAATATAGCTGCTGAGTGGAAATGCCATTCAGAGCCCAGGGAACACACTGCTTGGCATTTCCTCTGAGTTCTTCATAATCTGCTTCAATTTTGGTTTTATGAGTTTTTGGTTGGGGGAGAGGCTAAAATAAATCAGTATGAGATGTGCTCCCCTCTCCAGGCCTCCTTCATTTTATCTTAAAATGCACAGACACACACACACACACACACACACACACACACACACACACCCCATAAATACGTGCCTCTAGCATTTGGTTGTCCATAACAAAAGTGGAAATTGCCCCAGAACGTGACATGATTTAAAAAACAGTTGAAAAAATTTGGATAAGGCTGAACAAAAACAAGAAAGAAGAAAGGGAGAAGAAACACTCCCCCTTAATCAAATCCTTCATTTCCCCTAGAGCAAGCAGTTCTTAATTATATTTAACAGACACAACAATGCACAAGCTGGCCCAAACAGCTAGGGGAGGCTCCACTGTGGGGCCAACAGGGTCAGAGAGGAAGGCGCAACCCGCTGGTCAGCACGTTCTCCCGGCCGATACAGGGTCCTTCTTGACGTCCACTCCTGGGCCTGTTTGGGAGCCCGACCAAGCCTCATTTCCCCCCAGCTGTATTTTTCTGTTGGTGTTCTTTTGCAACTACATATTTCAACCAGGCTTTGAGTGGGTCCTTCCAGATCTGTCATCTATTCTATTTTGCTAATGGTTGACTGTGGATAGATTGGCATTTCCGCGAGATCCCTCTGTGGTCCAGGAACCTGCTGAACTTGTCTCCAGCTGCACAACAAGCGTTTTCTTCTCTGAACCTGTCGATTAACTATAGGTTGTAAACAGAGAATAGAACAGCCTTCCACCCCCCCACGTCTTGTCCCACCCACCCACTCCCAGTTTCAGGTTCCCAATCTAATTACATCTTGTTTCCTTAGCTGTACATATGGGTCTTTTATGTTAACAAAACACGAATGTTCGCAGTGCAGGACAACCATATAAAAATAAATGTGATGGTTTACAAGATCTTTTTCGTCAAGAAGATTGAACTTTTTCTCTCCCCACCCCCATGGCACTTATCTTTATCTATTGTATGCAACTACAACCAAATCATAGAATGGAAAAAAAAGCACATTCTGTAATTTGGGTTTATTAAATTTCCCATCATCTGCCTTTTATGTTTCTTTCAACAGACATTTCATCATCCCAAGGAATCTGAAACATTTTCCCATGTAAATATGTATCTAAATCACTAAATTCTCCATTCTTGTTTCTTCTTGTGCAGTTTTTTCTTCTTTCCACTTTTCAATCTATAAAATTGCAAATAAATTAGCAATTAAACTTTAAATCACTGAACCTATTGTATTCTAGTCATTAACTGATAAATTTCTCATATATGTGCATCATTATACCTTTTTTGTCTAATAAGTTTAACATCAGGTCATACTCTGTTAAAGATGGAGTTTTTGTTTGGGTTTGTTTCTGATGGAGTTTTCACTACTAAATCTATGACTAGTAATTGTCTCTAAAATGGTGATTTTCCCCTCATTATTTCTACTGGCTTAACAGGTAGTCAAAGATGTTTTCATTTGTTGCTGTATTAAAGACCCATTATAAATTAATAACGAGAGGAGCAGCAAATTTCTCCCTAATATTTTCTCAATCTTCCACTGATTTAACACTATTCTGCACATACACCAATTCCATTAAAAAGCTCTTCCACTCCAGTGTAAACAGTGTTCTATTAATAGCAAGGACGTTGAGGCTGTGGCTTGGGCCTTAGGCTCCCATTATATTATTCAATCTATCTGTGCCTCATCCTGTATTAGTGAGGGGACATTGGGTAAGATGTTTTAACTCCGTCTTCACTGACTTTAAAAATGGCAAAGACAGTTTATAGAGATGCAGCCTAGAGTGATGGGAGAGATGCTGGAGACTCCAAATTCATTATTCAATGAAAAGTGACCTAGCTCCACAAAAGACACCAGGTCTGTGTCGCAAACCCTTCATTTGGATTTAGCTGCTTTCACCTAAATAGCTGTAACTTGTGTCTAGAGAGTCTTAACCAGGGCTACACAATACGTGGAATTCCCCATGGTGTTTTTAACCCTGATGCACGAACGGTTTGTAAAGTTGCTCAGGTGATTCCCAGGAGCAGTCAGGGTTAAGAACCAGTTCTGTGCTCAGTAATGTAGGGGAAAATTCCTGTCCTTAACTTCTTTTCTTCCCTTTGGCACCATCATAAGTTTTGGAGAAATGTGTTACGTTCAATATTAAATTTTTTAAAAAGGCTGACTGTGGTTATAACTATAAAGGTTTGTGGTGCTCCTGTCACAAAGGGGCAATAATACCCTGAGAAGGTAAAACATAATCTGGTGAAAAGAAAATTGGAAAGCTAACTTAGATGGATGGAAGCAGCTTGTCTTGTGCAGGCAGGTAGCCAGCCAGCCTTGAGCTTTCCCCGCCTGCTGCAGCTGGATGACCAGCAGTGGGTGGCACGTGGGACTGTGAGCCTCAGCTGCTCTTCCATGTTCCCTGGGGGACCATGGGGCTGGGCCCTAGGCTTTGTGTTGCCGCTGCTGGTGCAGCTTCCCTCAGCTGAGAATTAGTTGAGAGTCCCCAAGCCTGCACTCAGGTCTGTCTGTCTTGTGTTCATTGGTGCTATAGTTTGGATCTTGAATGTCCCCAGAGGCCCATATGCGAGAGTTTTGGTCACCAGCCTGTGGTGCTATTAGGAGGTGGTGGAACCCTTAGGATGTGGGAGTAAGTTAGGCTATTGGGAACGTGGGCTTCAAGGAGATTGTAGAATCCTAGTCCCTTCCTCTCTTCTCTCTCTTGTTTCCTGGCCACCATAAAGTGACCAGTTTCCTTTGCTGTGACTTATTGTGCTACCGAAAACAACAAGACCGAACAGTCGTGTACTAAAACCTCTGAAGCCATGAGACAAAGTAAACTGTTCATCCTTATAAATGGATAATCTCAGGTATTTTGTTATAGTAACAGAAAGCTGACTAACACATCATCCCATCTGGTCAGTGAGAATACTAGGCCCAGGCTGTCCCTGGTGAGGAGTTGAGAGAAGACAGATTGGCTGGTGCCCCAGCCCTTGACAGCATTTTAGAGACTTGCTGCTTTTTCATAGCAAGATGTCCAAGTGTGAGAAGCTCATTCCTAGAGAGCTTATCATGGAACTCACAGCAAAGAGAAATGCTGTATGGAGGATTAGCTTTCTCCTAGCATTTTCTGGTTCTCTTATTTAGAGTATCTTTTTTCCCCTTCTTTTCTCCTTCATTCAAATTCATTACTTCTTTTCTGATAAAAAAGAGATTTCTAACTATTAAAAACTTTGAAAACACTAGACTGAAATCTCCTCCAAAAAGAAAAAAAAAAATTCCACTGACCCAATACTAAAAAACCATCACTGATGTGACATTTTTGGAAAAACACCTAGAAAATATAGATCAAGTATACTTATAAGTTGTATACTATTTCAGATATTTGTCCTAAAAAACAGAATTTAGTGTTCAGGAAAACAGAAGTGTAGGTAGCAATTTATATGTAAAGATGTTTAATACATCATTGAATGAAGTAATTGAAAAGCAGACACAAACTAAATGGCCACATGCATCTGTATGCTAAAATATTATTCAGAACACAAGTAATTTGTGGAAGAGAATGGAAAAAATTTCAAAATGGATAAATGGAGTGTGGGCCGAAATTGTATGGTAGGATTTTATATGTGAATGGAAAGAACTGTGGGTTATCTCTGGTTTTTATTGGGTGAATTTAATTTTTTAAATTATACCTACTTTTGTTTTCCAAGTTATCTGCAATAGGAATATTATGCTATAAGAGTTGGAATATAGATGAAAAGTCGAAAGGGAATTCCTGATGCTGCTCTAGCCCCACCACTTACCGTTCAACCTTGGGCAAGTTATTGAACCTCTCTGAGCCTTTGTTTCCTTATCTGTAAAGTGTTACAGTAAGAGTACATCCACCTAATAGGATTTTCTGAGCATAACTTATTTAATCATATAAACCTTTAGGATAGTTTCAAGCACAGACTTTTTTAATAATCAGAAGGATATTTTAAATCATACAATCTGTCCCTTCCTCAATGAATGCCTTGGTAAACGTTTATGTGTGTCGTCTCTTCTCTCCCTGTTCAAAGTTATGTCCTTAGCATGGATTCTCAGAAATAGAATTCCTAAGCCCTTCAAAGCAAAATTGTTTCCAAAGCTGCTATAATTTGTTATTATGCCAGAGATACATGGCCTTGCTTGTTTTAACAAACTCTTATGGAAAATTATTATTAAAAATAGCTACATAAGAGAAAATGGCTCATACTTTTAAGTTTGTTTAATATTAAGGTTGATATTTTTATGCTTACTGTTGTTAATTTTTCTCTTTTATTAAATTATTTGTACCCTTAACCTACTTATTAATGTCTTAGTCTTTTTCTTCCTGACTTGTATAAGTTCTCCATATGGTAGCAATATTAACTATCTTGCAGACATGGCAACTCTATCTATAAATTTTTCTGACTTGTGGATTACTAGTTTTTGATTTGATGTAAAGAATTTAAATATTTTATTGTTAAATCTTTTACTTTGCACATGTTGTCATTGCTTATAATTTAACAACTTCTTGTGGGAACTTTTATTGTATTATTTTCTATTGTTAGCCCTTAAAAGCTTTTCAGTGATGTTATAGGAAACGACACTGTTTAATTTTGGAAGATAATTTTTATTAAGTGACTGACCAGAAAGCATGTGTGAGCTCACTGCATTAATCAGGTTGAATGATTTCTCAGAATTCCAGATGACCAGGCAGTAATCTCTTGGAGGGCTGCCCATTTACACCCTTATATCTTCCAAAAGTATAAAAAACATAGGTTCCTCTCAATAATCACTAGGCAGATGTTGTCCCCACACTCCTGTTGGGGGCAAACTGACTGAGGCCAGATTGTCAGATTGGGAGAGAAAGCACATGGTATACTTCCTTCAGAGTGGTTTGAAATGTTCACCTCTCACACCCACAACTGTTGCATGTGATGCTTATATAGTCCTAGCAAAAATGGGGGGGGCAAGAGTTTCAGGTAGAAGCCTGGGGAAAGGAGGACAAGGAAGTCTATATGTGATCAAGTTCTTTAGAGAAGTGAGTGGTATAATATTAAAGAGCAAAGTAGGACAAGTTGAAGAATCCAGAAACTAGAATCTTGTTCAAAACTAACACTGGGTCACTAATAGCTGTGTGTGGACTTGGGTCAGTTTGGGTTTTGGTTCTCTGTTTCTCCATTTGTTATTTCCCATGTCTCTTCCTCTAGTTGTCATTTCATTTCAAAAATATTTAGAATTCCTCCTGTTAAGTGTTAGTAAATGCATGTTAGAAAGGAGTCCTGGCCAAAACAAATGTTTATTACAACCAAAAGTCACTTGCTCCATCAGTGCTTAGGGACTGGCCTCTCACCTGGCATGTTAGCATGAACAAAGGCAGTTTCTTTGAGTGTTAGTTCTGTGTCTTGCTCTGCAATGAGATGCTTTACTGCTTTAATCTCTTTTTTGGCTGTTGTTTACTAAACTGTATGAGCAAAATTGATCTCAAGTATTTTATAGCAACAGCAATCCATTGCAAAAAAATAGTCTAGAAAAAAATACATTTTTGTCTTTAAATACTCTTCTCCCAACACCCCTACGCGTCCCTTTGACAACGCTTTTGTGGGATATACCATTGACACCCAGCCCATCAGAAATGAATGGAAGCTGACAATGTTTTTTAGCCCAAATTGTAAAGGCTCTTTTCTGGCTATTCATGTCAAAACTAGAGTTTACATAACCACCTAGCATGGTTTCTGGTTATGTAAAATGTGACTGAATATCTGAATCCTGAATCAAAAGCTTCCTCCACATGAATGGTTTAGTTAGGAGGGGGGAAAAACCCAAGACTAAACTGTGCCAATGAAAGCATGGATCACTTCACATTCTGCTTTGTGAAAGAGCAGAAAGTGAAGACAAATGAAGAATATGTACAGGGCACATCAGAACATCAGGTCAGTGGAAAAAATAAGCTTGGAAAATGGGAGAGAGAGAAGACAGTGATTCAAAGGAAGGTCATGAGGACCTGGCAAGCTTTCAAGCGCAGTTGAATACCAGGGGAAGAGAGATGCTTGACTTGGGGACAAACAACTCAAAAGCTCATAAGTTCAGTTAGCTCAAGTGTTTGTTGAGCATTTACTACATGCGAATACACCTGCCTGGGCCCCAGTTCTGGGTAAGGGAAGAGTGTGAAGAAAAACATGTTTTCCTCCTTGACTTCAAAGAGCTTATATAAGGTTGACAACACAAAGCCTTTACAGAGGATAAGAAATCATGGGGATGGGGGAATTGAAAAGTGTGATTGCTCGTGGAAAATAAATGGTGCGGACTAGCTCCAAATAGGAGAATATCCAAGAATAGGAGACACGGAGCCTCCATCTGGATCTGAGATAGGCACTGAAATCATAAGGATGATGTGGGTCAATAGGGAGAAGAAGCAGGTTGTCCCAAGAGACTAGAGCCTGGGCAGAAATGTAAAGATGGGGACAAACAGAGCAAGTGGGTGCATGGCCAGAAGAATGGCTTGGCGGGGGCCAGGGTTATGTTTTGTGGCCAGATCAAGGATGGTGCTGGGTGACAGAATGAAGGGTTTGGTGACAGAAACCAGAGGTCAGAGATGTCATGACACATGTCCGCATAAGAGAGTAATGTTTGTTGAATTTTCAATAAATCCCTTCAAAATTGAGTGAAATAGTGGCATATAAAAAGATGATGCTTATGATAATAAAAAAAGGAGCAATGAATGCAATCAACAGCAAGTGATTAACTTCTTTGGGCCTCAGTCTTCTCATCAGCAAAGTGGGGCTAATAATTTATAGGGTTGTTAAAACAACAAAACTGGCTTAATAGATACATGCACTTATAAAATGTAATGCAAATGTAAGTTATTAGGGTAGTGCTATGGAAAATGTAAAAGGTAATGGTTTTGAAATGATATAATTGTGGGAAAAATTTCTTCCTCTTTTGCTTGCTAATCTTTTGTCTTTGGAAAAATTATTTAATTCCCTTAAGCCTCAGTTTTAACATTTTTAAGTTGGGGGTAATAATATCTATCTGCAGGGTAGTGGAGACTACAGCAAACATATAAAAAGTGCCCAGCATGAAATGAGTCCTTAACAGAGATCACACTTGTTGGAGTTAAGCCCTGGACTTGGGAGCTGGCTTTTTATAAGGAATATGTGTCTACTGGTATATCAGTCAGTGCTCATTAGAGAAGCAGATTGTATATATCTCATATATACGGATTTGCAAGGTAGGCTTAACAGTGGTCGTTTGCAGAGTCAGGTGTGGAAGAGTGCAGAAGGGCTGTCTGCACACTGGAGATCCAGTCAAGGTCAAAGGCGTGGAGCTCCTGCAGAGTCTGTGCTACAAGGCTGAAGAGTCTGCCCTGGAAGCCAGGAGACAGATGTCCAAGGCAACGGCAGAGACTGGAGCTGCTCTGAAGAAACGGAAGTGAGACTTCCTTCTTTTCCTTTTTATTCCAGTCAGGTTACAAGCCTATTGGTTGGTGCCACTCACACCTGGGGTGGGTCTTCCCTCTGAAGTAAGTCCATCATCCAGACACACCCAGGACTGTACCAAGCCAATCAGCTGGACGTTTTTTACTTAGGTTGGCACCACAGTTAACTATCTTAACTGGCCTTGTAGGGAAGGATGGGAGTTGAACAGAGGTTAGATGCACTGTTGGAGATGGTGGGGTTTAAGTGGAGAGTGTGTCTCCTAAACAACTGGACAAGGGAAGGAAGGACAGCAGGGGTGGCCAGAGCACAGGTGACTCCATAATTTTTAAATGGAAGGAGTATGAGCTGCAATTTCATTGGAAAAAGGGACAGTGAAGTTGAAGTTGTACATGAAGATATTTGAAGCCTTGAAGTTGCTGTCGTGTAGAAATCAGGTTGATTTGACTTTGGTGAATACTTTGTGTGTGGGGGTCAAGCTTGAGAAGCTGGTGAAGATTATGGGAACTCTCAATCCTTGAAGAGACACCCCTTGGCTCCGACGTCTGCCCACAATGGAAAGGTACAAATAATATAAGACTTTTTTGTTATTGGGAGTATACAGTGTGCCAAATATCAAAGTAATTCATGGATATGGCAAAAATCCAAATGGTACCTAAGAGGCTGATCCCCTAAGCTTTTTGCTTCTTTGCCCCCTTTATTCATTCTCCCTTCATGTGCTCTATTAAGATACTTCTGCATTCTCTTCTCCTTCTGGTAGTTTTTTCAGATGTCTGTTAGTTAGATATTAGGTCCTGTGAATTACTTTTCTAGTCTCTTATTAGTCTTATCATGTGTCCACTCTGGGAGTTTCTTGACTTTATTTTAGAAGCCTTAGATTTTTTAAAATTTCAGCAATTATACTTTTAATCCCTCCCTCAAACCATTTCTTGAGGTCTACTGGTTGCTTTTTCACAGCTTCTCATCCTTATTTTCTAGATGTAATAGTGTCTTAGATCTTTCCTTGTAGTAATTGGATTATTTAAAAATATCTTTTCTGCTTTTAGAATTTTGTCTGTTTCTTCCGCATTACTTATTTTGCTTTGTTCATTTGGCCTTATTTTTTTTGGGGGGGAGCTGGTGCTGCTGCTTGTAGTCTTTCTAGACCTTGTGGTCCTTAGTTGTTGTTTTCATTTAAGAAATAAAAGCTCTGAGTGGGTGGCTTGGGCTTCTTCCATCATGTGGCCATGCATGGCTCCCACTGGGAACCTTGCATATCTTACCTATGGGAAAGTCTTACCCAGCGACGTCAGTCCTACCCATGGGAGAAGCACTGTTTCCTCAGGTAATTTCACTGGTGACTTTTCAGAAGTGTTAATAATGAACTCCAAATAAAAGTTTCTCCCTGGAAACAATAGTGGGAACACGAAAGTATGACAAGGCTTTGGACTGGTGCTGGTGTTCAGGTTAGAGAGACCCCCTTGATCCCTTCTTTCTCACCCCTGCCTGGGTAGAATCTACTGACTGAGCCGAGAGTTGTTTTTAAGGTTTGAGATTCTTCTAGGCAGACTCTGTTCTAATCCTTTTCTCCTCCCTTAAAGGGAGTGGCTTCCTGAGCCTTTTTCTTTTGTATGCCTGCCCCATTCACATTCTAGGTTCCAGAAATAGGCTGTCTTCCTGTTCTCTTCACTTTTATAGTAGGTTCCTTTTTGTACCTCTATATCTTTATTCAGAGTTCCTTAGGAGGGACCCATGGCAGATCCATTTTCATGGTCTGGATTTTGAGCTGGAAGTGCAACAGGAAATATTTGACATCCCAAGCTGCAACTTTGCCAAGCAGGTATCCTTTCTATCTCATAGATGAAGATACAGGGATGTGTATGATTAAGTAACTAATCCCCAGGTTGCACAGCTAGCAAATAGCTAGGTTGACCCTTAGATCAGTCACAATGCTTCTACATACTCTTATTTCTCTCCCAGTGGGCAGATTTATGGAAATTATTCTCTCAAAATCTGTTGGGTTTTAAAACTTGCTGTTGCAATTATTGGAAGATAGGCCTGGGTCTTGAGAGAGATGTATGTGTGTGTGTGCGTGTGTGTGTGTGTGGGGCTCTGGCTCCTTCAGGCTTCTGGAGTTTAATCCAGAGTTCTAGTCCTGTAGACTAGATGTTATGGTATCTACTCAGCCTTCAGCCCATTTTAAACTCTTCTTTTTATAATCTTAAAACAAGAAGTTTTGACAATTTAGATATAAATGTTTATTTCACATAGAACATTCCAGAGTTCTCTTGAGTTTTACTGCAGGTTTAAAGAATTTAATTGTTGATTTACAAGAGAAGCCAAGTCATTTCTCTTACTTCCATGCAAAAGCCAAGCTGGAGCCAAAAGAAACGTATAGGAATATAGAGGAAGCTCTATTTCTTGATATTCAAAAGCATTTGTTACTCACTTACGTGTGTAAGGTTCCATATGCCTGAAGGTCTCACACTTCTTGGGAAAGTGTGTTGGTGGATTTTCCATTGAGCTAATGAAACTTAAGCTTCAGGGCTCCTCACTTATATGATCTACTTTCAAAATTTTGTATTTGAAAAGTGGAACCTAAATGATATACACTTCAGGCCCTATAAAACCGAGATCTTCCTACAGTTGGTAAGAGGGTGATGTGTCAAGGATGGAGAGACAATATCAGATTTTTTTGTGGTGTGGTGGTTCAATAGGGGACAGCATGACAGGAAACAGGATGTGACAGTTATCTGGTGAGTGATCCGTGAAGCAAGTCAAATAATTCAGATGAAATGTCCATTTCTCTCTTGCTTTGCCCAACTTGACTTGGTTTGTTGTGGACAGGTTTGTATTGAAGCTGGTAGGCTGTTCATACCAGGGAAGGACTGAGAGGTGGTCACGAGGAGTTTCTCACTTCATTTTTGGGCAACAGGCTTAAAGCTAAAGACTAGGCTGAACAGTTTAAGTTGGAAACATAAACTAACAATTCTTTGCATTTAGTTGATCTTAGATTTGTGGGAATAGTTTAGCTGAAATATGGTAGGATGTTTTCTCTTGGTAGATTACAAATTTCAAAAATATTTCATGCATCTGAATTTTCTAAATGAATTCCTGCTTACAGTGAGGCCGAGAGAACACATTGCACTCAGGAAATTCCAGTCAGTTGAAAACAAATCCTTAGGGGACTTGCTAGAAAATTGGAAAAAGGGCAAGGTACATCAACATATGTATTAGAATTTGCAAAATTATCAAGCCCCTTTTCTACAATGTTATATGATAACAAACAAGGCAAATATGAACATAAAGACAGTAGGCTTTGCCTTAAGCCATGCATACTGAACAAAAATTGTTTTTTACAATGTTTCTGTAGGTAAACCACCCAACATAAAGTCAAGTATTAAGATTTTAAGACAATGGTTCAGGGTTACTTTTACACAGTGCTTGGGTCATTATGGCTGTGCAAATCATCAGCTACCATGAGACATTCTCCACCATTGTCATTGTTTTGGCTAGTACTCTTTTGGTTACAAGTGACCAAAAAAAGAGCCCAAATAAGCTTTGGTGTAAAAGTACTTTACTGGTCCCATAATTGAAGAGTACAAGACTGCAGACTCAGATGGATTTAGCAGCTCAAACAGCATCATTAGGGTGAATTTTCTGTATTTTATCTCATGGTCTTTTCCATGTGTGCGTGTTAGCAGGGGCTTCCCTAGCGCAAGATTATTCACAGAGGTACCAAGAACAGGAGGTGGTCTGAAACCATTTAGAAAAAGTTTTATATTAGGACTTCATGTAATGGTCGTAGAAGATAAACTAGACTCAGCAGAAAGAATGTATTGGCTCACATAAATGGAAAGCTGTAGAAACTGTGATGTTGGTTGCTGTTTGCTCATATAGTGTCCAGAAGATTCGTTTCTTGGCCATGCTCTCTGTGGCTGTCAGCAGCGTTCACCAGCCGACTCCTCTTGTTGGGGCAAGATGGCTGCAGCAAGCTGTGCCCCATATCAGCCCTTATGGAGTCCAGAGGAGAGAGGGAACTTGTCTTCTACCATATTCCTGTTACTCTTGCATGCTCCATTTGTCCAGAAAGATGGCTGCCTGGACTGGAGCAGGACCAGCATGCTCTAGTGCTGGAGCTGAGCACACCTGTAGAGACAAGGCCAGGGACACCGCCCAGGTGAGAACAGGGCTCTGTAACTAGAAGAGGATGTGGCTCTCAGGCAGCAAATGACAATGTCTGCTGTACAACAAATGCCCATGCACAAGTTATGCTTTGTTAGGGATTAGAACACCAACAGAGGAAAAAAGGCAAAGAGAAGGTGTAAGAGTCAGGGTTCTTCAGAGAAACAGTAAGAAGATTTTTCAACTTTACATTTATGCAAAAGTCAAGCAGTAGAAACTGTGTCTTAAATTTTGATCTTCCCCTGGGCTAGTGATATGTGTTATAATCCTCTCTTGCAATACCGGGTAGCAGCAGCAAGCTGCAGCCTCCTCTCAGCTGTACAGTCACAAGGGTGCAAGGGGAAACATCCCATACCAGAAGGGTATTGTGCTGCTAAGCTGGAATGTGCCATAGATAGATGTATTAAGTGCACTTTCAAGTTGTGATATTTTCAACTTCTGTTGTGTGTATCAGCTGATCCTCTTGTAAATTGAGAAGCATCTGTGTATATCTGTATAAATAAGAATGAGCTTTATTGTAAGGAATCAGCTTATGTGATTATAGAGGCTGAGATATCCCATGATCTGCTGTCTGCAAACCAAAGACCCAGGAAACTTGGTGTAATTCAGTCCATATCCAAAGACCTGAGAAACAGGAGTCCTGGTTCGAGGGTAAAAGACTGATGTCTCAATGTAAGCAGTCTAGCAGCAAGAGAGAGAGAGAGAGAGAGAGAGAGAGAGAGAGGAGAGAGAGGGCGCCCTCCTGGGTACATTGGCAGGGCTATCTGCTTTACTCAGTCCACTAATTCAAATCCTACTTCATCTAAAGAAATCCTTATACACTCACTCAGAGTACAGTAATGTTTGGCCAGATATGTGGGCACCCTCTGGCCCAGTTAAATTGACACATAAAATTAACCACTGAAGAAGGGGAAGAGAAAAAAGGAAAAAAATCACTGTCATTTGTAAAGTGCTAACTATACTAAGCATGGGCCAGGCTTTCTTAAATTTTCCCAACAACTCTGCTATTAGATGAGATGAAACTTCATGTCCAAGAGCTCATAGTAACAAGTAAAGGAATCAATATTCAGATGCAGGGCTGCCTATCCCCAAGCCCACCAGTGATTCTTTGCTGAAGTAAGAGCATAAAAACCTTGATTTGATTGTACAAAGAGAGGTGTTTCTTAGATATGGATATATCACTGTGCCAGTGGTTCTCAAAGCCTGCCTTTCAGGGCATCTGTAAAGCACTCTTCGTCTAGCTACATCTGTGTATAGTTGAATTTTCTTTAGATATTTCAACCAAATCACCCTTTACAATAGATTAAATGGTCAAGCAGATATGACAGTTTGGTTGTCTCCTGTTAAGCCAGGCATAAAATAGATTTGCAAAAAATATAGGACAGTGACACATTTCTCTGTAGTTTTCTTTGGTTTTGGAAAATAGTTTTATAAAAATGTAAAATTTAAGTTATTTGTGCTAATATGTAATGGATTTAATATAGTTATTTTATGTGACTGAACACATAAAAATTAACAATTTCTATTTTAATTTCTAGTATGGTAAATTTCTACAGGTGTAACCCCCCTAAACGAAAGCTCTTGGGGATTCTCACTAAATGTTGAGAGTATGAAGGGAAACCAAGCAGTTTGAGAACTTTAGTACATACAGGTGCCCAGTCTCAAAAACTAATCTTCAAGTAGAAGTTTTCCGATATTTGACCTTCTCCTTGAGTTCTTCTGCATAGACTTTGCTTTACAAACAACTGAATTTCTGTTTTTTAAAGATGGGAAAGGTCTATTCTCCAAGGTAACAATAGCCTGGAAAAGTAGAGCATGGATTCTTGATAGCCCTTTATTAGTCATTGGGTTCAAGTGACTTTCCCACCCAAGTTTACTTTGAAAAAGGATGGGAACACTTGATTTGCACTTTGGGAATGGAGTTACCGAGACATGGCGCCCAGAGAGTAGTCCGAGAGCATCCCGTGCACTGGTGGAACCGCATGGTCACAGAGGGAAATGTCACGTGGAAAACAAGCGAATAGGGGGAAAGGAAGAGTTAATGTCCACGATGAAACTGATGACTATAATAACAGTGTGTCTTGAAATTGTGTTTAATTTTTCAACTTCACTCTGTTCTGCTCAGCCTTTGCCAGAGGGCATTACGAAGGGGGAAAGCAGAAGCACATAGAAAGAATAGGAGGCTGAAAACTATGAAATCCACAAATGAGTATGAGTTTTCCCAAATAATCAAGAATTGTGAGTATTTCTTTATCTGTAAGCCTGGAAGATGCTTAGACTATTTTGTGAAAGCTCTACATCATGGTAGAAGCTCTTTTAAAATTTCTTAATCAATAGTGTTATTTTCCAGCTTAGCAATTTAAAATTATGAAGAATGGCTTAGCCTTCAAAGCAGATTCCAGATTAAGTAGTCATGCAAAGTGCTGCGTGTTTCATTATCGAAGAAACTGAACTACTTGTTAGTTTTCAGACTGAGTGAAGCCCCTTTCACGTGTTTTTTTCAGGAAAAGGCAAAATCTCCTTCTGTTTTCAGGTTTGCATCTGTGGCAACTCACATTAAATTTTTGGAATTCTGAACAAAAAGTCCGAAGTTTGAAACATAGGAAGCAGAGTCTCAGTGGGTTTGGCTGCTGGAGAGACTCTTAACAGGCTGCAGGTATGAACCAATCGCGTGCCCTGGGGATCTTGACAGCTAGGTTGTTGAAACTGAAAGAAAGGCTTAGGGAGTGGGACCTGTACTCCTTGGTCTCAGGATAAAAGTAGCCTGGAGGATTTGGAAGGAGATTGATGAAGGCCTGGAGGAAGCAGGATGACTTGAATCTACAACACTCAATGTTATAGAAGTACGATATATTTTAGGGACAGTTTGTGTTCGGTGAAAAGAGTTCAGGAAGAGTCACTGACTGTATTTCATCTCTAAAATTGTCCTTATAATTTAATACCCATGTAGAATTCAATTTTATTTCACATTATATAGAACATTACTGTTTTCAACACTGTTTGAAGATATTGTGAGACACAAAATATGAATTCCATAACCTTGGCTTGTAAGGAATCAGAAGGAAAAAGAAATGTAAGCAAATATTTACCATCCAGGACAGGGTGTGGTTAATACTGAATTAAAATTCAAAGTGCTTTGAGATTGCAGGAAAAAGAGTTTGATATCAATTATGAGATTCAGTAAGGTTTTAAAGGTACTTCATGTTTGAATAGGATCTTATAATGGATGAGTTTTTGAATGAAAAAATGGAAGGGATTTCCGACCTAAAGAGCAGTTTAACAGTGAGTAGGTATAGTGATTGGGGCACATGATATTGTTGGACATTTTGGATAATTTGAAAGAGCCTCATATAACACCAGCTGCAGTTAGGATGACAGCTTTACTTGCAATAAGGGGTGGCCCTAGGGAGATGTGTTGTGTCATGCAGCCTTGCTTCTAGTGGCCAGGGTGGTTGGACCAGAGAGGGGCAGTTGATGTAGAAGCAGCAGATCCATATGTGGCCTGTGTCCTGGCCTGAAAAGAACTGCTCACACCTGAGGTAGCTGGGTTGATCAGAGGTTTGATTCTGGGAAATTGCAATTAATTCTCCGTGGGTTCTGGCTCTGTGGTTTCCATCAACAGGTTCAACCAAAAATGGACTGAAACTATTTGAAAAATGTTGCATCTACACTAAACTTGTACACTTGCCATTATTCCTTTAAACAATACAGTATAGTAACTGTGTACATAGGACATGTATAATTTCTGTACAGATACTTTCTGTACATCATTTTATAGAAGGAACATGAGCATCCTTGGAGTTTAGTATCTGTAGAGGTCCTGGAACCAATCCTCTGTGGACACAGGGATGATGGTACATGGTGAAGTAGAGAAAGCATTGGCACTTATGTTTGGAAAGTAAAGCTGAGAGAATATATGCACCAGGATAAACCATGAGGTAGAGGGGAGAATTGAGAAAGAGATGTGGTGAAGAAGTTGAGGTTATGAAGAATCAGGAACTATACAGCAGGAAAAAGTACAAGTCATAGAACACAAGGGAACTAAATGGTACCAGCAGTAGGTAGTCATTATAAAGCTATGCCACATTTAGAGACTGACCCTGATAAGATTTGGAGCTGCCTTAGATTCAGAGATACTTTATAATTCCAGTTCTACAAGGCTTGATGGAGTCATGGTTCCTATTCTGATCTCCATGGAACATTTTCCTTTCTTCTTGCATTTCACATGTGTACTGTAAAAGTTAATTATGTGTGCTGGGCTAAGTAAACCCAAAAAGAGCTCAACTAAGATATCTTATGTGGCTGGAACAGGAGGACAGGTAGATGGGCGTGAATAAAAGTGGAAAGTTAAGTTGGTGCCAGTTCATGGTGGTCAAGGCATTCTGTATACCCTGAGTGGTTTTGTCTGTTTCTCTGGCAGGTATTTTTCACTTAGAGAGGTATGAAACAAAGTACTCAATGCCAGAGAATTTATGGTGCAGAACTAGGTGGAGAGAATACAGACACATTAGTAGCTGTCATTGATTGATATACAGTATACTGGATCTATCAAAGATGTTTTCATCCTGTGAAGGGGAGGGAGCTGTCTAGGAAGGCATCCCAGAAGAGATGGCATGCTAAGGACTTTGTGTATTATTGTGATTCCATGAAAGCCTGAAAACAATGTGATAGATAAATGTTACAGAAAGGTGAGTCTAGCATAAGGATGTTTGGATGAAAGAGAAACTTATATGCTAGGGGACTAGTCTCAGTGGCTGGCAAGAGTTCAGTAGGGAAGAGTTACGGCCCTTTCATCTCATAATTGTGTGAACCCAGGCCATGCCTTGTTCCAGTGAAAAGCATCTGGCCTATTGAGATAGTGTGTAGTTTGAATTTAAATAACTAATGGAAAACTCAGGAGACTGTAACAGCAAAACAGCAGAACTAGCCTTACCCAGAGAAAAACTAGTGTGTCCCCATGGGATGTTTTTAGACCTATATGGACGGCTGGGAAAACTTCCTGCCTGGAACTATCAGCTTCACTAATTTGCTGTGGGTGCCTCAAATCCTTTCAGTGGTCATCTCCTCCTTTGTGGTCGGCACTGCTTTCTCCAGGTAGTAGTCATGATGGTGGTGGTGCTGGTGGGATCTATTGCAAAGAGGTTAAGTTAGTACAATACAGTTGTCCCTTGGAAGCTGTGGGGGATTATTTATTGGCTCTCCCATGGGTAACAAAATCCATAAATGTTCAGGTCTTTTGTGTAAAATGGCATACTATTTTTACAAAGCATATGTGTATCTTCTGATATACTTGAAACCATCTGTAGGTGACATAATACCTAATACCATATAAATATTATATAAGTAGTCATTATACCATATTGCATAGGAGATAATGACAAGAAAAAAGTCTATATGTGTTCAGTACAGGTGCAACCACCATAAACCTAACTGCATAGGATACAAATGAAACATGAGGTTAACAGTGCTCAAATACTGATACTAGAGAAAGTTTTAGGACCTATGAGAAGGCAGAAGGCTATAGCAGGGTACATTTGCATACATTCATGCATATATTCACTGCATTTGTATATATTCATGGATTCATTGTGGTGCTTGTTGTGGAAAATTTAAGTTTTGCTTTTTTGGAACTAGCTGGATTATTTTCTAAATATTTTCTACCTGTGGTTGGTTGAATCCATGGTGGAGAACCCCTGAATACTGAGGGCCATCTATGCACATGCTACTTGTCAAGATGATTAGTTCCAAATGATGGAAAACCCTGCTCAAACTGGCTTCATTGGAAGCCTGCATCGTTGGAGCCAGGTCCTGGAGTGATATCAGGCAGGCACACCTCTGTCTCCTGAGTTGGTCTCCCTCTTTGCTGACTTCACTTAGGCTATGACCCCTCAGGCAGGAAAGCAGCACTCTCTTAGAGGCCCTGGGTACAGCCTGGAGGGAACCACTCCCTTGGCTGGCGTTGCTCCTGTTCCCATCCCCCACCATCCACCGAGGTCCAAATGGAACTTGTGGCCCAAGACGCCAAGTCATGGTCAACCCTGGATGCTAAGGATGGAGTCAGTTCCATCTCAACCACAGGCAGAGTGAGAAAGGGATGCTTTGCTGAAGAAAACAAGGCTGTCACCCCAAGAAAAAAGAAGAGACCCAGAACAAACAAAAGAACAGATTGCACTGTAGCACTATTTGAGTGCAAATGTGGGAACTGGATTGTCCTTCAGGATAGTGGATGCTAAGGGCCTGGGAAACACTGGGTCCTGCTAAAGAAACCTGAGAGGGAAACTGCAGTCACAGGAAGGAGAAGGTAGCGCTGGCAAAGGCCTACATCACAGCTTTGCCTCAGGCCAGCAAAGCTGGCTGAATCTCTGAGAATTACCATAACTGTGGGAAAAGAACACCCATAAAAGTCCACAGGTACAATTAAAAATACCAAGCAAATGGAACACTCTACAGAACACATCAGCTGCTTGATGAGGCATGACATTATTCCCAAGAAATAAAACTCCATTCTTGATTTAAAATTTTTTTTTTTCTGTTGATTATAGATACCACCTATGTTCTTGAAGCAAGTGTGGTTTTATATTAAAAAGGGCACTAATTTTTACTCTTGGAGATTATTCATTGTTTTGTTTTTAGTTGTACCTTAATTTTTTTCTTGTACCTTAATTTGTTTCCTCATTTCATCACCTGTTTTTGTTCTCAGTTTGTTGGGAGTTTGGGAAATAGAATGTAACGTGGTGGGATCTGGTACTTGTTAATGCTGTTTACATTCGCTGATGTTCGCTGATGAGGAAGCCTAGCCATACCAGTCCCACCAGGGGCAGGTCGCAGAAGAACCCCACCAGCTTCCCACCCCCACCCCAGCCAAGCCCATGGATATGCCGGGGGCCTTTTCCAGGGCTCATGGTGGGTAGAGCTGGGAGGTAGAAGAACTTGCACACACTCTCTTACTACTATTAGAAAATGTTCTATTAGACCCTCACTGGCTTGGGAACCTTCCATTTTGTCACCAGACCCTGGATACTGACAGTTGTGTTCTCAAAGCATTTCCTCTAAGCAACGTGTCCTTGGGTGCCCTACTGCCCACAGGTGATATGTGGTTTCTCGTTGTAGTTGTGCTGTTGGCTACTGGCCACGCTTTTTCTTGGTGGTAACTGCTTTCTACCTAGAGATCAGACCCTCAGCTCCAGCTCTGGAGCGCTCAATTTCATATTTTCTCTGACTTCTAACACCAATAATCATCTGTAGAGATCTGTACTATCTAATACAGTAGCCAGCAGCCACTTGTGGCTATGAGATATAATGCAAATGTAACATACACCCCAGATTTCAGAGACTTAATATGCTGTGGACTGAATTATGTCCCTCTGAAATTTATGTACTGAAGACCAAACTCCAATGTGACAGTATTTGGAATGAAGAAGTAATTATGGTTACATGAAGTCATGAGGGTTGGGATCCTGATAGGATTAGTGTGTGTATAAGAAGACATATGAAGAAGGCAGTTGTTGGCCCCCCAGGAAGAGACCCCTCATGAGAATCTGACCATGTTTTTTGTTTCTCTTTCATTTCATTCTTATAAAAAGGGGCTACTAGAAAAATTTAAAATTATATATGTGGCTTGCATTTCATTTCCATAGGACCTCAGTGACTTAGATACTGAGGATATTATTAAATAGTTGGATCTGGAATGTCTCCAAAGGCCAATGCGTTGAAGGCTTTGTCCTCAGCCTATGGCATTTCTGCAAGGTAGTAACATCTTTGGGAAATGGGGCTTAGAGGAAGTGAGAACAATGGGGTTGTGCCCTCTCAGGGGACAGTGGTATTCCAGCCCTTTCCTTTTCTCTCTCTCTGCTTCCCAGCCACCATGAGGTGAGCAGCTTCCTCTGCTAATGTGCTTTCACCATGATGTGCTGCTTCCCCACAGTCCCAGAAGCAATGGCCAAATTGACCGTAGATTGAAACCTTGGAAACTGTACCCTAAAATAAATCTTTTCTCCTTATAAGTTGATTATTGTAGGTATTTTTTCACAGTGACCAAAGGTTGAATAATACACTCTATCCGGTACTGCATAATCCCTCTTGAAGGGGAATCTCTCAACTCTCTTCTTTATGCAGTTTTCAATTTCTTTCCTTCTATAGCTAGTACATTAAAATAAAGGAAAAGAAAACTAAACAAATACATAAAAACCAAAACAACATGAGCAAAACCAAACTTGCTGTATTTCTTAGTGATTTTATTTTTGAGGATTGAAGAGATCTCTGTCCTCCTGATATCTTTCTTATTTCTTGCACATTGAAGCCAACATTGAAATAAATGTTAATGTTCATGATATAGAATGACAAGTCACCTGGGAGAAGCCAACTTGAAGAAAGGGAAATTTCTGCATTCTCAGCCCTGAGCCTTTGGTTGTGGCAGGGAAGGCTAATGAAATGAGGCAGAAGGTTTCTGATTTTCTTTTCAATGGGCCACAGCCCAGCTCAGCTTTGGGAGGGTCATGATGTTTGAAATTTGGAAGGTTTTTATTAGTGGTGTTGGATGCGTCCTTGGCAACACCTAATATACTCTTAGTAGACTACTAATATACTAATATACTCTTAGTAGACCCAGAAAATTGGGGATTCATAGCTCATGTCACCTGGGGAGGGACTGAGATATCTTTCCAACAGGAAGCAAAATATAAAATGATTTGGACGTGTTGGGCATCCACATGCTTTGGACAAGTCTACATTTAGTAAGGAAGCTTCTGTAGCACGTTTTCCTGTTGGAATTCATGGTCTTTACTCCAAGCCTTGCTGTTTGCTCTGAAATACAATCTCCTTAGTGTAGCCTTTACTTTTCTCAAATGTTACTCTTGGCACAAATATTGCTGGTTGTTTATCTTGTACTGACAGGCTCATTTAGTTGATCTTTTTGGAAGTTTCCTGCCAAATACCAAGTTTGAATAACTGTAGTTAGCCTGTCAGTCATTTTTCCCAGTAACAATGATGTTCTATGAAGATAGTGACTAATTCTGCTTATACCTCAAATGATGACACATGACAAACACTGTTTTTTGGTATACAGGAAAAGTACATTATGTGTTACTCCTATTTTGTCACAGAATATTTAAAAAATGTATTTGCAAGTGTTCAGATTTAATGAGCTCAGTTTGACTGCTTCATCAAGGTCATTGGTAAAACTGGCTCCCTGCTGTGAGTGGCTGGTTGTGGAGAACACAGTGACTGCTAGTTCAGTTTGCTGTTATATTTTGCTTCATACTGAGGTACCAGTAGTTTTACACATTGCTTTTGCACCATTAGTAAAAATGACAATGTAGTGAAAAATGCAAGGAACATCTTGGTTTTATTATGAAAATAGTTTTGAACACCAAAACCTTTAAAGGGCCTCAGAAATCCCAAGTGGTCCATGCATAACACTTTTAATAGTGTTTCTCAAAAGTGTATTACAAAAGGGAGGTATTATCATTCTCCTTCTAAAAATTAAGAATAATGTTGAGACAAATAACTGTTGGAAATGCTGAAGCAGACTCCAGAACACCTGGTTGAAGAGTCTATTTAGGGAATTCACACATTTATTGCAAGACTGGACTCAACAGTCATGATGGTGGCTTTCAGTTTTATGGTATTTGTGTTGAGTGGTGATTCCCAAGGGCTTTTTGGGCATTATGAGCCAGTATTCTTCCTAGTTATGATGGAAGAATAGGGATGACTATTTAGGACACCTGAATGACTGAAACTCTTTTGTTTTTCGCTATTGATGAGGAATCTAGTAAGTCCTCCAGCCTTGAAGTCTGAATTAGCCTCCGTGGTTGAGAATAGCTGCAGTTAGCGTGGCAGTGGACTCCCGAGTTGCTCACAGTCATAGGCTGATGCGGAGTGTTCAGCTGGGCCTAATTCTCTCGCTTGGATTGAGATGTTGGCTCCACCAAAACACAAGAAAGAGAAGCGAAGGCTTCTGCATCCATACATGGTTCCAAGAAGACATTTGTTTTCTCACAATATTTTTATTTTTGTTAAATTCTTTTATTGGTACATTGTAGGTATACAACACAATTACATTTCTCATTGGAAATTTTACCTTTACATAATGGATCTTGGTTCTTATTTTTTCCCCATTCCTAGCCCTCCTTTCATGCCCTCCACCCGTCCCTATTTACAAAGACTTTATTTCCATTTTTTTCATTTCTCATCATTTTTCCTTTCCCTTCTTTCCTTTCCCCTGCCCGTCCACTGCCCCTACCCCTTTGGACCTTTTCTTCCTATTTTGCATTATCGATTATTCATTCTAATCATTGGTACATTTTAGGTATACAATATAATGACATTCATCATTGGAAATTTGCACCTTTATATAACCTCTCTTGGTTCTTATTTTTCACTGTTGCCCAGCCCTCCCTTCAACACCTCCATTCCTCCCTATTTACAAAGATTTTGTTCCTATTTTTCCATTTTCTCATATTAATCCCATTCCCTTCTATCTTTTCCCCTAGCCCTCCCACTTTCTTCCCCTTTGCCCCTTTTCTTCCTATTTCACATTATCTATTATACATTTTAGTCCTAATTTACACTTTCAGTTTCTCATACCAGAGAAACTATTCAGAATTTATACATGTGCATCATATTTATTTCACTTAAGAGTATCACCTCAATGTGCATTCATTTAGCTATAAATGTCTCTAATTTCTCATTTTTTTATGGCTGAGTAGTACTCCATTTTATTTAAAAACTACATTTTCTTTATCCAGTCTCCAGTTGATGGGCATTTGGGCTGTTTCCAAGTTTTAGCTATCACAAACTGTGCTGCTATGAACATGGGTGCACATATATCACTGTGGTATGATTCTTTTAATTCTTTGGGGAAGATCCCCAGCAGTGGAATAGCTGGGTCAAATGGGACTTCCAGTCCTAGTTCTTTGAGGTATCTCCATACTGATTTCCACAGTGGTTGCCCCAGTCTACACTCCCACCAGCAGTGGAGCAGGGTTCCTCTTTCCCCACAGCCCTGCCAGCATTTGTTATTGGTTGATTTCATGATGGCAGCCATTCTTTCTGGAGTTTCTCACAATATTTTAAAAGATTAAAAATACTAATCAATGTCAGGTTGCTTAAAAAATTGTTTGATCTCTCAAGAGAAATAGTAACACATTTTAGAAAATACTTTCCTGTGTCATATTTGAGCATAAAGGAGTAAACAGGCAAGATGGAAATTATTTCCATATCTCTGTGGGATCTGGTTTTGTACATAGCTCTGCCTGTAGAAGATAATGAAGTGAAGGATTCAGTCCCAACAAGCAAGGCTGAGCAATGAAGTGTGATCAAATTATAGCATGAATGTTTAAATTAAACACAATTATTACGGTATAAGACAAATTACCATTAATCTCTCTCAAAACAGAATACTCCCTGTTGCTTCAAACATACTAATGCCATCATTCTTGGAAATGTGTCTTTTACTATAATAAATTAAAAAAAATTTAAACATTCACTATATATTCAGTCATCCCCTTGTAGGTGGGTATTATGGAGGAAATATTTAACATTAGCTCTTTCTCTTTAAAAAAATATTTCTGTACATTCTTCAAGCCTAGATTTGGATTAAATAATACCTGAACAAATAGAGAATTTGCAAGCCTTGCTGGTCCAAAAGCCTTTGGGAAGTATGACATTTACATCAAAAGCAAGACTTAAAAAAACATGGTTCTTTGAGGCCAACTTAGCCAATGGAGTTTAGCACCATCCAATTTCCTACTTGAGTTGTTCCATGTACACAGGCTTTTGATACATGCTTGCTGAGTTCATCTTCAAATGGCCAGGGCGCTGCCTCCCAGTCTCCTCTCTCCCATCTACTTACTGAAGTCAGTTTTGGGCAGCATTAATATCATCTTTATTCAAATGAATTTATGAGTTGCAGTTCAGTGCAATGTTTTAGATTAACAATGAGGATCCATAAAAGAACTTTTAAAGTTAAATTACCTATACAGACAATACAAGAGGAAACTATACCAATTTTGCAAAAGAATGTTTTCACGATTTTAGGAAGGACACTGACTTCTAGTAATAGTTTTATTACCTTTAAACTGAGAGATTTACTACTTAAGACAAGCCTTCCATCTCATAGATTCAAAGATGTCGTGAAACAAAACTATTTTCGTTGCCACCATTATGTTGTCTTTGACACTGAGTGGTATGGTGTAGCTTTGTCCACATAAGGCAAAAAAAAAAAAAAATCAGCAAATTTAGATGAGTGAGTTTAAATTAGTTATTTGATGGATTTAACTATTGATTTGAATTATCTGAGTGTGGCCAATGATACAAGTACATTGATTTCGGAGAAAATAATCTAATACTTCTTAGTGGACTAATTCAAGGTTTTTAAACCTTTTTAGGGAGGGAGAGGTTGATTTTTTTGGGACATTTCTCACATATTAAACCTTTTAGTTCAACGGGATAAGGGTGATGAATAGATCTTCCGAGTGAAAGACTGGGGAAGGGGACACTGTGGATTATGTCTTACTTTCTTCCTACTAGAAAATATGTCAAACTAGAGGGAACAGGGACATCTTTTCACTTTCTGGAGCATCTGTAACTGATTAGAAATGGGTCTGGTATGTTGGAGGACAAGTCCCTGGCTGGCCAAGGCTGGCTCAATCTCCCTTCCTGCATAAAGTTCTTAGAATGACTATAGTATGTGTTAAGAATGTGGTGCTCTAAGACAAGGTAGAGCTGCCCACAAGAGCTTGCGCTCTGTCTACATCCTTTGGAGAGAGCTTGTCTGGCAGCACTTTGGCTCAGCAATCCAGTGTCCTGGGATATAGAACTCAGGGTGGAACACTTTCAGGGTCCTTCAGCCACAGTATGAAGAGGAGCAGCACAGACAAGACTCCATCTATCCTGGGAAGCTTTTCTGAGTCTTGAGGGACCAGCTTGCCATGAATCCTAGACTCTGTTGATTCATGGTTTCTGTGAGTAATAAGGTTGCTTTGTATGACTTATGGGAGTATTCTGTCTCTTTGAGTTTATTCTCTGAAAGTTGGATTTATGCAAAATATTTGGCAGCTGGGTTTGTGCTAAATAAACCCCCTGGCAGATCTAAGAACATAAGCAGAGATTGGTGAGGTGTTTAGAGTCTTCCTCTGGGACCAATAACTGGTGTGTGATATTCTGTTTAATGAGGCAAAGCTTGAAAGGCAATAAGACGGTTCATATCTCTTGACTGGAGATTCTTGGATTATCTTGTCCCATATCTAAGAAAGAGGACTTCGACTTACCTTCTTAATTCTTTATTTGATGTTCCATAAGAGTAGCAGAACTCAAAGTGTATGCAGGTTAATCATGTCCACAATATTTAGGGCAAGGACATCTTTTCACTTTTTTAGGAACCCATTAGCCTATGGAACTCAAAATGGGGAAGCCACCATTTCTTGTAGTGGTACAGACATGGGATACTACTGTGTTTACTAATTCAATGGGAAGATTGAAACTGCTAATTTCAGTGAGGGCATGGATAGAAGGATAAATTTAATCATGCTCTTCTGTTTCAAGACAGGTAACAGATAATTGTCTAGAGACAGTGATTTCCTTCATGTGAAAATTTCTAACTTGGATTGGAAGGAGGAGGAAAAGAGGGGCAAAGAGAGTAGTGGGGAGTTATCATGATTTCAAAATTCAAGTATACAGAATGACAACTCAAACATTCTGGGAAGAAAAAAATCATTTAAATTCAAGAAAAATGTATCATATATTAGTTTAGGAGTACATTGGGCAAATGTGGTATAATGTTTTTTGGGGAATGTTGAGGTTAGGTTAGGGAGTGAGATGATCTGAACAAAACTCTATTCTCATCAGGCTGCTGCACACTATTATGCTGTCTTTTTTATTTATGAGACCTTATTTTTCCTCTCTATGTCAGATACTGTACTAGAAGTACAGAGTATAGCTGGGGAGGTGGATATGTGAACAAATGTTGCATTATAGCACATGATTGTTATCATACAGTGTATGAAAAAGATCCTGCAAAATAAAGAGCAGAGAGAAGGCTGCCTGGGGATATGAAGAGGGCATGTGGTTTGAGTTCAGTTTACAAATGTAGGCTGGGTCAGAGTAATCTTCTGTATAGCCACAGGTAGCCATGGGATAAAACAGGATAACCTACCTACTCCCTACCTACTCAAGCATGCATTGCTGCTGTTCTTCATTTGGAAAAGAGAATGTAGGGAGGGGGAAATAGAGGCAAAGAGGCCAGGTTGAAGGCATTTAGTAGTAATTCAGGCAGAGGAAAATCAGCTGTGGCCTGTAAGAGCAGCGCTCTGGAGTCAGCCTTCCGCTTGCTGTGGCATGACCTTGGGTGAAGCAATGAACCTGTTTCCCCATAGGTCAAAGGAGGAGGAGTAATAATAGTATCTATTTTCCTTTTTACCACATTTTAGAGTCAGGATGAATCCCTTTCCCATATATAGTTTGGATGTGACACACACAGCAAGAGGGTATGAATTTGTTTGGCATTTATGTAGTGAGGTTTTCTGGAGATAGCTGGGCAGGCTTCCCAAGTGGCTTGAATGAATACAGACAGGAGACTGAATTGGGATTTTTGCTGTAGTTAGAAAGTGAGGCTGGGTTAAAGGCTCCTGTGTATCAACAGGGGATACTGTGGCTTGAATTGCTCATGGAGCCAAAGGAGGCACACCAGATTTGTTCTGCTGGGAGACCCCTGCAGCAGATCCCAATCTCCTGCTTGGTACTACCATGCATGGCAAGAAGGAAGCCATAGAGACAGAGTTAAAGAGAGGTACACAGGGAGGCAGGATGACCAGTGCTTGAGTAGTCAAAGGCTTGAACAAGCAAAGGCCCTGAACACACCCAGAGCTGTCGATATTTATTGGTGACATCATAGTTAGATTGAGGTGAAGGGGGTACTTGAAGGGACTTCGTGGAGTTGCTGTGGATAACATTGCAATGCAGGCAAAACTTGTAAAGGAAAAGACAAAGCATTTCTGAATTAGGAACAGAACAAAGTATAGGTTGTGGTTAATAATTAGCCTTGTCTTTTTAGTAAAGAAGCCTTTAACACTGGGAACAGAATTTGGGTGTGAGTCACTTTGACCTTGGCATGTAGGCTTCAGCCAGACTCGCTTCTCAAAACAAACCAGTTGTGAGGTTAACTCTTTACAGCCTGCACTTCTCACAGCCTGCTTTGGGCATAACCAATAGAACGGTCCCCCACACAACCTGTCCAAATGTGGAGTAGATGGGGAGAGGGAGAAGTGAGTCTTAAAGGCTGGCAGCCATCAGACATCCAAAAATGAGTCAGACTCTATGAGAACCTTCTTTGTGAATATTGAGTTAGATACTTCAGGGAAGTACTCACTCAGCACACATAGTCTGGCTAGAGCAAATGCTCCGAAAGTGTTAGGGCCATGAAGATTATGCTGCCATATCTAACACAGTAATGATATGGGTGACAGAGATAAGGATTTGGATTGGAAAATTTTTGAAATTTCTTTGCTTGGTGCCTCATGCTTTATTCTTATTGTGATTTGGGCCTTTATTTGTCTAATTATTTTAATAGACCTACATAAAGGATGAGTTAATAAAGATGAGCATGGCCTGGTGATGCACACCTGTAACCTCAGCTACTTGGGAGGCTGAGGCACGAGGATTGAAAGTTGAAGACCATCCTAGACAACTTAGTGAGACCCCATCTTAAATTTTAGAAAAATAATAAAAAGGGTTGGGAATATAGTTCAGTAGGTTTAATCTTCAGTACTGTGAAAATGTACAACTAACAATTAAAAAATAGAATATAAATAGTGCCTACTATTTACCAAGTACTATACTGGGTGCTGTGATTTCTGCCCTGATAGTATTAAATCTTCTCGCCTCTCCCATCTTCCATTTTATAGGAGAAACCGGGATCATAGTAAAACAAAGTTATAAACAAGGTGCTTTGTAGGATTTGGGATCAGTTACTTTTTGCTTAGACTTCATGAAAATGCCATACATGAAGCTGAATTTTGGCTGATTATTAATGAGAAGAGCTTTAGGCTGGAAACAGAAAGAGGAACTATAGTGGAAAATGCAGTGAGGTTGTGATTAGAATGTGAATAACTGGAATAGTTGGAGGTAAGAATGGAAATGCAGTGGAGGCTGAATTGTAGATGATCTTGAATGAAATACAGAAGATTTTGAACTGTGGACAAAGAAAATTTGTGAGCAAGAAAATGATATAACCAAGCTTACCTTGCGGATAATTACTCTAGCACTGGTGTGTTAGGTGGCTTGAAGAACTAGAACAGAGACAAGAGAAGAAAGAGCAGGAGGTCTTGAAAATGACCAGATAGGAGGTAATGAGGGCTGGACTCGAGCTTCAGTCACAATAAAAGTACAATGAATAGGGCTTTGTAATTTTGTTTCGCTATACTGGGGATCCAACACATGGCTTTTACACTGAGCTATATCCCCAGCCCTTCTTTAAAAATTTATTTATTTACTGAGACAGAGTCTCACTGTACAGTTCAAGCTGAATTTGAACTCACTGTGTAGCCCAGGCTGGCCCCAAACTCACGGCAATCCTCCTGCCTCAGCCTCCTGAGTGCTGGGATTACAGGCATTTGCCACCATACCCAGCTAGGGTTTCATGATTGTTAAAAGGCCGGTGAGAAGGAGGAGTCCATAGTTACCTTGAGTTTTTAATTTGAAGGACTGATAGGATCATAATAGCATTTACAGCCATGGGAAGGTGAAAACCAGGAGTAGATTTGAGGGTGGTGGGTGGATGGGGAAAGGAAACAATGGCTTCTGTTTGGAAAATGTTGGGTTTGAGATGTCGGTGGAACATTCCTCAGAGAATTGAAAATGTAGGGAGAGTAGGCCAGGAAATACGGATTTGGGATAGAGTTGAAGAGGGACCTGGAGTAGAAGAGATTGCAACTCACTAAAGATGCATCATGTGCCAATCATTGTGTAGGGGCCACAGCTTAGTCAAGGAGACAGACAAGCAAACAGTAATTAGAATCCATTGCTGTAAATGCTGCATTGTACCATGCATGGGTAATGACTATAGTACTTCCAGGGAGAGTCAGGTACATCTTCAGTGGGACCTTAAAGGCTGAGCAGAAGTCTGCCAGCCTTCCCAGGAAGGGAGAGCAGATGGGTAAACAGCCTATGGCACAGATGTGCTCTGGGCTTGGAGAGGGGAGGTGGTTTGGTTTGCTGAGGAATGGGGTTGGATGGCAGATAGGTGGGAAATGGGTACCGTGGAACACCCCCACTTTGGTGTCTGGAAGAGGAAGGACTCAGAGTGATGGAGACAGAGGGAAAGAAGAAGGAAAAGCAGGTAGACGTGATGCCTTGAAAGTTACCCTCAATGGTAACTCAGCTGGTGAGGGGTGGAGCCATGTTCCATGAATGTGGTGGATTCTTCTCTGTCGTTCTCTGCATCTCACTTCCTTCATCCACAAGAGGAAGATGGAAATGGATGGTTCCTGAAGGCCTTTCTTTCCTCCTGCTAAGGTTCTGTCTGCTCCTCCTATTTTGGGAAGCTTTATTTTCTTTTCAGGGCATGTTGAATAATTTAGTGTTCTAGTAATTAGAGTCTAATTGGAAGCCTTGTGACCTGGAAGAGGTAATACACATCCTCTCAGGGGCTGACTTACTCTCAGGGCATAGTTCACGCACTGGGAGCACTTCCTCATTAGATCTCCCCGGAGGCTTCCTCCAGTGGTCACAACTGCTTGGAGTGGGAGGGACATACAAATATTTACAAAGGTCATGTTGGAAAATATTTTAAAACAATTGAACTGCAAAACATGTGTTTAACATTTATAGTGTTTGGAACAGAAAGGATACTTTTAATCATCTTTATTTGTCCTGGAGTTTAACTAGCTCCTTATATCCCTTGAAGAAGTTCTTCCCAATAGCAGCAAATAGCAAGAATTTGCTCTCACAAGGGGCTTTTGCACCCTCCTTGTGATTTAGGTGAAGGCTAGATTGGAGTATGTGTTTTCAGATACTTGTAATCTTGAATAAATAATCCAAGCCCATGGCATTAATAAAAGCAGTAATTCTGTCAAGTGTCCTTGCCAACTTCCTAAACTTCTGAGGGGCCACAGCTGGTGATTTATGAACACTGCCAGAATCTGAGCCATGGCGATTTTTAGGGGATTCGTTGGGCGGTATAGTTTTAAGGGTAATTACCATGTGTCAGAAAGATGCCTTAGTCTCCTTGACACTTTGTGCTCCATTTTATTTCAGAGGTCAAATGGCAGGAGAATTGTATGTGAAAGGATATTCTTTTCACATCTACAAGTAGAAAGTAAATGTTGTAATATGCTAAGCTTAATTCCAACTTTATATGGTAGTCAATTTATTCAGTATGTATGTTGCTGCTGCAGGTCAGCTGAGTTCAATAGACATTATTGCATCTTGGTTCTGTACCCCTTGCCTAGGCAAGTAGGTTGCTTCTTTCTGGACTAGTCCCAGATTATTTTATTTTATCATATATATATATATATATTTTTTTTTCTTGAGTGCACGGTTTCTGACAGTAAGTGCCCTATTTTTTTTTTTTTTTTTTCTGAGGAGTTGATAAAATGAGTCTTCCTGGTCCACGACCCATACACTCAAGTGATGTGAAGGAAATCTCACGTAGACCTCCCAGCCCCTAAATCATCCGATAGATCTCTCATAGTGAGACAATTAAATTCATGCTAAATTTCATTAAAACTTCTGAATTTGGTGGCTTGGACCCCAGCATGCCTGTCTTTCCTCTTTTATCCTGATTACCTCTACTTTTCTCTGCAGCTGGCCTTGGTTGGCCCTTTTCTTTCAGCTCTGAATTTCCTGCTGCCTGGCAGCTAAGTTGAGGTGTTTAGTGCATCAGATGTCTTAGTCCTTCTGGACCACTGTTACAGAACACTGTAGACTGGGTGGCTTTTAACAACAGAATTTTATTTCTCACAGTTCTAGAAGTTGGGAAGTCCAAGATCAAAGTGCCAGGATATTGTGTCTAGTAAGGGTTTGCTTCCTGGTTCGTAGATAGCACTTTCATGCAGTGTCCTCGTGTGGAAAAAGAGGAGAGGCAGCTCTCTGAGATTCTTTTATGAAAAGAGGACATGAATTCCGTTTATGAGAGTCCCCAAATGACCTGGTCACCCCCTGAAGGCCCCACCTTCAAATACTATCACATCAGGGTCGGATTTTAGCTTATGAGTTTGGGAGAGCCACAAACATTTCTGTAGTGCCAGATTTGGCCAGAGCTCTCCAGAAGCGGCAAAAGCCACTTTTCAGCAGCCCTGTCTAATCATTTCTTTGCCCTGCCTCCACCACCCAATCAAAACTTAATTTTATGTCTTATTATGTGGATGTCAATTTTATAAGGAAGCATTCCTTACTGTGTGTTTGGAGGAATGGAACATATTTCAGATTACACGCTCATTCTTGGGGCTTCACAAAGGATATTAACATATTAAAAGGTTTGGAAAGAAATGTGGTCTAGAAACTTGTCTAATTTGAGCTAAGCGTTTCCAAACACAACAAAACACAAACATTTCTTTTACCACATAATCCTTTGCAGTAAGAGCTATTTAAATCCCCAAAGAAAATAATGTTTAATGGAGTATATTTAAGGAATATGGTTTGAAAGCATAAAAATTCCTTTCCAGTACTATTGACAGGAGGTGCTAACCTTCCAAGTGTGAGCATTCCTGAGGGACTAGATGTGTTGCCTCAAATAAGGCTGTAGCAGATGCACTGAAAACTTGTGGGATTAGGACCTGAAGAAACTGAAAAGGTATGGCAGGTCTTATGTTTTTCCCTGCCTGGCATTAGTAACTGCTAACTACTAAGAGCCTCCTAATTTTTTAGAAAATTAAACTTAAAAGTGGAGTATTTGGAGATAGGGCCTTGAAAGTAGTGATAAAATTAGAGGAGGCTGTTGGAGTGAACCCTAAGATGACCGGTGTCCTTATAAGATACTAGGACAAGACACACACACAGAGAAAACCATGTAAAAGCACAGAGAAAACCTAGCCATGCACAAACTAAGGAGCAAACTATCAGAAAAACTACCCTAATGTCACCTTAGTCTTAGACATGTGGCTTCCAGAATTGTAAGAAAACAAATCTTCACTTTTCAAATCACCCAGATTATGGTACTTGTTGTAGCAGCCCATAGAAAAGTAGTATCTCAGGTTAAAGTAAGGCTGATGCTATTACATAAGTCCATGTTTAGACATGTGATTTGGACCTGACCAATGAAAACAAGGTGTCACAATAGCCACAGTGATTGGCTCTGGGATGATCACATGACCCAAATAAGCCAATGAGATTCATTTCCTGTTTTCTTGCAGGACCTGAAAAAGACATCCTCTTTCTACTGGTGATGATAGGCTGATAGTCTAAGTGGAAGTCATTTTGATCACCACTTATTGAGATAGCATCCCAGAGGATAGAGCCAGGAAAGATGAGCTAAGTAATGGAGTCAGGTTCCTGATAATATCATCTATGGACCTAAATCTAGTCATGCCTGAAGTTTTCCAGGTCTTTTTAGTTATGTAAGGCAAAACCTTTTTTTCTCTTAAGACAGTTTGTGCTGGAAGAATCCTGAATGGTAAAAATGATACAGTAGCTTTTGTGAAGATGTCCATCACTGTGACCTTTTTTTATTTTTTTAAAATTTTTCACTGTGACCTTTTAATGCTTGCTATACTTTTTCTTTTCTAATATCTGTTTAGCCCACTTTTCTTGAATATAATCTCAGAAAAAAAACCTCTTAATTTCCTGAAATGCATGAGATTTTTATTAGATGAAACCCTCAGTGGAGCCCATTGTAACACATTAGCTTCAGTCAGTGCTGCTGTGTCTCCCCTGATCTGGATTAGTCTGAGTAACTCCACCACCCATAATCTGCAGCCCAAGAGGCAGGAAGCTTCACCCAGTGTCTCACATTTATAGCAGATGTTTTTAAAGTTATGATAATGTCATGATGAATAAATTGAGTCATCATTAACAAGTCTTTTGTAAACAATTTTGGAGTTACCTCTAGTATTAAAACTCCTGAACAAACAATATTTCAGGGCTATATTGTAGGGTTCATGATACCTTAAGGGATACTTGAATTTAAGGCAAAGATCCCCATAGATACAAAGCTTTAGGGCATGAGAAGCTGCTCTTGAAAGTGAATTCCTGGATCCTGGCAGTGAGGAAATTGTCTTTGAACTCTGGTGCTAAGGCTAGAATCTCACCATGGCCTGGCCTCCTCTTCTCTGTGCTCTTTTCTCTTCTTCTGCTGGGGTACTCTTTGGTTCTTGTCACCACGTGTGATGGACCAGCCTCAGGAGATGGATTTGGAAAATTCTAGAAAAATGGAAATTCATGCAAAATTTTTTTTGGCTAGACACCATTGTTTACTGAACAGGAGCCAAGATCCTTGTCACAACAAGGTTCCTTTTGAAATAGATGGTGTTTACTCTCCTTTTATCAGTCTGGCAACTGGGAAGCACCTTGCATCTGTGTGACATCACCCCACGTCCCTGTGGTGCGAGGCCAGCGCTCAAAAGCTGAGCACAGACCTTGGGAGCCTCGGCACCTGCTCTCTGCTGCACTGTTGACGCCCAGGCTGTCGGGAGGGGCAGAAAGTTAACGCATGGGTTTTCCTACTGGCTTTGGTTCTTTCTTAAAGGTTTCCTCCATGGATCTTCGTGTTCTCAGTTCTTCTGTCCTCAGTGATAATTTGCATTAGAAAATGCATTAGCGCCCGGGATTTAGCTCAGTGGATCCTCTGCCTGCCTCGCAAGCAGAAGGACCCGAGTTCGATCACTGGTACCAAAAAAAAAAAAAAAAAGAAAAAAAAATGCATTAGCTAGATTTCCCCCTTCTTACTGTTAAGAAAGAGTGTATCAGAATTGATGTGAATAGTGAGCAGTGTTCCAGATATTATTTGGAAATATTTAATAAATATGGATTTTAATGTAGTATGAAGTATCCTATATGGAGAAAAACTTTAAATCTCATAATGTGCTTGATCCTATGCTATATTATTCTTTTACAGTATGAGACATGAAGTAGCAATAAAATTATCTTCATAATATAGGGCTAGCGGTTCCGGGGATCAAACTCAGGACCTTGTGCTTGTGAGGTACCACTGAGCTAAGTCCCTGGCCCTACAGGGCTACTTTTTCAAACAAAATATAATTTGGGCGTGTGCATGTGTGTGTTCGCCCTGTTTGTCTAGTTGTCTGTGTGCTCGTCCCAGAGCTAGCACGTTTAAACCTGCAGGATCTGGGCGAGGTCACTTGGACTCAAGTCTCAGGGCCATTACTTCTTTCCTGTAACACTTAGAACAGTAGATTTAATTTCGTCTTTTCCTTTCTTTGGGAGGGCTGCTGGGAATGGAGTCCAGGGCCTCCCACATGCTAAGCAAGAAAGAGTTGGGCTGGGGATTTAGCTCAGTGGTTTTGCCGCCTGCTGCGCAAGCTCAAGGACCCGCGTTCGATCCGCGGTACCAAAACAAAACAAAACAAGAAAGAGCTGTATCACTGAGCTACAGCCTCATCCTCTGCACTTTTTTTTTTTGTTTGGAGATAGGGTCTCACCAAGTTGCCCAGGATGGCCTCAGATTTGGGATCTTCCTGCCTCAGCCTCCCAAGTACCAGCTAGATTTAACCTTTTCTGCTTTCATTTTCCTATCTGTAAAATAAGACTTAAAAATAGTATGCTGCAAGGACCCGAGTTCGATCCCTGGCACCAAAATAAATAAATAAATACAAAAAAATAGTATGCTGTGTAGGGTTGTGGTGAGGGTTAAATGAGAGACTTGATGTTGAGAACATACTGCCGAGTTTGGTGTGGAGTACCCATCACGTCCTCCTCTCTATTATTGCTGTTATCCACAGTTCTTGGTACCTTGTAGGTGAATGCAGATGTTTGCTGAATTAATTTTACCGGACATTTATTGTATTTATGTATCTGCTTTCTCATAAGATAAACAGAAGTGTGAAAGATACCATTTTCATCCAATTTGAAATCAGATATCCAATATACTCTCTTTCCTTTGAACAGCATGATGCTAAGCAATCCCATGGCCCATTTAAAGAGCACAATGTCTGAGTGAGGGGGGAAAAAGAAAATGGCCAATTCAGGAAATGATTCCTATATATACACAGCAAAATAAAAGCTCTGAATAAAAAAGTTGAATCTTTGAAAAGAAATGTATAAGCCACACATAGCCAGAAAATACTTCACAAATTAGTTTTATAGAATTTTTGCGAAGTGCTGAAGCAATTTAGTGTCAGGATACACTGAATTCTAATAAAAATAAATTAATAAATTTAAAACATTCAGGTACCTGTATTCAGAGGCTGCTGGGCAATTTCATAGGAGATAAGTGAAAACCATTAATCATGGTTTCCACACATCTTCTCATATCACCCTGGGCAATTTTGGGCAGGCCGAGAAATGGCACCAAAGAGAGGCTGCTGCTACCGGATAAAATAGTGATTTTATCTGCACCTTCCACATTCTATTTTGTCTATACTTCTACTCTTTTACAAGTAAGTACAAAATTGTATGTACCTGTTGACAATTTAATTTTTCACCTTTTTGCCCCAGCCTTAGGAAAAGTTAATATAATCAGGGAAATTCATGTTTCTTTGCTTGGCATAAATTATTGCTTACCTTGGGAAAGAACCTGGAGAAACCCAGTCATGCATTGACCTCTTTCTGCATTGACCATGTTTTCATCCATGAAGAAGCCATATAGTCATGAAGGTGATTAGTATAATCCCTAACTTTCTAAGGTCTGAGACTTCTTTGAGAGTCTGATGAAAATCCTGGGCTTTCTCTTGCCAGGCACACATGTGGAGTATGGTCCATTGCAGGTGTCTTAAAGACCAGCAGGTGCCACTTTGGGCCAGTCAGTGGGTGCCCCATACAGATGGCGCAGCTGCATTGCACAGGGTGGAGTGGGGGATGGTGCCAAGAATGGCACCTAGGCACACAGTGGTGATTTCTTTGTAGCCTTGACTTTTCTAACTCACTTTCCCCATGAAACTTCTGATATTTTCTTACAGGAGAGTTACAAATTCTCTGGATTTGCTTCCTAGATTCAAGGGCTATTTAGCCATAGTTGCAGTACAGTCCTCTTTCCCATCCTAAGCAGGGTTTGAAAGCAGGATGTTCCATTGTCAGAAAAAGTATTACAACTTCTTTGAAAGCATTTAGCTTTCAACATACCTTCAGTAACTCGTACCAGTTCTGTTCATCTCTGTTCTTCTCTAGCTCTTGTACCAACCTTTCTACCTTCAATAACAGATTTAGTTCTTTTTTGTGAAGTGGTCTCTTTCCCAGTGTACAGGAGAGGCAGTGTTCAGCCATGATCTGATGCTGCCTGTTGTACAATTGAATGAATCAACTTTTGCTGTGATAAGCCTCCTTTCTGTGTGAAATAATTGGCTAACACATTTGCTAACTTCATATTCTTAACCAAATCACTGAACCTTTTTGGGATCTTATTTCCTAATATGTCAAAGGATAGGATTGAACTTTAATCTCTACAGTTGCTTTAAGATTCTATAATTTTTAAATGCATACCTTAAATGCATACTTTTATCTGTACAAGTGTGTGAGTGTGTGTGTTGTGTACACTTGGCATTTTCTAAGTAGGTGATTCTTTTGAAAGAAACCTAGGTGCTCAAACCTATGATTTCTCCCATGTTAAAGCATATAGAACCATCAAGGTGGGCTGGTCACCCCAGTGAAGCACCTGAGGTCAGTGACAAATTACTCTTGTAATTGCATGTCTGGAATACTGAGTTTCAAAACATTTTAAACAGTGTGAAATCTTCCTGTACATTAGTTTCCAGCACATAAACACAACATGCAGTGCACAAATAGTTACCCTGAGGTGCCATAGGAAGAGGGAATCAGTGAGGTCCAAGACCATTAGGCTCTCCAGTCAGTGTCCTTCCCTGTACATAGCTGGTGCCCCATGCTGTACATGGCAACATCCAGTAGATGCTCAGGAAATGTTTGTGTGCAAAGGAAAGAAAGATCCTAATCATTGGTAATGGTTAGGCCTAGAGTCCAACAACCATTTTTAGGGGGAAAGAATTAGGAATTGAAGATTAAGTGTTAGAGGGTAGGAGAGGTAGGGGCTTCTGAGCTGCTGTCCCACTGCTCCTGGTCCAGAGGAAGGGGCTTCCTGGGCACCATCCCTCCCACTGCTCCAAGCCCAGAGGAAGGGGCTTCTGGGCCACCATCCCTACCGCTGCTCCCGGCCCCTGTCCCATCTCTCCCAGCTCAGAGGAGGTGATCAGTGCAGGTGCCAACAGCACCTCCCGCACCCCCAGTCAAAATGAGAAAACACATAAATAAGTCTCAAAACCAGACTTC
>NW_004624756.1:15644675-15677669 GCF_000247695.1 Heterocephalus glaber
CCACACCCCCGCCAGCATTTGCTATTGGTTGATTTCTTGATAGCAGCCATTCTTTGTGGGGTGAGGTGGAATCTCAGTGTTGTTTTCATCTGCACCTCATAGAGAACTTTCTTAATCATGCACCCTTCTGCATCCCCTACCTTTCTCTCTAGGACTGTGTCCTGTTTTTGTCCTTCAAACCAGAATCATAAGTGGCAATTTCTCTTTTATTCTCTCTCTCCCTTTCCTTTCACTTGTTCATTGTCTTTCTTTTTCTCCCATTATGCTCTGAACTCCTTGGGGACAGAAACTATGCCCCTTTTTTTCTTCCTCTGTTTTCCAGGGCCTATAACTCTACCTAGTTCAGAGTAAAATATTTCTTGAACATCAGATGAATGATTAACTCAAAGCAAACTTGTAAAAGTCTTCCTTATTAATAGATTCTCATGACCATCAAATGAATTACAGGTGCAGAGTTGTAAAATTAATATTCTTTTGGACTAAATGTTGGTGTCTCTTCAAAATTCATAGGTTGAAACCCCATTCCCTAGTGTGATAATAATAGGAGATCACATTTTTGAAAGGATATTAAGTGTAGATGAGGTTGTGGGGTTGGGGACAGCCATGATTGGATTAGTGCCCTTACAGGAAGAGGAAGCGAGAAGGAGCTCTCATTCTGTACATGAACACACACTAAAGAAAGGCTTTTGAGGACATGGTGAGAATATGGTCACCTGAAAACCAGGAACAAAGATTTGTCACCAAATCCTGACCAGCCTGACTCCCTGATGTTGGAAAATCAGTGTCTGTTGTTTAAGCTCTCTGACCTGTGTTATTTTGCTTTAGCAACCCAAGATGACTAAGACAGGTGTATGGCCCGGGCTGACTTCCAGCATTTGGGCCAGTCCTTCTTTCTGTGGCAACTTTGGTAGCTAACTTAACATCATTTTTCTGCTCTTCTCTTCCTGTTTCAAGCTTACATGTATTCTCCAGCATCTTTGGCTTATGTTCAGGTATATTTATAGTCCTTCATGCCCTGCCTTCACACAAACACACACAACACACAGCCATGCTACCTTCAAAGAAGGACCTGAGCTTCACCCAATCTAACCCCTAATAGTACTTCAATGAGGCCAGTTAGTGATACTTTAAAGAGAATGTCTAAAAAGTATTCTAGACTGTGAAGACTAGTTGCAATGATTTTTCCGTCTTTCCAGTACATGTAATCTGAAAAGGGAACACAGAGTATTGACCTTGATGCATTAGCAGTAAGAAGATCCTCTTGTTCCTCAGTTCTGTTTAAACAAATAAGTTTTACCTTAAATGTGCTGGGCGATACATAAATAAGCTCCATTTGGCAATCCTTAGGCTTCCCTTTCACTGCCGATCTTTTGTATTCAGTAACGTGGTTGTATTTCATAAGGACATATTTAAATGTCTCTCTCGAGACATTTAAGATTAAGCAAGATCAGGGGTCCAAATGATCTGGTGGCCATTCCTCTTATATTGCCTTTCTCCTGTGATTGATGTCCAGGAACCTACAGTAGCATCAAAATGACTGCACTTATGGTTTGGATCTGCTGCCCAATGGCTCATTATGTTGGAGGCTTGGTCCCCAGTGCAGCAGTGTTCAGAGGTGGGTATTGGGGGTGTGGTCGGATCATGAGGCTCTGATCTTGTGAATAGATTAATCCATTTGTAGGTGCCTAATTAAGTGGACTATTGGGAGATGATGGAAACTGTGGGACGTGGGGCCTGGTTGGAGGAAATAGATCACTGAAGGGCATATCTTATCTCCAGCCTCTTCCTCTCTCCTTCTTTGCTTCCTGTTTGCCATGAGGTGAGCAGCCTCCCCTGCCAGATGCTCCTGCTGCCACCGTGTTCAGCCTTGCCACAAGCCTAAGACAGTGGAGCCAGCTAACTATGCTCAAAACCTCTGAAACTGAGCCAAAAGAAATCTTTCTTTAAATTTGTTTACCTCAGGTATTTTGTCACAGAGATGGAAAGTGGACTAACAAAACCAGTAATAATACATGTTTAAACATTAACAGGACATATTTGTTCCTCTAGGATCCAAATGTTTGGGAACCAAACCAGGATGTAAATGGTCTCTCAGTGATTCTGTGATAACCTCTATGAAGTCTACTGAAAATTAAAGGTGATCTTGAGGCAAACATAGCAGCTTTAGCAGCTTGAGCAAGTTAAAGAAATAAAACCAAACACAGTCAAAAGCAAAAACACAAAAACCCATCCAGGTCATGCAGCATGTACAATAAACTTAGCTTCTGCATTGCTTCCTGATGCCTGAGACGCCTGTCCATACGGGGTACTCAACAAGCACTGATTGCTGGGAAGTCTCATCTGGTGCCTAAGAGAATGTGTGTGATGGCTTTGCCTCATCACACGTCCCATCCCATTTCACATTCCTCTGGCAGACATGGATCAAAGACCCTCTGTGTGCTAGGCACCAGACAGCTCTGCAAACTGCCCTTGACCCCCACTTTGGAGTAAGAGTGGGAGGTCTGCAGAGGGCAGGTGTCTTGTGTTTGACCACATTTTGAGTAGATAGACTTTCAACCAGGTATTCAGTTCATCAGACATTCACTGTCTGACAGTTACCTGGGAGCAAAGTGAGTTCCATGTGGTCCTTGTTCTCGAGATATTGCATTCTGTGCACAGATTGGCTTTTGGATGTTTTATTCAGGGAAAGAAACAAAGTTCAGAACAGCACGGATGCTTCTATTTGTATAATAAAAGGGTACATGATACACATGGGAGCAAGCACACATGCACGCACATACACACATGTGCACACACATATCCATACACACAGCTGCTGGTAAACACCTAGACTATCTGATGACTCTGGTTACTTTGAGGAAGAAGAGCTAGTTTTGGTTTGTTTTTTAAAGAACTTACACTCTTTGTAATTGTCCTATGTATTTATTAATGAACTTATTGTCTGTTTCTCTGTCTGACACACACGTGTTTGCACACAGCTGTAGCTCCAGTACTTACAATAGTTCTCAGTATATAGCCCTGTGCTGTACAATGTTTTAGCCAATGGTGGACTGTGTACAGGAGCGGAAAAACTCCTGTTGTCTAGTGATGTCATACCTATCCTAATATCGTAGGCAACACTTTGCTCATGTGTATGTGGAGATGCTGGTACAAACAGACCCACTGCATTGTCAGTCATTTTGGAATACTGCACATACGATTATGTACAGTACAGAGTCCTTGATAGTAATGATAAATGACTATGTAACTGACTTATGTATGTGCTATACTCTTAATCATTATTTTAGGGTGTACTCATTTTACTTATTAAAAATTCAAGTTGACTGCAAAACCTGATCTCTGTCCCCAGGGAACTCAGAGCTTAATGGGAGGAGGAGGACGACGATGAGTAAGTGCTGCGGCTGCAGCAGCCTCATTGAGCTGTGTTCACTGTGTATCTTGATTACATGGAGAAGGCTCGTGGCATGACTGACTTAGCCCATCTAGTTTGAAGGACATGCACTGTGTGAGATTTACACAACATGGATTGCCCAACTGCACATTTTCAGTGTGTCTCCCTGCCGTGAAGCAACCAGTGACTGTATTTTAGGTGATTATAGTTTTTTCAAAATTTTCTTCGTTCAGTGGACAGATGGAGTGAAAGGTGAGGAGGGGATGAAGTCTTTTTTTTTTTTTTTTTGGTACTGGGGATCGAACTCGGGTCCTTGAGCTTGCAAGGCAAGTGGTGGAACCACTGAGCTAAATCCCTGGCCCTTGAAGTCTTACTCTTAACTTTGCCATCCTTGAATATTTGAATTTTTACAATGAAAAAAATATAAATATATGCAAAAGCAGAGGCAACAATGTAATCAACTTCCTCACGCCAAAACAATGATTGACTCATTGCTGATCTTGATCTTGTTTCTGCTCCAAGGTTATTTTGCAGAAGATTCTGGCCATCATTGCATTTTTCAGTATGTCAGTATTAAACCATAGCCACAGTACTTTCCACACCTAAACAAACCATATTTTACTAATATCTCCAAATATCCACTGCTCAATTTTGTTTAACCATGTGCAGGTATTACTTTTTATTATTTCCATTTGGAATGTTTACCGTGTAGTAGGGATATAGTTTCTTCCATCTATTCATTAAATAAACACACACTGAGTTTTTAGTATGTGCCAGGCACTGTCCCAGGTGCTAGGGATGGTTCAGGGAGCAAAGAGACAAAAATCCCTGCCCTCTTGGAGCTCTTTTCTTTCCCTTAGTACGGGGGAAGGGACTCAGGGCCTCACGCATGCTAGGGAAGCATCTACCACTGAGCTACATCTCTAGACTTTCTACTGCTTTAATCTTAGCTGAAGGAGACAAGAAAAAATAAAATGTTGATTGGGATCCAACGTAACATGTACTATAACAGAAAGGGCACAAACTCCTTTCCCAAAATTTAAGTCTTCCGATTAACGTAAGAGATTCAAATTGTTCAGATCCTTATTGTACCATTTCAAAATCATAACATTTCACACTGTGATAGAACCTTTTGAACAGAGTATATTAATTCTTTCCATGAAAAAGCTTGAGTGGTCAGATTCAGTGTTGAGGAGGCAGAACCAGTCCAACTGGAGTTTATACAAACCATGCCAGTGGAAATCCACTAGTGGGTTTTGAGCTGTTCCCCTCAGACAAACTTTTTTCCCCATCTTCCCCTTCCCTCTACTCTTTCTCTTATAGTACTGGGGATCAAAACCAGGGCTCTGTGGGTATATGCTAGACAAGTGGTCTACCACTGAGCCACACTCTAGCCCCGGGCCAGTGTCTTGTCGGAATGCAGACAAGGGTACAGATGATGCAGTTTCCTACACAGTGCTGTCTTGCATTGCTAAATGAAGGGACCACCTGCCAAGAAATGTGCTGTTAGAAAGTTTTGTTGTTCGAACATCACAGAGAGCCCTTACACCAACCTAGATAGCCCAAGTCAGTTGCTCAAAGTGGCCTCTTGATATAGTTAAGAGATAAGTGAGCATGCAATGGATGAGCGTGGGCCAGCATCACAAGGCAGATTTTTTTTTTGGTGACCACTTTTTTTCACCAAGTAGAAAGAATACACTCTAAAATAATGATAAAGAGGGGCTCGGGATTTAGCTCAGTGTTTCCGCCGCCTGCTTCGCAAGTGCAAGGTCTCAAGGTTGATCCCTGGTACCAAAAATAAATAAATAAATAATACTGATAAAGGTATAGTAAATCTGTAAACCAGTAGCATAGTTATTTATCACTATCAAATCTTATATACTGGACATAATTGTATGTGCTGTACTTTTATATGACCAGCAGATCAGTAGGTCTATTGATACCAGCATCAAACAAATGTAATTCATTGCGCTATGACCTCGTGACAGTCATGATGTTACTGATGATAGGAATTTTCCAACTCTATTGTAATCTTGTAGGACCACTGTCATGTACACTATGTGCTCCATTGTTGACTGAATCATTGCTACGTGGTCCATGACTGTAGTCACTTGGTTTAGAGGAAGACATCCCCTCATCCCTTCAAAGGTGTAGCCATGCAGAACACTTTTGGAACATCTACTTCCAGGACAGCTCCTCAGTCATGTAACAACACTGGTCCTCTTTCTAAAGATGAGAGTTATATCTTATTATACCAAGATGATGCCAGTAACTCCACTGTCTTCATAATTACTAAAGGTTGGTGCTTTTCCACTCCTGTCACTACCAGTTTATATTATTTGTCTTATTTTAGAAAAACAGGTGTAAAAAAAATTCTTGTTTATGTCTGGATTTGAGATGAGAGAACAGGATTAACTGTTGACTGAACTGATAAATTTCCTTTTTTCATTAAAATGATGGCCACCTGATGTCCCTGGAAAGGAAATGATGGTCTTTAGAAGCCTCGTGGGTTCACTAAGCTTGAGTCAGGTCAGAACAACTTTGTTCCCCTTTCTACATGGTTGAGTGACCTTGAGAGACAGGTGACTCAGTACAGTTAAAAGCAGCCTGGACCAGGGCTTCTTCTCACTCGAGTTTTTCCCCTTCTCCAATCTAAACATTCCTAGTACCTCTGGTCACTTCTTGTAAGGCATGCTATTATCTTTTCATTATTCCAGTCAATCAGGAGGATAGAACTCAATCTGTTATCAAATAGTTTAGGGGCAGCCAAACAGTAGCCCTAGACCTAACTCTGATCCACTACATGTTTTTTGTTCAAGATAAGACTGGTCTTCTAATTTTTAAATGGTTGAAGATATCAGAAGAAGATTATATGAAATTTGAATTTCTGCATCCATAATACAGTTTTATTTGAGCATAGTCACCACATTTCTTTATGTACTTTCTATCGCTACTTTTGATTGCAGCAGCAGAGTGGTTGCAATAATGACCTTAAAGCCTAAAACCCACAAAATATTTACACTCTATAATTCTACAGAAAAAGTTTGCGAACACTCACAATAGGCAAAGGAAGAAATAGAGCTGTTTTGTATACTCCAAGAATTGAACTAGAACTAATAGGTAGACTAATGGGCAAATGAAATAACAAAAGGGTAAAGAATATAAGCAGGTTAGTTTCAGTTCAGTATAAAGAAGAATTTTCCATAATCAGTTATCAACAAGTAGAATAGTTTGTTTTTTTAATAAGGTGGCGAAATCCCTGTCTACAGAAATATTTAAGCAAAGCTATATTACTGTTTGGGGGTGTGTATAGGAATAATTCAAGCACAATGTGGAGACTGGGCCAGAAAACTTTTTAGAACTCTTCTGAAACTTTGATTTTACAATTTCAAACTTTTTGCAATTTGTTTATCTCTTAAATCCCACAATAAGTATTTATAGACACTAATTTGCTAGACTATTCAACAGCTATAAAGGGTAATGGCTTCTTTGACAATTAGTGAATAGTAGATTTTCACAAAAGAAAAAAGTAAACATTTAAAAAAAATTTTTTTGGGTACCAGGAATTGAACTCAGGACCTTGTGCTTGCAAGGCAGGTGGCAGAACCATGAAAAAAGTAAACATTTTAGTACTAAAATAGTAAGCACTCAAATTTTACCTATAATTTTTAGACAATTTTTGGAAACCAACTGAAGTGTACTGTGGTCGAAAAATAAACTGTCAGGCCCCTTCCAACAGGAAAATTCCAAGTGAGTCGATATTCCTTATGTAAATTCAGTTTTAGATAAACCACACCCTTTGTTTCTTAGTTTCTTTTACAGTTTTCTACGGAGCCTAACCTACTCCATGTGTAAGACTAGACAGACCTCCCTGGAGCACATGATGTCGAAGAATAAAATCTCAGACCTCTTTAAGTTACTCTGATACCCACTCATGTGCTGCATAATGACATTTTGATCAGTGATAGGACACATATACAGTATAATGGTGGTTCTATAAGATAATTTCCTAGTGATATCATAATCATCTTAGTTTATGAAATTAAACTCTACAGTGTGCATGCAACAGTGAAATTTCCTAACAACACGTTTTGCAGGATGTGCTCCCACTGTTAAGTAACATATGACAGTATTTAGAATTCACAGGCAGATCATCCAAGGCATCATTTTTATTACATAGTGGTCCAGTTGTGACCTAAGAAGCCTTCTTTATATTATTGCAGTAACTATCATTAATTATTGATTTTTAAAAATTGTTTTTATATCAGATTTTTCCTTCTTCATATGCTCTTTTTTAAATATGAAGATTGGTTTTTAATAAGGCCTGGAATCCTACTGATTATCAGATATTAGGTTGATGTATGTGGCTATTTACAAATAAAATCATTTGTCCAGTGAGTCATTTAAGGGTTGGAGAAAGACTTGATGTGAATCACACTATAAGTGACTTTGTCACAAATGTTTAAGCAATAAAATTCTGTTCTTACTGAGAACAATAGCAATTTAGTGAGTAGTTTAAAATAATTATAATCATATTATTTGTAAAGCTAATTGTAAAAAGTTTTCTTTTGTAAACTATGACTTGTGGATAAAATCTGGCCTTGTAGCTTGTTTTTATTTTGTTTTTGCTTTTTTTCCCCCAGAGCTGAGGGTCAAACCCAAGACTTCATGCATGCTAGGCTAGGGTTCTGCACTGGGCTGCATCCCAGTTTTTTAATTTATTTGTATAAATAAAGTTTTATTGGAACACAAACTAGCTCATTCATTTACTTATTGTCTATAATATTGACTACTTTTGTACTATAACAGCAGAATTGAGTAGGTGTGCAACAGTGACTGTGTGGCACATAAATCCCCCAAAATGTATTCTTTTATTCTTTAAAAACTTTGTTGGTCTCCTCTCTGTGCTATAGATAGCAGCCTAAACAGCTACAAATTGTGAAAAGAAGAGTAAATATTTTCCTTCTTTAATGATAATCTATGGGTCATGAAAAATACTTTTATTAGATAGGGATCGGCAAAGACTTTCTTTCACCTTATCAGGAAAGCCTATAACTTCAACTGGCCATCCTACATTCAAATAGATTTATCTGTAATAGTTAACACAACATATTCTGAGTAGCTGAATGTACAGCATTCAGTTATATATACTTTTTTCAGGGGACTGATCAAATTGATTTTTTATTGCATAAAAATGGAATGTATCTAGGATAGTTCCTTACTTTGGTTACTTATCTTCCCTTTTTCTTAATTACAGTATGAATCATTGGCTCATGAAAACTCACTCAATACTTTGATGCCAGGAAGTTAATTTCCAAATATTTTATGTTTTAATTTCTTCCAAAGTTACCTTCTTCTGAGAAAACCTAAGCTTTTAAAAGATTGGATTGGTAAATATGTGTTCTGAAATAGTGAACAAAATTAATATAGCTTCTGCTTCTTGGATCTTGTATGGAAGAGGATCATCTTAGTCATTTTCTTCATTGCTGGGAAAAAACACCTGACACCCGTAACCTAATGGAGAAGAGGTTTATTTTGGCTCATGGTTTTTCAGATGTTTCAGTCTGTAATCAGCTGTCTCCAAGGCAAGCCTGGTGGAAGGGTCTCCTGAGAAGTGAACCTGCTCACATTATGATATCCAGGAAGCAGAGAGAGAAAAGAGGAGATGGGAAGGGAGATGTACTCTGCCAGGAGACATCCCGAGTGACCTTCCTCTAACCAGACCCCACCTCCTAAGAGCAAGTCAGCTATGAGTGCATGAGTGGGCTAACCCATTGATGAGTATGCCACCTCCCTGATCTAATTGCCTTCCAAACACGTGAGGCTTTGGGGGACATCTCAGATCTAAAGCATGACAAGGATGCTTATTAGGCTTCTAGACCAAATGAAATGATCAACTAAGCAGTTTCTTCCAAGTCTGCTTTAACCAGCCCCTATTAGGACTGCAGCCCCTTTGAGATTTCGGGAGGAGTTTCAGGTAGTTCCATGCATATTTGATGACCATATTTTCTGAACTGAAAATTGGGATGCATGTATGCCCTGAAGATGTTTTGGGTGGTAGTTTGATATTAGGTCAGAATATTTAAAACCCAGATGCAATGGGAAATGACCTACATATTTTTCTTAAACCACATTTTTCTTACATTGACCCAATGACTGAAATATTCTAGGGATGCATTTATTCTTTTATAATAAATTAGCTTAGATTCTCCTTATCATTCATTTATTGGATTAACAGTGACTTTTATTTCTTTTAAATAAGCATCATTCTGTTGCCTACTCTGATTAATGGAAAATGCAGAAACTATTGAATGGTATAATTAATTTAATTATAGTAATGCTTGTAGAGTCTTTTTTTTTTACAGAGTTACTGTGCTGAAAGTACAACTGTGATGCAAAAAGTTCACCATCCTGGTTTGTGAGAGCCTGTGGGCAGGAGGCAAGCTAGTCTTCCACAAGAGAGACAATTAAGAGACAATGGTACAGAAATGCATGTTGTAGCACACGCCAGTGCTCCCGTGTATTGACCTTGCAGCTTCAAGCAACTTAGAGAATGGCTTGGTTTTCAAAATTACAATTCCTCCCAGGTTCTGGAGGCAGGCACAGAGAAGATTCTTCAGATTTGAGACTACTTCAGTGAGATAAAATACCTAGTTTGGGAAATGCTGCCCTTTCCTTGGAGACCTGCTGGGATATTGGAATTTCATGTGCATCAAAAATGCAGGGCACACAGAAACATCTGAAAAGCTGCCAGAGGGAAGCAGTTTATATTTCTGTGCAAAGCATCGCAATATCAGGAAGGCAGAGAGTGAATATGAGAGGAAGGAAACGGGCAGTTGGTCCCCTGACCGGGGCACTGCAGGTCAGATAGGTGATAGGCTGAGCTGGCTGTGGCGGCGTAGCCTTCTTGTGGGTTCTCAGTCACCTATAACCTTTTAATCAAAAGGTAAAGAAGAGGAAGAATGTGGATTTCACAATATTTGAAGCATCCTGCTATTGAAAGTAGAGAAGAGGGCACTTTCAGAGGCTTACTACAGGGTAGCAACTGTGGAAATTTGCTTGGTCATAAAAAGTAGGATGAGATACAGTGAAAAGTATTTAAAGAGATCCAAAACTCAATGAACCCAATAATCTTCTGTTAAAAATAAGCTGAGAGTAAACTTTTTGGGGCGAGAATATCATAAACACTTAAGCACTGATTGTGTGCAGTCTGAATGTCCGCATGTGTGTGTCTAAGCAGTAACAAAATCCATCTCTGCTTGTGCAGATTATTTTGAGATCAGTTAAGTGGAAATAACTAATGTTCATGTATGTAGAAGTTCCCCATGTGAGTTTCCTTCTCAAAATATTGATTTCCTTTTATTCCACTGGAAAGGGAGACCTGTGAGGAATAGAAAGAGGAGGCACTATCTCTTTATGAATACTAATAAGTAAATCAAGGGAGACACTGGCACTTCGAGTTTCATCTTTCCATTTCCTAGAGGCGCAAACTCTGCAACTTGTCACCTTGGTGTATTCAGTGCCTTTTGAAGCACTATACTCCTCCAGAGAGAATGTCAGCCCCAGCCCTGGGCAGTTTTGACAAACAGAGTATATATTGATACATGATAAAGTATGCTAGAAATCACCCCAGCGCTAAAGGCTACTATAGTTTTAATATCATCATTTGAATTAACAAGCATTCTGTGGAGAAATAATGAGCTTTCATTATTCAGAACATCATCCTTACCCGGGGAACTCAGAAACCATTAGCTCTTGAGAACTTAATGAAAAGATGATAAAGAATGTTTTAGATAAAAGTTTGAACGGGCACACTTGATAACTGAGGTAAAATATTAATGTTTGTTTGGATGATGGATTAGGGTTGCTCAGCGAGGCTTAGGGAAGTGACAGAAGCCAAGTGTGTGGTCAGGTTGCAGGTGGAGGGTCTGGACCGCCCCAGGGACAGTGTGAGATGCCAGCTTGGGGAGCTGTGGTCCTGGGAAGACTACTATGCTTACAGCCTGGCTGCCTCTCCTATAGCCTGAAGACAGGAGGGAAAGGAGGCAGATGGGAAGGGAAGGAATTTAGAAGGGTAAAGTGTGATCGACAGGTATGGATGTACAAAGGGTGATCAAATATATGGTGAGTGTTTAAATTTAAAATGTTTATTATAGTAAAAGACACATTGCTATTCATTCACCTCATAATACTCTCCCCAACTTTGAGCACACTTATCTCATCCTTCTTGCCACTTTCTGAAGCAGTTCTGGAAGTCACCTTTCCTATCTTATTACCTTTCTCATTGCTTGGATAAACTATGCAACAGCCCCAAGTTAAAGCAGGAGAGGTTTATTGTGGCTCACAGTTTGTAGAGGTTTCACTACATCGCCGGTTGGCTCCAAGGGACTGTGGCATAGCAGAGGAGAAAAAATTCATGGCCTGGCAGGCAGTAAGCAGAGAGGGATCAAGGGAGGAGGACAGAAATGTACCTTTCCAGGCCACGCCCACTGTGACCCACTTCTTCCACCAGGCTTCACCTCCCAACATCACAGCCAGGTGTAAACTCATCAGTAAATTAATCCAGTATCACACACCACGATCCAGTCATCTCCCAAAACCCCCAACTATGAGTGCATGAGGCTTTGGCCGGGGGGAATCTAAATATAAACCATGCCAAGGATCTTTAGGAAGTGTGATCACAAATACAGTGAATGCTGGGCCAAGTGTCATCCAGGAGAAAAGTAGGCATGTAAAAACATTACGGTGTGTTCTCATCCACCTTATTTACTAGATCTGGCACCATGTGACTTCTGGCTCTTCTCTAAAGTCAAAATGGTCATGAAAGGTAAACATTTTGAATTGATTCAGGACATTGAGACAGTCAGAACAGCACAAATAATGACACAAAAGCATTTCCAGAACTGCTTCATAAAGTGGCAAGAACGATGGGATAGTGTGTTTGAAATGATGGGGAATATTTTGAAGGAGGTTAATGGGACGTATCTTTTACTGTAATAAATTTTTAAAAATTTAAACATTCATCCAATGTTTCAATTATACTTTGTATATGTTCAGAGAGGACATCTCAGATTACTGTTTTAAAGTCTTTAATGTATAAAATAAAAACAAAACAATTACAAGGTAAATATTTTGTTTTTCTTTTCATAACCTCACTAACAGATTAGGACATTTTGAGATACCTTTCTGGCTTTAAAATTTTACATTATAAAGGTACTTTGGGAAGGGAAAGAAGCATGACAGAAGCAGTAAAAGAGATAGCATCTTTAAGGCTCGCATACTAACATGAACCATCTGTAAGCGATAGATGGAACTTGACCACACGTGGACATGAAGTAAGTCATGCGCATCAAAGAACATGAGGAAAACACAAAAAGTAGAAGACAGTGAAACATTCCCATTCCCACCTTACAGAGACAGTCTCTTGTACCACTTTGTTGTATCGTAATTTCCTTTGGCTCTTCTGTAATATGTCTACTACCTGCAAGGCAGTGATTGCATATACAGAATTATATATACTATAACTTTTAGATCACTTTTCTGAGTATAAAACTGATGCATAGTAATTGCTTAAAATTAGAAGATTCTGGGGCCGGGGATTTAGCTCGGTGGTTCCGGCACCTGCCTTGCAAGCACAAGGACCTGAGTTTGATCCCCGGTACAAAAAAAAAAAAATTAGAAAATTCTGGGTATGAATTCTGGTGTTCAAGAGAATTACCCTGCAGAGGTTAAGAAAAGCATAGTTTTTGCTTAGATCTACTGAATGAAATGTTCAGAAAAGAAGCGTTCTCCGGGTAGGATTCGCCAAGTTAGAATCTTGGTTTCATCATGTAGTAGTAAGTAGCCCTGAGGAAATTATTTTACCTCCTTATGCTACAGTTCTTTTATTTGTAAATTAAGGATAAAAGTAGTACACACTTCAGGGTTGTTAAGATGCCGATAAGGCACACAGAATATTGGTAGGCACATAGTATGAAATCAAATATTAATGGTTAATATTTTTATAATTTATCTGCAGTTGCAGAAAGCTCCCCAGATGTTTCAGTGGACCATTAGAGTTATGGTAATGCCCCTAGTTTTTTCTCTGTGCATTGAAGAATATGATCAGATTGTATTATTGTGAATATGACAGACTGATGTTCTGTATAATTTCCGACCTTTTTCAAGTGTGCAGCCTTATACATTTTCAGAATTACTATTATCTGAGGTTCTAAGTATAATTTAAGTTCTAAAAAAGTAGAAAAATTAGATGCATCTCATATTTCCTATAAGATTTGGAAGGCGGATATGAGGCACAGGCTGTCTGCTGCTTGTTTTTTTTTGAGCAAGCAGGGGTGGGTAGGAACTTCATTCTTCTGCGGTATCAGTAGAAGTCTTGACAGGCATTGAGCTGCAGAGTTGGAGGGTAGATAGGGCCCATTCTGTTGGGAGAGATCCTAGCATCTTCCTGATGGGTTATGATAGTGAGGTTCAGGAGACAGTAGGTACCTTGCTTGGCAGGAGGTTTCCAAATTCAGAAGAGGCTTCTTTGGTGTCTAGATTTTGTGATTTTGAGTGTCATTTCTGAAGTCTGTTCTAGAAGACATTTTCTCAGCCTTCCCAGCCATCCAGTAACCCATTTAAAACTTGCATTAAGCTGCTTCTGCTAAACCAGGCAGAGTGGATTTTATTCCTTTGGAATTTAAATCTGACAAGTACCATTGCATGTATTGTTTTAAAATCATAACTAAGTAGAAATAGTCTCAAGTCTTAGATAGATGATAATAGAAATTTGTGTCAGATAAAATATATCCCAGAGGAGTTTATTAGTTTTTACTAATTACATAAAACAACACTTAGATTTCTCAATATAAGTTTTAAAAGATAAAGAAAAGTAATCAATAACCAAGAAATCTGGCAGTGAAAATAGCCTGTATGTTGGGCTCAGTAGGTCAGCTTTTGTAGAGGGCAAAAAAAAAAGCTTTTTGTCTGAGCCCTCTGAAAAGTTTGGTCATTGTTAGCAAATGTGAGCACAGAACAGTGTTATTTATTGTTTTAAGTGCTCATCAAAGAAGTCAAGAATTTAGAATAGTGAAAGAATGAGGTTTAGGAAGCATTTGTGATGCTGGGAAATTAAAAGCATCAGAAGAAAAACAGAAGTTGCTGGGTAAAGTGCTTTAGGGCAAAGCTCTGTTCACTGGCTGCCAGATTAATTTGAAAAAACTTTTCTTGGGTAGCAATTTTTTTCCTGGAAGTTTGAAATGTGTATTGAAAAAGCTAAGTTATGATTTTGTTTAATTTGTAAAGACCAATAAGTTGTCTTATGACAAAAGATTCTATTGCTTTTTATTTATAGCAATAGAAAATTTATACCCATTGGTTTGGTATAAATTCAAGGTTATCCCCCTGTTCCCCATCTTAATCTTATGTAAACAGTGTTCTACAATATTGTGGCATTTAGGGTTTAAAGGCAAGAAATTTGAAGATAGTTGGATTTTTACTCCATTGCCTTTGTACTTTATACATCCATTTAGGGAACATAACTGAAAAACCAAAATAAAAATGGCACAGGCAGTTGAGAGGTACATTGGATACTGAGAGGTGTAGTTTTTTTTTCTTGAGTTTATTAATTTTATTGGTACATTTTAGGTATGCAATATAATGATATTCATCGTTGGAAATTTGCACCTTTACATAATTTCTCTTGGTTCTTATTTTTTCCCCATTCCCCTCCCCTCCCTTCAACCCCTCCATCCCTCCCTATTTACAAAGACTTTGTTTCCATTTTTTCATTTTCTCATATTAATTCCATTCCCTTCTTTCCTTTCCCCTACCCCTCCCACTTCCTTCCCCTTTGCCCCTTTTCTTCCTATTTCACATTATCTATTATACATTTTAGTCCTTATTTACACTTTCAGTTTCTCACACCAGAGAAACTATTCGGTATTTATACATGTGTGTCCTATTTATTTCACTTAAGAGTATTGCCTCAATGTGCATCCATTTAGCTATAAATGTCTCTAATTTCTCATTTTTTATGGCCAAGTAGTCCATTTTGTAAAAAAACCCCCACATTTTCTTTATCCAGTCTCCAGTTGATGGGCATTTGGGCTGCTTCCAAGTTTTAGCTATTATAAACTCTGCTGCTGTGAACATGGGCGCACATATATCACTGTGGTATGATTCTTTTATTTCTTTGGGGAAGATACCCAGCAGGGGAATAGCTGGGTCAAATGGGACTTCCAGTCCTAGTTCTTTGAGGTATCTCCATACTGATGTCTACAGTGGTTGCACCAGTCTGCACTCCCACCAGCACTGGAGCAGTGTTCCTCTTTCCCTTTGTTATTGGTTGATTTCATGATAGCAGCCATTCTTTCTGGAGTGAGGTGGAATCTCAGCGTTGTTTTCATTTGCATCTCTCCAATGACCAGTGATGTTGAACATTCTTTCATATGTGTATTTGCTATTTCTACTTCTTTGTCTGAGAAATGCCTGTTCATTTCAGAAGCCCATTTTTGGAACGAGTCTTTAAATTCGGGGGATCTATTTTTTTAAGTTCTTTATAGATTCTAGATAGTAGATCTTTGTCTGAGGAATAGCAGGTGAAAATTTTTTCCCACATTGTGGGTTGTCTCTTCATACTGTTGTTGGTTTCTCTTGCTGTGCAGAAGCTTTTTTTTTTTTTGGTACCGGAGATCGAACTTGGGTCCCTGCACTTGCGGAGCAAGCGGCGAAACCACTGAGCTATATCCCCGGCCCAGAAGCTTTTTAATAAGAAGAGATCCCACTTGTTGATTGTTTGTGCTAGTTCATGGGCAACTGAGGATTTGTTCATAAAATCTTTTCTTATACCAATGTCTTCAAGAGTTCTACCTCTCCTCTGTTCCAGCCGGTTCAGGGTTTCTGTTTTAATATTTAGAACTTTAATCCATTTTGATTTTAGTTTAGTGCATGGTGAGAGATATAGGTCTGGTTTAAATCTTTCGCAAGTTGAAACCCAATTTTTCCAACACCATTTATTAAAGAGGCTATCTTTCCTCCAGTGAGGGTTGTTTGGCTCCTTTATCAAAGATGAGGTGGCTGAGTGTGTCTGGAGTTGTTTCTGCATCTTCTAATCTGTTCCACTGATCCTCAGGTCTGTTTCTTTGCCAGTACCATGCTGCTTTTACCACAGTAGCTGTGTAGTATAGTTTCAAGTTGGGGACTGTGATACCCCCTGTCATGTCTCTGTTGCCTAGAATTGCTTTTGCTCTTCTGGGTCTCTTCTTGTTCCAAATGAATTTTTGGATTGTTTTCTCAAGGTCCATGAAGTATGCTGTTGGAATTTCAATTGGGATTGCACTGAATCTATATAGCATTTTTGGAAGTATGGCCATTTTCACTATGTTGATTCTTCCTACCCAGGAGCAAGGGATGTCTTTCCATTTTCTGATATCATCTTCAATGAGAGGTGTAGTCTTTATAAGATACAGTGCATTCTGGGAAGTGGAATTTTTCCTGTGCTTCATGAGGTGAGAATGGATTATACTTGGAGGGTGGAATAAAATCCTACTTCCATCAAGAAGCTTAGAGAAAAATATTACACAATTAGGTAAGCAAGATCATTACCTTGAAGTCTCAGAAGAATACAAAAAGTTATCTATTTCAGGTAACACAAGACAATTTTCTAAAATGGCTTGGTATTCGCCTTTGATATGAGGTAGTATGGCTGGATGTTAGTTCTCAGGTAAGTTGGTAGTGGGAGGGGCATTATTTTCCCACTCCATTTGGGGGTGGGGGAAGAGGAGAGCTACTTCTTTTGTGAGATGAAAAATAGGTGAACTATTGATTGATTATTTGCATATTGTCCCTGTTGTCCTTGTTTCATTTTTGTCTACTGATTTTAGATCTCACCATTGTTATGGACTGAATTTTGTCCCCACCTTTCAAAAAACTCGTATATTGAGGTCCGAATACCCAATACCTTAGACTGTTACTGTATTTGGACATAAGAGTCATTAAGAGGTCATTAAGGCTAAATTAGGCCATATGGGTGGACCCTAATCTGAGATGACTGGGGCCTTTGTAAGAGGAAATGTGGACCCACCCAGATACACCAGTATGTACCAAGGGAAAGTGAGGAGCCAGCCCAGGGAGGAAGCAGCCGTCTGCAAGGCAAAGTGAGAGACCTCAAAAGGAACCACCTTACCAGCACCTTGATCTCAGACCTTTAGCCCCCAGAGCTGTAGGGGAGTAAAGTTCTGTAGTTTAAGCTAGGTGGTCTGCGGAGTTTTGTTATGACAGCCCCAGCAACTAACTCCACAGACATTGTTTTGAATATTGGCTTTTTATTTGTCTTCATTTCTATATGTTAGTGGAAAACTGGAAGGGCTGTTAGTAGCTGTTGGGCAGATGGAATTTTTATTTTTAATCCTGAGATTTTTAAAACAAAATTTTAAAATAATAATAGAGCCCTAAGGTGGCCCGGGCATTTAGCTCAGTGGTTTTGCCACCTGCTGTGCAAGCTCAAGGACCCGAGTTCAATCCCTGGTACCAAAAAAAAAAAAAAAAAAAAAAAAAAATAGAGCCCTCAGGTACTCACCATATAGCTTAAAAAATCATTTTAGGTTCTATTAAAGCTCCTAAACCCTTGGTCTGCTCTCCTCCCTCTCTGGCTGAGATCAGTAGTCTCCTGAATTTGCTGTCCACCATCCCCATATATCTTGCTAAAACATATTGTTATAAGCAGTATAAGAACATAACTACATCTATAAAACAACATAAGCAACATTAATACTAATAAATAACTCATAGTGCTCTTTTACATGTATTTTAAACTCTCCATAAATATTGTCAGACTTCACTTGTCTTTCCAACTTGCTTTTTCTCCAGTACTATGTTCTGGAGGTTTATTCATGTATTTATCTGTTTGGGGGTGTGTGCAGTTGTACCTTGCCAGTAGAAGGGAAATGACTCTAGGACCCCCATGGATACTCCTGCTGTGGATGCAGCAGGGTGTGGTGGAGCATGCCTCTAATCCCACTCTCGGAAGCTGAGGTAGCAGAATTCCAAGTCACAAGTTGAGCCCACCCTGGGCAAATCAGTGGATCTTTTCTCAAAATAAATTTTAAAAGGTCTGGGGATGTAGCTCAGTGTGAAGCCCCTGGGTTCAATCCCCAGTATCATCAATCAATCAGTCAATCAATCTATGGATGCTCAAGTTCCTTATATAAAGTACCATCGTATTTACACAAAACTTTGCACATCATTCTTATACTTTAAATCATCTCTAGAGCACAATATCTGTCATAATTTGGATCTTGAGTGTTCCCTCAGAGGCCCATGTGTTAAAGGCTTGGCTATTGCTTGTGATGTTATTGTAAGACAATGGGACTTTTAAGAGCTTCCTCCAGTAGAAGGAAGTCAGGGCATTGAGGGAACTCCCTCAAAGGGGAGATGGAAACCAGCTTCTTCTTTCCTCTCTCTGTCATTGCTTCCTGGCTGCCAGGAGGTCAACATCTTCCTCTGCCATGTGTTCCCACCGCAATGTGCTGTTTCTGTACGGGTTCAAGGAAGCTCTGAAACTATAAGCCAAAACAAACCTTTACTCTTTTAATTTGATTCAGCTAAAGTATTTGTTATAGCAATTGAAAACTAACATGATACCCAATGCAGTGCAAATACAGTGTAAATAAGCCGTTCAACTATATTATTCAGGGAATGATGACAAGATGATACATGTTCAGTACAGATGCAAATTTTTTTGAGCAATTTTAGTCTTCAGTTGGTTGAATGCATGCACACAGAACCTGAAGGTATTAGTTTGTGTGCTTTAACTGATATTTTACATTTTTTAGGAGTACAGCACAGTTTCTTTATATATTGTATTCTGGAAGGAGCTTCTGGCATGCATTCAGTTTTCTGTCACTTAGCAGTACTTTGTGCACAGCCTTGAATGTGTATCCTTGTGCACATGGACAAGAATTTCTCTAGGTTTGGAGTTGCTGAGGCATAGCTTATAAGTAGTTTCAATTTTGCTGCTCATATCCGGAAATTTTCTCCAAGTCGAATATGCCTCTTTATACTCTGATCAGCTGGGTATGAATGAGATCACTTATCCCTTCACATACTTGCCAAAACAATATGTCACCAGAACTAGAAACTGTAATCAATCTGATGGGCATGGGATCTAATGGTTTTCATTTGCATCTCTGTAATTATTCTTGAAGTTAAATTTACAAAATGTTTTTAGTCACTTGAATTTCTTTGGTGAATTTTCTGTTCACATACTTTGATTTTGGGGTGGCTGCTTTTTAAAAAATTGATATGTACAGGTTCTTTCAGTATTTCAGGTAGGAAGCCTTTAGGTTACATGCATCTCTTCCTGATTTATGGTTTCTTTTTTAAATTTATGTTTTGATGCACAAATTTTTGTTTTTTCTAATGCTATTTAAACAGGCATTCCTGGAGAGTGTTTAAAATTTTGAATAAAGCTTATATTTTCTAATATACAAATTACAGATACCTTTAAAACAGACATTTTTGTCTTAAAATTTTAGATTTAAGACATTTTTGTCTTATCTCTCGTAAGTATAATTTATCCATAAGAAAATTATTTCTAAACATTATATTTATTCCTTCCTTCCTTCCTTCCTTCCTTCCTTCCTTCTTTCTTTCTTTCTTTCCTTCTTTCTTGCTTTCTTTCTTTCCTTCTTTCTTCACCCAAGGCAGGTCTTTACTGGTTTACTGGGGAAGGAGATGCCAGGCTGCCTCTAATAATGGCGAGAGAGAGAGGAGAGAGAAGGGGGGGGGAGAGGAGAGAGGAGAGAGACGAGAGAGACTAACTGGGGTTACATAGGGCAGTGCAGTGGGGAGAGTATCATGAGAGTTGAGGAAGGGAAAGCCAGGTGATTGGAAGGGGAAGATCACATGGGTAGCAGGGTGGAGCAACAAGTTAGGTTTTGCTTCTCTAGAGGGGGTAGGTTTCACTTTTCTGAAATGGCTCATTTCTGTAAGTGGGAACCATTTTAGGAATGGGAGCCATTTTAGAATGTAGGACTGTTGGGGCCATTTTGTCTGGCAGAGAACTCTATCATTCCAGACTCTTGTTATTATGGAATAGGGGCAAAGGTCTCTTTTTCTGTAGCTGCTTCCTGCTGGCAAAGGGGTGTTGTTAGGTGGGGGTTTTAGACTGCCGGGGTGTGGTCTTGTTAGGTGGAGCCAGCATCAGTAGCGAGGGGTTGGTAGCTGGCCATGACCATTTTGCTGACTGTCTGGTTGGTAAAGGCCCGCATGTGTTCCTGCAAGAAAATTTGAAAACAATGAAACAGACAGAGACTGAAAAGCAAAATTATGCAGAAGTTGGTGAGGGGGGTCTCAAGAAAGGAAGAAGCTATGGAAGCCACTGGTCAAAGTATCCTGGCAGAGATTGTAGTCAGTCTAGGTCTCCTCTATGTTTTTCTCTGTGCTCCCTCAGTTCTCTAACCTTGTTGCCTATGATGCCTGACTGATTTACAAAGTAGCAGCATTTTTCTCCCAGCAAGAGACAGGTCCCCCCTCTTTCTGCTGTGATTAATTAAGTACATTTATATTTTTAACATAAACTGTACTGATTTTTATTAATCTTCTTATCACTGTAAAGGACAATTACATTCCTTTAGTGAATTAAACACTATATTTTTTAGTAGTGACCAAGTTCACTTGATTTTCTACATAATGCCAATTTTTATTTATTCATTTGTTTAGCTACTACTTATGTGGAGGATGCATTTAAATCTAAACTACATTACAGTCACAATGGAATTTTAGATAGGTTCATAATTACTGAATATATAAAAATCAGTAACATTTCTTATTTACATTAGATCCAGTTGTGTGTTTACTACATGTTGTTTCTTTAAAAAAAAAAATATATATATATATATATAAAAGTATTGAGTGGAAGGGAGAGAGGTTTCCCATGAACCTCAGCTTCCACACATGCACAGCCTTATCCACAACTGACTTCTCCCTCCAAGTGATGTAGTTGTTACACTCGATGACCCTACGTTTAGATATCATCATCACCCCAGGTCCATATTTCACATTAGGGTTCACTTGTGGTATTTTACATCCCGTAAGCCTGGACAAATGTGTAATGATGTGTTTCCTTCATTATTGTATCACATAACTTTTTATTCTCAACAGGCTTTTTCTGTTCTTGTTTATTATTAGAGCCTATTAATTTTGCAAAATAATTGGGTTTCAATGCACATAATACATGCTGATCATTTCCACCCTCTTATTGTGTCACAGAGGGTGGTTTCGCTGCCCTCCACTCTTCTGTGTGCCTTCTTCCCTGCCAACCCCTGCAACACTGATCTCTTCCCTGTCTCTATAGTTTTGCCTTTTCCAGAATGTCATGTAGTGGGAAACACACAGTACATACAATTTTTGTATTGTCTTCATCCACTTAATAACATGTATTCAAGTTTCCTGTAGGTGTTCCCGGCTTGATAGCTCATTCCTTTTTAACACCACACAATATTCCATTGTCTGAATGTGCAGTTTATCCATTCACCTGCTGAAGGACATCTTGTTTGCTTTCACATTTTTGGCAAAATTTTGAATAGGCTGCTATGTTTTAGAGTGCTGATTTTTGTGAGGATGTACGTTTTACAGATTGTTTCTTTAGTCATTTAACTAAACAGAGAGATGTTTATCTTATTATTTAAGCTTCCTTGCAGATTACATTTTCAATTAAGTTGCCTAATCTGCTATTGTCAGATCAACCTTGCTCTTGTTCAAAAGAAAGTTAATTTATATTTTAAAGAGCAAGAAATACAATTATTAACTGAAAATTTTTTTATTGAAAGTAAAACACTAACAAAATCCAAATTATAATATTTCAATTCACTGACAGATATCTACAGTTATTTTAAAGTTGACTTTTATTTAATAACAAAAATCTTTGTATTAATTCATTTTTTGGTTTATTAAAAATGCAAAATTCAATTTGCATTTGAAAACCCTCCATTAAGATTTTTTGGGGCACTAGGGCATACTAGAAGGCTGCTTCTACATGCAGATTTTATGTCTCTGTACATACAGGTTTGTGAGAAATTTTTCTGTTTAAAGTTGATTTTTAAAATATTCTTAAAGTATATAAATTAATATATTTCAGAGTATAAATTGTTTAAAAAGTTATGCATTCAGCCTGGGCAAATTTTATTTCCTAAAGACTATGTAGGAGGAGAGATTCATTTTTAGGCATATAAACCATCACATATCCACAGCGTGCACCCGGTGAGTGTGATGGTGAAGATGCTACAGGGACAGAGACCAAAAGCACAAGAAAAGGAAGATGGAGCAAACCGGGAGGGAGGGAGGGAGGAAGAGAGAGAGAGAGATCAGCCTGAATTTGAGCACAGACAGGTTTGAAGTGTTTAGGGGAACAGCAGTTGCCACTCAGGAATCCCAGCTGGGAGGTTTCCTATATGTCTGCAATGAAATTCTTGGGCAATAAATGAAGAAAAATATATAAAAGTTTAAGTTTTATTGGGTGTAAAGCTCTTAAAGAACTGCTGTTCACTCAGAGTGTGGGGATGACTGAGCTAGGATGAATGGACCCCAGTGAGGAGTGGTGGCCCTGCTGCACATGTCACCGGAGTCACCTGTGGTTTTCCTGTTCACATCCCGTGGCCTCAGTGGGCCCCACGCAGCAGGAACAGGAAGTCACCTGCCTGGCCATGGAAGGAAAGGAAACACACCTTGCACTCAGTAAGAATTGCTACCCCATGGAAATGGAAATAGTGGAAAAATGAGAATAAACTTTGCATCTATGCTCTTGTCAGTGCAGTTTGCTAACAGATGCGTTTAGGTAAATGTTGTTACTTCAAGAAGTGTTATCTTCTGGGGATCCTTATCATAATTTTATTTTAAATTCGAACAGCTGTTGTTTAACTACCACAGACCACAATTTATCTACAGCTTGGGGCCATAAAGTTAGCTTTAATGCACTCTGTTTCTTTTCTTCCCTCTGTATTTGATTTAATTTCCATGCATCTGACACTTCCACACCATACACTATTTGCATATTTCAACATGTACTTTTGCAGATCCTGTAAGTACTCAGGTGCTCAAAGTGGAAGAATAAATATAAATGGAAGCTCCCAATGACAAATTATAAAATCAAGGAAGAAGAATTTGCAGGTTTCACTTACCTGTAAAATATTCTGAACAATAACAGCTCCTTCAGGACCACAAAGCAGGTTTTTCTAGAATGGGGGTTTATGGTGACTGTAGGAAACAAAAAATCAACGGATGTTTTTGGGGGCAGTGCAACACAGCATTCTTGTCTGAATCAAGCCCAAGGGCTTACCATGCAGTAATGGAGAGGGAATATCAGCTTTATTTAAGAAATCAACAAATGTGGCCACTTCCATAATATGAATGTGTTAAAAAAATAAGTATTCATGGTTGTTCATTCATGAGGTTACAGTTTCAAATGCAAGAAAGCTGGGTAAGGTAGGAAGGAAATAAGTCATTCTTATGGAAACTTTAAAAATGTTCTTGTGGGCTAGTGTACTGCATTTATTGAAGGTACTTTGTCATTCAGGCCATGGCTAACCTAGAACTTGAGTAGTCACTGGATGTAAAATGAATTTGATCCGTGTTAGATTGTCCCAAGATTTTTTCTTTGGTCAATGACAGCAGCTGAGGACTTCCAACCAGAGGTCAGAGACCTAAAATAACTTTTTCTTTTCTTTGCTCTTTAGCTTGGTTTTCTTGGATTCCTACAAGTTTGGGGAGCTTCAGACTTTCACCTTTTTTCCCATTCTTCAACTTAACACCTATCTAAAGCCTCAGTCCTCTTTGAGTCCTTATTCATTAGTTTTGTTTTGTTTTGGTACCAGGGATCGAACTCGGGGCCTTATGCTTGCAGGCAGGTGCCAGAACCACTGAGCTAAATCCCCAGCCCTGAATCCTTATTTGTAATCAAGTTCCAGGAGGGGTGAGGTGTGATGTTACTGCAATAGAATGAGGCAGGTCCTGGGGCTCGTGATTCACTTGCTGAAGTGGGGACTAGTTTTCTCGCAGCTAAACTACTGGTGTAGAAATGATGAGATCACAGGTACCCTTATGGACATGAGTAAAATTAGCAAGTTCAAGAAAACTACCTTCACTGCTAAGTGTCACCATAAGAACAGTTGTCCTAAAGGTGGAACTGAAAAGCCAAATCACAGTATATGTTTTATTTCTGAGCCAGTATAGCTGATGGAAATGAGAATGGTCCAAATAGAAATAAGGGAACAGAGAGAAAGATGACAAGGATTTGTAGGGCCTAAATTGGGAAACTGATTTGCCACATGTGAATGATACCACTCTTAACAAATTCTGAATCACGAGTACAACTTTGCCTTAGAATTTTCATTGTGTATCTTCCCAGCAGATCCTAGAATTAGAGATATTTGAAAAGAGAACTAGTTATTTTTAAGGTCAGTTGCCTGGTACCCTAGATTTTGTGAGAAACTTTGATCTTGTGAGAATTCTAAGATGATTTATAAGCTAAGGAGGGTGCGATAAGCTATGAAATCACCACCTAGCACCCTTCAGTTGAAAGTTTCAAACAGTCTGGTAAATGTTAATTAGAGAGGACACAGAGCCCCCTTGGGACACTTATGGGGGTGATTTCAGCTCTTCTGGGATGGAGGGCAAGAGAGTGTCCTTGTTTGTTTGCCTCTTCTGAACAGCTCACAGGTTCTTAACTCAGAAAGTAGGGGACAAAAGGGATAGGAAGGGGAGCAGAGGCCAGACTCGTGAATGTCCAAAGGCATGTGGGCTGCTTTTGGGAGCAATGTGACTTGGCAGTAGTGATATTCCACCTCTCACCTTGAGGCCCTGAAAGGTTGACAGTGAGCAAGGAGAATCCTAGTTGATTCTATTCTGAACAGATGGAATTCAGCCTAACAGCAGTTCTTATGGTCCCCAGAGTGATGCAGAGGTTCACTATGGAGGGAAGGAACTCATCTCAGAGTTACCTGCCCTTCCCACTCCATTTTCCTTCAGGTGTCTTCAGGCTGGCCCCAGCCCAGCCTTTTCTGTCTCAGCCCATTTTGTACTGGATGTGAGCTGAACGATGCTAACTGGAGGGGAATTATCTTTCTACATCCATTGGATCCAATGATAATTGCTTTTTAAAATAAAGGTTAAAAAAGTACTTATAATGGAAAACGTTGCTTTTCTAATTTTTCTGTAAAGTGTAGAAGTCAATATTTTTATCTTAGGAGGAGATTATGTACAGCATATAGAATAAAGAAATCTGTTTTTACTTTCCAGGTGATTTGTTTTGTAGAGATAAATATATATTCTCTTAAGTTATTGTTGCAGCTATTCTAATAAACTTTTAACTCACGATCCAAACACCAGTTTTGATTTTTTAAATAATCAGAGAATCTTAAGAATGTAAGAAAATTTTTTCACTGCTAAAGTGTGTGTGTGTATGTGTGTGTGCATAGAAGGGGGAGAGAAAAAGATGAGAACAGAAAAAATGAGAATTTTTGATTTGCAGAAGGTGAACTATGCTCACCATTAATGAATTATTTTTTGGCAGTTTTAGAGGTTAATAAAGATCAAGCCACAGTTCATTTAGCTGTGAGTATTAAGGAAGGTTTCATGATAGCTGAAATGAATAGATCTGTTATGTCACGGATTTATTTGGGTAAATATAGTTGTAGATGATCCAGTGGACTGTATTTCATCATATATTTAATAACCTTTATTGGAACTATATATCTCACAAGAAGCATGGAGGTGACATGTGGACATGTATATTTTGGGGTGTTTTTCATGTTTGAAATATATGAGTAAAATCATTCATTTACTCCACATAGGTGGAATGAAGTAGATAAAGACAAGTAGATTGCGGACATAGTCAAGAACTATAAAGGGCTGTAAACAAACTGTTAACTGTAAATAAGTTAACCTACCATAGTTTCATAAACTTTGGTGGAAGGAATGAGACTTTTGGGTCAGAAACAAAAGATTTTATTAGGAATAGCAATAGCAATACCCAGAATTTGCACTGGTTCCCTGATCCCTAATGTCCCCAGGGCAGCATGAAGAGGGCCAGGTGACACCTACACATGCAGTAGGTTGCACTGTAGAAGAAGCTTGAGTTTAGGGAACCTGAATCTTTTATAATATGCAGTAAACATGCCTGCATTTTGTCCTTGAGGGAGACATTATCCTTATTACACTGGACCATAAACCTTGTATACCAAAAGGAGACACTATCTTTATTTTCCAAAGTTGTGCTAAACAAACGCCATGGAACAAAGAAACTCAAGTGCAGAAACAGAAGAGACCCATAGAACATTGTTTTCTAAAAATACTCACTCCTTGTTTTTAAACCACCCTGGCTTCTGGCAAATTTAGCCATCAATACCATTGCATCTGCCCCTATTAATCTGACCAAAACAGATCGGGTCCAAATCTGCTCAATTTATCTCATTCAATACTTAATGTATTATCAGTAGGACTCTAAGCAGCAGGATAAGAAAAGCTGCAGTGTCGACCCCAGCAAGATTTCAAGGGTCTCAGACTTAAGAAGCAGAACTTATCCCATGAATCACCGTGATCTGCCACAGGAAGCCAGGTAGTACTGTCCTTTCCACATTCAGCTGTCTCCTTGGCCCAAGGCATTTAACCAGGTGCAGCAGGATGTATTAGTGTTTGCCTGCACTTTGCTGGGGCCTGCAGAGGACACCTAGGCAGTTCTTCCATCTACGACAGCCCTTGCCAGTGAGTTGCTGCCCTGAAAGGCTTCCAGAGCCAAGGTGTCGAACAGTTCAGCTTAAGTCAGGTCAGGTTTTGTACTCCCTTTTCTAATTGGTTGATTTCTATCATAGGAGTAACTGACTGTTAGGGAAGCATAAGTAATTAATAGATTAGAAACTCTACAAGGCTGCCCTCAGTGATCAAGGATAAGCTCATTAGAAGTCTTCACTGTCATCTGAGTGCTACATGGTCGACTATTTCATTTCCTTAAACACCTGAGCAATTCTTATAACCTCCTTCCTCCCCATGTCCCTGTTATGATATGAGTCACCATGTTTTCAGAAGGGAGGCAAGTTCATTCTCGCTTCTATATACAGTATCCCTGGAAAGAATGCATTGTTTACAATTTTAGGGGCCCTTACCTTGGAATTCTTATCAGTTTGGGATCACAGGAGGAAGATGCCTTTAATGCAGTTTTTCAGTCTCAGGAAGTTCTGAGTTGGTTCAAATAATCAATTTCAGTCTTCTTTTGAGGCACTGTCTGAGGCCCATGAATCCAACCTTTCTTATTTGTCCGTGGCACTGAGTGGGTGTCATTTGTCTGCCACAAAGAAGGACTCCTCATCGACTATGGGAATGTGCGGTAGACATCTGGCAGTGGTGTGGGTGTTTTGTGTGGGAGACGCAGGAGCTACAGCCATCCCTGTTGTCTGATAAAATTCTCAGTAAAGTCAAGGGGGAATGGTGACTGACTTGAGCAGGGGGAAAATACCAGATCTAGCAGTCAGTAAAATTTGGGGTGATTACAACAGTTTGGGAAAGCTACTCCAGGGTAGTATTTCTTAGTGGATAAGATTTCTCAGGGGCAGTCCTGAAGGACAAAGATGATCCATATTCCTCCTTTGCCTCTACCTACCAAATTCTAAGTTGTCTCCCCCCCTCAGCTTTTGGAGATTTTGGTTAGTATACACCTCCACCAAATTGGTGTGGCCCATTCTAGGAGATACAATTTTTTCATTATTCCAGTAATCCCCTGATGAATCTACACATTTGTATGGAAAGTTCATGTCCAAAACAGACAAGGGGATTTTAACAAACCTTATAGTGACCCATTAGTTCCCATTTTGGCACATAGGGGCTAGTGTTAAGGAACTTAGCAACCAGTATGCTCAACCAAGTGATCATTATCCTTTTAGTCTAAGACTGAAAATCCAGCACGAGAGTCCAGATGACTGGATCAGAATTAGGTTTAAACCCTTACCTTCCATATTGGCTGAGCTGCCACCTAGAGGGTGAACTAAGCCACCTGGCTTGGGGTTGCCATTAAGGGAAAGAAAAAGAAGCATCATTCTCAGGAATTGTTAGGGTGGAAGTAGGTCTACAGGCCTATAGTCTACATAGTCTTTACAGTTTTCATCCTGACCATTACTCAGGAAGCATCTGAAATGATGTGAGGCTTTGCTGGGACCAGCCATGTTCCATAGTGTGCAAAAGTACAGTCAGATATATTTATTTACTCATAAATTCATACGGCTTTTTATTAAGATGTAATTCATAGATCATATACTTCTATTTAAGAGGACAATTAAATGGTTTTTAGTATATTCACAAATATATGCAACCAACACCACAATTTTATAATATTTCATCATCTCCAAAAGACATTGTATCTTTTAATTCTTTCTTCAAACCCCTCTATCTGCCCATTGCCCCCCACTTCCAGCTCATAGCAAGCACTAGTTTACTTTCTGCCTCTATAATTTTACTGGTTTATATCATTTAAATTATATCACCTTTTGTCTTTTGTGACTTGCTTCTTTCAGTTAACATAAGGTTTGCAGATGTTATCTATAGTTAGCATAGATCAATTCTTCTTCCTTCTTATGGCCAAATAATATGCTACTATATAGGCGCCCTACATTTGGCTTATCTCTTCATCCATTGAGGGACATTTGGGCAGTTTCTACCTTTGGTTACTACAACTAATGCTGCTATCCACATTCATCTACAGGTTTTTGAGTGGATGTGTTTTCATTTTCTTTTGGTGTATACGTTAGGAGTGGAATTGTCATATGGTAACTGTTTTTAATTTTTTGATGAACTGTCAGACTTTTTCAAAGCAGATACCCATTTTACATTCTTGTTAGCAGTGTATTAGGGTTACAATTTCCCCCATCCGAACTAACACTTGTTATTATTTCATCTTTTGATTCATGTCAACTTAGAGGATGAAAAGTGATATTCTTTGTGGTTTTGGCTTGAATTACTTCAGTGATTAATGATGTTAAACATCTTTTTATGTGCTTATTGGCCATTTGTATGAAATTGGAGAAATATCTATGGAAATTATTTGCTTATGTTAAAAATCGAGGGATCTTTTATTTTTGAGTTGTAATTATCCTTTATGTGTTCTAGATATATATTCCCTATATAACAGTATGAAATTTTTCTCCTTGATATGTGGCCTGTCTTTTTCACTGTCTTTATAGTTTCTTTGAAACATCAAAGGTTTTATTTTTTGAAGCCCAATTTATCTATTTTTTATTTTGTTGCCAATACTTAAGAAGTCAATGCCAGACTCACAGTTATGAATATTTATCTCTATGTTTTGTTCTAAGAGTTTTAGCATTTGTTTATAAACCTTTGATTCATTTTTAGTTAATTTATGTATGTGGGGTGAGGCAAAGGTCCAACTTTATTCTTTTACATGTGACTGTTCAGTCGTCCCAGTACCTTTTGTTGAACAGATTAGATTTTTTTCTCCATTGATGATCTTGATATCCATGCTGAAAATCAGTTGCCCAAATATGCAAAGGTTTATTCCTGCACTCTTAATTTTATTCTACTTATGTATATGACTGTTTTTATGCTTTTACCACATTGTCTTGATTGCTCTTTCTTTGTAGTATGAATCCTCCTATTTTGTTCCTCTTTATCAAGGTTGTTTTGACTATACTGTGTCCTTGTAGTTTTACATAGATTTTAGAATCAGCTTGTCATTTTCTATACAGAAATTGGCTGCTAGGGATTGTGTTGATTTTATAAATCCATTTGGGGAATATTGCCACCTTATGATACTAACTTTCCTCACTTTATGATCTTAGAATGCTTTCTATTTATTTATACATCTCAATTTCTTTCAGTAATGCTTTGCTCATTTCAGAGTATAAGTTTTAGACTTCTTTTGTCAAATTTATTTCAAAATTTTTGATGCTTTTGAATGAATTGTTTTATTCATTTCATCTTGCGTTGTTCTTGCAAGTATGTAGAAATAAAATTAATTTTATTATTATTATATCCTGCAACCTTGCTGAACTTGTTTATTAGTTCTAATAGGTTTAAAAACTGATTCAGTGGGCTTTTCAACATATAAGTTGATCTCATCTGTGAATAGAAATAATTTTACTTCTTTTCCAATATGGATGTTTTTGGTGTCCTTTTTTTGCAAAATTTTCATAAACAACCTTGAGTTCATGGGACAAATTGTATTTGATTATGATGTATAATTCTTTTTATGTGTTGCTGGGTTTGGGCTGCCAGTATTTTGTGGCGGATTTTGTGTCTGTATTCATATGAAATATTAGTGTGCAATATTCTTGTCTTACACTGTCTTGGATTTAGGACCAGAGTAATACTGGTCTCATAAAATGAACTTGTCGTTTATGTTTTGGAAGAATTTGGAAAGAGTTGATATTCATTGTTCTTTAAATATTTGATAGAATTTAGGGGTAAATATATATATGGAGTTAAGCTTTTTACTGTGGGTAGTTTTTGATTACTTGTTTATCTGTTTATTGTAGGTCTCAGATTTTCTATTTCCTCTTGAATCATTTTTGGTAGTTTGTGTCTTTCTAAAAACTTTCCATTTTTATCTAAGTTATATAATTTAATATACTATCATTTATAATATTCTCAAAGTCTTTATTTCATTATTCTTTACAGTCCTCATTCTCTTATAGTCTTTATTTCTATAAGATCATCAGTGATGACCTTTTCTTTTCTAATTCTAGTAAAATGAGCTTTCCTGGTTTACTCATCAGTTTTACTGAAGATTTGTTAATTTTGTTGCTCTTTTGTTTGGTTTCATTGTTTTTTTCCCTATGATTTTTCTATCTCCTATTTTATTAATATCTGCTCTAATCTTTATTATTTCTCTGCTTCTGTTCTTTAGATTTTGTTTTTCAGGTGTTTTAAGGTATTGAGGTTAGAATATTGATTTGAAATCTTCTTTCTTAGTATGTTTTTGCTGCATCCCATATTTTTGGCATGTTGTGTCTTCATTTTTATTCATCTTGAAATATTTTCTGATTCTCTTTTAATTTCTTCTTTGTCCCATTAATTATGGATTACTATTGTTATGTATTGTGTATTGTTTAATGTCCATATTTGTGAGTTCCCTAAATTTCATGTTATTAATTTTCAATTTAATTACCTTGTGATCAGAGAACATACTTTGTATTATTTCTGTTCTTTTAAATTTATTGAGACTTGGTTTGTGGTCTAGCAGATTTTTTTTTTTGAGACTATTGCTTATGTACTTGAGAAAATGCATAATCTGCTGTTGTTGGATAAAATACTGTTATGGTTTAGATCTTAAATGTCTGGCAGAGGCCATGTGCTCAAAAGGTTACTTGCCAGCCTGTGATGCCACTGGGAAGTGGTGCAGCCTTGGCCTACAGGAAGGAAGTGGATCATTGAGGGCATGCCCTTGGAGGGGATATGGGCCCCTGCTGCTTCCTTTCTCTCTGCTTTCCAGCTGCTGTCAGCTGAGAAGTGAGGCTCCACCATGCACTCCCCACTGTGATGTTCTGCCTTGCCAGAGGCCCAAAGCAATGGGCTAAGTAACGACGGACTGCAATCTGTAAAACCATGGGCTAAAATGAATTTCCTTCTGTTAAATTGACTTTCTAAGTATTTTTTCACAGCAATGGAAAGATGACTAACACAAATGTTCTACAGATGTCGTCTAGGTCTATTTTATAGTATCTTTTGGTCACTAGGTTTATAGTATTTTTCAAGTCTATTTCTTTGTTGGTCTTCTGCTTAGTTTTTCTAACCATTATTGAGTGTGAGATATTAATGTCTCTGACTATTACTGTTGAATTGTTTATTCCTCCCATCCTTTCAGTTTCTGTTATATACCATAGTGCTCTGTTATATCATATACTGTATATATGATTATAATTATTATATCTTCCTGATGGATGACCCTTGTATCTTTATAAAGTGTCCCTCATTATCACTAGGAATATTTTTGTGTTTTAAAGTACACTTTTCTGATATTAGTATGGTCACTTCAGTTTCTTGTAGCTGCTGTTTGCATGGTTTTTCTCCAATTCATATACTTTCAATTCCTTGTCTGAACAATTTAATGTATGTCTCTTGTAGACAGCGTATAGTTGGATCAATTTTTTTAAAAAATCCAGCCTGATAATCTCTCTTTTTGGCTCGATTGTTCTATCCATTCACATTTAATATTATTTTTAATTACAGTTGGATTTACATCTGCTCTTTTATTTTCTATTTGTTTTATTCCTCTACTTATTACTATTCTCTTTTGTATTAAGTGAATGTTTTCTAGTATAGCATCTTAACTTCTTTAATGATTTTTTTACCATATATTTTTACTTTTTTTTTTTTTTTGGTACCAGGGATTGAACTTGGGACCTTGCGCTTGCGCAGCAGGAGGCGAAACCACTGAGCTAAATCCCCGGCCCCTCATATACATTTTAACTGATAAATTATATCAAACATTTGAAGCAGAAGAAAGAAGGAACACTTCTCCCCTCATTTTAGGAAATCAACATTGTGCCAATACTAAAACTGGATAAAGATAATAGAAGAAAAAAGTATGAACATAGATAGAAATTTGTTTAACAAAACAAACT
>NW_004624756.1:15687084-15749544 GCF_000247695.1 Heterocephalus glaber
TCTCATTTCCCTTTGGGGTTGCTGTAGGTGATCTGGAAGTCTGTTTTTGAGGCTTGTTTATGTGTCTTCTCATTTCAACGGGGGTGGGGTGGTGGGGTGGTGCTGCTGGTGGCTGCGCAGCTTACCTCCTCTGCCCTGGGAGCAGTGGAATGGCCCCCAGGGAGCCTCTTCCTTGTTTCCATGTTTTCTTTAGTAGTTTCTTTTTTTTTTTGCTTAAATTCTCTTATTGGTACGTTTTAGGTATATAATACATTTACATTTATCATTGGGTGCTTGTACCTGTACATGATGTATCTTGGTTCTTACTTTTTCCCCATTACTTGTGTGCCCTTCATCCCCTCCACCCTTCACTATTTACATAGACTTTGTTTCCATTTTTTTCTTTTCTCATAATTTTTCCTTTCCCTTCTTTCCCTTCCTCTTCTCCTCTATAGTAGTTTTTTAAATAAGAGCTAGTGGAATCCAATATCATCATCTTTTCGTATGTGGAAAAGCATTTGTTGTCTTCAAACCTGAATGACTGTCTGAGTTTAAAATTCTTCACTTTCACTCTGAGAGGATCTTCTAGGGATGCTCTTTGTCGTTTAACCTCAATCTTTCAGTACTCTGGGGTTTGATTCTCTTTCCCCTATGAATAACTTGACCTTTTGTTTGAATTTCCAAAGTTAGCAGAAAAGTTTGACAACTTTTTTTGGGTATCTCAAAGAGAATAGGTATATATTTCCATGACAATTGTTTTTTTTTTGTTATGATGTACCATTTCATTCTGTAGATTCCTTCATATTTTTGGAAACCTTTCTTGAATTCTATTTTTTTCTTGTTTTATTATTTTTACCTCTTCAGAGAAAAACATTATGCAGATATCATATTTTTTTGTGTCTTTTATTTGCCAACCAGTTTGTCTCTTAATCTTTGAAACTTATTTAATCTGTACCATTGTTTGCTTTTTTTCCCTTTTTCTTGTCCTTGCCCCCTATATTATTGATTCTTTTATGTATCCTTTCTAAGTTGAACTTCATTTCTCTACTGCTTTTTTGTCTTACTCTTTTCTTAGCTCTTCAAGCTTCTCTTTCAACTCAGTATGATAGTTCCCTGAAAGTTTTCTGATCTCTTGCAGTTGACCTGAGCTTTTCTTTGAAAGAGTGATACATTTATTATCTTATCAAAATTCATAAGGTTTTTTTTGTAGTTTTCATCAGTCTTTCAGCAGTATTTTGGGTAGATATGTTTATTCCATTGCCTTTTTTTTTTTGCGGTACTGGGGATCGAACTCAGGACCTTGTGCTTGCAAGGCAGGCATGGTGCCACTGAGCTAAATCTCTGGGTCTGCCATTTTTCCTGTATTATTTTTAAAATTTTGTTTGATAGTACATTTTGGTTTGTTTGTTTGAGACAGAGTCTTGCTATGTAGTTCAGACTAGACTTGAACTCACTGTGTAGCCCAGGCTGGCCTCAAACTCACCTGCCTCCTGCCTCAACCTCCCAAGTGCTAGGATTATAAGCATGGGCCACCATGCCTGGGCTTTACTAGTTCATTTTTATAATAAAGACTTTCCTTTTCCTAGAATAAACTCTTATTTTGGGGACCAGTTATTTTTAGTGGGCTAATCTCACAAAGGAGAGAAATCATGTTTCAGCCTTGTAGGAAGTCAAGTTGTGTTGGTGTATTATTTCTTTGGACTCTTTCATTTCCTTCTCCAAGCCAGCTAAAATTGTGAGCAAATGAATGACCTCAGTGCAGGTATTTTTTCCTTTTCTATGCTTTAGGAGTTGCTTATTCCAGTAAAACAAACCATCTCAAAATTTAGTTGCTTACAACATAGGTCTGCTAGAGTTATCTTGAGTGTATCAGTCACATTTATAAATTACTGTAAATCTGTGGCTGGCTGGAGCCTCCTGATGTGGGCAGGGCTGGGCTGGGGGTGATTCTGCTCACATATCTTATATCCACCTTCTGGGACTGTTGGGCTCGTCTGAGCTTTTCCTTCTCATAGCAGATGCTGTGCATTGCTGTGTGCATCTTGAGACTGGCCATAGCCTTCTATTGCCAAAGCAAATGACTTGACTGCACTAAGATCCAAAGGGTGGGGAAGTAGTCCATACCTCTTTGTGAGAAGAATGGGAAAGTCACACCAAGAAGAGTGTGGACACAAAACTGCAGGAACGGGGCCACAACACAGTTTGTCACTTGTGCCAAACATAGAAAGCTTTCTGCAGACATAGCTTGTTTGTGTGACTCTCTGCCTGTCCCCATAGTCCTTGCGTTTCATGACTGTGTGGTAGTGGGTCCAAGACATTTCTCACTACTGTTCCTCATATTTATCTGGAGTTATCTTGAATGTGTTGGATGCATTCATATGTTACCAATTTTATAAGTTGCCTCATTCACAAGTTTCGGAGAAGGTGACTTAGGTGGACTTCTCATTGGCCCCACTCATCCCTATCTCCTGCCATTTGTACTCTTGTACCATCTGTTCTCTCTGAGTGTGAGCTGGCTCTAGTGACTTGCCTCTGCACAAAATGTGAGGAGATGGCACTTGCAAGATTAGGTTATAAAAAACTGTGACTTCTATCTTGTTCTCATACTTTCTCCCTGGTTCTTTTTGCTTGCTTCCTCTAATGAAGCCACCCGCCATTTGTGAGTTGCCCTATGGAGAAGCCCACATGACAAGGAATTGGGAGTGGCCTCCAGCCAACATGGAGCAAGACACTCAGGCCTCAAGTGTATAAAGCATGAGCCTAATCAAGACTAGATGATTCTAGGCCTGGCCCATACCTTGAGGACTCAGCTCAGCCATGGCCAGATGCCTGCCCTACAGAAACTGTGGGGCAAAAAATGGTGATGATTAAAACAGCTCATCTTGGAGGCAATATGCTACACAGCAGTAGACAACCACGACCCATGGTACGATAGGTTTTACGTTTCATGCTCTTCCACCTGCTTTAGAGAAGTCTATGCTATTAGCTTTACTTGAGATCTGCAGTCAGAGGTGTTCTTTTTCAGTAGCTTGACTTTTATTGCATTTTGGCATCATTGTGGTTTGTTGTTTACTTAAATAATTAGCTTAGAGCTTTATTAAAGATGTATTAAAGAATGAATTCAGAGTTGATTTGTCTGTATCTCATTTTACTTATTATGTTTGGGTAATTTCCCCCCTGCTGTTATAAAAATAAATGCACAAGTTTGACTTTGGCTTCTACATGTTATTTTCTATATAACTCCAGATAGTCCCTGCTTTTGACTCTTGAGACAGTAATATATGAGAAACGTAATGAAACCTACCTCAAAGACTTAAAGAAAAAATCATGCCAGCTCTGTGTGTTACTTCTTTGGCCCAAGATTCTCTTTTCAAATTCTGGTCTTAGCTCTTCAACCCAAGAGGCAGTAAATGTTGCTTCTTGGCAACATGGGTTCTGGCATCAGATTTTCTGTGTTTTCATTCTAGTTCTGCCACTTACTCTTGCGGGAATCTCAGAAAATTATCCTGCTCTGGATAGAGATCCTCATGTCTAAATATGGTATTGAGAACTAAATATGAATAGTAGTATAAGAAAGATGAAATAATTCATGTAAGTCTTTAACACAGTACCTTCCAGATGGTAAGCCCTCAGTAAATGTTAACTACAGAAACATATTTATTGAATATTTATTAATTGTCTGGTATTATACTAGGTTATAGGAATTCTAATATGAATGTAACCTTCATTGTCTCAAGGGAGAGTGTAATAATATTTGTGGAACATTATTACTTCCAAATATTGTCACACATTTTACCTACATCATCTTGAGAAGCTTAAAATACTTTTGAGATATTTAGTTTCTTGCCTGGCATCTCAATTACTATAGTAACTAATCTTACATCCTTAGGTCCTTTCAGGAGACTGATCAATGAAAATGACTTATTTACTTAATCTTCTGAAATTTGTTTAGATTATTCTCACAATGTGTCTGTATCATTTGCAAAATGCTTGTGATGAAGCTGTTGGATAATGGGGGAGCATTTGTATAAATTAGGTGGTTATAGTGGATGAAGAAACTGCTGTCACTCTTTTCTCTTTGGCCTTTAATTGGTCAGAGCCAGTAGCACAGCTTTTGTAACAATTTAGATAAAATTGTTGCCCCACATCTTGATCCCAGACTAGTTCCTAAAGGGTTATTGGATAAACTGCTTCTTTGCTACTCTTCAGATCCCCCTCAAATGGTGTGGGTGTGGGTGGGGTAGGGTGGAGTACAATGAGCTGCTAGCAAGGTTGTAGAATATTAATTAGGGACATTGAGTAGAATGGAAAGAAAGGTGGGAAGTAAGCAGAAATAAAATGTAGTTATAGTGGAGAGGTAGGCAGTGAAGGGATTATTCATTGCAACTTTTACCAAGAATTAAGGAGACAGATTGGCATGAATGCTCAAGTGAGCATTCATTATTTATTAAGTGAGCATTCATTTATTTATGCTTTGGCATAAATAAAGCCACCAGGTGAAAATCTCTTCCATATCCCTGTTCAGTTTTTCTGGCAGATACGTTCTAGAAAACATAACTGTTTAGTCCACCACCTTGCCAAAAACCAAAAATAAAAACAATGCCTCCCCCTGTTTAGGCCATGAAGTAAACCCACTCAGACTCAAATACGCAAGCCACAAAATAAAAGCCAAAATTCCAGTTACGTTCTGTTCTGTAGATGCATATGGGAGTACATCAAGAAGGGAGCAGACTGAGCTGGTGTGTTTCTGGACCTCTTGGCCAAAGCTCCAAGATCAGGTGCAATTCAGTTCTAGTGCCAATTCCAATGCTAATCTCCTTTACAGTGCTAGTATCTTCATTCCAGTGTGAATCTCTTTCCAGTGCTAATGCAAATTTTAGTATTAATCCCTTTCCAATGCCAATCCCAATTGAAATGCTATCCCTTTCCAGTGCTAATTTCAATTCCAGTGGAAGTATCTTTCCAATACTAATCCCAGTTACAGCGCTAATACATTTCCAGTGCTAATCTCAACTTTAGTGTTAATCCCAATTCCAGTGTTAATTCCTTTGCAGGGCTAATCCTACTTTCAATCCTTATCTCTTTCCAGTTCTAATCCCAATTCCAGTATTAATCAGTTTCCAGTGCTAATATCGGTTCCAGGGCTATTCCAATCCCAGTGCTATCCCAATCCCAGTGCTAGTCCCTTTCCAGTTCTAATCCCCAGTCCAGTGCTAATCGCTTTCTAGTGTCAGCCCCAATTCCAGTGCTGAACCTTTTCCTGTGCTAATCCCAATTCCTATCCTTATCCATTTCCAGTACTAATCACAATTCCTGTGCTGATCCTTTTCCAGTGCTAATACCAATTTCTATGCTAATCCCCATTTAGTGTTAATTCCTTTCCAGTGTTAATTCCTGATCTGGTGTTAATTCCTTTCCAGTGGAAATCCCAATCAGGGTGCTGATCTCCCTCCAGCTCTGATCCCTTTCCAGTGGCAATCCCGTTTCCAGTAGTAATCCCTATTCCAGTGCTGCTGCCCACACCAGTACTAATCACTATTCCAGTGGTAATTTCAATTCCAGTACTAATCCCTTTTGTGATATAATTTTTAATAATTTATTAGTAGAAAATAACAGGACAAATAAATAAAAATGCCAAGTCCAGTTTGGTTTACATGCCTGGAATCCCATCACTCTGAAAGGCTGAGGCAGGAGGAGCCCAAGTCGAGACCAGCCTGGCCAATTTAGCCATTTAAGGAGACCTTATCTCAAAATAGGGAAAAGGGCTGGTGGTGTAGCAAAATGTAAAGGCCATGGATTCAATATCCAGTACCACAGAAAAGCTAAGATGTTCACTGATGTGTGTTTTATAGTCCATTTAGTAATTATAAAATGTCAAAATACTAGCAGCTGTTGAAAATGATAATTTGGACTTTACGTTTTTATATGGAAAGGTGCATGGCTAGGATGTATTAATACATTTTAAAGTTACAATTTGCAGTATGATTTTGTTTTTGTGAGGGGGAAACATTTCTGAATGCACAGAAGAGAAAACCCTAAAGCTTCTTCAAATGGTGGTCTTGAGTTGTGAGGGTATTGATGGATCCTTGGGTGCTGCAGTCTCCTTCTGGAGGTGGTTTCTAGGTTCTTTCTGTCCTGAGCAAAGAAGTGGTCAAGACAAGCACACATGGTAGCAGAGTTTTAGGTAAGAAAAAGATAGGAAAATAGGAAAAGAAACAGGCTCTGCAGAGTGAGTTCGGGCCAAGTAAAAGTAGGAAAAGAAGTACATTCTACAGTGAGAGTGGGCCATCATGCAAGAGAGAACACAGTGGCAAAAACTCGGTCTGGACTGTCCTTTTTGTATCACTCACTCCTCAGGCTGACATCAGGTTTAGGCCACCCTATCTAAAACCTGCTCGAGTTCTCATGAGAAGTCCACATGCAGGCTTTGGGAACTGTTCTGCATATGTGTCCTGGGGTTTTGTAGTTAACAGGCCATGCCTACTTCCACAGTCAGCTTTTCCATGCCCTAATCTCCTGTCTCATTTCCCCTTGAGAGACACACATCCCCATAGTTCTTTATGGGGTGCCGAAGGAGTGGAGGTCTTCATCTTCATATAGCTACTTCCTGATGAAGGCCTTATCTACTGAGGAGTATATGTGTTTCAACTACCTTGGGTTGTTGTGGTTCACTGGGCTGAAGAAGAAAAACCTGGAGCAATACTGGAGCCTGAGGTCTTGCAGAGGTTCTCAGGGAGAGCTTTCTTCTTAGTCCTGCGAAAATCCTAGTGACCATTTCCCATGTAGGATTGTTATAGCTTATCACTGCATTCTTTGAGGAAGGACCAGGATGGTTCCTCAGGAGTGAAGAATAAGGCCAGGGTCTTGAGGGGTTGTAGGGCTGTCCTTCTTTTCTCCCTGTCAGCCTTCAGACATGTCTCTTTGATGTCCCTTGGAATGAATGATGGTGACCTGCTTGGAAAGATAGACTACCTCTCAGAGTTGTAGAATTTCCTGCTTGTGTTTTATAGATGATTGTTTATTAGTCAGAAAGCTCCTTCATTCCAGATTGCATGGGCATGTAGCACCAGAAAAGCGTATTTGGAGTCTATAGATATGTAGCTTCTTGCCATTTCCTAATATCAATTCCCAAGTAAGAGCTAGGAGCTGTGCTTTTTGAACAGAGGTCCCTGGGGGAAGTTGACCTCAGTGACCTGTTGTGAACTGACAACTACGTATCCTGTCTTTTGATGTCCTTCTTGGGCAAAGCTACTTTCATCAATAAACCATACCTCTTCAGGGTTTTAGAAGGGCAGGCCACTGGTGTCCAGCTTGCTTGCATAGGTCTGAGAGATCACTTGATCACAAGAGTGGCTAACTTCTGGGCCTGTAGGCATTAGTGAGGAAGGGTTAAGAGTGGTGTAAATTTTGATAATCATCTCAGGGGTATCTAAGTGCATGGACTGATACTTGACAAGCTGGTTTCCTGTTAACTACAAGCAACCTTTTGTCTCTAGAATAGCCCTGACCTGATGGGGAGTCAGGACTTTTAGTCTCTGTCCTACAGGTAATTTTGCAGCTATATCTGTTAGCATAGCTGCAGCTGCTACTGCCCCTGGCAGGGTGGCCATCCAGCAACCACTCCATCTAGTTTTTTTGAAAAGTATAACACTGGGTGGAGTTATTGTCCTAGGCTTGTGGTCAAGACTCAAAAAGCAATTTCCATCTTTTCAGATATGTAGAGGAAGAAGGGTTTCCTTAAGTCAGGTATTCCCAGTACTGGAGCCTGAGTAAGGGCATGTTTTATTTCTCTGAAGGCATTGCCAGTCACCTTTGTTCATTCTAGGGACACAGACTTAGGTTCTTTGACAGCCTCATATAAAGGTTTTGCCATTAGTCTAAAATTAATTATCCAGCTTTAGCAGAAGCTGACCATTTCCAGGAAGGAGCAAAGCTGTAGTTTGCTGGTAGGAGACCCAAGATCACAAAGAGCCTGGATCTGTCCCTATACAGCTGTCATTCCCCAGGTGTAAAAATTTATCCCAAATATTGAACTTTCTAGAGGGATATCTGGGCCTTTATATCCTTATTTTTGAGACTTTATGTCCCTTCTTAACTAGAAAATTGAGGGTCTGTTGAATATTATAGTTGGATAACTCCCAAGTTGGGCAGCAAATCGGAATAGCATGTACATACTGTAGGATGGTTCCCTACTTAAGCTATAGGTTTCTTAAGTCTTTCTCAAGTGCCCAAGTGAAAAGGTAAGGACTATTTAGCTCTAAACTCCTGTGGGAGTACTGTCCATGAATACTGCTGTTTTTCTTCTTGAAAAACAAAACCAGGAATCTGGATGGATGGAAATAAAAAAGATCTTTGAGATCTAAGACTGAGAACCAATTAGTGTTCTCTGGAATTTGGGAGAGAACTGTATATGGATCTGCCACCAGAGGACGGATTGGGATTATATTAATGCACTGGAGGTCTTACACCACCCTGTATTCTCCAGAGAGTTTTACTGCAGGGAGAATGGGAGTATTGCAAGGGGGCTGACAAGGCTACAGAAGGCCATATTTGAGAAACCTGTTTATGAGAGGTTGGAGGCCTTTACATGCCTCTTTGTTGATTGGATACTGCTTTCTGTTAGGAAATTGGCTGGGGTCTTTTAATTTGATAACTACTGGCATAGCTGAATTTGCCCTTCCAGGTATTTCATTATACCATGTAGCAGGATCCACCTGTTGGCTAATCAGGTTAGGGAGACCTGGTATAGTCAGAACAGGTAGAATCCATTTTGACCTTTGCTGGAATTTAAGAATTGCCCATAGTTTTCCTAGTAAATCTCTTCCTAGCAACCAAGTAGGACACTGTGGGATAGTTAGAAACTCATGGTTAGACATTTGGCCTTCAAAGTGACATGTCAGAGCAGGAGTAAAGAAGCTCTGTCTAAGGGATCCTCTTGACTCCAACTGTGGCTATAGATCTAGAGGAGAGTTTTCCAGAGAAGAAAGTCAAAACAGAATGAGCTGCCCCTGTAATCAAATTGGCTCACTCATGACATCTAAGATTATTCAAGGTTCCTCACAGAAAATGGTTATATCTGTGAATGGGACTTTGTAGGTTTCCCTGAGTCTCTTCAGAGTGGGAAACAAGGGTTTTGGCTGGCCCAGGCCCTGTCTGGGAGCACAGACAGTCAACCCTCCAGAGCCATGAGTCAGGCAAACTGGCCACCTGACACTCAAAGCAGGGCCTGCTTGGTGCAGTCGTGTGCCCAGTGGGTGGTCTTCTTGAGGCTGCAATTGTCCTTGGATTTTCCCTTGGATGATTTGGGTGAGTTTAAAGCATTACCGATTGCGACAACTATAGTCTTGGCCTTTCTCTTTTGAATGTTGAGCACAGAAAAGGCCATGTCCTGCAATTGGGTCATTGGTGTCTGTGGACTCATCTGAAGTTTTTGTAATTTATACTGAATATTTTGGGCTGACTGACAGATGAAATGATGTCCCACCAGTGCCTCTCCCTCCCTGGAAGATGGATCTATATTTGTAGTTCCAGTTTGGTTACGTTGAACGGAGAATAGCTTCTCCAAGGTGGTTTTCTTCCCTTCTTCAAACATACTGATCATTTGCATAGTTTTTAGGCACTTGTAGGATTCTTTGTCTTCATCTGGGGTATAGCAAGTGGCCAAGATGAATCAGCTATTTTGCCATGATGGGTCAGTAACGAGGGTCAAAGTTTGAAACCCATCTGCAAACTTACTAGGACCCTCTGTAAGTTGACCTAGCTGTGGTCTGCATTGCTGGACATCTGCAGCTGAAAAGGCACCTTGTCTCAAGTGGTCCCCTATGATCCTGGGACCTCACTCAGGGGCTGGTGAACTGTGAGTTAGAGGAGTAAGAAGCTCCACTCTGGGCTCATCCCAAACTGTATTGCAATAATAGACAAATTATTCCTCTTTCAAACTGCTAGGGTCAAACTTTTCCCACTGATCAGGCTTCAGTCTAGGGAAGAGTTGGTGGAATCTGTAGGGCATGGTTCATATGGCTTCCATGACTCATCTTGGGGACTGTAGAGAGAGACAAGTAGGTCTTGGGCCCTTAAGTTGGTGTCTCGTGCAGAAGGAGACCTGATCTGAGCCCACAGAGCATCCTTTGTGAGACTCAAGTATTTACGAGACAGATGTCTCTGTCTGAAGCTAGGATGACAACAGTGTCTTTCATAGAAGCATAGAAGAAGTCCCTACTGAGGGTTTTTTGTCTCCATACTGGGGCCCACTAACTCCTTAAGGAGAGGGGTGTAGAACCACTTGTTGGATTTACTTAACCCTCTGAAACTCCCAAGAGATCAGGCTGGGAACCCTCCCCCACCCCCACCCCCCACACAATGACCCTCCCTTAGCCACTGTTGAGCCACTTGATGACTCTAAGCAGGGTACCTCTTAAGCAGGATGGAGCTACTTGAGAAACAATACCTCTTACATTTACCTCATAGTAAAACCTTTGGTACTTTGTTTAAGGCAGTAGAGACAGGAACCTTTTTATTTTATTTTATTTTTTGTAGCAGTACATATTTGACATGCATAATGATCACATTCATCATAGAGAATTTGTACCTATATATGTCTTAATTCTTTTTCTCTCATTCCCCTCCTCTCCCTTCAACCCTTCATCCCCTCCCCATTTACAGAAGCTTTGTTTCTATTTCTTCCTTCCATTCTGTAATTTTTAAAATACCCTTTTCCCTTCTTCCCCCTTCCCCTTCCCATTTGAACATGTTATTCCTACTTCCCAATCCTCCATTGTGTTCCCCTCCCGATTTACCCTTTGGGTTTCCCACTCAAGAGAAACAATAAAATATTAAAGCTTGTGTCTGATTTATTTCACTTAAAATTATGATCTCGAGGTACATCCATTTACCTAAAAATGTCTCAAATTTATCCTTTTTTATGGTACAGTAATACTCTCTTTATGGCAAAGTACTACTTTGTAGTATTCCATTGTATATAAAAACCACATTTTCTTTATCCATTAATCCATTGATGGAATCTCAGTGTTGTTTTAATCTGCATTTCACAAAAGACCAGTGGTATGGAACCTCTTTTTCATTTATTTATTTGCTATTTGTACTTCATCTGAGATTTCAGATGCCCATTTTTAGATTGGGTCTTTAAGTTTGGGGGGTTCTGACTTTTTGAGCTCTTTATATTTCTAAATATTACCCCTTTGAGGAGTAGCTGGAAAAAAAAGTTTGTTTTTCCATTTTCTGTGGATTGTCTCTTCACTCTGTTGATTTCTTTTGCTGTGCAAAAATGCTTTTTAATTCGATGTGATCCCAGTTGTTGATTCTTTGTAATATTTCCTGTGTGAGCAGGGTTTTATTAGTAAAGTCTTTGCCTATACCTATGTCTTCAAGAGTTTCACCTATTTTATCTTCCAGCAGATTAAGTGTTTCTGTTTTTATATTTAGATCTTTGATGCATTTAAATTTTGGTGTTGTGCATGGTGAGAGAGATGGGTCTAAGTTTAATCTTTGGCCTATGGGAAGTCAGTTTTCCCAATACCGTGTATTAAAGAGGTTTTGTTTTCCAGTGAGGGTGCTGACCTCTTTGAATGCGCTTGGAGTTGTTTCTGCATTTTCTACTCTGCTCCACTGATCCTTGAGCCTATTTTTTTTTTTTTTTTTTTTTTTTTGCCAGTGCTGTGCTGTTTTTAATCACTGTAGCTTTGTAGTATAATTTCAAATCTGGGATTATGATGTCCCCTGCCTTGCCCTTGTTGCCCAGAATTGCTTTTGCTATTTTAGGTCTCTTCTGGTCCCATATGAATTTTAGGATTGTTTTTTCTAGTTTTGTGTGGAATGCTATCAGTTTTGGAACTATGGCCGTTTTCACTATATTGAGTGTTGACTTTATATTCTGCCAAATTTGGTTATTAAATCATTTTTTTGGTGGAGTTTTTGGGGTCTTGTCTGTAGACTACCATATCATCCACAAAAAATGATAATCTACATTCTTCCTTTCCTATCTGTATTCCTTTTATCTCTTTCTCTTGTCTAGTTACTCTGGCCAGTGTTTCCAGAACTGTTTTTGATAGGAGTGGTGATAGTGGGCATCCTTATCTTGTTCCTGATTTTAGAGTGAAAGCTTTCAGTTTAGTATAATTTTGGCTCTTGGTTTGTTATAGATGGCTTTTATCAGATTGAGATAAAGACCTTCTAGTCCAATTTTCTGTAGGATTTTTAACATGAATGAGTGATGGACTTTTTCAAACATTTTTTCTGTGTCTATTGAGATGATCATATGGTTTTTGTCCTTCCTTCTGTTAATGTGTTGAATTACATTTATTAATTTGCATATATTGAGCCATCCCTGCATCTCTAAGATGAATCCTGCAGATCATGGTGTATAATCTTCTTGATGATTTGCTGCATTCTGTTTGCCAGTATCTTATTGAGGATTTTTGCATCTATATTCATTAGGGAGACTGCCCTGTAGTTCTCTTTTTTTGCTTGGGCCTTTCTCTGGTTTTGGTATCAGGGTAATGCTTGCTTCCAGGAATGACTTTGGGAACATTGCTTCCCTTTCAATTTCGTTAAAGAGTTTGAGGAATAATGGCAGTAGATCTTCTCTAGAGTTGTAGTAGAATTCAGCAGTGAATACATCAGGGACCTGGGCTTTTCTTTGTTGGTAGTTTTTAAAAATTATTATTACTTCTTCAGTTTCATTGACTAATATTGGGTTATTTAAAATTTTTATATCATCTTGATTTAGCTCTGTTAATTCAAATGTATCTAGGAATCTGTCCATTTTTTCTGAAATTTCCCTCTTATTAAAGTAGAGGCTCTCAAAGCAGGTACAGATGATCTTCTGGATTTCTGCAGGATCCATTGTGGTTGCATTCCTAATTGCTTGGATTTGGGTCTTTTCTTTCCTTCTTTTGATGAGGTTGGCTAAGTGTTTGTCTATTTTATTTAATCTTTCAAAGAACCAACTCTTGGATTCATTGATCAGGCTCATTTTTGCTGGTGTTAATCTGTGATGCCTACAGTGTTGTCAGATGTATTTCATTAGTGTTTCCCCCTTATTAAATATGAAAATCATGTTAAAGGTAAATGTCAAGAGACTATAAAATTACCTTCTTATCTTCTGTACATTTATCAGTTGATAAATGGAGAGACACTGCTGCCAAAATAACTGAATGAATAATTTATAAATGACTGATGCATCTTGTATGTTATTTCAGGTACAAAACAGTAGGACATCAATAATCAAAAGAAGTTGGATTAATTTAGCAGTATTTTGTCATTGATATTTTTATCTAAATGCTTCAAGTCTAGAGCTTTGTTGCCAGGGAAAGCTTTTCTGTCACTTTGGTCCTTAACTTGGAGTAGGGGTACAAAGGGAGGGGTTCCCTGTCTCACCTCAGAGCTCCTTCTCCCATTTTCTTTGATAAGGACTGCTGTAAACTTTGATAAAATGAGATTTGGTCATACTTTCCCTGTCTCTGTAGATTTTCTCATGGTGAATCAAGAATGTGAAATGATCTCTTGTTTTAAGATGGGATATACATGAGTCCTGATTTTTAGCCTTCCTTATAGGTCACCCACTTCCCTACCCGTAGTTACAGTAAAATAGTGTTATCTTTAAAATATCACCCCTTTAGCCAGATTTTCTTAAATGCATTTAAAATTCTATGACATTGCAGCCTGGTTGCCCTAAAAGTTCCTCTGTGGGGCTGGCTGAAAAGGGACAGAGCAGAGCTCAATCTTGTTGATTCTGCACCCTTGGGTTTAGGTGTCTGGGTGACCATCAACTAGAAGGAAGGCTTTGGAGGTCCTGTGGCAGTGTGCAACAGTGCCAGTCCACCTAGGGAGGGTTAAACCGCAGGCAGAGGACAATGCAGTTGGATTGGAGGTCTCAACCTGGATCTTCCTTCCCTCGAAGGTTAAGCAGCTCCTTATTTCAGATCTACTAACAAACCGGAAAAGGCTATGCAATTAACATCCTGATTTATTCTGACATGACTCTCGAAGGGTGGCCTTTTGATTATTTTTCAGAATTCCACCCTGTGGCTTTACCCACCAAGCCTAGAGATGTGATTTTCTGCTCATGCATTGTCAGAACGGCCTTGCCTCGGGCCCCAGCCCCACTGCCTGTTAACAAGAGCAGCTCCCCAGGAGCGGACATCTCTCCCAACATCATAATTGGGCTGGCTCTCCAGCCGGTCCCCCAACTCAGCCAGGCCTCCCAGGGCTCCAGGGCTCCCAAGCCGGCCGTTATCAGCAGCTCCATGGTTAGAGAACTGCTATAACTAAATGCGGGCTGGGAGGCACTGCAGGCAGGGATGAAACTCAGTGCCCTCCCAGGGCACAGAGCTGAGCTGTGGAATTGGCCCAGACCCTGGAACTTCACAGACAGTGCAGCAGAAGGCTGTCTTGTTTGGGCATTTATTACCTGGAGCCAAATGTGCAGAAAGGAGAGATAATGAAGTACTTGACTAATTCAGTGCGATCCAGCTGGCTGCAGAGTCGCGCCCAGAACCCAGAGCTCTCTGCTGCCACTCTTGCTGGGCACCTGGAAAACAAAACAAAGGAGCACAGAGATAAAAGGCAGAGGTATGAATAATAAAGTTGGAGGAAAGAAGGGAGAGGGTTGGGTGGGCCTTCGCTCCATTATAGGGAAGTTATGTTTTGTCCTCATTTGATTTCCAAATTCGTCACTTTGCACTCTACGAACCTTCCCATTGGAAAGCCAGTCAATCTTTTGATAGTGGGCATCATTTTTTTTAAACTTGCATAATGGCCAGTAAATTCTGGTACAACAAAAAGAGACAGATTCATACACACAGAGAAATATATGAAGTGCTTCTAGTGGAGATGGGGATGTGCTTTGGGCCAGCAGTTCTGATTAGAAAACTAATGTGACGAGAGGTCTCCCTGTCATTGGTTGCCGAGAAGCCAGCTGCCCGGTGGTGTCCTCATCCTTCTATACCTGTGAGGGGCCCATGCCAAGTCTGCCTCTCTTTGCCACCTCCTGCAATAAATCATGGATCCTGGGCGGTCAAATGTGCTTAAATACTTTGAGTACCATCTGCATACAGACACAATAAATAAAACTCCAGGATGACTGACTTTAGCCTTGTATGTATTAGAATTACCTCTTTAGAGTAGATGCTAAAGAGTCATGGGGGGTCCCAGCGCATGAGTCAGAGCAGTCGTGGGGGGCTGGCCCTCCTGCAGACTCAGAGAAAGGGGCCTCCCCACCAGCCAGCCGCACAGTGACAGATGAGCTCCAGTGGGAGGAGCATGTGCACAGGAGCCTGGGCAGCAGCTCCACCAATGCAAGCGGGATTTGTAAATCCAATGCACAGAGCTTCACTCACATGGGCAGGAACTGGGGGAAGCTTCTGCTAGCAGTTGGCTTTACCTACAAGGCAAGGTCTGGTTTCAGGAGATCCAGTGAGGTACGCAGTCAGCTTCCTAATCTCCTGCTTTCTCAGTTTGTATTGGCTTCATTCTTCCTTTTGTTAGGAGCTCTCATGCTGTCTTTCCATTGTCTTCATCAACAGCTCTTCCCTGAGCTGGGTGTAATGATTTATGCCTATAATCCCAGAATTTTGGGAGGCTGAGGCAGGAGGATCACAAGTTTGAACCCTGCCTGGGCAACTTAGCTTGACCCTGCCTCAGAAAATTAAAAGGGTTAGGGATATATTTCAGTGCAAAGGCCCTGGCTTCAATTTCTAATACCATAAAAACCAAAAGAACAAAAAATAGTCCCCCGAAACTAGGTCTTAGAATTACTAGAATGTTCAATACTTAGTGTTATGATAATTGGTGCTCAATGAAGCAATATTAAATGTAAGACCTCCATTCAATCAAATCATAAGAGATGAATTTAACTACTAAAATGTATTATTAAAATAAGAAGAGTTGTCCCTTGGTGTCAGAGGGAATTGGCTCTGGTACTTCTGCCAATGCCAAAACCGCCAGATGCACAGGTCCCTCAGCTAAACATCCTCATGTAACCTATGACCACCATCCTGTGGACTTCCAGTTATCTTCAGAGTCCTTATAGTATGTAATACAGTGGGAATGCCAGGCACATTGCTGTCATGCTGGATTGTTTAAGGAATAATGACAAGAAAAGAAGTCTATATGTGTTAAATACAGACACAATTTTGTTGACTATTTTCAATCTGCAACTAGTTGAGTATATGGATACAGAACCCACAGACATGGAGCATCAGCTGTATATGTCTTAGTAACTTTTCTACTCTGGATAAAATATGCTGCCTAGATAACAGGTTAATACAGTTTACTTTCAGAGAGTAACAAAAATTTATTGAGCACTTACTATATGCCAAGATGTCCTGGGAAGTGTGGGATAGCAGTATTTCAAAAAGATTTCCTTCTCCTGAAAAGCCAACCTTTACTGCACATATACACCTCGGTGAATAATTTTGTATACTCTGAAAACAGCAATCCATGGTGAAAAACAGATTCTGGCTATTTTAATTGCACTTAATAGATGGAGTTTCTTTTTCTGCCCATCTAGATTATAAAGCTCTGTGGAGCCTGTTTTGAGGTTGTGCTCTGTGATGAATGTCCAGTAGTAATTATGAGTTTATTATATTTGATGGTAACAGCAATAATGATAGTAATGTGAGGAACAATCATCATCAGTATTTGTGACGGTGCAATAATAGTGTTTGTTGGCCCAGGTGAATTCAGTTCAGTGCCAAGTGTGCTAGGCAAGTCCTGTCCGTTTCCTCTTCACCAGGGCTGCCACCAGGGTGTGGACACCCTGTCCCTGCGGAGAGGACAGAGCGACTCCCAGCCTGTTCTGAGAAATCTGGGCTGGGGACCTTGTCCCCATTGTAGGACCAAGACCCAGTCTAACACATGAGTCTCAGTCACTCACACACATTTCTAAGCAAATGGCACAAAAATTCCTAAGCTTCGGCAGAAGAAAACAAGTATCTTTGATGTGCGTCAAGCTCCCGTATTATACAGGTTGATTATTCCTTCTTGGAAATGTTTGTGAGTTCAGATTTGTTTCTTTCAGGTTTTGAACATATATATAGAGTATCTTGAGAAAATGACCCTCATGTTCCTCATGTTCCCTCATTTATGTTTCATGTACAATTATACATGCAGAAGCAAGGTAATTTTATACATGTTTAATGATTTTGTGTGTAAAACCAAGTTTCATGATGTGGAATTTTATGTTGGGTCCCCAAAGCTTCAGATTTTGGTACATTTTCAATTTGGGATTTTCAGATTGAAAATCAGCGGGATGTATGACCTGTTTTTCACAAATCTTTTGCTCTTTTTATATTTGCTAAAAACAGATTAGAAGCTATAGGGGAAAATCTCCTCAAAAATTCTATTAAAATGTACTGACTTGTGTCTATAAGATTCCTCCCTCATGGTGTTTTATTCTCAAATGCCCTTCACCTTCAAGTGGGGGTGTAAACAGTGGTAAAGAAGATAATTAATACATCTCAGTGAAAATCTAACTCAGTCAGTGATTTTGAACTAAGGGCTATTCCAATTTAGGCTCCATACTTTTGTGACTTTGGGCAAATGCTTTACTATAGGACACATGAAAATATTTTATTTGATTATAAAGTTGCTGAGTCATTGAAAATTAATACATGTATTCCTTCCCCTCACCTCTTCCACCATAACTAAGCCTTCGAGGGTATCTCTTGCTGGGTATAAATTGCATAATCTTGTTTTATCCTTTTCTCTCTCTCTCTTTTTTTTTTTTTGGTGCTGAGGATTGAGCCTAGGGCTTTTTGTATGCTAAACACACATTGTACCACATCTCTACCCCTACATAATCATTTTAAAAGAAACTAGGCTGTGTTGGTATTGTTCTTCATTGCATTGTCACTTAACTGGGAGATCGTACAAATTGCTGATGGTCAAGTAACAAAGCCCTGTGATTTGGGGGCCTCCCACAGCCCAACTGGTACCAACAGCTATCACTAAACTCCTTGGGTAAATGTCTCTCTTGGACCCAGCGCAGGTGACTCCTACGCTTATCTGCTTTCTGGGGCTGTTATGAGGATTAATTAATGCTTGTGAAGAGCTATAATCACCTTGGATGAAAGGAGCAGCAGAAGAATAATGACCCTTCAGAGTAACGTGGCACCTTTCATCTGAAGATCTCCAAGCACTTCACAAGTTGGAATTAATTAAGCCAAGGTAATTGCAAGGTATAATGACAATAACAATAATGATTATAATTACCCTCCACATTATCCTTAAGGACCTGATTTGAAATCAATTCCTGAACCTAGGTTTGCATGGTGGCGGTGAACCTTTTGCTCTCTGTGGCTTAGGGCACAGGAGCCAGGGTCCTGACCTCCCCTGGTCAGTTGCCTCCTTCTCACCAGCCATGCCTGTGCTTCCTACCATCATCATGGCGTGAATGTGGGCTTTATGGAAGGAGGGTTTAGTCCTCTGATTGGCACCTGCATTAGTGGTGATTTTTGGAAATGTAGAAAATGTGCCACTGAAGGGAATATTTTTGTATTCAGCGATGATACTTGAAATTATTTTGAATGCATGCTTTTTAATCTGTAATATCTTAGCTAAAGTAGCATATGTTTATATACACTCACTCTGTACTGGGCACTTGTCTAAGTGCTTCACATGTATTAACTTGACTCTCCCAACAGAATCCTCATAGGATTGCATGAATGATACATGGTTTAATGCATATAAAAGGCATAGACCATGCCTGGTGCATGCTAAGTGCTTGATAAATGGTTGTTGTTATAATTACCCACTGCTGTGGTGTGGTTATGGGTCCTCCTCCAAAGGTTCATACCCTGCCAGCTTGGTCCCCAAAGTAATGGTATTTCGAGGTGCGGAATGTTTAAGAGGTGGCACCTGGTGGGACTGGGTCATGACGGCTCTTGAGAAGGGACTAATGCTGGGCTCATGGAAAGGGTTAGGTCTTGTAGGAGGGCACTGGTTGCCACGAGAGCAGGTTGTTACAAAAGAGGGCCAAGTCCCCCTCACTCTCTTAGTCTTCTGTAGCCATATTCACTCTTGAATGGACTCTTTGCCAGGTGATGCTGTCTTCCTGGAGCCTTTCGCCAGAAATGGATGTATTGTGCTTTTGGATCTCTTGAATAGTGAGCTAAATAAACCTCTTCTATTTATAGGGTACCCAAACTCAGATATTTTGTTACAGTAACACAAAGCAGATGAAGACACCCACACTTCAATAGATACAGATAACTTAAAAAGAGAATATGTAAGAAACTAACATTATTCCTTGCATCAAGACGTAAACAAAGAGAATACTTAGTATTCTAATTTTTGTGAGCTTGTTTTGAACTAAAAACCTTTTCCAAGATAGTAAGGGTCTATCCTTTTAAAAAGATTTGGAAATTTCATTGTTCTTTCTAAGGCTACTGCCCTTCTAGGGAATAAAGCCTTTTCTAAACCTGTTCTATCTCATCAATGGGCTGAGGTGGGTTTAAAAATAGGCAAAACACCTGTTATAATTTTCCATGCTATTCCTAGTTCACTGAAAGCATTTGGGGTAGTACAGTAACTAGTGTGGTGCTCTTTCCATGACATCATGTCTTTTGGGTTTCATTTGTTTTTCCTAAATGCCATTCTGGAAATCGCCCATTCAAATCACCACTGTGACATCTTATAACAGTGTTCGGGACAAGTGCACTGGAGAGTGCCTGACCTAGTAGTGACTGGCAGCCCAAATAATGCAAACAGAGACCTGGTTTTTCACATAAACCTTGGGCATGTCCGTGATGAGATCACATCCAGAGTTTTGTATGGTGTGGACAATATTAAATTAATTTGACATTGGCCAGACTTTCTTTATAGCCTGATTTCCTTTGAGAGAAGACCGTCATCACCAAAGTCACTCGCTTTCCAGACAGTGAAGTTGAATAGCACTAGTCTATTTTAGTATCCTTTGAGTGGGGCATCTCTTCTGGATACAGTGGAAAATATGTTTTAGAATTATAAAGGATTAAAATTCCCTCAAATCTTGTTTTATATTTTCTGTAACAGGATTTTGTTGTTGTTTCCTATAATATATGAGAATTTATCTTTTAGTACTTGACTAACATTGGGACAGTACTGAGATTTTCACTACTGGGACTAGACTCTCTAGGTAGACATAAATATTTACACGAACCAACTCCCTCCTCTCAGTTTTGTCCATGGAGATATATATATATATATATATATACACACACACACACACACACACACACTATATACATATACACATAATTAGATAAGCATTGTCTTTAGAGTTATCAGGGATACTGAATGAACAGCAACACATACTACTATCATTGCCTCTCATTCATTCCAACTCACTCACGTCCCACTTTTCATGGCTGTGGAGATACCCTGGCTATTCTATTTTGTTTGAGAAGAAAGTTTTGGGAAAAGATAAATGAAGAATGTTGAGGAGGGTGTCAGGCAATTGGCAGATTGTACACAGCTTCAGGCAGTATTCAGTGACATAACAAAGAAAGCCTCAGAGTTTTCCTTTCAGTAGAATATGTGCTCAGGAGTTTTATCTTGTCCACCTTCCTAGATACTCTACTTTCTATTATAAAGTCCATTGCCTGGGTCTTGCAAGTGATGAGCTAGGGTTCTTTGCCCTTTCTTTTTACTCCCTTTGAGGACATCCCTGAATTGAGCCCATGCTAATAGCTTTGTGTTGTAAATGTCAGATCCTTATGGGTGGGGAGAGGGCTGGGGAGCTCAGAGCTCTCTTTCTACCCAGGTTTTCAGATCAGTTCCTTTGCAGCTTATTTTGTGTTCCAAATTTAATGGAATGGCACTGAGTTCTTGGGCTTCCTCAGTTTAGCCTGAAGGGCCTCATGCCTGAGAACTTAGATCTCCAGTAAGCTGCTCACTACAGCTCTAATAAGATGATCAAGAAATCCCTGAGGCCATGTCCTAAATTATGGACTGCTGATGGGAAAAACCCATCAGTTGGCCAGACTGGAGGACATTGTACCTGGGACCTTTTCATGTTTTACAGAGCAGATCAGTGTGGCATAGTGCTAATTAACATTTCACTGCTTGTAGCTGAGTTATCTGGTGAGGTGACAGTATCTAAATATGCACAGGCAGCTATCAGAGCTTATTTAAAAATTGTTCTAAAAACTTACCTGTGCCTTTGAATGACTTGGAAATTTGAATCTGTGAAGCATGCTCATGACTTTGGCTGTTTCTTTCCAGTTGCATCTAGAATTGAAGTTTTGTTGGCAAAATAAATGACGGGTCCTCATCCTGAACCCTTCAGTCCACTGAGGCTTCTTATTAGGGTCATTCTTGTCCCATGTCTACAGGCCCCAGGACTAGCCCTGTGAGCTCAGCCCATGGAGTGGCGTAGGTAACGCTAGTCTGCTGGCCACTGCATCTGCTCTTTAGCCACATCGGCAATTGACCTTTGACCAATCTTTGACTCTGCTGCAGAGCACTGATCACTTTTATTTACTTATTTATTTCAATTTAAGCTACTCATCTCATGAAGAATAGTAAAACAACTCTCTAATTCAATTTTACTTCTTCTAAGGTAGCTCAAATATTTGGGTACATTTATTTTTTTTTTAAATTTAAATTTATTGGTACATTTTAGGTATACAATATAATGATATTCATCATTGGAAATTTACACCTTCACATAATCTCTCTTGGTTCTTATTTTTCCTCCTTTCCCTGCCCTCCCTTCAACCCCTCCATCCCTCCCTATTTACAAAGACTTTGTTTCCATTTTTTCATTTTCTCATATTAATTCCATTCCCATGGGTACATTTATTTTGCTTTAATTTTAGGTCTTTATGTAATGTATTCTCAGCTAATGCTCAGTTGGACTTTGGGACTGTAGGGATGTGAAAGGAGAAAAAAAATGAACTTACTGCCAAGTTCTAAATACTGAAAGAATATCTTGCTAATCTAGTATTACTTTTTTTTTTTTTTTTTTTTTTTGCAGTGTTGGGGATGGAACCCAGGGCCTCAAAAGTATGCTAGGCAAGTGCTCTAGCACTGAACTGCATCCTCAGCCTGTTGCTTGTGTTTTGATGGCTTGCCTTCCAGCATCTTTTTGTCACTCGATTGGACCTCCAAAAGGAAACCCAAAGAATCCCTTGGCTTTCTTGCAGTCAGCAGGACTAGGAAGAGCAGAAAACAGGAGCTGCTACAAGGGCACTTTGAGGGAAGAGTTCCAGATGCTGGAAGACAAAGTCAGTCAGGAACTCGAGGCTGGTTCTAGCTAGTATGATCCTTCAGCGGGTACCTCACCCGAGGATACTTGGAAGCTGATTAGTAGCTGATGGTGAGGGAGCTGGACCCACTTAGAGGTGAGCAGCACTGTAATCTCTTGCATCCCTTTTCTCTTTCCTCTTTTTTCTCCATCCACAGCAGCAGAGAAATCAGATCTCTGTATCCATGGATTCAACCAACTGTTGATCAAAAATATTTGAAAGAAAGAAATTGCATATGCACTGAACATGCACAGACTTTTTCTAGTGATTATTCCCTAACCAATACAGTACAACAGCTATTTACATAGCATTCACATTGTAGTGGGTGTTATAAAGAATCTAGAGATGATTTAAAATATGCAGGGAGGGGGCTCCAAGCATCATAGGTTCTATGCAAATACGGTACCATCTTAAAAGGATCAAGGATTCAAGAACCCTTGGATTGGTGTCTGTGGGGGAACCCATCGCCTGCAGTTACTGTGGGACACTTGCACTGGAGCTAAGTGGCCTCAGGAGGTGGATGAGAAGGTGGAGAATAAACAAGGGTCCTGCAAGACTGGTCAGAAGCAGAAGTGGAGACCCTGTGGGACAGTGGGGTGGGGGAAAGGTAAAAGTTAATCGGTCCCTTCCTCCTCCTATGCACAGGAGGTCTTCCCTGTGGCTTTATAACTTGTGACCTCCTTCCACACATGACAGCAGGGCTCTGATACCCCTCAGAGCAGAGCCCTTCTTTCTCCCTGCCTCATGCTCCTAGGTCAGGTCTGTGCAGCACAAAATAGATGTCAAATATCTGGACAGAAAACAACAACAAATTTTAAAGCAACAATGACTTTGAAAAGGGAAAGAAATGACAAAGGCTTTTCTTCTTTTATCAAACAGAAATATCTGCCTAGAGAACAAGGTTTTAGTTTTCTTCTCAGAGACCGCAGGAAAAGAATCACAGTAACATAAAAATGCTCTGTGAAACTTCTGAAAAAATGTTCCTGTAGAATATTCAGCAGGGAAGTTATAATTCATACAAAACACATTGCTTTCAACTTCTAACTTTCTGAAAGAATGATTGGAAAAATGGAACTTCCTTAACAAAGTCAACCTAAATTTCTTGCTTAGAATAAGAGAGGAATAGAAATGTCAGTAATGATGAAAAGAGAAAAATAGCTCCTGATCCTTATTCACCCAAAATAAAGAAACAAGTTGCTTTTCCTTTACTCTTTTCTTTGGTAGCTGCTAAAATCATGAATGTATGATTTTTGCATAAATTTTCTTAAAGACAAAAGGATTTTATTTTAAAAAAAGAAAGACATAAAAGGTAGGGAAGAGAAGCTATGAGAAAATATCTTCTCGAGTGACACTTTTAAAAGCCTAAGATGAGCTCATCTCTTATCACAGAGATCCCTGCATCAGTCACCTGAAGGTCACTTGTGCTGTCCACCTCCATGTGACGAGGCACCCAGGACAGGGCCCAAACTTGAATGAGGAAGCAGCCCTTCCATTTTTATGTCATAACAAACAGTTGCACTAAAGAACTCTGCTGTAAGAAATTTATGTTATTTATATTACTCTTAAGTAAACCAAAGGTAGGCAAAAGAAATTTAAAGAAATAATTCCACTGTGTCTAAGAAAAGATGACAATGATGTGGGATAATTTTAAAGACACTACTTTTGGTCAGGTCTTATATAAAGATAAAGGTCAAGAATGTATGTTCCTTCTCTTTTGTTCTGGATAATACCAAAGATTTATTTACATTCTTGGCAAAAACTGAGATTTTGGTGTCTGGAAGCCTCTGGGAGAGTGTTGTTCTACTTCGTCTTTTCTCTCTCTGTGCCTTCCTTCAGGCCTTGCTCCAAGTTCTCGAGATACTGCTTCCTAAGCAAGGCCTCTTCCTCTGGTGTCAATTTATTAACCATCATTTTGGACATACAGGAGTTATTCACAGATATTTTCAGTGTTAGAGAAAGCAGATTTTCCTCTTTGAAACTTTGTGTTTTGTTTGTTCCTGGACAAATGGTGGTCAGTGGAGACTGTTGTGTGCATGGTTTGCTCTGTGAACTGTGGCCTGGGGCATTCTCCGCTCTGCCCTGACTCTGGGAGTTGCCTGACTTCCTGAAGATCCATGGCCTTCAGCTCCGGTCTAGGAGTAAGGATGTCTGTTGACAAACTGGGTCTGTGTCAAAGAACTGTTGTGACAGACGTGTGAGGCACTTACAGAACACTTGGGCATCTTGGAAGAGAGGTGCAAGGTAAATAAGGGAGCAGTCATTTGGAACCAGTCTCTGAGCCCTGTGCTCAGTGAGACAGGAAGAGTTGGGCAGGGCAGGCTGGTGAAAGATGGAGTTTCTGGTTGCGTATTTCAGATCGCAGGTGTGCGTGTGCATTACTGTGCGAAGGGTGGGCCTGGGGATGTGGCCAGGAAGCAGGGGTTCCAGGAGGCTTTCAGAGTGAGAGGAAGAAAAGAGGTACACGGAGGTGGAAGGACAGATTTGTGAACACACAGTGATTTTACAGAATGAAACAGAAAGGAGAAACATAGACGTGCTAGTAAGGGAAACTCAGGAAGATGAATCTTAAAATCTTTCTGGGAATCTGATCTGTGAGGGAGACTTTTCTAAATCCATAGGTGTGAACACGAACATCAGTATTACTACTCCTTTGAGTGACTCCCAGAAGGAAAACCTCAGTTTAAAAACACAGGCAGGTGTTGTGGGAATTTTATAATATACTCCAGACAGGTTTTTTTTGAACTTGGAGAATGATAGTTGTTACTTATAGGAAATGAGTCATCATAAAATAAAAATGCAATCTTGACCCGTATAGTTCTGAGTGTACTTACCCCTTAGCACGTTTTTGATTAATCAAACAAATATCTCAGTCACCTAACTCAAAAGCTGCTGTGAACTTGTTTGATAAAAATGACTATAAAAAATTAAAGATAACGAAAACATACAAAGTGGAATTGGGATTTCACTTTGCCCTAAGGCTGCCTTCTAAATAAGTGATGAAAGAGAAAGGAGACAAAGATGGATTAACAGAGTATGACAAAGTGCGGAACCCAGTCATGGACATGAACACTTTGGCAAGAGTGTGTCACCCACTTTGCTGCCGCACCGGTTTGGGAAATTCCTAGGGCTCAGGTTCAGGTTCGTGCTGAGCAGGGACTAGTGTGTCCTCACACCATCTCTAGCCAAACAAAGCTAGCAAAAGCCAGAGAATTTTCAGTGCAAAGATAAAATAAAAATAGCCATTTGGAATCCAAAGAGGTGTGCTTAACCCCAAATTCATCATTTTACCATAATTACCATTTTAATATTTTTTTCAAAATAAAAATCTCAGTTTGCACACTTGAAGAAAGTAGATAATTCCTCTCCAGGAGAGTTGTAAGGATAAAGCAAAAAGGAAAGAAAAGTTTGAAAAGTCTTTGAAACTATTAAAAAAGTAAAAGTAGAACACATTTAAGTTGGCCCATATGGCCATTGCTTTGAGTTCTTATAAGGTCTGAAAACTGGATGTAAGCAGAACTCCTTTGGGAATGGAATTAAACCAAATGATGTCAATATAATGATTTCATCACATTTCTGTCCTTGTGGCATACTGGGCTCAACACAGGAAAAGTTTCTCCAGGTTTTCCCAAGGGCCTCCCAGTTCCCAACCTCAGTGAAACTGGGCATAATCATTCCATTATGACACACGCTTCCCTGCTACATTAAAGTAAAAGTGAGTTTGCCAAGAAAAGGCAGCTTTTCACCAAGGGTGTAGCGTGTGTCCTGGGAAAACTGGTCTGCCTGCTTTCTCCTCAGCTTAGTCTTTTGAGTGTGTGTGTTTTTTTTTTTTTGGTATGGGGATTGAACTAGGGATTGAGTGTGATTTTTGATGTCAGCTACACTAACTAATATTATACTAACCATTGCCCTAATGCTGGTTCCTCATTTGGCAACACACACACAGAAACACACACGATCACTGGAAAATTATAAATTGACCTAACTTTTTGGATGGACCCAGGACTTCAAAGAGTTAGAGAAGGATCAATCAGATAAAAACCTGTGTGTGTCACTTATGTCTGAAAATGCTACAGTCGTGTTTAAATAACTGACAGAACAATTTTTTTTTTTTTTGAGTATGCAGGAAAGTAAGGTTCAACAGACTGGAAAAATACAATCCATGTCTCTCTGTCATTTTTTATTTTTATTTTTTTGCTGCTTCCCTTCACCCTGGAGGTAATGGCAGCCTGGTCTCCATGGGCAGGGAGAAGCTGGGAGAGTGAAGATGGCGTCATTTCTGCCTCCCAGGGAAGACCCGGCTGGAGGCAACTTCAGCTGGCTTTTCTTCCCTGCCCCTGCTCGGGCCTGAGTGCGTGCACACAGACTCCAGCACACCTTGCTTTTCATCCAAGGAGATTTCTGGAAGTCCGCCAGCTGCAAGGCCCAAGGTCAAGCAATCACCATGACTATCAGCAGCAAGAAGAACCTTGGGGATGAGGAGGTGACGCAGGTGGAGAGGCAGTTAGTGGATTTGCAGAGCTGCCTGCTCACTGCTGTGGTTCCCAAGATGGCAGCGGCTGCTGTGAGTGTCTGGAAGGTTTTATCTACTGCTCACTGCTCTGTGCCAGAGGGCTGATGGGATAGTCCGCTTTGGCAGGAGCATTCAGTGGTAGCCTGCAACTAGACAGCAGAAGGAAAAGGAAAAAAAAAAAAAAGAAAAAAAGTCTAACAACAGACCAGCTGGATCAGGTCCTGAGAGTGCGAACACCAGTTCCAGGCCCTTCCCTGCCTGCATCCAGGTCTCTCCTGCATCAAGGCCCTCCTGCTTGCATTAATTACCCCTTGTTCCCAGACGCACTTATTCCAAACTACCTTTAGGGTTCAGAGTGCAGGAGCAAAATGACTTGGGTTGAAAGCAATTAACAAACAGGTTATTTTAAATTAACAGGCACTTTTACCAGCTGGCCCACATAGCTTGTACATGTCGTGGCAGTTAGTAATGCCACGTATCCTCTGAAAGGATGAACAGGGTTTGCTTTTTCACATTCTCTCCAGTGACATCTGCTTATTTTATTTTGTGATTTAAATATTTTATGAAGACGTATTTACCAGAAAGCTAAATCAAAGGGACTAATAAAAAGAAACGCTTACACAAATTTCCAATATTAATTATCTTTATTTGTATGTAAAAAGTATATTAGCATTGCTGTAAATGCATTATTAATATGTTGTCAGTTTTTCTTTTTCACTTTGAATTTCTTTTACTGTTCCTATAACACTGTAATTGTTATAGTTTGGGGATATACTTTTAAATTTTTTGGTATAGATATATATGGCTTTACTCTTCTGTGTTGAAAGTAGGCACTTTGGTCATTCTGCCTTCTGTACGGTAGGGATTTAGTGTTAAATGAAGAAGTGGATTGCTTCCTAGAATCCAAAACAGACAACTATAGAAAAAAACCCCAGAATTTTATTCCAACTTTCTATAGGCTAGTAACATGCTACCTATTGTTTCATAAAGGGATTCTCCATGAGATAATGGGTTCCTTGACAGCATTTAACATTTGATTTACATGCAACTTTTTAGAAACACTTAACAATATGAAGTGGGAGAAGGTCCATTGGGTTATTGTAGGTGGTAATGACACCTGGGGAGTAGCTTTGTTTGAGTGTCATTTATAGCAGCAGTAAATGCATATTGATTAAAATGTATGCACATGTGCAACCTGCTCTCCCATGTATTATTTAGATATACAGGGTGGAGGTGGTGCCTCTGTGTGGTGCCTAGAGCACTGTTGACACTCATTAAAGGTTAAGGACAGTAATGTCTGGCTAGCAAGTGATGCAGATTTTTTTTTCAATGACCATTTAACAGAGATGGCAAAACATGAAATGGTAGGTAAAATACACAGAGGTATATATTGTCACTATCCTGGTAAAGATAAAGTTAAAAGCTTTTGGTAGATTTTTCCCACTGAAGATTTGTCTCTCAATACTGACCACTTATTTCATTAAAGGACCAAGGAAAAGACACATAAGGTCATATATTAAAATAAATTAAATAGACAGTTCTGAAAAAATAATTCAAGAGTCCAAACTAATGGACTATGATGAGAAATAAAATGTAGAAAATTCTGTGTGATAAGATAGCTAAACTGAGATATAAAGAATTTGCTATTAGTTGATTCTGAATTGTATTTTACCAGCTGGATTTTCACTGGAGGAAAGTTACATTCCTTGGGAAATACCCTTTTTGGTATAAACAGTGGCATCCTAGAGGGACAGCTTTCTAAGATAAGGGTAGGAAGAAGAAAATTGAAGTTCCAGTTGGGCACTGTTGCTAATAGACTATTTGACTCTGAAAGTCTTTTAGCTGTCTGGGCTTCCATTCCTCCCTTCGTAGTTAAACAGCATACTCCCACAGTGAGGTTCTCCTAGCTTTTTGGCAGGGTGGGCTGGGGGGATTATGTCCTATGATTCCAAAGCAGCAACTTTATATAGAATAGTCATTTGACTTCAGCCAACAGATTTCTGAGTTCACCAGAGGAATTAATAAACAGTTCAAAAAAATTAGTGTGAAGAGTCATAGAGTCAGAATTAAGAGACCTGGGATGTGGTTCTGTTTTTATTTTTGGATCTATACCATATTCTGTTTCAAAATGTGATACATAGTAAGCCCATATCTAATTTGCCTGAGTGCTACAAAAACAAATTCAGTTTCCTAATAAAAATAAAACAAGACAAATCCCAATCCTTTAAAATGTGTTTGAGAAAATACAATATGCTAATTTATTTAAACAAGTGATACCTAGCTTTTGGTCCTATGGGGAGTTTGATGTTGGAGCTATTTGTCTCTAAAACATACCCAGTCTTATTTAGTTGTCTTATGTTTTTGGAGCATAATACTCTTAAAACTTTAAACTTAGTAAAAGCAATGTCTTAGAAGCAGGCCTTGGTTTTTGTAAGTCATGCGAATAAACTTCCAATCAGTAGAACATGATTGTTTTTCCTTGTTTCAGATAAGTAGAAAACAAGTATACTGATTGAAATACAGCCAGAAATAGAATTTGCCATTAGTATAAAACCTTTAGTCAGATTCATTGCAATGTTTCCATTTGTGTGGCAATATTATTAAAAAGCGTCTCAATAACTTAAACATACAAGCTAGACTGGTTGCAGGATTGTGGCTTTTTGAAGGGAATTACATCCTTGCATTCCCCATACTTGTGATTCCAGGCTAGCACAGAAATGTGCTGTTCTAACTCTCCTGACAAAGAGGTCAGGAGAACAAAGCCTACAGCAAGAAAGAGATGAACACTGTCAGGCAGGTAGGTGCTCAGTATGACTGGGGGGTGTGGGCCAGTCCAGCAGTTGCCTGTTGGTCTCCTAGGCTGGAGACTCTATGCTCTTTGGATTGTATCAGCTGTTCCTGCTGCGTTTTCGGACTGGGATCAAGAAGGACATGCATGAGGAACAGGTCAGTACTTACTCTACCCTCTCCAGGCAAATCCATTGCCAGGCAGTCTCCCAATGGGCCTGCAGGGTTTGCCAGTTGGCTTTGTAGCTGGAGCTGTTCCTTCCTTCTGTGTTCATCAGGTTCCCTATTCCTCCCCTCCCCTCCTTTTCCAGTTGTCACTTGACCTTGGGAAACCAATCACATGACTCCGTCCTGGGGCATGCTTGCAAACTCCTGATGTACAGATTTCAGCCCCTCTCTATTCTGATCAAGCCAAAAACATCAGCAAAAGCTCCTGTATTTTTCCCTTGTGCCCCTCCACTTGATCCACCCCTGGGAAACCAAGAGCAAATGCACTAGTCTCCCTTTCTCATCCACGGCTTGTTTTTTAAATGACATTCACACCCTCCTGCTCTAAAGAGATCATCAGTGTGGTGACTTTCCTGTGCTATTTTTGCAGCTTCATCTTCACATTGCAGTGCTTAGGGGACACCTGTCATGCACCAGGGCATCTGCATTTTCTTAAAGGTGATCCAGTGCCAAGCTGCTCTATTAAGGGCATCAAGCCTTGGAGAAGGAGAAATGTTGTCTCCCACTTTGCCTCCTCTGGGCAATAGTCCACCCTGTGCACTGAGCTGACCAGCTCCATTCAATGTGTTTACAATCGTGTATTTACTCGTCATCTGTTTACTATGTTTCAGGAGATTCCCAGAGGCAAAGTATAAACAGAGGCAGTCAAGGGATAACTTTATAAAAGTAGAGTTCTGAAGCTCTCAAGCAGTGCCAGTTCTAAAGCTTCTCTAACATCAGCAGGTGGTGCTAGGATGAGATAGCACAAGACTACAAATTTACTATTACTTTGTGCTGCAAATGTCAGCTATGAAATTAATTTGGCTGGTATTAAAAACGTGCTAATTGTAGGCTCAGTAGACACAATCCGTTTTATTAGCACAAACTATAGTATTGTATAATTATTATTTACTTGTAATCATCATATCAATTTGCCAGAATTTTGTCCTCTCTGCAATTATTTTTGTCTACTGACCATCAATAACAGGATAACAGCTGAAGAGTAAACAAAAGAATGTGTTTGGTGTGCTTCAATACTGATGAAGGGAAAAATATGTTTATTTCTCAATAGTGGTTTTTATGTTCTAGATTTTAAAAATGTTAAGAATAGCCAATGTTTGAAAGGCCACTGGCAGAAGTATATAACTTTAGAGGCTTGAAAATAGATTAGGACAATAGTCCAAAGGACTTAAGTGAAAAAGCCTGTGTATGAGATGGAAAGCAGTGTAAGCTGAACTGTACAGTGAACTGTCTTGTAGGTTTATTTCTTACCATTTAGCAGGAGCTGGATAAGGTTCAGTATCTGTCCTCTAAGCAAACCTCCTACAGTTTTGCCAGTGAATATGTACTGTATGGAATACTCATGGGAAAGTGCTTGCCAAGGCAGAGCCTAGAGGGATAAAGGGTTCTAACTGGTATAAGAAAGCTAAGTCACAGGTCTGATTTATATGCTTGTTTACAGAATACAGTAACAGAAATGGTCAGAAAAGTTGGTCAAATTTTGGTTTGCGGAGGGCTTGAATACATTCTACTAAACTCACCAGAATGCAAACAGGACAATAGTTGGAAGTAGAAATGCACAGCTCTAGCAATTCAGTGTGAAGATGCCAGTATCAGAAAGGGCCAAGTTTTTAGTTTAAGGACACAGGCCTCAGCATGGTAGAGTCCATCAGCACTGCTGGATTTGGATCTTTTGAGACTCTGACAGTGCGTTAAACTCAATTATTCATATATCTATTGATTTTTTTTTTTGGTACCAGGAATCGAACTCAGGACTTTGCACTTGCCAGGCAGTCACTGTGCTGCTGAGCTACATCCTCCACCCATGTGTCTATTGATTTGAAGAAAAACATAAAATACATTTTTTAGAAGGTGCTAAACTTTCTCACTCTTTAAACTAGAAAGAACAGTGATTTCTCCTTAAGGATGTTCATATCTATGGGATTAAAATTGGAAGAAAACTTCAAGATCACTAGTCTTTTTTTTTTTTTTTTGGTACCGAGGATTGAACTCGGGTCTTTGCGCTTGCGCAGCAGGAGGCGAAACCACTGAGCTAAATCCCCGGCCCAAGATCACTAGTCTTAAGTGGATATTTCTTTTTTTTTTTTTAAGTGGATATTTCTAGAATTAATGCTAATTATTTAATCATTGAATAATTTTAGTAGTAGAGTTCTCAGAGTAAATAGTTTTTTTTGTTGTTGGTTTTTTTTTTTTTTTTTGGTACTGGGGATCGAACTCAGGACCTTGTACTTGTGAGGCAGGCGCCTGAACCACTAAATCCCTGGCCCTCAGAGTAAATAGTTTTTGTTTGTGAAAATAGATAATAAAACAGAACTACTCTAATAAAATAGAACTATTCTGTTTCCTACTTGCAAAGCTCTACCTACTTAGCAACTTACCTAGACTAAATGTCAAGGCAGCTCTCGCTTTTTTATGCCAAATGGGTTGTCCATCCACATCTCTATTTTCTGGCTTCCAAAAGCTAGTGAAGACTCAGATATGAGGGCCATGGGTGGACACAGAAGGGCAGCTTCTGGTGTTTCATCCCATAACTGCCTCTGTGAATGGGCTGTCACAGACAAACACTGAAAACACTCTTTTTGTAAGATGGAATAAAAATCACACATTTGAAAACCAGAGATCTACTTTTCATTTATGCATACCTCAAAGGTACTAGAATTTTTTCATGCCCCTCAGATTTATATTTATACACACACATACACATAGATACACACATGTTAAGAAAATTAAAGGCAAAGTTTCATTAAGGATCTAGGGAATTTCTTTTTTTCACCCCCAAACACAGTAAGTTATATGTTGTCTCAATAATACTCCACTCTTACCAAACCTGAAAGTCATCCCAGCCTTATTGATCTAGGTGCTAAGATTTGCAGTTTTAAGAAATTCAGTTTCATTCTGTGGAACAAAGGCTTTTTTGGTTGAGAAAAACACATGATTAGAGATAGAAGAACTCTTTTTATTAGGTTGAACAAACTTTGTAAGAATCAAGTTGGAAAATGCCTGATAATGCTGTCAAACTGAAATATTTATTATACAAGTGTTTAAAACATTTTCTGATAAGAACTTGAACTTCCCCACAGCATTCTCAGATGGAATTACTGAAATAATGCAAATTCACAGGACAGAAGTGAAAATAGTTCATAAAATAAAATGTTTACATATGAAGGTAAAAAATCCAACCTACTATTTTTTTTTTATTTCTACTTGGCTTCAGACAATGGCATCTAACGTGTAAAGTTCATATTGAGAGGCTGAAAGGAAAGAGAGTTTTAATCTTTAAGTTTTAAAGTTGGAATTGTACTTTCTTTTTGCAAATTTTTAAGTTCTATAAAACCGTTGAGAGGTACAAATAAATATTATTATGCTCATTAATTTATCTCTTGCAGTAGTTCTATTCTTTACATGAGTCCATTTATTAAAAAGCTTCTTTACTTCAATAAGAAATTCTTTACATTCTAATTAGTCCTTTAAATGAGCATGTTTTTTTTAAATAAAGACAGATAGAGGCAGAAAAATCTATCCTTTTGATGAAAATATATCCTTTTGATCAACTGCTATTTGTCACTGGTACATGTTGTATATTCTCTCCACCCAAGAATGCACATTGATAGCTTACTTCATCAAGCTTCCTTATTTAAATCTCCTTTCTTTCCAAAGTTACCTAACTCTATTGTGTGCTTGGTGAAAAATATCACACACCAAATGGCTGCTTTCCTTGCGAGTAGGAGTAGAAGGGGAGGGTGAAGGGAGGAGCCATGGTTTCTTCATGAACTGTCTTTCTGTATCTTCAAAGCACCTTGATCCTCTGTTACTATAGTTATCATTTTCTGGCTTGTATTGAATTATTTATGGGCTAATTTCTTCATCTGGTGGAGTTCTGTTGAAACAAACTGAAATAAGTAGGCCTGGCTGGATCTTCTGTTGTGGACTAGATTTTAAACATTCTCCTGAAATCTCATGTGCTAAAGGCTCGGTCCCCAGACTGTGGTGCTCCTGGGAAGTGTTGGAACCTTTAGAGGCGGGGCCACCAGGGAGGAAGTTAGGTCATTGTGAGGGTGGCCAAGAAGGAGACATTAGGATCCTGGCCCCTTCCTCTTTCTCTTTGCTTTCTGGCTGTTGTGCTTCACTCTCTCTCATATCTACTCCACCACAAGCTCAAAAATAGTACAGCCAACTGACACTTTGGACTAAAACTTCTGAAACTATGAACCAAAACAAACCTTTCATCTTTTAAGTTGATTATCTCAGGTATTTGCCACAGCAATGGAAAGCTGACTAATCCATCTTTTAAATTCATTGCATTTTCTGACATTGCTTCTGTGTTTATGAGCATCAGGAGCTCTTGTCTTCTCAGAAGACTTGTGTTCACTGTCCAGCATCACCTCTTAAAAATTGACAACAAGTAATCCTATCATCAAAACGAGTGGTGAATCCTTGTGTCCCCATGAGCTTAGGACCTATGTGTAAGGAGGCCAATCCCTGGGAGAGAGACTTTTGTTTTAGTTCTGAACAAATTGGTGTCAGGAGTAGATCAACCCTCTTCTCACACGTACCATATGGAGAGGACTGTACCCTGTAGGCGTCCCGATTGTACTTGGATTTCTCAAATCTAGTTTCCATCAAAGTATAAGAGAGAATGTCTAAAACAAGAGGCCTTTGGAGTTTCTAGAAATTTTCTGTTTCTAGAATGTCACCTTGTTGCTTTTTGGTTTTCTGAACTGAACCTAGCAGTCCCTGGGAGTGGTACAGAGGGCAGGCTCGGTTCCCAGGTCCAGCACTGACCAGCTGTGTGACCTGGTTATCTAACTTCTTTGTGCTTCAGCTTCCTCATCTGATACATGAGTATAATATAGTACCTGTCTCATAGGTACAACTTGAGAATTAAAAAAGCTGATACAGGTAAATATGTTAATCAGTGACTGACATCTAGGAAGCATGTACTTTTAATCTAGTGACATTTATTCCTATAAGGCTTATTTGACTTTAAAGTTCTTTGACTTTTCCTTTAATTCTAAGAGATTAATCAAATGCTGTCAATGACTCATAGTCCCATGTTTCTCCGGAGAGAGGCTACTAATCAGTCATAGGTGAGAATGAAGTGTCCCTGGGTACCTCTGGGATTGGTGATACGACACCCAAGTCCTGGCTCTCTCTCCTTTGAGGTCCTATAGAGAGCCAAAAGAAATAATTCTCTACCTCCTCCATCCCCAAAAGCTATCATTTGGTCTTATTTTGTTTTAAGGAACTGCCTTCAGGAGATCTGAAAAACTATGGCAGCAGTTCATGAAAAGCTTTCTTAACTAGTTCAAAGTCAGTCTCAGAAAGATGAGACAAGTATTAGTTATCTTTTCATATGCCTGCTTTAGTTGGGTAATTTAAATAGGCTACCTGCATGTGTATGTGTACACACACACATACTTTAAAATGGTAAAGAAAATCTAATATCTTATAAAATTAGTGTGCACTAATGAAAATATCTATAGGAAAAATTATAAAGACAATGAGCCATTGTCTCATTAAGACATTAATTCTGTGTCTTCTCATAGAAGACATTCAGACTCCAAAATTCCAAGGATAGGTGAGCCACCTACATTGATATATTTGTCAGTGTATGTCCCAAGATGTTTTTAGAAATAGAAAGAAGCAGATTTTGCTGCTTTCATAATTTACCAACACAATTTTTTTCTTTTATAAATTAAGAAAAATAATAGGCCCATCAGTATAGCTCAGGGAAGAGTGCTTGTCTAGCATGTGCAAGGTATGGGGTCCAATCCCAGCACCACAGAAACCAAACAAAAACCCCCAAGTGGGAATCCCTGTGAAAGGGTCCAGATGCCTTTATTAATTTAACACTGTTGCTTCCAGGCTGTTTTGCAGGCACTGAGGCTTTAAGGGTTCATGTGGTTGGAGGCGTCCTGCCAAAGGATGGGAAAGCAGAGGCAAGGTCTGGCCAAGGACCACAAGCATTCTGAATCAGACAGGGCCCAAAATCGATTGTAAACCATGTGAACTTGGGCTGTGCAAACATCCTTTCTGTGTGCCTCAGTTTACTCTTTGTAAGATGAAGGTATTGGCTGAATGGCTCTGAAGTGTTCTTTCCACACCTGAGGGAAATAAAGGAGAGGACGCAAAGTTTTGCTGCACAGAATTTGACTAAATCCTAGGGAGTGAGATTGTTCCAATTTATCTTTTGCTTTGTTTTGTTTTTGACCATTTCATCATCTGGTATTTGTCACTCTGAGAGATGGATCAGTGAAGTGGGAGAATGATTGAATAAATCAAGCTATTTTTAACTTTTTATCCTTGAGGACAGCTGTGGGAGAATTCTTATAGGAGAGGGGTTATCCCTATGACTATTTATTTTATCCATTTCCTTCCTTTCACCTTTCAGATCCATTCTTCATTGCCAATGGGAAATAAAGCATTGCTCACATTTCAAACTGTGTTCTTCCATTACACACACACATGTACTGTGAAAAGTGCTAAGAATGAACTCAGCCATGAATAGTGCCTTTGTTTTCAGTAAAGTTGTTTAAATGCATAATGAAAACAGGAGATTGCTTATCATATTTTCTGAAATCACCTGCCTTTTCCTGTTGGAGACTATACAGTACTCTCCCCTCTGTCATTCAGGAATTGGAGCTGAAAGGCAAGTCAAAGGCTGAAGATGTCAGCAAATGATAAATGATTGACTCATGGTGACACTCAGCTTCGCAGCTCTTAATGGCTGTTATTGTTGCAGGAGGGGCTCATTACTTCCTAGGTGTGGTTTCACCACTAGGGCCAGATCAGTATATCAGAGACCAAATAAGCACATGTGATAATTAGAGCTGAGTGAAGAGCAAAGCAACCTGCTCTTCCCATTTAGAATAAAAATACTCACTTTTCCTTGGCAGCCACACCTTCTAATTACTTGCAAATGTTTAAGACTCATTATCTTCAAAGTTCAGACAAAGACAGAAAAAAAGGAGGGAAAAAAGCACTGATAGTGGCAACTCCAAGGATCAAAGGCTCTGGTTAACCAGCCACTGTGCTGTTCTTGGGACAACACCAAAGCCCCACCGCAGAAAGGATGAGTTGACAGCTATTAGGCAATCCAGGTGGCTGGTGAGCAGGAGGTTGTGTTCAGCCTGTTGCCCGGGACCTACCCATTCACCTACCTCCTTTGAAGCAGGTGTTGAGCAAGAGGCAGTGGGGGTGATGTATGTGGGAGGAAGGAATTGAGTTTTCTAGAGCTGAAGTAGTGAAATACTGCCACCTTTCTTCCCCTGAGCCAGCCCTGTGCCAGATCACCTCTGGGTAGGGTTAAAGGCACCTTCTTTACCTTTAGACCTGGCACTTTGCCCTATGAGTCCATTTGGAAGGTCCTTGCCTCAGGGTATCAAGCCTGCTGGGAAATTTTACTAACCGCTGGCAAGACACCCAGGGCCTCTTTAAATACCTGTTGGAGTGCTTTATATAAATTTTGCAAGGGAGATGAGCCTCCTAGTTTTTCCCTGTGGTGTCTTAGCCAAGAAGAGGCAAATCAAGACTACAAAAAGGGACAATGTCTGAACAAGCAGGATGAGAAATCCTTTAAGCATGAGCTCAGTGAAGTTCAGCTTGTCTTTGCTGTATGACATCAGAATTTGGGTTTTAAAATGTGATTGATGTGATGTGCAGAATCGCCTGTCAGCCTTCCTTGGGTACACAGCCAAGCTGCTGAGATACACTATTCACTTTTTTTATTCTTAAATTCTTTTATACATTTTAGGTATACAATACATTTACATTAATCCTTGGGATACACTAGTCACATTTGTTTTCTTCCTTTTCCTCTTATTTCTGCATCCTGATCAATTGTATTGTTAAAATAGGGAGCTATCTATAGTCATGGGAATATAAGTACAAATAAGCAAACATTCCTGAATGCCATCCATCAGGGTACATCATGAAATCTCCTTAAAGGATTTTGGCCTTTGAACAAGGATACTATGGAAGTTCCTTTGATTGTGTTGGCTCATTCACTTGTGGAAGTGCTTCTGAAAGTTTCAGGAATGGATTAAGAGGATGTAAAATGAAGAAAGTATGTATTCCAGGCCTCCAGTGATTTCACAGATTGTGTTTTTGCTCTTTTCTGTCTCTGTTTCTCTTTCCTTCCTTCCCTCCTTTACTTTTCTCTCTCTCCATCTTCCCCTTCATTTCTTCCCTTTTATGTTATCATTATTAGGCATCTCTTCCCACTTGGAAACTATTTAGAGAAATATGTCTTCTGTTTTTCAAACAAATTTCAATGATTACTCTTTCCATACTATATAGTATATGAAAAACCATAAAAATGAGAAGACATCATACAATTTTTAGTTAATTCAGAGAAATACGTCCAGGTACTTTGTCACAAGAATTGTAGTGTCAGGCATTACCCCGTGCTAGCTGCCATCTTGTTACTTACAGTTTCAGTCAGCCATGTCAAAGGTTTTATTAGAAGATGCTCTGGTTAACCAAACAGTGCCTCTCTTCCTTTGAATTTTTATGCTACTTTAAACCCTTTAAAAGGGACTGGATTTCCAAACTTCTTCTCTCTTAAAGTTAAAAAACATTTTTAGTATCTGTTAAGTGTTCATGTTGTGCTCAGCACTTAACCAATGCTATAAATGTTGCACTATATGAGAACCATATGACACAGACTCCTTCCTGGAGGCTTGGACAGTCTAAAGGAGAGCAAGGTACACTGTTTGTGTTTGTGCATATTTAGCGTTGAGTATGTGTGTGTGTGTATGTATCTAGAGCATGCATAATATATACACATATTTTTAACCAGTATAGTGTGTGCATACGTAACATACACACACATGTTCATGCACACACACATACATGAATAGTCCTTTCATTATCTGAGGTCTAAAGGACCTTAAGAAAAATATATGCTTGAGGGACTAAAGTCAGAAGTGAATTTTAACATGCTGTGAATTTCATTAATATAAAAGAATAAACATTAATACTAAATAAGTCCCAAAAGAATGGTATAGTATTTTGTAGGAAAGGGCATGGGACTGTTTGTTTCATTGCCACTAAAAGCTTTTCAGCAGCTCTTCCACTGAATTATAATGAATTGCTGGTTAGCAAAGTGTTTGGCTTTGTTGAAGTCAATGTGGTAGGCTTTGTCTGGTCCTCCATCCAAACATTCAGTGCTCTCCTGTTATGCTTTTTGTCTATGAGCATGTTTTAGGGTCCACTGAGGACTACTCTATGAATTTGTCAACACTCTCACCCTGCTTTTGATATTACTTCCTTTTCTCATTTCCCCAGTTTTCTTTTTTAGTTTAGATCTCAACAAGTCTAATAGGAGTGATTCACAGATTCAATATAGAACATGAAGAAGTAAATCTGTTTGTTAGCAGTCTGTGTGGAGGAATTATTGTGTTACTGTGAGTATTGGGTAAATCATATATAAAAACTCTGCATACCACCAAAATTTAATGATAAAATATTTAAGAAAATAATCATTACCATTTTTTTGCTTGTTATTTAGTCATCTAACAAGAATTTATTGAGCAGCTGTGTGGCAAACATGGTACCAAACATGGAAAGTGCATAATATACTTTCTCTTTAGATCATAAAAATCTTTTGCCTTTTAGCAAATATTGAACATACAAAGGGGAATAATAAGGGCATGCTTCTAAGATAAGGAAAAATCAAAGTCTGGTTCTTGCCACACCAAACTCTGTGTCAGGTACTGGGTCATCCTCATTTTATTCTCGTAACAACTTTACGAAAGAAGTCTACCTGCATTATGAGGGAAGTGGAGTGGCCTGCGTGTTTATGTCCTGCCCAGATTCATCCTTTGAAACTTAATCCCTGTGTGGTAGTATTAAGAGGGACCTTTGGGAGCCGGGTATGTTATGCGGGCTCTGCCCTGAAGAAGGAGATAATTGCCCTTGCAAAAGAGGCCTTTGGGAGCTTGTTTTCCCCTTCACTGTGTGAGGACAAATGAAAGTCACCATCTATGAGGTACAGTGCCTTGCCAGACACTAACTCTTCTGCAGCCTTGGACTCCTCAGCCTCCAGAACTCTGAACAATAGACTTCTATCATTTACAAATTACTCAGTCTAAGACATTTTGTATAGCAGTCCAATGGACAAAGACAGAAACTGGTACTGAGAAGTGGGCTGTTGGTAAACAAATACCTAAAAATGTGGAAGCAGCTTTGAAACTGGGTAATGGGCAAAGAGACTGGAAGAGTTTTGAAATGAAAAAAAAATCCTACATGCTGTGAATGGATCATGAAGAGATTGTGAGGAGGACTCAGAAGAAGAGAACGATAGAGGAAAACTTAGTTGGATCAGAATGCTGGGTAAACATGGCAAAGGCCATTCTGATGAGGTCTTAGATGGAAATAAGGAACATGCATGCTATTGGACACTGGAGGAAAAGTGATCCTAGTGGTAAAGCACAACTTAAAGATTTGGAAAATTCCCAGCCTGGCTTTATTATAGCAGTTGAGAAAGCATGTATGGAAAAGAACACCCAGTGTGTGGATAAGATTAGTATGTGTTGTCTGTATGTTACTTATCAGGACAATGGGAGAGTGATGGGACCTGAGAGATCTTTGGAGCAGCCACTCCCATCGGAAGCCCAGAGTACCAGGAGTTCAAGGGCAGAACAACTTCAAAAGCAGGGGCCAAGGTCCCAAGGGATCTCAGGGCTCTCTGTCCAGCACCACCAAAGGGTCTGCTCCTGTGTTTTAGCAGCATTCCTTGACCTCCCCAGGTTTGTCTCTAGCAGGCTGTCAGACCGAGGCGGCTGTTACTCCACAGGGCACGGGTGGTAAACCTTAGTTGCACAGTGTCATCCCCATTGGCGTGTAAAGTGCATAGCTATAAGGTTGTAGCTGCTTCCACCGAGATGTCAAGGATGCACAGGAGAATCTGAAGGCCCAGGCACAGAAGTGACTCAGAAATGGGCCTACTTGGCTGCAGAGAACCCCGCACTGGAGGAGTGCCTCGTGGAGCCATAGGAATGGGGTCACCCCCAAAACCCCAGGTCGGCATTGGCATGTAGCCCCAGCCTGGGAGAGCTGCAGGCAGGTGGCTCCACATGTTAAGAATTGCCATGTGCACCATGCCCCTAGAGCACAAGGGGAAGGCTGCCCGAGACTTGGGGCCTCAGCTCCCACTCTAGTGCGTCTAGGATGTGGGTATCCTAGCTTTGGTATACTGACAGATCCAGAGTACGTACCCCTAGGCCACTCCTCTAGCTGCTAAAGGAAAATTAGGACTATCTTAAGAGTGCTCAGTTCTTTTTCAATTTTTTTTTTTTGGTTTGTTTGCCCTTTTTTTTGGTACCGGGGATCGAACCCAAGACCTTGTGCTTGTGAGGCAGGCGTGGCACCACTGAGCTAAATTCCCAGCACTTGTTTGCTTTTTTTGAGACAAGGCCTCCCTATGTAGTTCAAACTGGCCTTAAACTCACTATGTGTCCATGCTGCTCTTGAATCCTCCTGCCTCAGCCTCCCAAGAGCTGGTGTTACAGGCATGTACCACCATGCTCAGCTCTTTTTCAGTTTTAACTCTAATATTTTTCAAAAGGAGGAACACCTCTTTTGGGCATATTTGTTATAATTTCTAATTTCTCTAACTGTGTGATTGTTATGATTTCCTACCACAAAAGTAGCACTTCTGAAAAAAAAAAACAAAAAAATTTTTAGCTTTCTAAATATTCTAGTGAAGGATTGATCAAATATATTTTCTTGTTAATGTGTGAGAAACACTGAAATTGCTTATAAAATAAAAACATGATCTATCTTTTCCTCAATGCATGTATATTTTCATTTATTGAAACAATATGTATGATCAAAAATGTAAGTTAGACAATCCTTTCGTAAGAGTATTCAATAGTTATTGATCATATCAAAACGTCTATTATTATATGGATTTAAAAATCTCTTGAGAATTTGTAGAGCATAGAAAAAGTAATTTTTTATGTGGATAAAATGACAAAACAAAACAAAATAAAACTTCACAGAAAGGTTTTCTACCTCTAATCACTATTCCTTTCTGGTAGCCATCTCTTTGGAGAGAAATAGCTAATGACCTCTCTTTACCAATCAAATCATTATCATACTGGGTTCATGTCCTAAAGATATCACATTAAAGTAAATGCTGTAGCTGAGATTACAGATTTCATGCAATATGAATTTACTCATTTCTTCCTTATGCAGGAAGTTTTAGGATAAAGCTTTGAAGCATCACAAAAATGCTGCTTTATTTATGTAGGTAAAAGTGTCTTCTTGTGTTTTCCTTTCATTGTCATGCACACAGATATACTTACTTTTCTGAATCGTGTAGTTGCTACATGAAACAAAAAAGTTTTTGTTCAAAATTTGATTATACTGACACTGTAGTTTGTTAGCTAATAAAATGGTTTAGCCCAAAGAAGCTCAGGAAAAATGGAGAAAAAGAGTCACGGATCTGCATAAGCCAGTTCACAGACACCCAGCGAGTACCAGAGGACGGGGTGCATGATGTTTGCTTTGCTTAGACCAAACCAAGGATGAGGATTAGAAAGCTTAAGGGGCTAGCAATTTTGTAAGGGAGGAAAGTTAAAGAAAAGCTTGAGAAAAAAGTAAACCTTTTTTTAAGTAGAAGCATTACTTCTACTTAAAACGTGCTAAACCATGAACTTGAATTTCATTCCATGTCTAATAACACTTTTCAGGTAGATTTGACTACCTGACAGCTGACACTTAACAGCCACAAAAGGAAACACGTTTAAAAGTAGAAAGAACAACCACTCTCCAAAAGACCACTTTCCATCTTGATTACACATCAGTGAGACATCCTGGTTTGTAACTGTTCCTCCTTGTGACTAATAGACCAATTCAGACTTCATTTTGCTGAATCAGCTTGCTGGAGCACTTGGGCTTTGCCATTAAGAAGCCGGCGTCTGCACCTGAAGGAACTGATTTGTTTCTTCGTGGAACTAAAACCAACTGTTGTTTTTAATAGACCATAGCAATTGGAAATAGATATTAGATTGTACTACCCGTGAGAAAACACACACACATATGTGTGTGCATATAAGCACATACCACAAAATGGTTTCAGGACTGACCCAGACTGTGAACAAGCAAGAGCAAACAACAAGAAAATACCATCTTAGTCTAGGAATTTAACCCAAGAGGCTTTTCATCCATCTTGAGTTTTATGGTCAAAATCACTTCTTGATAGAAGTACTTATCTTTCAATGAGATAAAGTACTTCAAACTTTTAAAACTTATTTACAGTGGGGTATAGGGACTTTACCATGTCTCTAGTACAACCAATTTTTCATATGAGGTTACAATCATTCACATAAATTTATCAAAAATGCAAGAAGGTACACAAGACCAATGATCCAAGTTTTCTGAAACATTTGATTCATATCTAATCACAGTTTGCAAATGGAATAAGAAAATCTAGAGAGTCTTATATTCTTGACCCAAATATCTTCCTTTGCCTGGACACGATAACATCCACAGGCAAAGAGGAAAGTTAGTGAAGCATAAACACACTGAGAATCATAGGGATAATTCAGGACACTCAGGCACAACCCAAAGACATGTCGTGATTATATAACTATTTGGTAATCCTTTCCATTTAAATTTGTCTTATCCATATTCAGAACACTTTGCACTCTATAAATAATAAATTCTCATATGCTTTAACTGACTGGTAGAAGATATGAAAGAATATGAATTTGCCATAACTAAAAACCCCAGAAATTAGTGTGAGCTGGATGAGTCAGTGTGAACTGAGTGCTGCTCTACATTATTCCTGTGGATTAAAAGAATCTGTGGTTGTGTCATTCTTGGTATGAACTGGATTATGTCCCTCTCATCTTTAAAATTTTTATGTTAGAATCCTAACCCTGGGTGAGACTTTGGAATAGGGTGGTGGTTAACTTAAATGAGGTAATAAAGAGACTACTGTTCTTACAGGAAGAGGAGGGTACACCAGGGCATCCTCTACCTCTCCCTCCATTGCTCCCTCCCCGGCTTCTTTCCCTCTCCAGCCAGGATTGGAGCTCTAGGGCCTTGGTCTGGACTTCCCAGCCTCCAAAACAATGAGAAATAAATTTCTCTTAAGACATCCAGTCTGATATTTTTTATAGCGTCCTGAGCAGATCATGATAGATTTTTTTTCTTTTAATCTTTACAATAGGCTTCCAAATGAAACATGTAATTGTCTTTTTTAACAGTTCCAAACCTGTCCTGATTCTCAGGACAACTGAGGCAGATAAGTACTGAATACTTGCCCAAGGGCAAAGTGCAGGCACCTGGAGGTCCTTTCAGAGGACTCAGGCTTCTGGAGATCCTTATGAGCCCTCTGGTGAAGGGTAGGTGGCTGGGCAGACAGCCTGACCATCCTGCTTCCTATGCCCAAGTCACTCCCTGCAGCTGGGGGCGTCTTGTGTACCCCTCAGGGACCGTGACAAGAAAAGACACTCGAGAAGCACTGACTTATCCTTATCTCTTCAGCACTACCAGGTCCTCTCACCAGCCCTGTTTTCTGCCTCCTTACCCAGGGAATATGTACATGACTGACTCTTTTCTTGATGTCCCAGGATCATCATTATGTAGATCAGTTAGTTTTTGCAGACTCTTATAATTCAGTGCGGCCACTAGCTGTTTCTACATCGAATGGAACCAGACAGCTTTTTGTTGTAATGGTTTTTGTTTTTACCCATATAGGCAATAGGTTTGGAAATTTTTAAGCACTTTCTTTGTCTTAATTAGATGGCTGTATGATCCTCATTATAATAGATAATAGTTGACGTTAATCAAAACAACCAACTTTCTAATTGAATTGATAAACCAATCAGTCCCCTAAGGCGCTTTATAGCATACTATGTAGAATGAGAATAATTAGATGTATTTGTACAATATGGTGAAAATTAAAAGTAAAAAAATATATGATTTGTAACTGTAATTTAAAGCGTTAGAATTTTTTTTTCAATGATAATTATCATCAGTAATTCTCTGGGGAAATTGCTAGTAAAAATTACTTGGACTTTTACAAACTGAGGAACCTAAGCCTGAAATTAAACAAACACACATCTATTTTCTGAAAGAATATGCACATTTGCTTATTTATTAAAACTGGATCAGTTTTGCTCATTTTACCAATATGCCATTTGAGAAAGGCTTTTGTCTTCAAGAAATCCATGTTTCTCCAAAATGCTAAGACATCAATCTGTTCAATCTCTTTATACTTATTCTTCCACATCTTGGTGTGAACAGAGAACTCTGATCCGGTTCTGACGTGGAGGGGAGTCTGCAGTTAGGAAAAGGCTCTGTCAGCTTTGAGGGGTTGCAGGGACTGGGATGGTCTATAAGAGGTGTGGGTGTGTCACTGGGGTCAGATTCTGGGTGAAATAGCTCTCTCAGTGCACAGGGACACTCTAGAGTACAGGATTCTCAACCAGGGTTCCCTGTGGCCCTACTTAAAGCACGGATCGCTGGGCCTGGTCCCCAGGGTTTCTGCAGGTCTGGGTAGGGCTGATCATTTGCATTGCTATCAGGCTCCTGAGGGTGCTGTGGAGATCTGGGGCCACCCTGAGAGAACTACTGCTCTGATGCTGTGTGATATAGTTTCATGAGGAGTAGCGCTGGGTTCTTTATACTTTCCAATATTAAAACGCTGGCATGGCCGTCCTTTCAGTTAGCAAACAAGAAGCCTGGTTCGCCAAAATAGAGTCTATAGGATCATGCAAAATCTGCTTGAGTGTGACTTATAAGGTGTTGAGATAACTCCTTCAGATTTTAAAGCTTTCCAGGACAAATATCTTTTTCCTTAAGTATATTCACATCTACATCTCTTTCTCTACCTATCTCCATGTCTGTCTGTATCTATATGTGTGTGTGTGCACATGTATATTAGGTAGGTCAGATGCCTTTCTAATGTTTTCTCCCCCTTTAAATTATCTGATGTAAAAATCTGCTTGATGTCCCTCTACTGACCTTGGTCCTATCATGATTGAAGCTAGAAGACTGGGCAAGAGGGTAAGGAAATTATTTTTAAATTGTATAGTAGTAAATCTAAGGATGAAACCTACATTTGTGATGCCGAATCTCATTTCTCATATGTGTTCCAGAAGAATCCTTGAAAAAAAATTATGCTTGGTATTGTCCCTCAAAATCAAGGATCCTAAAAGAGTTTTGGGATCTCTGTGTAGTCCATAGGTAAGGCAGAGTGATATTTTACCTCCCTGATGTCATAATATTATATATGTGTGTGTGAAACGCACATTTTCCATAAGAAAGTGTTTATTACCTTCAAGAGCTTCCAAAAGCTCTTCAAGTAACTTGGAAAAAAACTAGTTTAGAAAGAAAATGTGTGCCTATAATATAGAGAATTTTTATATGCTAATACTGGCTATCTTTAAAATCACCACTACATTTATTGAAACTACTTGATTTAAAGTATTCACTCTGAGATAACATGGGGCCATGTCACACAAATAATCAAAGAATGGTAGTTTTTAGTTATGTTACTTTAAAAAGTCACTTTGGAAAAGTAAAAGCATCATAGAATGATGCTTTTATGCAGGTGACCATATAAACAGTGGCCTGTTTCAGACACGGAGTTCTATCATTGACGTTTGCATCACAGGCAAGGGCACCCTGTATTTTCATCACCTATGAGGAGGCAGGGATGTCGCTGCTTGTGTTGCATCACACTGAGTAGAAATCACATCACACTTGTTGTCAAGAAGAGCCTTGCGGAGACTGTGGGCCTGAACTCCTCATCCCTCCTCCCACCCTTTCCACAGTCATGTCTCAGTTTGCTTTTGAAGACTCTTCGTTGGGTGGTTACCCTAACATAGCAAACATTGAAACAGACATCTTATTCAGTGACCTTTTTGATTTAAAGTGTTTCAGCTGAAAACTAGGTTGGAAATAGACTTCAGTGATGTAGAACAAAGTGCACCTTCATGTGGAAACAGAGCAGGAGTCGTGAGCGGGGACCTTGCCACTGTCACATTGTCAACTACAGAATGGAACTTGAAACCAAGAGGAACTAGAGGAGAGGAGTGGGCAGGCTACTCATGACTGCAGATGCAAAAGGAGATCATCGTGAGGGAGATGCTTATATGTCAGTGCTGCAATGCCTCATTCTCTCTGGGAAGCAGCATGGTCGCTGGGGAGGGAGTTTTTTAGGCTTTTAGAAGCCATGGGAAATCAGGGTCAGGCCTGTTGGTGAGCACAAGAGTGGCAGCCAGTTCTGTCCAGCTGCAACCTGATGCAGTCTACAATGTATCAGAAATAGGAATTCAAACTCTAAAGCTCCCCAAGACCATTATCTACAGAATAAAAATCTGAATGTGGTGTCTTCTCTTTTTTCTATTTGTATCTAATGACACAGTTTATCATCAGACAAAACCCCTGGATCCTCTTACTCTTCAGCTCATGAGATCTTTGAAAATAAAAACATGTTTGCCTAATCTGAGCCTTAACTTTCTTCTAGGGAAATGGAAGATGATACTGGGGTTTTGTCATAAGTACTAAGTAACAGACACAAAGCATCTTGCACAGTAGAAGCACTCCAAAGTACTGGTTCCTTCATTTTAAGAGATTTCAAAGATGATGCTCAAGTGAAACTGCACCGTATTTTAATCTTGACCACACTGTGGTAATTCCTATTAGTGAAACGTTCAGTTACTTCAATTCAATTATTGTTTCTAATTTCAGGAAATCACCTACCTGTCAGTATCTTATAAATGCATTATAATGATAGACCTTTTAAAGGAGACTTTGTAAAAATGTATTCTTTCTACAGTTGCAAATGTAATAGATTTCAAAAACTAACAGGAAATATTTGTCATTGCTTAGTGTTTTGTGAGCAGGGATGTTATTCCTAATTTGAAATCATTGGAGTGGGATGTTATTCTCTAGATTGTAGAGTAGCCTCCAGGGGATATTTGTACATTCTGATGTTTGGGGGAATATGTTATTTACCACCTGTAAGTTGCCTATCTTGTTATTTTTGTTGAGAGTAAAGCTGTAGCCTTTACCTCCATTAGGTAGTGTAGTTTGGTTAATGGATGGGTAACAGGAAAGAGTGTAAGGGGAAGCCAATGTTAATGTGAACTCCTGCCGTTTTTATTATAGTGGCACCCGCAATAGTTAAGGTTGAGCAGCTGTTTCCATTATGAACTCCTATTTCAGGGGTTTATAACTGAGCTGTAAAAATTTGCTCTAGGCAAAAACTCCGCTTATTGGGTCTTAGCCTGGGAGAATTTTTCCCCCTACATTTTTTTTTTTTTGAAAAGAAGAAATCAATTTAGCCATTTAAAATAATCTAAAAACAGAATTTTTAGAAAAGATATAGTTTTATCATGTCAATTGCTGATGTTGGAATTGATAATTACATTTCTACATCTCTAACAAGTCTCAGAATTGTACCTTTCTAATGTATATATCAAATGTCCACTGCAGATTAATGTAGCAATTTACTAAGCACAGCAGTTTCTTGGGCCATAAAATGAATCATTATGTGTTAAAAATACACTAATATTCTATTTATTTTAACAATACTAATTTATTCATCAGATCAGGCTACAGAAATTGGGGTCTCTCTTTCTAGAACTTGTTAAATCAGTCTGCATTTTAGCAGACCAGTAAATTGACATCTTAAACGGATAATCAGTTATTGAAAACAACGATGACATTTTATTCATATAATTAAAAGTCTGATGGATATAAGAGGGCTTATCTATCTAGCCATGGAAAGCTTTATATACACATGATAATACCAGGAAGGCCCCCAGTACGATAGGAAAGTTACAGAAATTAACATCCCAGCATATTGAAAATACAGGTTTTATTATTATTCAGGTAGGGTGAAGTGACAGAGTGGGGTGTGACTGGCCTGAAAGGAGAGTTTGTCCCCCACCAGGGGCCAGATGGGGGAGACGGCAGGGCCAGGCAGGAACTGTGGGCAAGAGTGGTGCTGTGGTTTCCATGGAAAGGAGCTGCAGAAGTGGAGTGAGCCAGTGGAGGCTTGTCTAGCTGGAATAATTTCAGTGGGTTCCGAAACACAGGGACTGTTCTTCCAGGTCAGCAAGGCCTGGGTGTCAGCCTCAGAATACAGTAAATCAAAGGCACGAATAATGTACAGTAGGTGGCCCAACTCCTGGGCCTGACACAGAATACTGGACCAGTCAACATCTGAACCTGTTTCTCCCTCACTGGAAGGGGATAATGACCATGCCTCCTCCTTCCACTCTGTTGAAATCCAGGCTTTTCCTTCTACTAGCAGTACACACTTGGGTAAGTTTCTAAATCTCTCTGGTCTTCAGTTTTCTTATTCTTTTTGTCACAAGATTGAAATGGTCTATGGCATAGCATTGGAGTGAGGATTAAATGAAACAATCCATGTAAAGCCATCAATTTAGGCCAGCACAGTAAGCACTAAATAAATGGTAGTTATTCCATAGATGTAATTTTCTTCTAAGCTCAACTCTGCATTGCAAAAGCCCATGGACTTGGAGTACTGTGGTTTTGAAAAATGTCTCTAAATCTAGTAGTGTAGGGAGAAAAGCATTGCAGTTCCTGTCTGAATCACCCACTGGCCATCACTTTAGCTAGTTGTTACCTGTCAGTGTAACTGCGGGTATAACACCAGCGTGTCCCAGTGATGACCAATGCAATGGTAGGATGCACTGTGAGGGTTACTAAATAGGACATCTTGTTTATTGTTTTCTTTTTTTAAAAAAATTTAGTATATATTGGTTATATAGAACAGTGGGTTTTATTTGGGCACAGTTGTGCATGCATATAAGATACTTTGGTCATCTCTGTTTCATTGTCCCTTCCCCTGGTCCCTTCCTCTCTCTTCTTCCTCTTCTCTAATAGTCTCTCTACTATTTTCATATCATCTCTCTTGCTTATTGTTCTTCCAGCCACTCCACTCTTCTATCTATCCAGGTTTGCTGTTGGCTTCAGAAGTCATTGATGGGGAGTCATATTGCTTCCAAACATGGCTAACATGACCACTTAAAAGCAATAAAATAAACTTATCTGTGTATTCTGGACAGTAGAGAGTCCTTTTAATGTATTAAAATGTTTATTAAACATTGTTTTAGTAGAAAGTACTTCCAAAATACAGGATTTACCTGCCATCCTTCTTTCTCCTCAAAACAAACCCTAAATCCTGAAGGACATACAAGCAAAGCCTAGTGAAGAACCAGTTTGGTATCATCCTATATATATTCTTTAGTCATTTGGAGACCTGTTAAAATGGATTTTCCTAATAGGAAACAATAACGATAATGCAAAATGTTTTTCATTCAATATACAGTGTACATAATCGGGGCCCTGTTTTGCATTTCTCATTTTACCTTGAGTTTTATGGTCCAGTTATTTAAAAATTCTACATATTGGCTTTTATAGAGATGTGGTTATTTTAATTAATAGAAGAAATAGGTGCTTTTTTCTTGTGGGTGAAGGTAACAAAATTCTTCCAGTAGCTTAACACACTCAACTAGTCTCTGCAAGCAGGTATCTGGGAGGCTGATGTGATAAGGATCCTTATCTTTGGCCAGCTTTGGTTGGAGGCCCAGAATCTCTTAATTGCAGCTTCTGGATGGAGCCAGGTGTCCTCAGTTGGTGGCATTCCCAGATGATGAGGTCCCAAGTTTGGCACCAGAATTCTGCTTTGTTTCTGAGGAATCTTCCATCCACTGATCACCCAATGGAGGAGGTAGGGACTTGAAGGGGAACATATCAGAGATTCAAGGGAACTGACAAGATCGAAGATGAAAAAAAAATAACAGAAGTAAATAGAAAGAACAAGTATTAGAAAATCCAGTTTGGGAAAGATCCTAAGTTTCCCCCAAAAGTCAATGAAGTTCCACATTATTCTTAGCAAAATTCATGTTAACAAAAAAGGAAGCAGACAGAAAGATTAATCATGTATTTAGCAAGGGTTCAAGAAAGGAATTTTATTTGACTGAGAAGTTCCCATGGGAGTAGCAGGGTCCAATAGAGAGAACAGAAGCTTTAAAAAAGTTATAACCTAAACATCAGCTTCCAATTAAGCCAACTTGGACCGTAGAGATCCTTAAAAACAAAATTGTACATCAGGTTTCAGCTAGGACAAACAGCAAATATTCCTGGAATCCTCCCCTCCCTCCCTTCCTCTTTTCTTTAAGCCCAAGGTGCATAAGTGACTCAGAACCAAAGCCAGTAAGTTTTTAAAAGACTCATCCAAGGATGAAAGAGATGTCCTTTAAACAGAGCGCATAAAGAGGCAGTCCTCCCCAGATCCACAGCACTCTGTCACAAGAAAAAAAAGACATTTGTTGCCACAGGAACAAACAAACAAAATAGAGTTGACAGAAACTCTTTATGAACTTGGATCTCTTATAAGACAACTCTCCTGAGAACTGGCACAGTTGGATAAAAGGACATTTTGGTTCCCAGTATATTTCGCTGGCTACCTGACACCAGTCAATCCTGGGCCCACCAGCTGGCATAATCTCACTGTTTACAAAGAGAAACTCAGGGCACAATAAGAAAAATAAGATACAATGATAAAAAAGATACAATGATACATTTTGGTTATGCTAAAATCAAATTTATACAAGTTATAATCCAAACAAATTACTTTCTCTGGTTAACCTGAATCTGGAGAGGAAAATTGGTACCTTACATTCTCAACTGGCCACCATAGACAGAAATCCAAAGAGCTGACCTTTGTGAAAATTCTTACCTTTCATCTGCCAGCTTTTTAGTCAGTTGCTCCAGGATCTCATTAGCAGGATGTGGAGTGATTGGGTGTCCACTGCTTCCTGTTGGGCAACAGAACTGTAAGGACAGAAATGTGCGACACCTGTCCTCACCCGTCATGAGGGTCATGGCAGACAGTCCTCTTACCTAGAGATATGTTAACAAGAGAAAAGCACAGGAAATTAATCCGGGTGTTACATGGTATAGAAGCTTTCTGAGTAAAGACCCCATAACTCAGGGAAAACTGATTCTGTGAAGACTGGACAGCTGGGTCGACATGTGAATGGACAAAAGGGTGCTGTCATGGCATTGGGTGGAGCGGAGAAGTTCGACAAGGCTCATCTGTTCAGATCCTCCTTGGTCATCCCTTCCTCCTAGGTGTTAGGCAGAAACCCTTCTGGAATGAAAGCTTTGTGGCCTACTGTCAGACAACATAGTTCTGAGGATTTCTTTATGGCCAGCCCTTATGTGGAAAGTGTGTGTGTGTGTGTCTGTTAGAGTGATAGTTCTAGGTTTTATAGGTAGCTTTGAGGAAGAGTGATTCTAGTTTTTATGACCCAACTTGGGGCAAAGGAATTCTAGTTTCTATCCCCTGCCTTGGGGGAGCAAGAGCAACGGGAAAAAGAAGGGCAGGAGGTCAGAAGGAGACCTCGCTTCTGAGGCCTAGCCATGTCCTTCTGTTCACTGAACTCAGCCTGGCTAAGGCCAACATCAGGATATCATTTCTGAGCCTGAACACTATACAGTATTTAGGGGTTAAACACTTTAGGGTTTAGGGGGATAGTTCTTAACTCTTTCCTCCAGTCTATATATGAGAGATAATATTCGCGTGTTAGACATCCTGTGAGTTATGACAAAGATGAGATAAACCTTATGTCCCCTCAAATTACTAGGAGTTTAGGGTAGCCCCACACATTTCTTTTCCTCACCAGACAGCATATTTGAATTTAATCAATGGAACTGACTTTAATTAAAAGGATAACTTACATATAAACTAATTTAATAAAAAATTAACCTAAAATTTATTTTTTATTAGTAATGCTGGATTATGATTAATCATGTTCAAACTGGTGTTTTGTGATAATGAGTTGGAGTGAAAAGATTAAAAACAAAAATGTACAATATATTTTAACAAATTATCGAAAGAGTGGAAAAGCTTATCAGGCATTTTTTGGCCTTAAAAAAAAGAAGTATAATTCTTAAGGAGATTCTAGAAATTTTTGGGTAAATTGTCATGATGGGAAGAAGGAGGTTATAAACTTCATAGACTGCAGGAACTCACCCTTTATAAGGCAGTTACTTCACCTATTATGTGAGTCTACTCTAAAATTAACATTCCTTTGGAGGAGGGGAAGAGAGTAATGGATGAATGTCTTTTAGGGCCCAATTTTTTAAAAGTCTTGATTAAATTATGTTATAAAAGAAAAATACATTGCATTAGTGGTTAATGAAAGACCAGGCCCTATGCATTTTTGCTTTAGTGTGAACAAAAGCATTCTTTTTGGAATGTTCCTCAGTCTCCGTATATTAAATCCTAATACAGCCATTAGAACTTCCTCAGAACTCAAATAATTTTAGCTTTGATCTACCCCGAGGGTTCTAAATCTGCATTAGCTCCCTGTCTTCTCTTATCTCTATGTGGTTGTCTCAAAGGCAGGTCAGACTCAGCATATTCGAAATCAGACATGACCTGCCTTCTTCCCCTAAGACCTGCTCTTTGTCCATTGTCCCTGTGGGTCATCCACCTGGCTCTGAGACACAGTTTTATTCCTGACCTGCTCCCTGATTGTCATCTCAGGCCAGTTTTCCATCACCTCTTACCTGGACCAAGGCTTGGTCTTCCTACCCAGTTCTGTAGGCAGTCAGCCTGACTTCAGTCTTTAGTCTCTGCGGCAAGTGCAGATGTGGTCACATACCACCCCTCATCCAAAGTGTGTGTCCTACATGTACACATGTGCAAGTGTGCGGGCACATGTGTGTGTGGACACACACACACACTCATACACGTTCACATCAAACTTTTCAATAGGTCCCAAATTCTAAGATGAAGACCAGAATCCTATGCATAATATGCAAGGCCCTGGCTGCTTGCTTGCGCCCCCTCGACTGATTTTTGTCATTTAATCTCAGCTTTGTGTGCTTCAGCCACTTGAACTTTCTGCTCTTGTTGGTCTTGGGTTTTGAAGATACTTGGTCTCCAGCTGTGCACTTCTCCTCTGTCTCTCCTCCCAGTCTCTCCTTTGGTTAGCCATGTTTTCTGGTCCATTCCTGCTCACCCGTGACAGCCCAGCTCAGGTGGCCCTTCCTCAACTAAATCTTTTCTGATCCTCTAAGTTAAATTATCCTGTATTATAGTCTCACTTTGCTCTGTCTAGTTAATGGATACACTTCTTTTTTATTTTTGGTGAAAATTTGATTAATCTCTGGCTTCCCCACTAGATTATCAGCTCTGTGAAGGTGAGGACATCCTGTTTGAACTAACCATTGTATTCTCACAAGATTACACAGCTCAGCATCATTTAACCACATACAAGGGGAGGTCTTTTGATTCCAGGAACTACTTTTAAAAATTCTATTTATTTAACTGAGATATATGTAATCTTGGAATGCTGTAGATAATGAACAAGCCTGATCAAGTTTTAATTTGTCATCTACTATAATAACTGTTTTTGCAGTTCAATGTATTAATGTGATAGTGGATACTGACATGGGCTAGAACAGTTTTGGGCTATAAGTGTAATATTTAGCAATAATGTGTTCTCTCCACTGTGCAGGTAGGGAAAAGTAGGACTCAAATCTCCCTAGTGAACAACTGTAAACAATAATGGTGGCTTTCTTCTTTTGTCTCCTCCTCTGCGGCTGCTAATGTGCACTGACAGCTAGCTCGGCCCCTGTATGTTCTCTCCCTTGGCTGCAGCCTGTGATGGGGAAATCAGGCAGCAACATTTCTGCATGTTGATTGCCACCCAGTCTTTCTAATAAAAAGAGCACATGCATATGTAAAACATTTTTGAATGGGATTTTTTTCTAATTTTACAATTTATTATTTCATCATTCCATATACTCCTGTGGACTTTGAGTGTAAAGTTAGTTTGTCTTGTAGTAAATTGACAATTTGCTGTATGAAGGGCATAATGGTAGCTTTTTAAAAAATGAACATGTTGCAATACAATATCAAGTGTGACTATTTGGTTTTGTATGCAAACATTGAAAGTCTTCATAGGATGGCATCTGTGTGCTCCCTTTGCAGCTCAGGAATTTAACCACCAAGGTATTTAAAGAAAAATCTGGCTGACTTTTCTTGTCTATGCAGATTCTTACAAGAAGCCAAGTGGTAAAATACTGTCTTTGTGAATGCTGGTAGTGCTTACTGAAGCTTATTTGCTCTGATGTAAGATGCTAAAACTTGAGCAAATAGTGAGTTATTTGGAAGTTAATGATGAAAATGGAAGTTTCCGTAAAGAAAAAAGCCATAAGAGAGGTCAAGACCTCACCATGACCTCAAATGTAACTATTACCCTACTGGTTAGTTGAAATTGGAGATCAAAGTCATAATGTGCTAAACGTATTTGGCAGTGAATTGTTTCATGAAACGGATAAAATGAAGCATTTGAGAGTGTGCCTTTTTAAAAAAGGCATTTATGCTCTTAAAAATATAATTGTGAATAGCATAATGAAATGATATTTAATAGATAGGAATTTCTTGATCTGTATTTTTCCTTTCATGAGTTAAACGATCTGTACAGATTCTATTAATTTTAATGTATATGAGGCTTAATTCACTTTTATCTGAATGTTAGCACATTTGGGTTTTTCATATATTTTTAAAGAAATTCAGATTAGGAGAAAAAAGAGAAAAATTCTTTTAACAGGTAAATTTTTCCTTTCTTCTTTCTTTCTCCCTTCTCCTCTTTTCCTTTCCAGAAAGCTTAATTGTACAGCATGCGTTTTGAACTTTAGTCATGAGGTTCCCTGAATCAGAATTATCATAGAGGGCCTTTTAGAAATCCAGATTCTGGAGCCTCCCTGGAGACTTGTTGAAGCAGCAACTCTTGGGAGACTTCATAATCTCAATACCTCACCAGTTCATACAAATCCAAATGTGAGAACTACTTCTGTAGAAGATGCTGGAAGAATGGAACAAAATGTACCAGTGTGGTGGTGACATACCTTATGTCTATAAAGTCTCTCATTTCTTTTAAAATAAATACTGTACTAACGTTTTTCCAACTAAAGATTAGTAGACTTGCCTTTCTCCCTGTTCTGCATCCTCCTCCTTATTCTACTGACATGATCTCGGCTGCCTCAAGGGCAGAAATGGCAGAGTCCGGAAGAACACTTGGGCATGGGTAGGTTCTCACTTAATATTTCTCTTGCCCCACCTTTTCTCTCTCCTTGTTTTGCTTCTTCTTTCTCAATTCTATTTTTGCTCTTGGATACCTGAAGAAATTTAGGAGCGTGGAATTTTAAGTAGGTCACAGATAATTATTCGTAAATAAACAAAGAATATATCAAGGACTGAATCAAGCAGGACACCAAGGAGAAAATACCTTTGTAAAAGCCAGTGCTGCCTGGTTGAAGAGTGCAAATAGAGTTTTAATAGTGACTCAAAGGGCACAATAAAAAAAAAAATGTTTCTGAGGGAGAGAAGATGACTTTTCCTGGACACCATTCAATGCACATAATTTGTTTTCTTATTGAGAAAGCAAAGGAGGTTTATAAAAATTTCTCAGTGCAAGCTACATGGAAGACATGTTGCAGGCATTGGCAGAGCACATTTGCAAGCAACTGCATTAATTATACAGCTAGGGATAAAGATTAGAGTAGCAGAATTTTAATGAGATACCTAAGTCTGTGTATTAAAAGTAAAATTTCCAGTGATTGCAACCTAGGAGAATTATTGGAGAATAACATATCAGTTTTTCTTTTCTTTTTCTTTTTTGGTACCGGGGATCGAACTCGGGTCCTTGCACTTATGAGGCAGGCGGCAGAACCACTGAGCTAAATCCCTGGCCCGTATCAGTTTTAATACAAGGAAAATTTCAGATATGCACAAGAATGGTTAGGAAAATAGAAGTATTTCAGAGAACAAGTTAGAAATTGTTTTATCAAATTTGAGATAGTTCCTTGACACTCATTTCTAAGGGCCTCATCTATACCTTCTCTAGGATGTAAATCACAGTTGGAATCACAAGCACATTCCCTGTCCATGAAGAGTCTTTATAATTGTATTTTAACTTTCTACTAACTCTATACATTCCAGTTGTGGGTTTAGTTTTTTTCAATGCAGTTATTTTTGTCTTTTAACATTGGGCATGCCCAATACATTGGCATTGTCTTTAACATATGGCATGGGTGGTATTGATAGTCTTTGTCTTGATCCTCAGAACTAAAAAGCCAGGTAAGAAGTAGGACTGTATCCTGAAAGAAGTAGTGAGATGTAGGACACTCTGCCAATCCCTGCACATTTTGTAAAATTTAATGTGTTTGGAAGAGAATGGGATTAACAGTCAAAAGGACTGGCCTGCCTGGCATGGAGAGAAACACTTAACGTTTCAGGTTTTGCTGGTGTGAATCTCAAGTGGCAGGTGACATCTGGTTAGGGAGAAGTCTTAAACATTATGTTGAAATAAAGGAGAGGGTCTCAAAATCCATTTCAGTCCTAAGATTCTTTTAAATCTCTTCATTTCCTTCAATTCTGTATAAATAACATTTAAAAAAAGTTAGCTGTGTTTCTTTCCAGTTCTTTGCCTTAGGGTTTCAATGGAGTGCCATAGCGTGTACCTAGTTCTTTTAACTTTGTTTGTTTATACCTGGGCATGACTGAGGAGGGGCTGGAATTCATTGCTTCAATGCCAGCATGCTCCCCACCTGGCTGAGGACTGCTATAAATCATTTTACTAGGCTCTATTTCCTGAATATTTCTTTTAGGGTAATGAGGGAGGGTGGGCTATAGAATTCAAAGCAGATTTATTGAAAGGCCTTGGAGAATAAACTACAAGGGATGACCCAGGTGTTGCTGGTCCTGCTTAGTACAGTGAGGGATTTTCAGAGAAAAAGACTAATAATTAGTTTCATTTGTAGGTGAAAGAAGGTCTTTGAAGACGTCTGGCATTGATTACAATAGTGGGCACTATTACCATTTTGAAATTCTGCTTTTTTTATAGTTGCTACTTTTATGATGTTTTTACAGTTTTTTTCATATAACTTTTTGTTCCAACACAAAAATAACCATCCCAGTGACATTTAACAAGTAACATAAATTTCAGTTGGCATGCATTCTGTGTTGGGAAACATCCACGCGAAGTCACTGCACCTCACAGCACTAAATAGTTCATGATAAAACGGTGATCATCCTCATGAAAAATGAAACTTTAAAATGTTGAATAACGGATCAGTCAAATGCATATCACTTTACTATATAGAGCATAACCCATCAAATTAAATTTAGGGACAATTTTCTTTCTAATTAAATTGATTTTTCTTTTTAGATTATTTGTTGAAATGTTCCCCCGCACTCCACCCCAACTATATAGAAATGCATGAACTATTGTTTCTTCAGTATTCACCCAAATGTATTTAAGAAATTCTGCTTTTTAAGACCAGGCACTGTCTGTTTAGAGAGGGCTTTGCATCTCCTCAATGGGAAGAAAAGAGTACTTAATTGGATATCAGGGTAAAAGCCTGAGCAGATACTGTGGACAAGATTGAATAACATATCCTTGTTCTTGGAAAGCTCATCCTTGAAGGCTTTTTGCTTCTGTATAACAGAGACTTTGCTTTATGACTTAAGAAATGGCCCTGAATTCCAAAGAGTAGCAGCAATATAATTGTGCTTCAAGCTGCCCTTCTATTTGGTCATTGATCCAAATCATCCTGTCCTATTCTGTCACCACTTTATGGACTTCTTGCTCCAAAGCCACACAGTCATGGTTTCCATATCGGATGCCTACTGAAATCTTCACACATGCTCTATAGGATGAACAATCCTAGACTGGTGATTTCACAGCTTTCTGGATTATTGGCATCGGGAAATTCCTACGTCGCATAGGTCCCAGTGCTATCAAATTTCTGGGTTTCTCCCAGACCTCTGGGTCCAATGATTTCAGTATATGATGGGTTCTAGGGCTCAACAGGGCTCAAAGTACTGCTGTTGCAAAGCCAAATTCTAACCATTTGCTTTCCTACAACTCTCTTTTACTGCTACTAATTGTAACAATCAGCATTTACTGAGTCTACTATGTATGAAAAAGTAAGGTAAGTATTCTTCTTGTGATAGCACATTCAGTCCTCGCAAGAACTTTGTGAAGTCTTCTGATAATTCCACTTTACACATGAGGAAACTGAGACACAGGAAGGCAAAATAATCTGTACATTCTTCCCAGTAAACATCAGAGTTGAGTTTTACTCCATGCAACTCTGATTCTAGTGCTCAGCTGTTAGCCACAAGTACTGTCAGCTATGTGGATCCTAAAGAGCCACAATCCAGTGCTCTGCCTTCTGAGTCTTAAAAATGTCTGCATCTCTTTTTACCACCCAAGGCCCCAATGTCCATGGAAATCTGAACCCCAGCCTCCTTTTTAATTTATTTGGCTATTTCTTTTTTTTTCTGGTACCAGGGATTGAACTTAGGACCTTGCACTTGCAAAGCAGTTGTGGCATCACTGAGCTAAATCCCCGGCTCCCAATTTGCCTATTTCTAAGAATAAAATGTCCAACAAGTACATTCTAGTAGTTATGAGAAGGTACTAGACAGCAGATTATTCTAAGACTTACTGCCATCAAACAAGAAGCCTATATTGTTTCAGTTTCTCTAGGCAGGGATTTGAGAGCAGCTTCGTCGGAGTGCCGGCTGAGGCTATACCACCTGAAACTTTGACTGTATCTGGGGAGAAGGCTTCCTCAGACTGCTTTTGCCAAGAGTTCTCAGTTCCTCTCTGCAAAGGCCACACACAGGCTGCTTGAGTGCCCTGAAGACAAACCAGTTTGTTTCCTCCTGGTGAATGATCCAAGCCACAGTCCTCAAGACAGAAGCTGTTGTCATCTTATAACTCGATCCTTGAGGTGACATATATGCATTTCTGCTGTATTGTATTTGTTAGAAGTACGTCACTAAACCAGGCTGTTCTCAAGGAGAAGGTATACTCCATCTCTTGAAGGGAGAAGCATTAGTGAACATACAGTCATATTTTTAAATTCGCTTCATGAGAACACTGGAGAAGTTACTTTACATGATGAGGCCCTCTTTTCCTGAGCACTGGACTCCACTGATTGAGGAATTTATGGTATAAAAGAAAGAATGTTCTGATTAGAGTTAGGTAAAACTATTCCAATCCAGGCTTCACTAGTTGTTAGTTGATGGTTTTGAGGGTTAGTGCTTAAGTTTATTAATGTGGAAAATGGAGGTAACAGTATGCTATGATTTGTCCCCCAAAAGTTCAGGAGCTGAAAGCTTGGTTGCCAGTGTAGTGGTATTAAAATGGTGGGAACTTTGAGAGATGGGCTTAGTGGAAGGTAATTGGATAAATGCTGTCTCATAAGAGCAGGCCAGATCTTGTGGGACTACATTAGTTCACTCAAGAATAGGTTGTTATAAGTGAGCCTAGTACTTTCTTAAGTCCTTCTTCCACACACACTAGCCATTGTGATGCCACCATCATGAGGCACTCATCAGAGCCAAATGAATACTGGCACCGTGATCTTAAGCATCCAAGATTGTGAGCTACATAAACCTCTTTTCTTTATAAAGTGACCCAGCCTCAGGTGTCTAGTTATAGTAACACAAAAAGGGCTAAGATATAGCTCATTTTTCATTTTTATGTTATTGCAAGAATTTATAACTTAGAATTTCTGTGAAAATGCTCTAAAAGTTATTCAACTAGAAAGTATCTTTGAATATTTTGAATATCAGGAAGTTTAATATCATTCATTTTTTGTGACTACTGGATAATTTGGGAAAATTTTAGAGCCAGAATCTAAAAGTCTTATATTCTTTTTCATTTAGCAGAGTATTGGTTAAGTTGCCAAAGTATCTTTCCAATAAACCTATATCATGAGATCTACTGGATGGAAGAAAAAGAATATTAATTGAATAGATAGCAATGCATTCATTTTAATGAAGACAAAAATAAGCTGGTAAAGCCATCAGAACAATGAAAATAAGCAGGCAGTCATGAAGTCTAGCTGAATACTTGAACCTTTGGAGGAAAGACATCAGTGCTAATTAATGAATTGTGAAACATACAGTTTTAAAGATAATTTTATGACATTTATTTCTTGTTAAAGAATGTTGCTATCAACAGTCCCTGTCACTGAATACTAATGAAAACTTTCCCCATTCTTTACTACAAAGTAAAGTCAACAGAGAAAAAAAAAGTTGTGACTGTAAGGATTTTATTTGAAATCTCAACACAGTAAAATTTGCATAAATTCTAATAAAGCAAAATTAAAATCCATTAACACTTGTCTCTGGTAATTAATGTAAGCTTGCTGTTTTAAATGACTGTTTCAGACATATGGAGAGAAGTAAGGATAGGAAAATGCAGAGCACTAGAAAAATATGAAGATTGTAAACTAAGAATGATGTTACTGAGAAAGCCCCTAATTTTAGGAAGGAAATAAAAGTTATTTAGGCTTGTGGAAAACATTGAAAAATGCTTTCTATTTTATAATGTATAGAGTCACTCAGGATTTTCACCAGATGTTTATTTTACAAGATACATATGATACTTACATTCCTGCACATTAATGATAACTTATTACTCAGTTTTAATTACTACCCACTGGAGAAAGCAGAAATGTTGACAAATATTGATTATTTAAGACAAACTACAGAAAACTATATTTTCTGATTTAAAAAAAGACAAGGGAATTTAAATTTCTTATGGCTTTCTAAATATTTGAAGAAAAGCCACACTGCATTGAGAATTAATATTTTGAACTTTTTGATCTATTATCTCATGCATGGGCCTAATTTTAAATTGTAAACAAAGTATATTCTGTTAAAATGAAAAATAATTTCTCTTGACTGTAAGACAGATTATAGATTTGTGTTTAAAAGATCTTATCTAGGACTACTGATTGCAGTTGCACCCAAATTGGGAGCAAAAATATGAAAAAGACAGAAAATAATAAATAGGTATTTTAGTGTCAGGATAATAGTGATGGTAGTAAAGATAAAGATAATCGTGCTAATGATTTAGGAATTGATATTCATTGAGTGCTTCCTAGGTATCATGCACTGTGTTGATATGGATTACCTTATTTTCTTCTTCCAATAATTTAATTATAAGCTACTAATAGTTACAATTTGTTAAACACATACTATGTGCTAAAGTTTGGGCAGTGTCTAGGCACTACACCTAAATTATTTCTAATCCTTGCAGAAATTCTATAAAGGATGTTTTCTGTTTCCTCTTCCATATATATAAAAGTTGAAACTCCCAAAGTGGAATGTTTTAGTTACATATTTCATCAGGGCAGAACCCAGGTTCAGATACAGATCTGTCTTGCTCTTTAGCCTTTTCCACTCTGTCTCATGCCCATTTAGATTAATAATAATATTAATAGCAATAATGAGATTAATAATCCCCGCTACTGTCGTCCCCTCCATCGATAGAAATTTCTATCTGGAGAGAAACTTTCAATTTACAAATTCCATGGGATGAGCCATTGCCATCTGATAGAAACTTGGAAAACTGAAGAACTTTCTCCAAGATAAAGTTTGTTTTACTTTTTAAAAATTTTTTAAAACTATGATGAAAGGCACATAACATAAAATTTACCCTCTCATCTGCTTTTAAGTACATGGTTCAGTGATATTAGGTAAATTCATACTCTTGTGCAACCATTGCGACTATGCATCTCCAAAACTTTTTTTTTTTTGTATTAAATTCTTTTATTGGTACATTGTAGGTATACAACACAATTACATTTCTCATTGGGAATTGTACCTTT
>NW_004624756.1:15751335-15775557 GCF_000247695.1 Heterocephalus glaber
TTAAATCTATATAGCAGTTTCCAAAACGTTTTTTATGAAACTCTGTACCTATGAAGCAATAGATTCCCCTACCCACTTCCTTCATTTGACTGCCCTGATACCTCATGGAAGTAGAATCATAGAGTATTTATGTTTTTGTGAATGGCTTATTTCACTTGGTACAATGTTTCAAGTCCAGGTATGTTTATGGTAGCTTGTGTCAGCATTTCCTCCTTTTCTAAGGTGGAATAATATTTTACCACAGGTTACGCAACATTTTGCATCTCCGCGCATACACCAGTAGACAATTGCATTCCTTCTGCCTTTTGGCTATTGTAAACAATGCTGCTGTAAACAGGAGTCTCTAAACAAATGTCTTTTCATGACCCTGTTTAAGTTTTGCATAAGACTGGAATTGCAGGACAGTATGCTAATATCGTTTTAATCTTCGGAGGAAGTGCTATATTGTTTTTCATATTCCCACTAACAGTTCAAGGGTTCCATTTGTTCTACATCCTCATCAACACTTGCTATGTTTTGTTTTTCTTATACTAGCCATCCTAGTGGGTGTGAGGAAGTATTTTAGTAGGGTTTTGATTTGCATTTACCTAATGATTAGTGACGTTGAGCTTCTTTTCTTGTGCTTATTACATATTTAGAAAGAAGGATCTATTCGAGTCTTTGCACATTTTTGAATTGCGTTGCTTTTTGATGATTTTAGAATGTATGTTCTGGGTATTAATTCCTTAATGAGATTAGCAAATATTTTTCCTTCATTATGTGAATTGCTCTTTTACTCTATTGATAATCGATGTATAAAAGTTTCTAGTTGTCCTGAAGTCTAGTGGTCTGTATTTTTTCTTTTTATGCCTGTGCTTTTGGTGTAATGCACAAGAAATCATTGATAAGTCCAGTGTAAAAAAGATTTTGCTTGCTTTCCCTTTATAGTTTTACTACTATGCTTAGATCTTTGATCCATTTTGAGTTAATTTTTATATATAAATATCTTATCTTCCCAGTATCATTTGTTAAAAGGTCTCTTCTCCTTTGAGTGGTTTTAGCACCCTTGCCAAAAATCATTTTAGTTTGTACTCATACATGAGGATTTATTTTTTGGCTTTTTATTCTCTTTCACTGGGCAATACATCTGTCTTTAGGCTAGCACCAGAATGCTTTATTATGGATTGTAGTTAAGTTTTGAAATTAGTAAATATGAGTTTTCTCACTATTTTAAAGAGGTTTTTTTTTTTTTTAGCTATTTGGCATGCCTTGGGACTTCATATCAATTTTAGCATGGGTTTTTCTGTTTTTGCAAAAACATTGTTAGGATTTTAACAAGGATTACATTGAATCTGTATTGTCTTCAATCCATGAACAAGGAATATCTTTCCAGTTAGTCTTCTTTAATTTTTTTCTAGGAATATTTTGTGATTTTAATTGTACGCATTTTTCACATCCTTGTTTAGTCAATTCTTAAGGGTTTTATTCTTTTTGACAGTATTGTAAATGGAGTGGTTTTCTTAATTTTCTTTCCATGGTGTTTATTGTTAGGGTATAGAAATGCTACTGACTTTTTGTGTATTAATTTTATATCCTACTATGGGTTGAATTCATTCATTAGTTCTAACAGCCTATTTTACATATGAAATCATTTCCACCTGCAATAGGATAACTTAATTTTCTCTTTCTAATTTGGATGGCTTATTTCTTTGTCTTGCCTAAATGCTCTGGCTAAAATTTCCAGGACTGCATTGAACAGAAAGGGCAAAAGCTGGTATCATTACCTTGTTTCTCATCTTAAAGGAAAAGCTTTCAGTCTTTCAAACTCAGGTATAACATTAGATGTTGAATTGTCCTATATGGCTTTTAATATGTTGAGTAGTTTACTTCTATTCTTTGTTTCTGGTGGCTAGAAGATACAAACGGCATGGCACTGGTGTTCCATGAGGGCCTCCTGGCTGCACCACAAGGCATAGAAACAGAAAGAGATCCTGCCACGTACAGAAGGGACCAAGCATGTGGGGTGGTCTCAGTCCTCTGACACCCACTGTACTCCAAGAGACCAGAATTAATCCATTCATGAGATTCCCTATGACATAATAACTTTCCATTAGGTTTCACTTTAAAATTCTGCCACTTCAATGCTGCCACACTGGGGACCAAGCTTCCAGTACATGAATATATTGCAAACTACAGCACTTACTTATGTCTGTCTGATTGTTTTATCCCTTACAGAATAATTTCTCTTTCTAATTACATTCATGTTTGCTTTAGATATTTTAAGGTTTTGTTATTAAACACATAACTATTAATAATTGTTATACTTTCTTGCTCTGTTGAACTTTTAAAATATTGTATCTTTGTCATTTGGAAACTTAAAAAGTAAAGTCTATTTGTCTGATATTGTCATAATAATCTCAGTTCTCTTTTGTTTACTATTTGCATATAATTTTACCTCATCTTTTCACTTTCAACTTATTTATGTCTTTGGATCTAAAGTGAGTCTCTTGTAGATAGCATGTGGTAAAGTCATGTTTTTTAACCATTCTGTCAATCTCTGTCTTTTGTGAAGTATTTAGTACATTTACAGTTAAAGTAGTTACTGATAAAGGAGGCTTTTCTTATTTTGCTATTTGTTTTGCTATATATAAATCCTGCGTCTAAGACTTAACAGCAGATGTATGTCTGATTAATTTTGGGGTTGCTATTGTAGATTTGGACTTGTTGATTTAATCATGGCTGGGTTCATGGTTTTTACTTCAGAATCTCATGGTCCACCATCCTACAATTGGTTATTTTTGCACTTGTGCCCAAGTTAAATTTCCTTCTGCCTTGTAGGTACCTTAAGAATTAGCTTCAAAAGTCACAACAGACACCAAAGTAATTTACTTCCCAGAAAACATACCAATTGTCTTTTGAACAATAAACAAGATTACATGAAGCATATTTCTTTTAGGATGGAAATACTAGAATCTCCAAAGAATCCTGTGAATACAGAGGAGAATGTCAGACAAGATTTAACAAATAGTCTTTTGAAATGTGACCTAGAGATATAGAAAGCAGGTCATTATACACTGAACATCCTCCGGAGGCGCCATTCAAAAAACCTACTGTCTTTATTAGTGAACTACACCGAGTGCTTAACCAATACTGCTCTAAATAAATTAGTGAGAGCTCTTACTGTTATTTCAAGTGTATTTTACTTGTTAGGCTTCTAATGTGATAACTGTTGAATGTCCCCATAGGGCAGGTTTGTAAAGGACATAATTTTAAAAATGGGAAAAATAAGTAACAAGATGACTAGGCATGGGAGATGTGATTCCCACTGCCAATCCTTTCATGATCTGCCTAGTGGGTGTTGATCAGGTCCTTTAGATATTCTTAAGCTCAGTTTATCCTTCAAGAAGCTATAGTGGGTGATGCCTGCTTCCCATTTCATTGTTTGACGATATTTGCCACACAAATTGCCATTCTTAGATAAAAGTGGATGATATCTATATGTGTCTCTGTCTATGCTATGCTTTAGTAGCTGCAAAGTTAACATTAGCACCTGTCCACTGAGAATGACAGGAAGCGCATGGAGCATATGAACATGTAGTGTTACCATGAGACATTTCTTTCATCAACCATGCACTAATGAGGTTGCTGATTCTCCTAAAAGCAGGGGTATGAGAAGGACAGGGGTTGGGGCTGTCTCACAGATGGAAAAAGAAGTGCTCATGGGCTACACTGTGAGGGGTCAGCTCTACTGCAGGCCCTTCTTTCTTACAGTCCCCCTCCAACATGCAGTGGCTTTGACAGAAAAATGACTATGAGGGGCAGGGATTTAGCTCAGTGGCACTGTGCCTGCCTTGCAAGTGCAAGGTCCTGAGTTCAATCCCAGGTACAAAAAAAAAAAAAAGAAAAGAAAAGAAAAGAAAAATGGCTTTGAAACCAAGAGGGTAAGTGTGGTAGAGAGAATTAAACACGCAAACACCACCTGGAAATTAGGGATCATGTCTTGTACATCTCATATGTTACCTCAGGTGGCATGCTCTTTACATCTAGTGAGGGTAAAAAGGTACTTTAAAAATTTACGTGTCAGTGAAATATGTGTTTTATCATTCTACTTAAAATGGTAGGTTCTTAATAAAGGCTTCTAGGAAATTGATGAAAAATTTATCACACATTGTTAAGGACTCTTTGCTATAAAAGGCACTGTTCAGCATATATCCTTTCTGATTTTCTGATTTCCTAGATACTATTGATCACTCAGAGTGCATAGTAGATTGTATTTACAGATTTCTGATACATAAATGTAGACATGTATAATTACAAACTTTTTTCAGAGTCCATGGTAAAATTCTAGACTGAGGGAAAAGAAAACACCCAAAGGACTATTCTTTCATAACTTTCCTATAAAACCTTCAAAAGTTTGAAAGATTTAAAATTTTTTCAAGTGTGTGTGTGTGTGTGTGTGTGTGTATGTAATTGTGTGCGTGTGGTTGAATATGGGCAAGATGTTTCTCTCTGCCTCCCTGAGTTCTACAAGGAGCTTGTAGAAACAGGTTTCCTTTTCACATAATGTTAACGTGTTGTTGAGTACAACACAAAGGCAATGACTTAGCATATAATGATGAATCAGTATGGAGCTCCAAATGAGAGCTTTTTAAGGACTTTACTCTGTCAAAAAAAATATCCGGCTTTGTATTAAAGTCTGATTGAAAGAAATCACCATAAATGCCACATACTTTTATCTTGGAAAGTTAACACAGAATAGAACCTTTGTCCCATACACCCAATATTTGCCTTTCTCTTTTCAACAGGCTATTTCATATTTGTTGAACCAGATCAGTGTACTGCATAAGCTGCTGTCTGGGACAACTTGTGAGCACTTTTGTTGATGCAAGTTACTTGCACACATAGGTGCCCTTTCAGTGAGTGTGTTAGATACCCTGTGCACTCTGCCCTCATGCTGTCTGTTTCTGTGGAAGAATTGCTCTGGGTGCTGCTTTAAGAAAAACCCAAAAGGATGAAATCATTTTATGTAGAGTTTTCTTGTCTGCTACTTCAAATATTTTTCTTCATCTTGATGCCTCCTACCCTATTATTTTCAAACTTTTTTTTTTGCAATATTTGAGTAAAATATAGATCAGAAATTCTGTGGTATTTTTCATCTCCAGTAAGTCATTAAACACAGAGTTGGTTATAAGTGGTTTTCTAAAGCAGTGATTCTCAAGCCTTTTTTTCAGTAGTCACATCTGACAGGTGAGAGTTATGTAAGTGTCACATTCCCTAATTCTTTCAATTTTCTTTGTATCATTCATGACATAAAAGACAGGAGGGGAAAGAGGAAGAAAAATTTTGGTTGGCGTTTGTGATTATTAATTCAACAACATTACTGTGCATACAAATGTATGTTTTTCTTCACCTACAGATATAACAAAGCACAAAACATCCAAACTTGTTCCTTTTAATAAGTCAGCTGAGATAGGAATGCTAACTTTTTCTATTGGATATGATTGGAGTTTCTTTTTTCCCAATTTCCCTTTTTTCCTATCTTGTTTTGCATAAAGCATATACTTAAGGCTTCACTTATGATTTCCAACTTATCTTTTTTTAAAGTGGAATAAGATCAGTGGAGAAATTGTTTAGATTTTATTTTTCTAATTTTTATTATATCCTCTCTCTGTCTTTACAAATTTTCTCCTATACCTAACTTGGAATTTTGTACATGACTTTCCTTTGAATTTACTCTTTCTCTTTTTGCATCCATATTTAGCTTAGTAAATATGTAAATTAGATTAATATCAGTATAGCATGAGTGATAGAAACAGGATGAAGAATACTGAATTTTTTCTTCAAATTTTTCCTTTTAAAATGTAAGTATATATTTCACTCAGTGTGCTTGTTTTGCACTGTTGTTAACAGCACTTAACACAATTAAGTTTCTATCAGTGGAGTTCTCCTTGCCTTTGCACAGGGCAGAGAAATGTGAGCATGCGACTGGAAACATTCTTCTCTGTCCAATGCCCAGGGCAGAAACATCATGGGAGCATTTCCAAGTATGCAGGCCTGGGTTATAGACACATAGAAAATTTGTCTTTTAAGGTGACTTATTTAGCATTATTTTTATTTCTCATTACAAAGCATTGCCTATTATGGACAAGTTAGAAAAAAATAGAAAAGACAAACCAGCAAAAAGAAAGCTTACTTGCTTTGAATGGATTAACAACAATAAAATAAAAATGAGAGAGTATGGAGGGCAGATGTTTTTTGAAGAGAAAATTATCCAAAATGTGTGAAAGATACATAATTTTGCATGTATCCCTGGTGCATGAAAACTTCCCTCTTGTGAAGGTCAAGGGAAGCATTTGGGTAACTCATTTTCAGGTGTCCTAGATGTCCCGTATTTAGACACTATGATCTGTCACGACAAGTTCTAATTCCTCTTTTACCATCTATGAATGTCCAGTTCCCACTGACAATGTTTTGTCATCATAAAACTCAAGATTATTTTTCTCCTCAATTGGGTGTCTTGATTCTGATTTTGGAATATGTTCTTTTATTTTTTAAAACTGGTACAGGAGAATTTCAAATAAATAAATTAATAAATAAAATTGAGGCAGGCAACAGAAGTCTTGACAATCAGTGATAGCCTTATGTTAACCACCATGAAATAGTGAAAATAAAAATAGGTAGTTCTCCCATTGCAGCTAAAAAGAGGCTCTTTCATCTCTGCAGTCACACACTATGGTTTCTGTATGTGTGTGCATGCGTTTAGAAGTTGAGTTCCTTGTTTTGGCAAAATTATTTCCTTAACTATTTTGCTTTGTTGCACTCGTATTTTATTTTATTATTTATTTTTGAGGTACTAGGTATTCAACCAGAGCCTTGCACGTGCTAGGCAAAGGCTCTACACTGAACTCTACCCCAGCCTGGTAATTTTATCTTCTAGGTAACCACCCATAGTTTCACTGAGCAAGTAAGTGGTAGAGATGCAATTTGGGCTTCAAATTCTCTGGCTTAAAAACCCAGGTGTTTCATGGTACAACTTCTCCACAATGGGAGACTATTATGATTTCACTTTATGAGGTCCTTGCAGCAGCTAAATTCATAGCCGGAAAGTAGATGCTCCATTTGACTTTCAGCCCTAGAGATTGCCAGGGTCTGGGGAGAATCACCAAGAATGCCTCCTTCTAGGGCTTGTGACTCCCTGGATGAAGCCAGGTTAAACATAGTTACAGGATGATGGACCACAATGCAAGAGAACAGTAAAACCCAGTGTTGAGGGATTGTGAGCAGAAGTAGATAGGGTCCACCTCTATTAGTTTTGATATTTCCTCTTTCACTTTATAAAACCTCCAGACTTGTGTTAGACACAGAAGCTCCTAGGAGAATTAATTGAACTTAATATTGAAATCTTAAATTGATAACCAGTATACTGTGTGTTTCTCCTCTAGTTCTCTAAAGTCTCTTAGTGCTTGCCATCTTGCTTCTCATTAGCCTCTGTCTCTGTCTGTCTGTCACACACACACACACACACACACAAACACACACACACACACTCACACAGGACTCTAAAGCTGACAACAAACCCTAAGAGCCCCCAAGCCCAGCCCACACCGAGCAAACCCTCCCTGTCAGGTCTGGATGGAATGTCTCCCATTATGTGTGGGTCTGTCATCTTTGTGTGGGGTTGTAAGTGGCTGGTGGGCGGGGACCCTGTCATTCTGGATTAACTCTCCCTCAGGTTTAGTGGATCCCCATAAGGGAGGGAGTGCTTATTAAACATTACTTGATGGACTGATAAGACAAGTAATTGTACCAGAAGAAATGCCACCTTTAAAATGTCTGTACATTCCTGAACTTCCCACGAGGGGAGCCCAGGGACTTGGGCGGGTTCTTGGGAATTAGTAACGCAATACAGAATCTTTCCCCTTTGTGTTACCTGTTGCAATTTGGCTTCCCTTGCTGTGGCTGCAAATCATTATCATCCTACAGTTCCCTCAAGCCTGGTGTCTGCAGCCAGAGTGATGTGAAGTCCATTGACATTGGGCAGGTGAGCAGTTGTCTTCATAGATCTGTCTGGATTGTTGAGGATTCAGCTCACTCAATGGAGGCCTATGAGTGTGATTTGATATGCTTTGTGGTAGGGCATCAGCAGAGTTTGAAGACAACAGATGGATCTTGCTTTCATCTAAGGCAAGGTCTAAAATTGTTAATTTTACCTTTTATTAATGTTTTGGAAGAAGGGTATTTTGATTGCATACTCGTGTAAGATAAGATCCATTTGGGGAGACAGGAGGTTGAATGGTGCTTAGACTAATGACAGAATGGGTCCTGAGGGAACCAGCGTTTCACATACCACCTATGAAATGCTGCACTGACCCTTTTGGCCACATTCAAATGATATCAAGTAAGAGGTATTTTAGTTGCTGAGGAAATGTAAAAACTGAAGTGCAGATTGCTGGACTCCCACTGAAACAGACAAACAAGTCTACCTAAATATAGATGCCATGATGTCATGGAAAGAAAATGAACGAATGCATTTGGAATGAGAAGATCTCATGGTGAGATTTGAACAGTATGGGCCTCAGTTCTCATTTCTATAAGTGGATACAGTAATCTATGCTTTAAAAGATTGTTGTCCACAGAAGGGGTTGTTCAAATAATACGTGTACATACACCCACTCCTCTCTCTCTCTCCCTCACCTACTACGTACCTCCAGAATTTAAAGCTCAAAATTCTTCTTCTGAATAAGGGCTGCAGTTTCTTCCAATGAATAGAGTAAGGAAAGGAAAAATTAAAATTTTAAAAGTGTACCAAACTGGCAAATATTCCTATAGCTAAGTGATCAAGGTAAATATCACTTTTTTTTTAATATCACTTTTGATAAGTGGTGTTGATGTTACCTTCTGAAATCATGTAATAGAATGGACACTTCGCCTCTTTGGTATTCTTTCCTGCAGATAACATAAGCCCAGTCATATAACGAGTGACAATCAGTGAGCCCACTTGAGGTACATTCTAAGAAACACCTGATTCAGACTTAAGTCATGAAAAACTAGGAAAGATGGAGACACTCTCACAAGGAAGAGACTAAGGAGGCAGGATAAATAAATGATGTGAATCCTAAATTGGATCTTAAAATAGAAGAGTCTTAGTTGAAATCTGAGTGAAGTGTGTAGTTTAGTGGACAATATCGTACCCCTGCTAATTTCTTAGTTTTGACAAATGTACCATGGTTATTTATGTAAGATCTCATGAGCAAGTTGCCAGCACATGCTCTGAGCTGTGTGCTCTTTTGGCAACTTCTCTATAAATCTAAATTTCTTTCAAAATAAAAGGAAAATAAAAAGATGATCACAATTATTCAGATAATGTATGTAGTAGGTCTTTGAAGTTAACACCAGATTATGAAAATATGGGTAGTATTTCATCAGAGTATCTGCTCTTTTGATTAAAAAAACTTAGCAATACACAAGGATTCTCTAAAGCATTAAGAGTCCAGTCTTGGGCTGATAAATAGCATTTATTTTCCCTTCTTTCTCTTTTTAGCCTACTGAGTCAGTTTGTTGTTAAAGATGAGCAGTATCCCTGAAGTGATGAGGATTTTGAGAAATAATTCATTACTCTTCATGTACTCTATTTGTGAGCAGCTCAGATCATGTTATATGCATTTATAATCAAGTAATTATAGAATACAAAAATAGGTAAATTTGTTACATAAACTTGGGCGAAATTGGGCAGTAAATTACAAATTCAAAATCTAGAGGATATCCATAAAGATTAAGGTGATTTTCCGTTTTCTTCAGAATTGGCAGCACTACCTAAAGCAGAGTCAATATTAATTAAACAATCTAAAAGGAATAATAAATTACTGAAACCGGTTGGTTAACTGTAACTGGTGTCATTCAGAAATAAGAATTATAGAATTAGAAGCAAAAGTAATTTGAGAAATCATCTGCTCTAATCTTTTTTTAAGTTAGAAGCAATAATATTTAATTTAGAGATGGTGAGACTTTTTCAAGATCATCTCACTGACTAGTAAAGACGCAATTAGAACACGAGATTTCTGTCTCAAACTTTTCCCTCAGGGGCAGAGGTTCCTTATGTGGACTTATAAGCTTTAGGGATCCCTGAGGATCTGAATGTATATGCAAAAGCTAACCTGTATGGGAGTATTTGAGTTTTTCATAAAAAGGTCTATAGGGCCTTCCATCAGATGCTGAAAGCAACCTTAACCTTCAAAATGATGAAAATACTTACTCCAGAATTTAAAGAAAATTACTCCTTACAATTATTTCTAAGACATTCCTAGAATTATTTTAATTCTTCTGAAACTTGCATCAGAAATTAAATGGGAAAACAATAGCTCTGACCTAATTGGCTCCTACAAGTTACAGTACCTTTTGGGAAAATCAGACAATATAATTTTACCTAGACATAGATCCTTTCCTTTGATTTCTGTTATGGACTGAGCATGTCCCCCAAAGTTCATGTGTTAAAATTTAACAGCTAATGTGAGAGTATTAAAATTTGAAGCCTTAGGACATGATTAAGTCAGAGGCCTCATCAATGGGATTTGAGCCCCCAGGAAAGGGCTTGAGAGAGTTGGGTTTGCTCTCTTCCATCTTGTCCATCATGGACAGGGGTGTGGTATTTGTGCCCTTCTGGGGATGCAGCCACAGAGCGCTGTCTTGGAAGTGGAGACTGGGCTCTCTGGAACATATTGAATATAAATGGTGCTGATCTCTGTCCTAGGTGGTTTACGTATATTCACTAACTTAATTCTCAGTCATTTCAGGTAGGTTCTTATCCCATTTTGCACATGAGGGAAGGGATGTACAGAGAAACTTAGTGACTTGTCTGTAAGTTGTAAACTAGTCAATAGTAAGGCATTAGTTTTGGAAGCCAGGCATTAGGGCCTGAAACTAGAACATCACACTGGGATCCTCATCTCTGATGGATTATTTATTTGTATTGTGCATTGGCTAAGCATGCTGACAGCTGACTTTCTTAATGCATAATTGTGGAGGCCATGAATGTGGCACTAGGAAGTATGGGTTTAGTAGGTGGGATTCTCTAAATGTAGGTAATCCTAACTTACTTCCTTTTAGCTCACCTGGGATAAGTAACTTGCTTACTCTAAGTCTTAGTTCTTTTATCTCTAACCTATAAAAAGGGAGTGATTATAGTATTTATCTCATAGAATCTTCTGATGATGAGATGAGATAATATATGTGCCAGATAGTCTACTATGAATATTAGCAGTTATAACTGGGTATGCTAATTCTCATTCACTTTATAAGATGCTTTTCATCAGAAAAGTAAATGAGGAACAAAAGGTTGAGTAACTATAACAGGGGTTAAGTGAATTTACTAAGATTTCAATTTATATCAACTTCATAGATTTCTAAAACAGCAGTGCAGAAAGTTACCATGGCTGGTACAAAGCAAACAGAAAATCCACTAATGCATCCAAACATTTCATGAAGGATAGACATTTTATTTTTGGAATCAGATGACATTAAATGCCAGCAACTGCCCCTTGTTTGACCTTTAGGTTCTCTTGGGGGCTGAGGAACTTGTTTTCAATGCACTACTATGCCACTTGTACTCATTCTATGACCTGAAATACAACTGCAAAAATAGCATGTAATACATGATTAAGGAAGATTAAATGAAGGGAGTATCTGTCTTAACATGTTTGAATGGGTGGAGATAGCATTACGTTACACTTAGATAAATGATTTGTGTAGCACATTTTAGATGTAAAAATTATAAGTGACACTATTCCATTTCTGTGCATTCATATTCTAACATGGTACCCAGTGAACTCATCTCTAAATTGCATAGAAATTCTGATTTATAAAACACTGCTCTTCAGGGCCTCCCTCGATTCATTTTTCCTTTTGCATTCTGGTTACTGTAACACTTTGTACAGGATCAAAGCAGCATTCACACATTGTATCAGTGCATGTCAGTGGTTCGCACTGACATGTGCAGAGTAACGGCATCTTGTTAAAAAAAAGGTGTGTCCTCAGGAAAGTTATTGAAAAGACATTGAAATCACCTATGCCAGTATTTTATGGATCCACTTGTATTTTGAACAGACAAAATGCCCTACAGCTTTAGAGTTTGGGTAGGTGTATTGAGGTTGGGTGATTCCAACTTCAGGGGTCAAAGAATAGAAGGGAGCTGCTATATGGGCTACACAGAATTTTCCTCATACATTTAATCCACGTATACATCTCTGAGATGCAGTGATGTGTCAGTGCTAAAAGGCTGAAAGCTTGAGGGATGTAAGCATACATTCTGAGATTTACTGTTTGATCAAATAGCTGGCATAGTCTTCTCATTTGTAAAACACAAGAAATGCATATTCTAGGAGAGAAGGAAACTCAATAATTTTAAATAAAATTCATACCTATTGTTCTACACACCCTCATTCTTTATAAACTAGTGGCTCTAATAACGCTGTTGAGAAGAGCAGCAACTATCAATTCTGCCTTACCAACAGTAGTGGCATATGAAAACCTCAAAGACATTTCATCTTAAAAACTACATACACTATTAAATTATTGACTACCATACAAGTAAGCTCCAGTCAAAGAGGAAATTGGCAATTGGCAATTGGAGATTTTTATTATATGTGCTGCCGAAGCAAGCACAATTGGAGATTTTTAGCATCTCATTTTCACTTAAAGTACTTATTAAGGCCCTATTGGCTCAGGGGAAAATGCAAGGCCCTGCTCTTTATAGTCTCTGAACTTTCCTTTTCAGATAGAAAACTCCAGATAAGGCCAAAGTTTTGAGAGCAATAAGCCAATTTCCAGAGGAATCTACAGAGTCCTGTGGAGAGAACGTTCTGGGAACTGCCCTTCAAGGGGAAATTGCTACCTCTTTTCCAATTAGTCAGAAGCTTAATAGAGGAAATAAGATTTCAGAAGCTGTTGAAATGGTGGAAACAAGAGAACTTGCATAAGTAGGGCATGAGGCGCATGCCAGGTGTGGGATGCAACTTAGAAGAAGACTTGAGGATGCTAACATGTTTAAATGTAATAGAGAACACAGGGAAAAGACAAAAAAAATTGCGAGAATATTTGGAAGTGAAACAGTGCAATGTGTGAACTTGTCATCTATATAAAACTCTTCTCTACCCTAACCATGGTTTCTGTTTAAGCCACCCTAGTCAGTACTTAGCAGATTCTCTCTGCTCCTAAGTTACTCTATGACAGCAACACTACCTCCCTTGGAATTTTTGCAAGATTTGAAAACTATAAATATGATGAGGTTCTCCAAAAGAAAAACAAGTGACACTTTTTCTTTCATTCTCCCATTCAGCACCTGAATGAAAGATTAGCCTTTATCGAGAAGCTATACTAAAGATTATGAGGACCAAAGAGATAGGGTCCCCTCCCCTTGCCTCTGGGGGTTACACTGACACAGCACCAGCAGTGGGCCCCTCTGTAAAGAGGTACACTTGGGTAGTAAGTTGAGACAATCCTCAAAGGTGGGAGGTGGTACTTTAGTAGATCCTCCAAGGAGGAGGGCCGGTTAGCTACAGAGTAAACAAAGAATTAAAAAAAAGGAGAGGGATAAATCTGGAAGGGCTGAGAATTAAAAATAATCTGTAATTAAGACCTGGCACGGGCAGGGCTGTCAAAAGAAGAGACAGTGGCAGATCCCCAAGCATGGAATTTATAGCTAGAAAGATGGAACTCTGATCACGTTATGTGTAAGTTTGGTGAGGCTGAGCAGAATGGTGGGATATCGAATGAAGATAAAAAGCTCTGTCTTAGATATTGCAGTTTTTGATAACTACTAAGCTAGAGGGCTAATCGCTGTGTCTCAGATATTGTTAAAGTAATAGTTAATGGTTATTATTGTCTTACAGCATTTGAATCTAGCTTAAAAGAGAAGAATGCTTGGAGCTAAATATGAGAGCTCATCACAACCACAGGAGATGAAAACAGAAATTTCTATGACTATTGATAGCTGTGGATGACAGAGATGAAATTTATTACCAGAGACAGCCAAATCTCTCTGTTTATCAGAGGGGGAAATGGAAACTTTTGAGAAACAAACACAGTGACAGGAAATGCCTTCGTAGAAACTGTGGTAGTCAGAAGCCACAGCCTTCAATTTTCACTCTGGAGATTAAATATAGGCAGCCTCCTTGGGACAGCTTTCTAAGGGCCACCTCTCCATTGTTGATTTCCCCTGTTGTGTCAATTTTAACAAGAGGCTATCAGTATTTCTCAAGGATTCATTTCTTTGCCTTTGGAGCATTACTTATGGGTATCTCCCATAGTCAGAAATTTCAAAGCCGGGTGTGGTGGCGCACACTGTAATCCCAGCACTCAGGAGGCTGAGGCAGGAGGATCACCACAAGTTTGAGGTCAGCCTGGGCTACAAAGTGAGTTCAAGGTCAGCCTGAAATACAAAGGGAGACCCCAGGGGTTGAAGGGAGGGCTGGGCAAGGGTGAAAAATAAGAACCAAGAGAGATTATGTAAAGGTGCAAATTTCCAATGATGAATGTCATTATATTGTATACCTAAAATGTACCAATGATTAGAATGAATAATCGATAATGCAAAATAGGAAGAAAAGGTCCAAAGGGGTAAGGGTAGTGGGAGGGGTAGGGGAAAGGAAAGAAGGGAAAGGAAAAATGCTGAGAAATGGAAAAAATGGAAATAAAGTCTTTGTAATAGGGAAGGGTGGTGGGGGTGAAGGGAGGGCTAGGAATGGGGAAAAAATAAGAACCAAGATGCATTATGTAAAGGTACAATTCCCAATGAGAAATGTAATTGTGTTGTACCTAAAATGTACCAATAAAATAATTTAATAAAAAAACAAAAACAACAAAAAAAGGGAGACCCTGACTCAAAAACAAAACAGAACAAAACAAAACAAGACAACAAAAAAAGAAATTTCAGTAGCTCTTTTCAAATCCTTTTACTTTTCTTTTAATGTGGAAACTAGTTTAGAAATATCAGTCATGGATAGATTTGGAAGGTTTAAAGTGAAACAGAATATCCAATTGGAAAAGCATAATTAACCTTGATTGAATTTTATGACAATACAAAAGAGTCATGCTTGATATTCAACATACAGACGGCAGAGAAGAAATTAGAAGTTGTCTGCTATTAGACTGTATCATGGTCTGGGACACCAGAGTAGGGATGGCCTGGTATGTCACTGTTGTTCTGTCCCTTTGAGTACTGTCAGAAGAGATCCTTAGCACTAAGGCAAGTATTTGTAAAGAAATCTATGAGAATTGTATGAGACCTAATAGTGTTAATGACTAGAGGGAAAATAACTATTGAAAAGAGTCACATGAGTTTGGAAGTGTGGATTTATTTTTATCCTTCTATTGGTAAGAGGTACCTGTAAATGATGACACACACTCAGATACCATGGCATTTCTAAAAACTTCTGCTTGTCCAGAATCCCTCACTTGTTTTTATTATAGGCCTACCACCTTTCAAGACTCAAGGGTCTCTTACACATTCTTCTTTTATTTTGTAAACAAAAGTGTTATCAGTGAATACCTTTTATCTGTCAGATTAAATAATTCATGTGAATGACTGATGAGAAAGAGCCACCAATGGCTGTTTATTCCTTAATAGGTAAATTTTTATCAAAATCAAGTCTCTAGGAAGGATATATATATATATATCTATATATTTTAAATGGGAGAGGGTGCTCAGGGTGTTTCCCATGCTGTTTGTTTTCTTAGGTTATTATCTCTAAAGCCATTTATTTACCTCCTTCTTAATTAGTATATCAGGGAATAGATTCATACAGTAAACATTGTTTAGCAATAAATATTACATATATACTTTTGTCTCCCTTTTGTAAACATTGTAACAATGAAGGAATCTTGTTAGAAAAAGAAAAGAGATTCTCACCATTAACCTAGTTGGTTTTTGATTGTGTAACTTTTCTTCCAGTCTTTGTTCACAGCCGGAGACACTTGGCTGCAGTTGTAGCCGTCACCCAGTTTGAGTTATGCCTGAGAGTGCAGTGGGGCAGTGCTCTTAACAGACATAATAGCTGGCATGTGAGAAATGACAGGCACGGTAAACACTTTACCTATGTTTTTATTCAGCCCTTACAATGGCAGAGGGGAGCAGACAGAATCATTGTCCTCATTTTCTGTGCAAAGACTGAGGTGCTGAGGTGAAGTAACTTGCCCAAGGTGACTCAGCTGGGAAGATGGGGATCCAGGCAGCTGGAGGTCAGCCTCCCAGTGACTGCTCTTGTTATTAATCAGCTGTACCTGATTCTCCACTGTAGTGCGGGTGCTGGGCGCCCTCATTAGCCTTGTAAAAGTTATTTGTTAAAAAAGGTATCTGCTTCTGTCTTAATTTGCAGTTAATACTAAGGAAATTAACTTTTTTCCTCATTTGTTTATGAATCTTGCCTTTTCACTTCTGTAAGCTGTAGGATTTTCAAACATTTCAGGTAACAAGTCAAGTCCCTGGAAAGGTTGGTGTGGTTTTATGCAATACCCCAGCATAGCTAGGTGCAGCTGAGCCCAGGATAGAAATGAAGGAATCCTTCCTGACAGAACTCGAGTCACGTGGCCTAGTGTGGGCGAAGTGGTTTAAGTAGCTGTAGGTATAGCATGGGCTGGGGGAGAAGATGACAAAATATGTGGTTTAATTACAATTGCCGCACTGAATTCAGAGTGGCTCTTGCTTCTGCTACTTGAGTTGACCACAATTTTCAGCTTGGCATGTCCTGAAAGCTTGAGGAATGCCTTTGCAGTTAGTGCCCAGCCGCCTCATTGTTCCTCTGTATACATAAACACCAGGCTGTGTCGGAGTGGTCATGCTTGAGCTGCTATCTGAAATTCACTTTTGCTATAAGGATTGACTAATCTGCTTCCTCCTGACAGCAGCATCCATCCACTGGATGAGCTTTCTCTCACTTCAGTGCCACCCTGCTCCAGTTAGGAGAGGAAAACGAAAACTGTTAAAAGTGGTGGACATGTGAGTCATCACTTATCAAACAGTTCCAACGTCCAATGTCATTGCAATCAGTGTCTTTTTTTTTCTTTTTCTTTAAGTGAAAAGAGTAGAGCAGTGCCCAGCAGTCGGGGTTAGGATGCCCCCCTGTGCTGTGCACAGGTTAAATGGCCAAGCTCCTAATTAAGGGTTCCCTGGGAGAGTGGATGTGACAGAATTCTTGCAACGCCCTCTCCCCCCATGCTCTGTCACTCTTCCATAGCTTGGCCTTTCTACCCTTCACCCCTGCCCTGTCATTATCTGCAGATGTTATCTGCCCAGCAGATGTTGTAAACTATGAGATCCCAAGACTCATTCCCACCCCTCCCCTCCCTCTCTCCCCTCCCCCACCCCCTTCTGCACTAAGGCTCAGGTTCCTTCCACAGGGAGCAGTGGGAACCTGGAGTGATGGATTGAAATGCAAAAAGGGGTGCAAAACTCACCCTTTCATTTCACCGGAGGCATAGACTGTAATGTATTGCAACCACTACCTGATGATAGTTTCTTTTCAACACAGTTTAAAAAGCAAATATTTATCTTATGGGTTTTAATAATTTGATTCCCTGCAGTAGACTGCAAGATTAGTTTTTCTACCTCAATTACATCTACATTTCCTAATATGAGACATTTTTATGGATAGATGGGACCTGAAAAATAGTAATGTTCTAATTGTCAGTAGTCACCACAGTCAAATTACTATCGCAGTTACAAGTTTTTCTTAATCACTATTTTTGCGGAAGAATGAAATGTTGTAGGTGATAAAATTAGGTTATACCATACTACATTCCTTATTATGTCATGGTGGACTATAAATATGCTTACTACCTAAGATGAACCAAGTGCTATAAAGCAAAGACACTAGTCAATGCCAAACACAAAACAATTCAACCCAAACCTAAAGGGGAAAGTTGAGTGTGAAACATGATTCACACAAATGAAAACTGACACTAAAAATATTTGAATAGTATAATGAAGGCTATGAAAGATGCGAGAGATAAAATCAATTCATTAGTTTATGAAAAATACAGGTATATCTTTGAGAAGAAAATTCTATAGTGTGCTATCTTAGTGAAAATACTAAACATGACCACTTATTTTGTGTTACTGCTTTTATTTATTTATCCATGTAATTAATTTTGGTTATTTTGTATCTTCCTAAACGTAGACAAATGAAGAACAAAAATTAGGTAAATATATATATTTATATGTCAAAGTATACGTTAAAAAATCAATGTAAATTTACCTTACTTAAAAAAAAAAACAATGTAAAATTACCTTTCTATTCCGATTTAACCTCCTCTGCTTAGAGTAATTTCTGCCTGTGGCACAAAAACGATGGCTCTAGCACTGTCCATCACCCTCAGTGATGAAGGATTCCTGCAGTCCTTTTCCACCTCTCACCTTCTTTCCATTTGCACAGGATCATGTTCATGAGATGGAGGCAGCTCCAGAGTCCAGAAGCAGCACACCAGCATTGCTATACAGACTGAAATTTGTTCAAAAGCAATCTAATTTAAATTAACCTAAAATGACATTGTAAAGTTTTCCCTTCCTTCCAGGCATCAGCAAGACTTTTGCTAAAGGCAGGTAAAGGGAATTGTTAAATAATATTCCCTTTGATAAACCAAAATTGTCCTTAGAAACCTTAGGAAATATTTCTACCACATGTCTTTTAGATAAGATCACAAGTGTTAAGTAATGTGGTAACTTTTAGCAGGTTAACAATCACAGCTTGAGTTTCATACGATCTCTGGGTAACCTGTGTGACCCAGAATCAAAGTCTTCCGTATTTGCTTTCACATACTTCTAACCAGTAAGCTCCATTAGCAATCCTCTCAGATAGTCTCAGGTAGTTTCATATTTGCACGTGGTGATCAATTTCGTTCAAACATACATCAGCCATTAAATTGATATTTCCCTTTGGGAAGCATCTTTAGAAACATTTACATTTTCTCAAATAAAAGGCTTTGCTCTTTTATCATAATATTTTGGAGAGCCATTTATTGTGAAGGAATTAAAAAATCAACGCTGAGTTTAATCATATCTTGTTTATTAGGACGTTCAAAATCAGGTCCATGGAAATAGGGATCTAGATGATATTTTGTGAGGGCTGTTCTTGTGTTTGTATGTTTACAGTCTGCCTCAGTTTATTATTTCTAAATCTAGTTTCTTCTTTCCTTTCCCAACTCTGTCACTAACTGGTTGTGTCATCTTGGACACTGACCTTAATCTCTTGTGCCCTTATTTCCCTCAGACAGAGTGACTGATAGAAATTGAGTACTTGGCCTCAAAAGTCTTTTTCTAATCCTGAAAACCCTTGATACTGTGGTCTGTAAGTTAAACTCTTTAAATTTTCTAGTAGCAGCAATCTGTTTCCAGGCACAAGAATACTTCCAAAGGAACAGTGCAAGTGTCGCCACCTATAGGTAGAAAATATATTACAGAAAAAGAAAATAAATGTATCCAGGTAAAGAACACTATTAAACAAGGAATTCATTTTAATATTAAAAATTCCAAACTCCACCCATAATTATATTATGTGAGTGTTTCCCTTTTATGTTTCTTCTTTGATATTGCTGCTGTTTTCGTTTATATTATAGCTATCTGATCAGTTTCATTTTCCTTATGCATTTTTAAAAGTCTTGACTGGTTGATCAAGACTTGAGGTTTGACAATGCACAAAAACTTTCATGGCCTCAAGATTATTAAAGGCTCCTATTAGCTACATGGTTGTGCTCTTAATGTTGAACAAAATTTCAAGATAGGTACCCAAGAAAAAAAGATGAACACAAACCACCTGGAGGAAAGTTTGATTCATTTTCTAATGGAAGATGCTGTTGTGGCTTCATGGATTCAATTTTTAATGAAAAGGAAACAAAAAAAATTGTGGTATTATTACCATTAAGATACAGTAGATAAACTGAAGCTCATTTTCAACTCTTCTCCCTGCTTATGGCTAAGGGAAAAATCTTTCCTCAAAGAAAAAAAAAAGAACAATTAGGAGAAAAAATAAACTTTGATAAATTAAGAAACCATCTACCAGTTAAACTGACACTCCATATGCAGGGGAACCAATTCTATGAATGTTATAAAAAAATGTGTTAAATCAACTAACATTGATACAACTTCAAGCAATTAGGAGAATGCTAATAATGATATGAGTCTTCAGCTGTAAATAATTATGCTGCCCCAAGGCTATGCTTTAATTCTTGGCTTGCTGTATCCATAAACAATAATCAAACTGCAAAGCAAGTTGTGTTGTTTTTGTTCACAGTTTGTGAAATGATTTTTATACCCTACAGTGATGCTGATGGCTATTTTGACCTTCAAGAACTCCGGCCTGTGAGGCTAAGAGCTAATGTGTACTTTCATCGATCTGAGTTGGAGGCACACAGCGGGTTATAGTGCCTGTTCTCCATGAGCACAAAAGCTGCTATCGTCAATCAGTGTGCGATGTGAAAGGGGCTTGCTGCTGTGACTCAATAAATGGGGACATTAGGAGGAAATGTTATAATTGCTGCTACCCACATCTTGTTAATGAGTAATGTACAGTTAGACACCATGCAATTGCAGCTAAACTGTTTATACAATTTATTCTTATGTTGCAACTAACATTTAACATAATGAAGTATCATAATTGCAGCCATTAAAGTCAAGATTAAGATTTGTTTAATTAGAATTAAGAAAATGTAAAATAGAAAACTACTTTCAAATATTGAGGGTACAGGGTAGGTTCAATGGTATGCAGGGGAAAAAGAACTCATAGGGCGCCTGTAGCAGATATTGTGTACATAAAATTGTTCATTGGCGGTCTCATCTCTGGATTTTTTTTCCAATGCTCTCATCGAAAGTATAGAGAAAACAAAATATAAAGGGCATTAGTTGGCCATGTATAAATATAGAGTGTTATTATTCAGATCGTTAGAGTTGTAGCTTTTAAATTTTAGAATTTACATTACCCCTAGGCTAAACAAATAATACGATATCTTAAAACACACAGCTCATATTACCATCCAGACAAGTTATCAAATGAATTAGAGAGGAAATAAGCCCCTGACTTTGTATAGGAAATGTCATAACTTTGTAAAGCCAAATGGACATTAAACCTCTCTATTTTAATTATGTACATGTCCAAACATAGGCACTTATATAATATGATATTTTTACATAAGCGAAGGGACAAAACATGGTTAATGGAATGCTTTGAGGAAATATGGCTTGTCCAGATTCATTAAGTGAAACCGTTTCAATTGGGTCATGTCATGTTTTCCTTCTCCTTCCTATATTGTTAAGTGCTTAAAATTCCAAAATTCTGTAAGTGACAGAACTATTTGGGTTTATCTTCTCCTGAGATATGCTTTTCATCCTCTAATAAGACTATTCAAAGCAACTCAAAGTCTGCTTTTTGTTCACATTTTGTTCTCAACTTTATTTTAGGTAGGGATTTTTCCTTTTGTCCCTGCACTATTTGTCCATATTAGACTGCTCTGTAAATGGGTCCAGTGGAGAAAGTGTTAAGCTTGGAAGGAAGAGACGTCCATTCTTTAAACCTATGTCTTGGGCCTGTTGGGGTGGCATACTCCTGTAGTCTCAGCACTCAGGAGGCTGAAGCAAGAGGATTACCAGTTGAGGCCAATGTGGGCTACATAGCAAGTTCAAGGCCACTCTGGACTACAGTGGTGAGACCCTGTCTCAAAAAACCAAAAACCAAACCAAAACAAAAACCTATGCCATCTGGTTTCGTGATGTAATCTGGTCATCTGACATTTTGTGCCTTTATTTTTCATTAGGTAGATGGGATTAACTGTCTGCTCTAGGTTCCTCACACCAATTTTGAGAGAATTTGATGCCCTAGTTCAATTGAAGGGACCTGGAAACTGTAGTTTGCCAAATAAATGCAACTTGTAATCTAGTTCTTTGATACAGACCCATAATAATGCCATTAATTGCAGATGGTGACTTGAAGTGGGGATAAAAGAGCAAGGTAGCGTTTTATTACTCTCAAAAGGAATACTCCACCTGTGCCTTCCTTTCTTGTGTTTTGTACCCATCATGTTGAGGTTCTCAAGTATGAATGAAATGGTCAGTTCTGTGAAATAATATCAAGTCTTTGTTTTTAAACTTTTACCCAATTTTAAACAAGCACTGCTAATTATCAAAGGACAGGGGTCATGAATCCCTTTTCACTTATTGTTAAATAAATCTATAAAATACTATAAATGTAAAAAAGCAAGTGATGGCTTGAAATTTTGTAGCAATAAATAGTCTAATGGTGTTTAAGGATGCTATCTGATTGGCTTTCAGTTACAGTGTGGTATGCAATTGTTGATAACAGATTTCTTAGCTTACTGTAGAATTTATTTTTATAGTCTTTTCTCTTCCCCTCCACTATAAATTAAAAAAAGACAGGCTGCTTTTTATAATATTTAAAACATTGCATAAAATTCGAGTTTATCAACTTGGAAAAATGCTTAAGAACTTTAGCTTTCAAATGCAAGTAAATGCATTTATTTAAACATCCAACAGCCATTTATTGAGGGTTCTCATATGTATCAGCCACCATTCTAGGTGCTGGGTACCTAGGAGAAGAGAAGCAGGGGAATTTTATTTTTGAGAAGGGAGTAATGATGGGTTATGCTTTGGATGTGCTATGTCAGAGCTTCCTGTGAAAATTTCAGAAAGATTCGACCAACTGGTAACATTATGAATTAAGATCAAGTGCTTTTCATATGGGTTCAAAATGTACACTGTCTATTTCATTGTGGAAAAATTAGCTATGTTTAATATGTTAATATCACATATTAGTTCCTACTGTTAGAAGTAATTTAAAAGTGATTGAAAATTATTTTAAATTGTGATTGTTTGAATGGCATTTATTAATATGTATTCTAAGCTTTATCCAGGTGTGTGCTGATTATTTGAGCAATGACATCTGTTTTAACTTAGTCTTAGCATTTAAAGGAAGAACTTTGCAATTATCACTCTCTCTTTTCCCACCTTGCATTATCCCCTCTGAGACAGGGAGTTATAGCCCACTGGAAATGTGAACCCTTGATGGCTAGGGCCACCGGCAAACTAAATTTTATCTTTTATTTGGTTGTAATTAATTTCAATTTAAGTTTTAAAAAATGAAACAGTATAAAATATTTCCCACTAACTGCACCTTTATTGTTTGTCAGAACTGCATTTATATCTAATTGTTGAATTGTGTCAGACGTTATTTTTGTGTTGTCATAAGCATTTTCGGCACCTGTGCTGCTTTTAGTATAACAGAAATAATCACTGATCTCATCAGTGCCAATGGATTGATTTAGTTTGAATTATTTTTCCTATTCATCTAGGCAACATAATAATGTTTTTATTTGGATATTTTGTCAAGATAGCACAAATTAGAGTGACTCGATAGAAATTATAACCCGTGAATACATCAACCTACTTGGAATGTCAGTTATCTTATAACAAGCTACATTACAGTTAAAATAAATATAGACATACAATATTTTAAAATTTAAAGCATAGTCATCCTTGATGCAAAACTGAGTTTTGAAACTGGGATTCAGTTTATGCGAGTTTCTTTTTTTTTTGATACAGGGTCTCGCTGTGTAGCCCAGGCTGGCCTTGAACTTTGATGATCCTCCTGCCTCAGCATCCTGAATGCTGGGATTACAGGCATGCACCATTGCTCCCAGCTAGGCAGGGCTTTTTTTTTGTTTTTTGGTACCGGGGACCTTACGCTTGTGAGGCAGGTGCCAGAACCACTGAGCTAGGTCCCCAGCCCTTTTTTAGTTAGTTTGTTTGTTTGTTCCCAAAAACTAGATATAGGGTGGGGGCAGTAAACAAAAGGAGAAATTAGAAAAAGATGTGTTGCAGAGTTCACCAAGAATGGCAATTGTAGCTTGCTGCAACAGAGCCAGTGGAAGGAGAGGTTTGTTGGCTGTGTAAATACATTTTTTAAAAAATGACAAAATTGAGAGTATGAAGAGACATTTTCAGAAAGTGCATAGTGATTTGATAAGAAATTTCCTCCCAACGGGGAAAAAAACCAACCAACCAACCAATCAAACAAACAAACAAAAAACAATGAAATTTGATGAATAAAAGCAACATTAAATGAGTTGAATGTCCCAAGATTTTTGTTTGGTTCAGTGCTGGGATTGAACCCAGGGTCTTGTACATGCTAGGTAAGTGCTCCGTTGTTGAGCTACATTCCTGCCTCCTTAGGAATGACTTTTTTTTTTTTT
>NW_004624756.1:15775657-15796743 GCF_000247695.1 Heterocephalus glaber
TAACAGTATCTGAATTTCTAATATTTTCCAGCCCTTAACTTGGATTCTGGTGCCCACTTTTAACTGGAGAGATAATAAAATGAATTATTACTATTGTTGTGAAAATTTTGTTAGAAAATTGTGAAACTAAGACTAAGCAGTATTTGATACCAAGTTAAACTATCCAATAAATACCTGTAGAACACAAGACCATATCAACAATAAAAGACCAATTTATTAAAAATTCAAAATTTTTAGTTACTATTTTTCAGTTCTGGATGAGTTGTTTCCTTCTGTAAGAAACTCCGAAATAATATCGTGGATATAATTATTAAACATGCTTCTACAAAGACGTGCAAATGCCTTGTAATTGCCCATTTGTAGGATTTTTGAAAGAAACAGAAGACAGTAAGCTTAAGGATCTTGTATTCTTTTCCAATGTTTATTGATGAAATTGAGCAAGAATTTTACAAAGATTTAACTCCAGCCAAAAGAATGATCAGTGTATTCAGTATTCACTAATCAAAACCAAAAATGGTGGGGTGATTTATGTTTTCTCATCAAAGTATGCAACATATAAATTTGCCAAATTTGAAGCTCCCAAGAAGGGAAATGCTTATTTGTGATCTCAGTAGGCAGATATGAGAATTTAGGTTGATATCAAAATAATAATGACTTTGTCATCAATAATAATGCATTATACTTTTTAATAACATGAATCAATACACAGAATATTTTGAGTACTTTAGGTCTGATCAACAGCATTAGGTAAATTGGCTACAGAAACTACATAAAAATTGAAGAATGCTTTGTTGATGTTGACAAGTTTAAAATTGTTTTTCAGTTTATGCAAAATCTTTTTGACTGAATTGATACAAGTTAGTGAACTTGCTCAACTTGGGAATACATGATTCTGAAATAGATATGGTTTTGACTCATATAAGTTCTTCCCCAAAAGATGAATCAGTTTTCTTAATAAGGATGCAAAATCTACAGGCAACTTTTTTTTCCTTTTTTTTGGTGCTTGATCTGATCGTTAGCAAATGTGTGTGTTTGGAAAAATGTGGTTATGTGGATTTACTTTTTCATGAGTAAATTTCTTAAAATCAAATAGTTCATTGATGTATGAGGCAGGGTGGGAAGAGGTTAGTCAGAGGTTATAAACTTTACATTTTATGAAGACAAATTCTGGAGACCTACTATACAGCACGGTGACTACAGTTAGTAACTGCATGGTTTACTTGAAATGTGCCAAAGAGTAGATCTTAACAATCCTCATCCCCCACCCATGCACACAGGAAGTGTAACTATGTGTATATAGATGGATGTGTTAACTAATTTGTGACAGTCATTTCACAATGCATATGAATATCAAATCTTTACATTGTATACTGGAATGTTTATAACTTTTGTCAGGTTACATCTCAGTAAAGCTGGAACAAGAATAAATACATAAAATACAGTTCAACTATTTTTTATGAAAACTAATATGTGATGCAAGTGTTAAACCCCTGAGTTTGAATATTTTGAGCAAAATATGAGTGTTAAGTTGGGGAGTGACAAAGCCATTATAGCTATAATGTGTGTGTGCACTGTGCCACCCATCCCACCCCATGCTGGTGAGGAAGGAAAGATAGAATGGGGGAGGGTAGGTGCAGAGGGGACTGGGGCCATCTGGCTAGGCTTGAGCATGACAACTCACAGAAGGGCCCGGAGCCTGCTGATGCCTGGCTTCCATGTAGTACTGAGAATGGAACTCTGGATTTGGTGCATGTCAGAGTGCTTGTGACTCCATGGGTTTTTGCTGAGTTTGAGCTTGTAAAAAAGATACTTGGAGTGTGGATTAATGAGAACATTGGCATTCTGCAGAAAAACTCAAATTGGAGAATACTGTATTTTTACTGTACTCTGTCAGCTCTGATATTCACATAAAGATAGGTGAATCAGATGATGATGACCAGAAAGTCATCAGCCAGTGATCCAGAGCTAATGTAGGAAACAAGCCATCATAGAACCTGCTACTTGAAAACCATCATTACTCCTCTGTTCTGTTCTCTTTTCATTAAGTACCCCACAAAGAGATGATCGGAGTCTTCCTGTCAACAGCAAAATGAAAGGGTGAAGGTTCCTTCTAGATAGTGGGCAAGATTGAGAACCTCTGAAGACCTGTTATGATGTAAAAGGTGACAATTCAGAACAACTCAGGGAATCCCAAACAGTTGATTGAAGGACTTGAACTACCTTGGGGCTACAGAATGAAAGATGTCAGTAACTTGGACTGAAGAAGAAGTGTTCTCTGGGTGAGAAGTAGCTGAGGAGCTCTGGGCTGTAGCAGATGGAGTAACCTCCAGGTTCATTCACGCAGAGAATGTTTCACTGCACAGTTGGTCAGAGAGAATGCCACTGAGTGATTTCCTGGCTAAAATAATTTCTCTCTACTGCCCTTCAATGATTCAAGCCACTCTAGGCATTATCATGGGTAAGTTCCAGGTGCCTGAATAAGGGACACAACTCCGGTGTTGCCCTTGAAAATACTCTGTCACCATCGTGACACCATCCCACCATTATGTGTAAACTGCTGAAGTGACATCTCTCTCTTTCTAAAAAGCTCTGTCTCCTCCCATCCTTTCTTCTGATCCAGTGTATCTCTCATAAGATGTCTTCACTTACCTCTCAGGGGTCCTCATTCCCATTAGCAGTGTCGCCCTGACACAGGCTTTACCTTTCTCCCCAGCTGAGATGTCCTTGGAGAAGTTCAGTACTCTCTCCTTTTCCTACTTCAGCTCAACCAACTGTCCAGGGAAGGAGTCCCAAATTCAAATTCACGACAGATTTAAGGGGTGTCAGATAGCATGTCCCTCAGCCCCCAGGCTCACTTCCTTCAAAAGTCATTCCCTCAGGCTTGGAGCCGACCATGGTGGTCTGGCAGCTTCCACAGTGAGAAAAGTCAAGGTCAGGGCCCAGACAGTGACCTGTCTACAGCAGATGCTCACTCAGGGGCCAAATATAGATGGGTAAGATTTGCCAGGAACCAGTGGTGGAATGTTGAGATCAAGACATTCTGCAGTGGAGGGGAGTAGAGGGCAGCAGGGCTGTGCGGTGGGGAGACATTCCACAAAGAGCTCTGGTGGGTACAGAACCTCAAGATCCCTTCAGATAGTACAGTGCAGCACCATTGGTGTATGTCTTCAGGCAATTTTAAAATTATTTCTCAGACTCACAGCACAGTGGTTTTACAGATGTCTCTTATTTCAATTCTTCATCAATAGAATTTGTTTTACTCTTAATTGTAACCCGCATCCCTCCTGTAGAGGTAAGCTCTTGACTACTTTCAACAATTGTTGCACTTTTTCAACAAAATTCAACCATATATTTATTTAATTATTTAATTTTATTGGTACATTTTTGGTATACAATATAATGACATTCATCATTGGAAATTTGCTCCTTTACATAATCTCTCTTGGTTCTTATTTTTCCCCATTCCCTTGCCCTCCCTTCAACTCCTGCATCCCTCCCTATTTACAAAGACTTTGTTTCCATTTTTTCATTTTCTCATATTAATTTCATTCCCTTCTTTCCTTTCTCCTACTCCTCCCACTTCCCCTTCCCCTTTGCCCCTTTTCTTCCTATTTCACATTATCTATTATACCTTTTAGTCCTTATTTACACTTTTAGTTTCTCCTACTAGAGAAACTATTCGTCAGCCATATATTTAGATAAATACAGTGGTGGGAGGTCAAGAAGGCAAGAAAATGAAAAGTTTCAAGTAGGATCATCTCAGTGAATCCCATGTTTGCTGTGTGCATATCATTCTTTAGGAAGTAGTTCTTATGTCTCCTGTAAGTGTCCATTGCTGGAATTGGTGCATTCTCCAGCACAATAGTCTTATTTAATATCTCATTTGATAGAAAGCCCCAACCCATCAAGCAATCATACTGTGTAGCCTTTGGAACCCAAACTAGAAATCCTTTCTTTTTGGTTCTTACAGTATTGTAATGTCAAATGTTTTCTGGTAGTAAGGAGACTCGGGTGCAGATGAAAATTTATGTTGGATTTATGTCTGCTCATGTGATAACATCAAATATAGATTACTGACCACACCCTACTGAGCCTCTGGAATTAGTGTGAATAGAGACAGATTAAGGAAGAGGAGAGCAGAAAATTTTCTTGTCTTTCTCTAAGGTAGATGGTCTTAACATTCCTAGAGTACTGGTTTCCTCAGGCACTACAAAGCCACTATGCACGCAGTGGGTGGGTATTTTGACACACATTCAGATTCCATCCACCAGTGTTCAATCTGCATTCATATGTGTCCACTTGTGTTTATATTCCTGTTTTCCAGTCTGGTCTTGAAGGCACTCTTCATGGACTTGCTCATTCACATTCTCCATCACATGCCTTTGGTCCTTGGAATCCAGCTTCTTCACTGCAGGAACAGACTCTCGCTGGCTTACGATTGTTGGACTTATACTCTCTCTCCTTTAATGCAATGTGAAGGCAGCATGTATTCTTTAGAAACCATACTTAAAATTTTCTATTTTACCTTTTCCTGGGCTACTTATATCCAGTATGATACTCTTTTGTGATCCATGGCAGGGGCAGTGACCATAGCTCTCATCAGCTACATGATCATGGGAGTAAACAGCTAATACTCTACACTGTAATGTGTTGCTTGCATTTTTTTTTTTAGATATTGTCTTTTGTTTTTTCAACCCATCATGTCTACAAGACACTCATGTGTGTGTGCATGAGATATTCAACACTTATGAGGTAAATTATGTGTTAGATGATTTTGACCAACTGCAGGTTAATGCCAGTGTTTTGAGAATATTTAAGACAGACTAAGCAAAGTTACAATGTTTGATGTGTTAAGGTTCTTAAAAGCATGTATCTTAGTTACTTTTCTTGTGGCAAAATAAGACACAATACTTGACACTCAAAGTTAAATGAGGAAAGGTCTATTTGGCTCACAATTTGTAGAGGTTTCAGTCTATAATTGGCTAGCTCCAGGGTGGGGTGGCACATGTCAGAGGGGCAACAGTTCATGGTGGACAGAAGGTCGAAAAAACAAGAAAGCAAGGGACCTTAACAGCATCTCCCTGACCCTTTTATCTTATCCAGAATACTTAGGATGGGTGGCACTCACACCTTAATCCTAGTGACCCTGAGCCTAGCACTGCACCAGTGTCACACACTGTAGATCCACCCACCTCTGAAAAAGCCCCACCTATGTCTGCAGGAGGCTTTTGGGGGATATCTAGACACAGCAATAACAGCATGTTTGGCTTATGGTATTTTCAACTTAGGTTCTATGAGGTTTTTTGGGACATACAGCATCATAAATCAAGAAGCATCTATAATTCCACTTACTTTGGAATCTTAGTAGCACTTGTAAGAAGACTTATTGGCTTCTTGTTTTCATAGGGTGACTCTTTGTCTGTTTATCAGTGTGCAGATGATAGGGAAAAACACTCACATTTTTTGTTGTTGTTGTGACAAGAAAAGATTGCCAGGAAATTATTGAAAGGAGACGAGTAGTGGCTCAGAAGATTGTAACAGAACCTGCTGTGTGGCATACTTCACTTCCTGGTAGGCAGCAGTAGTGTTCTTACTGACAGGAGAGTCTTGGGGTAGGGAAGAGAGGTTTAGGACTGCTCCACACCAGAAACTTTCACCAAAACACACCTAGTAGCACTTAAGAAGTTTCTTGGTCCTTGCTAAGACATTTTGACAAAAGATGACCATGTTGGATGAAAATGTAACAGAGGCCTTCTAAAAGGGAAGGCTACCGGTCTCAAGTCTATAGCCTCGGGTTCTTGTCTTTGGTTTGCTAAAACTGTGTGAGACTCATTTCTGGACTCCTATCCAATTTCCTCATGGCATTTACATTTTCCCCCAATTTTTAACTGGAATGGTCCAGTGAACATTTTTATCAGATTCCTTCACAGTGTTTGACCATGTTGAAGGGATTGAGTTTGCAATCTTTAATTGTGAAATGTCAACTTGATTTGAGTAGCATTGGCCTAGCAGATTAGTAAGTTTTGATTAGTAAGTTTCATACATACACTATGTATGAAATAAATATACTCTACTAAAACGCAAGAGAAACTCTAGAAATGGAGTCGGGGCAAATTATGTCTTTGCCTGTTACTCAAGTCTGAAATTCTTTGCCAGAACTCTTCTTTAATGAGACCTTCAGATGGACTAGGAGAAAAAGATACACTAGCTTTTGAAATGCATAAACAAAAGCCTAAGGAATGCATTCCAAGGGAGCAAAAGCACTGGACCCAATATGAAGAGACTTTGCTTTAGGATAGAAAGCCTCAAAGTCATTTGGTTAAGGAGGTATCTAAATGCATGAATGGCAGGTTTGTAATTCTGAAATCATACATGATCATTTCAGATGCACTCATTTTAATGCAGGATGATCACAAAATTTCTGTGAGATGTCACTTCTGCTGAAAAATTCTGGAGATGGCCTTGAGGCGCCATTTCTTTCCTTTCCTCAGGATGTTTTGGGGCCAGCGCTGCCCTGGGGTGCACATGCACACAAGCTTAGTTTGAGGGGCTCTGGCACTCTCCAAGGGTACCCAGAATCCATTGCGAACTTGCTCAGGGAGAGGAGCAGGCTCGAGAACCGAGGGCAGCTGTCCAGTAGGAAGCTGTCACTGAAGTGACAAGACTGTTACCAAAATGAAAAATAATGGGTTTTCAGACCCACCACTTCTTAAGTACATACCCACACTTTGCCAGTGGTCTCATCTTTGGCTTTTTCCACAGGTGTGTGTTGTGTGGAGGCAATGCTACCTCCCTAGTGTGCCTCATTGTCCCTAGGAGGCATGCCCTGTACCTGGAGTGTTTACACCGTGACTGTGGGCGGGCCCCACAGACCAGGGCTGTTGGTGTTTATCTGTGATTGCCTGGGCTGGAAGTGAGCAGTGGCATCTCATAATGAGGTGTGAGCTTGAACGTACGTCAGGTCTGTGTTTCTTACCCTCTGCATAACTCAAAATCTTGAGGAAAACTTCTTATGTATTTAATGAAAACCATTATCCAGTTCACCAAGGGAGTAGTTTAAGTCACTGAAAAATGAGTGGACTTCTGAAGGACATCTTCCTTGTATTCACCTGTGAAACTTGTTAATATAAACAAAAATAGCAGCCAGCATTCATGTTGTAGGTATACTCATTTGTCAGTGATGTTAGCAACTTTCCAAAATTTGAATAATATGCTTTTACTCAGTTCGATGTCATGTTATGATTGAGTTGCAAGGATAGGTTCAATATAGATGCAGGAGGCTGGGAAAAATCAACAAAAGCATTATGTGAGAATTAGTTGTTAAAAGGGTTTTTACAATAAAGATTACATATATTATTTATGTTATTTTGATGTTGATTTCATGCTTAAGTATTTGGAAATATTGGAAAAAATGTGGAATTATTGGGTTAAATAACTATATTATTAATATTATTTTTACCTACTTATTTAGACTGAATGTTTTAACTAAAATATGTAATATTACATTTGTGGCTCACATTTTGTTTCTGTAAGACAGTGCTGTTCTAAGAAAATCCTACCATTCTTCATTTGTCTTATACTGATGTGTAGGACCGGATTAACAGAGTACTTATGTTTCCTTGTCTCAGAAAGGAAGACTTTTTTTTTTTTTGCTTAAATTCTTTTATTAGTACATTTTAGGTATACAATACTTTTACATTTATCATTGGGTGCTTGTACCTGTACATGATGTATCTTGGTTCTTATTTTTTCCCCATTACCTGTGCACCCTTCACCCCCTCCACCCTTCCCTATTTACATAGACTTTGTTTCCATTTTTTTCTTTTCTCATAATTTTTCCTTTCCCTTCTTTCCCTTCCCCTTCCCCTCCCACTTCTCCTATCCCTTTGGATTTTTTCTTCCCATTTCAAATTATCAATTATTCATTTTAATAGTTTTAATCCTTGTTTACACTTTCAGTTTCTCACACTAGAGAAACTATTTGGTATTTTCACATGTGTGTCCTATTTATTTCACTTAAGAGTATGGCCTCAATATGCATCCATATAGTGATAAATGTCTCTAGTTTCTGGTTCTTTATGGCTGAGTAGTACTCCATTTTATTAAAAAAAAAATTTTTCTTTATCCAGTCTCCAGTTGATGGGCACTTGGGCTATTTCCAAGCTTTAGCTATTACAAATTGTGCCGCTATAAACATGGGTGCACATACATCGCTGTGGTATGATTCTTTTAATTCTTTGGGGGAGATACCCAGCAGGGGAATAGCTGGGTCAAATGGGACCTCTAGCCCTAGTTCTTAGAGGTATCTCCATACTGATTTCCACAGTGGTTGCACCAGTCTGCTGTGCGAGTTACTTTTAAGACCTAAGTGTTAACTTGAGCATTTAAATACTTTTGACTTCTTACTCTCCTTAGGATAAAAATCCAAATTTTTTTCCCTCTCATGCCTTGTATAAAACTATAGTTACTATCTTTCCATCTTCAGCTCCCACAATCCCCTTCAAAGACACCTCCTCAATGACCTAAAGACCCCCATGAGGCCTCACCTTCCAAAGGTCCCTTGCTAATTTACGGTCATGTTGAATGTCTTTCAACTTCTTGAATTCCTTTAAATTCCAAACCATGTTTTTCTGCCTACAATGCTCATCTTCATGATCCAAGGTGTTTGTTCTCTAGTTACAGTTTCTCTTCTGATAAATGTTCCAATCACCCATCCACACATCTGAATTCTGAACACTGGTGTTCTCGTATCATCCAAAGAAATGTTTATTCAGCTACCTAGAGTTTCCTTGATGGGAAAGATTCTTCACTATTCTATGTCTGAGCCTAGCATAGTTCTTCAAAATTATAACCCTTCATAAATTTGTGTAACATGAACTTGACTCTACTGAAATGAGTTCGTTATCTTCCCTCCAAATAAATGTTCATCCTTTGTTCCTGTTGTGGTATAGTCAGTTTCCCAGTCATGAATAAGTTTGTTGTTCTCTCTTCCCCCCCCCCCCCGCCTCTGGTCTTCTAAACCTTTGTAAAAGTCATCTGAGCTGATTGTTAAATTTTCATGAAACGTATAAGCAGGCTGTCACATATAACCGATATTATAAATTAAATTATACAAACTGACAAGTAAATTTAAAACAAGGGTAACTAAAGGTCCAAACTCATCACTTCCTATTTTACTACACTATACTGTGCTTGTGAGGTCATTTCTTCTATCATGTGTGGTATACTTATTATGGTGTGGTACCATACTATATATGGTAAGAATATTTAGATCATAAAAGCCAACAAATGCTACAAATTGGGGTTTTTCTTTTCTTTTATAAAATGAATTGTCAATTCTTTAGATCAGCATGCCACTGATCTCACTAATTGTGAACCCTGCTTGGTCATATGGCCCCTGTTTGTAGTCAGTCTCTCCTCTGCCAGCACCTTTAACTCTCCACACTTATCCACGAACACACTTTCTATGACACAGATATGATCACTTCTATACTTTAAAATGTACAGTGTTGTTCAGAACCTATGTATCTGTTATTTTATCTAGATGTCCCCCTCAAAGTTTCATGCATGCATAGTTGGGGCTTTGCAGAGCTGGCTGGATCTAGGATGTGTGATTCTGGGATTAAGGGTATGTGACACTAAATTAGTCCACTCATTGGAATTAGTATAGTTCTGGGTGTGGCTGCATGGATTTACTGAAGACAGAAGCCCCACCCTGGGAGTGAGTGGCACCATCCAAAAAGCTTGCAGTCTAAATGGGATAAAAGGGAAAGACAGGCTTGCTGTTTGCTGCTGCCTGCTGCTTCCTGTCTCTTGCCTGCCTTGCTATGGACTGCTTCTTCCTACAATGCCCCTCTGCCATGCCACCTTCCTTGGAGCCAGCTAACTATGGACTGAAACTTCTACAAACTAAGAGTTAAAATAAACCTTTCTCCTTTGCAAGTGTCAGGTATTTTGTCCCAGCAACAAGAAAAGTTAACTAAGACAGTATCCAAGTTCTAAGTCCTTAGCATGGCTTTTCAAGAGGGTGTATCTCTCAAATCTGTGACTTTTTAATCTCGTCCCATGATGTTCCTTCTACTTAGACTGAACACACCTACCTTAACGAGTCCCTGACTTCCCCAGTTTTCGTGAATCATCGTTGTGTGCCCCAACCATTATGGTCTTCACACTGTAACAGAAGCATTTATAATAGCGCTGTATTTGTGGTTTTTCATGTCTTTCCTCTACTTCACTGAGCTCTCAAAGGAAGGGGCAATGTGCCTATCAGCAGGCTTGTCATATAATGAGTATTAAGAAGTATTAACTGAGTGAATGAATGAACCACTGGGACTGAATGACATTATAACTAACACTCATAATGAAAACGAGCTCTTTGATCAGTAAGGCCGCAAGTTGACAATAGTACCACAGTGGCCAAGACATCAGTAAGTCTTCAGGTAGCTATCATCCATTGTCTTCCTCAAGGAGTCTACAGAGATTGCAGGTCTAGTTCTCTTCCTGCAATATGTTTTTATGTAGACTGAACCAGGTATTAGTCACAGGAATCTCAGAATTTATGACCAACTATATCACAGTTCTAGGTTATTTACTAAAACTTCTATTTTCTTCTGTCATGGCAGTTGTATTTCTCAACCACAGACAACAGCAATACAATCTCTAATAAAATTCAGTTTCTTCAGTAGAAAACCCAGTATCTTGTACAATAGGTGCCAGTTGCCTCATGATAAGTTTCATTTCTTCCTTCTTCCTTCTATTGACTCTACCCACTTTATGACTGGCTGACTGTCTGACAATTTGGAGTTCTAATCTCATATTCTTTCCAAAGCTTTCTTCTTATTGGGTGTACAGCAAATCTGTTAAATCCTTTTATTTAAAAAATGTAAATATCATAAATTCCTAGTTTTTTCTGCAGTCTTACTGGTCAGTTGACAGAGAACATAAAACATCAAGAAAAAGTTTATTCAAGAAGTGCCTCTTAGATATGCATTGTGATTCATTCTTGCCCTAACAAGAACATTAAAGTTTGCCTTATCAGAATCAGACACTGATGATAGAGTACAAGACTAAACTCAAAGAAAAAAAAAATCACAGATCTTTTATCTCCAAAACCATCACAAATCCTAGTGAGGTAATCTCTCTGAATGATTTGTAAACTACCCTGCAAGTTACTAATCATAGATCCTAGAAGTAAACTATATCACTCATTCTCAGCTAACACTACGTCAAGTGGCTGAGAATTATATGGTAAACCTAGAAATGGTTGATGATCAAAATGAATTGAGAACAAATCACAAATGACATTTCATTTCATAACTTACCAAAACAGACAGGAAATTATGTTATATGTTAGAACCTTATATATTCAAATAAGTAGTGGGAGATAGAATATAAACGATGTACTCAAGTCATGAATCAGGTATAAACACAACCAACTGCAGACTCATTCACCAGTAATAGTTAACCATTTTGGTGTTCCAATATGACCATAATATTGGAAAAATATATAGACTTAGTATTCTATTTAAAAACACCAAGAGGGGCTGGGGTTGTAGCTTAGAGGTACAGTGAATGGTTAGCATATGTGAGGTCTCAAGTTCAATCCCAATACCAAATAAATAAATAAACAGCCAACATAGTGTAACAGAGAGACCTAGAACACATACAGTTAGGGATTAGCAATACAGCTGGCAATTGCAATACATGAGCTAGATTAATTTATAATGGACTAGGTAGTTTTTGCAGCCTGAACAACTCATGAATGATCCCTAAAAAGTCTTCCTTTTTGGACTACTATCTAGAATATATAAAGAACTGAAAAAAATCAGACCCCCAAATTTAAAGACCCAATTCAAAAATGGGCATCTGAAATGAACAGACGTTTCTCAGATAAAGAAGTAAAAGCAGCAAATAAGCATATGAAAAAATGTTCGACATCACTGGTCATTTGAGAGATGTAGATGAAAACAAGACTGAGATTCCACCTCACCCCAGAAAGAATGGCTGCTATCAAGAAATCAACCAATAACAAATACTGGTGGGGGTGTGGGGAGAAAGGAACCCTTCTCCATTGTTGGTGAGAGTGCAGACTGGTGCAACCACGGTGGAAATCAGTATGGAAATACCTCTAAGAAATAGGGCTAGAGGTCCCATTTGACCCAGCTATTCCCCTGCTGGGTATCTTCCCCAAAGAATTAAAAAAATCATACCACAGCGATATATGTGCACCCATGTTTATAGCGGCACAATTTGTAATAGCTAAAGCTTGGAAATAGCCCAAGTACCCATCAACTGGAGACTGGATAAAGAAAATGTGGTTTTTTTAATAAAATGAAGTACTACTCAGCCATAAAGAACCAGAAACTAGAGACATTTATCACTATATGGATGCATATTGAGGCCATACTCTTAAGTGAAATAAATAGGACACACATGTGAAAATACCAAATAGTTTCTCTAGTGTGAGAAACTGAAAGTGTAAATAAGGATTAAAACTATTAAAATGAATAATTGATAATTTGAAATGGGAAGAAAAAATCCAAAGGGATAGGAGAAGTGGGAGGGGAAGGGGAAGGGAAAGAAGGGAAAGGAAAAATTATGAGAAAAGAAAAAAATGGAAACAAAGTCTATGTAAATAGGGAAGGGTGGAGGGGGTGAAGGGTGCACAGGTAATGGAGAATAAATAAGAACCAAGATACATCATGTACAGGTACAAGCACCCAATGATAAATGTAAAAGTATTGTATACCTAAAATGTACCAATAAAACAATTAAAAAAAATAGTAACTCTCACTGCCTAGGGGGAGTGGGGCATGACTGGGGGTGGTAGAGAGTTTAGGAGGCTGCCTGATAATTTAGGTAGGAGAGGATGGAAGAATGATCGAAAACATTGATCAAGGAGAATGAAAAGTGAAGGATTTGGGCCAGGGATTTAGCTCAGTGGTTTCGCTGCCTGCTGCTCAAATGCAAGGACCCGAGTTCGATCCCCAGTGCCAAAAAAAAAAAAAAAAGAAGGATTTGACAGTTAAAAGGCAGAAGTGGCAGGAATTGGATTTAAAGAGGAATGAGAAGGACTTTGAGTAGCTTATGGGACATCCAAGTAGACAATTTCAAGAATAAGATGGTACCATGTGCCTAGTATTTTACAGGTACATCTTGTCTAGAAATAAGGTTTGAATGTAAGCAACATGCAGATGGTATTTGAAGCCAGAATGTGGATAAAGTTGCTCTTTGGAAGTGCATAGTAGGAAAGAGCTGACCACAGTGCAATGCCCCATAGGCTTAGGAGGCAGCAGCATTTGAGGACTAGGGTATATGATTGGCTTTGTGCCAGGCAACGTCCAGTTAATATAACACTGTTAAAGCCTCACTGATGACACTTCACAGTTGACCTCTTGCTCTTCACCCTAATCGACACCAATGCCAAAGTTTTAGTCTTGTTTTCCCCAAAGAGCACATGCTGACCACGGACAAAGGCCTTGTTCCCCAGTGCAGTGCTGTTTGGAGGTGGTGGAACCTTCAGGAGGAGAGGCCTAGTGGAGATTGTTAGGTCATTGAGAAGTGTGTCTTTAAAGGGGATTGTGGGATGCAGCCCTTTCCTTTTCCTCTCTTTTATTCTTGTTTAGTCACGAGGTGAGTAGTTTGCCCTACCATGTGCTCTTGTCATGTAATCCTGCCTTGTCACAGACCTGAAAGCAACAAGGCCAACCAGTCATAGACTGGGACCTCTGGAACTGTGAATCAAAATAAACCTTTTATTTCTTATTTTTTATGGTACTGGGAATCAGTCTCCCATGCCTTGAGCATGTACTCTATCACTGAGCAACATCCTAAGGTTCTAAACCTTTTCTTTTTATAAGTTGATTATCTCAGGTATTTGCTATAGTAATGGAAAGCTGACAGACATGGAATAAGATAGATACTTAAAGTCATACCTAGGATTGCTTGATATAATCTAGCCATTAAATTTCTTGAATTACAGTGTTTTCTCAGGTTTCTATATAGGCACAATTTTAAATCCTTAATTGGATACTCAGTATATGCAAGGTTCTGTGTTGGAGAGAATAATATATAATTAAAAGTACCAGTAGCCATTTAGTTCCAAAATAGTCTGTAGTTGCACTACAAAGATCCAATGTTAAGGGTAGAATTCAGTGCCATGAGTGAAATAATTAATATTTTTAAGTATCTGCTTCATGTGGAGCTACAGGAAGAGGAATTTCTAGATCAATTTTCATTGGTGCACACCTTTCTCTTCTTCCTTTTCCCTTTCCTTAATACTCATTATTATTTTTAAACATCTTAATATTCTCATACACACACTGTGGAGAAGGTACAGTTTTTGGTCAATCATGTGAATAGTGAAATTGTTCTGTTGGACTCAACAGTAGTCTATCGTTAAGAACAAAAAGAGACACTGTCTAATGTCCTAGTGAGGAAACAGTAGCTAGTAAATCTATGCATTGGTCCTCAATCTAGCTCTTGCTCAAAGTAAATTGTTCAAAGACCCTTTTATTTATAGGTATGCTGAAAACATTGAAACATTGATTTTTCAAGAGGGGTTCCTTATTCAAATCCACACTTCCAGGAAATGATATTTTAAAGAGCTAAAGGAGCTTCATGCTGAGCTATTTCTTCTTTGCATCTTAGATAAGAGAAAGCCATGAATTAAGAGGAGCCCCCAGACTAAGACCTATATCCTAGCACCAAATCCCTCTCATTTTCTACAACATGCCATTTGACCTTATATGAGAAATTAATAAATGGGGAGAAATAGCATAACAAGCTAATGATTACGTACCTTTTACACTATTCAAACAGGAAATAAACTTTGGAACTCTTGTGTATAAGGCTTATGCCGAAGCAAAGCAAATAGTACCTTATAATACCTTAAATGTTTTTACTCATATTATCTTATGTATCCTCATAAGAATCTTGTGAATTAATCAAGTAAGGAATCATTGATCCCATTTTATAGATGAGAAAATAAAGACTCAGCACAGTTGTCATCCCTAGGACTAATTAATGGATTGAGGTCTGCATTTTTCACAAGTCCAGGAAGACTTAAGTGAGAAGGTAGACTTTTATTTTAGTATAGAGATTTTGGTTTTTGGTAGGTTCATGGATTTACAGGTGCAGTCAGTAGGATTGGAACTGTGTCACTTAATAGTGGCTAAGTGCTGGAGATTTAGCTTAATGGTGCTGTCGCCAGCCTCGCAAACAGAAAGTCCCAAGTTCGATCCCCAGTACCAAAAAAAATAGTGGCTGAGTTAGTTTTTAAAAACTACCAAGAGTTTAATTCCTTCTAAATTTTCTAGTCCCATAAATATGCTGTTCCATGTCTAGGAAATGTGGCAATAAAGAGTTAAAGTGAAAAACAAAACAAAATTATGTGAAATACACCACCAATGGTTTACAGTGTCCACAGAAGAGCGATTTTTAAATTCCAGAGGGCAGATGTCAATCGAGTCATGCAATTGTTCAACACTAATGAAGCATTTTCTTTTTTAATAGTTTCCTTCTGAGGCAAAATTCGGTGGCTGCTGGATTTGATGCCAGTCCACACCAATCAATATCAATCTGCTGCCAAATGTTATTAAATATCTCTTTGATACTTATTTACAGCTAAGAAAATAATTTCACTGCCAAGGGATTGTAAATGTGCAGAAGGAACCTCTGACAGCTTACCTCACTCACTGTCTACAGCCGTGAGTCTGGGTGCCGCAGCCGGGAGACTAAGATGAAGGACATAATTAAGGAAACATATGAAGGCTAGCACTGGGCTTGAGATTAATTAGCTGTGCGTCAATAATCTCATCAATATCCGATTAACAAATGACACATTGCCCAATGAAACATATTGATTCATGCACACTCCTCACTGTTAATAAATTGAAGCTGCTTTGCTAAATGAGAAAGCTGACAAAATAATAGGCTGCTAATACTGCCCTGCTATTGTGATAAAAAACATAAAATTAGCCTGAAATATAGAGTACTTAATTTTGGAGGACTGTCATTCCACTTATGAAGCTTGTTAATGAATGATAAGAAAAGGGAGAAGAGTTTTATGGAGAACTTGCTCAGAAGGACCAGGACAATTTCCCAAGGGCAAGCGTTTGAACACTAGAATATGCATATAGATAGCCCGGAGCCTCGATGCTTTTCTTCACGGATGTGTATGGAAAAAAGTTTGATTTTGCTTTTCAAGTATATTATTCTAATAAAAAGGGAGTTGTTTTATATTTTGGAAGTCATTATTTAATATTTATCCAGATGAGATTATGCTGATCATGTTAAGGCATGCTGTCTTTGGTCCTTGAGATAATATAATGGAGATTTAAACAAATCTCACATGTAATCTTGGGCAACGGGATGTGTGTATGTGCACACGCATACACATCCTTGCACTTCTTATGTAAATTGTTAAGCCCATTCATAATTCTCCACCCTGCTGTGTGATGCCCTCCTCTATAGCGTCTACCTAAACGCGTTCTAAAATTGTTCTTCCTTTCTACCTCTGGACACTTGCTTCTTTCTGGCCCAGTTTCCTAAGGGAGGCTGTTTCCAAACCACGCTGCTGTGAAGGTGAAGGCTAGAGCAATTATAATTTAGTTTTCTCTTTAGCCCATGCCAGAAAGGTGGTAATGGGGTTGGGTAGGAGGGGACAAAGTGATAATGGTGAAGGTGAGGGCTCGATGTCTGTGGAGGCCCTACCGAGACTGTGTCAGGAAAACTGAAGAACCCGGCGGGAGAGTGGGAAGAAGAAGCTCTGCTAATGAGCGCTGCCTTGCCCACCCTATAGCTACGCACTCGGAGCCTACTTCCGCCCTTGGGATTCTCTGCAGTAGTCCCCAGGAGGCCTGCTATGTGAGGATTCCTCCGAGGCGGTCCTGGTTGAGAGTATAGAAACATCTGCTTCCGGAATTTCAGAATTTCTTTACTTATGGTGCACAGTTCCATGAAAGGCAACGAGGAAAGGAATCAGGAGCTCGTGAGCCCCGATGTGTCATCAGGGCATCATCGTAGAAGTCAGAATTAACAAGAAGCAAGCTTGTTACCCAACTTTTCAGAAAACTGGACAGGAGAAGAGACAGACAAAAAACAAGGGATTGGTAGGGACTTACAATGGGAATTCTGTCTGAGCCCAGTCTCTCCTCTCCTGTCCACCCTGAATCCTTAACTGGGATCCACAGGCATCTCAATATCAGGAGTCTTTAAAGAAAACTCAGAATAAGAACTGGACATATGGACTACCAGGAAACTCAGCCAGAACTCTTTACTTTGCTATTAAGCAGCTGTGTGGGCCCAAGCAATTATTAAAATGTTCTGTGTCTTTGCTTGTTTACTTGTAAAAGAGAGACTGGACTGGATGTTCTTTGCAAGTCCCTTATAGTGCTAAGGTTTATTGGGCTTTATAAAGATACCTGGGCACGTCTGTGTACATAATAAGGTAGAAAGAATTTTCATTATGACAATTATTAAGACTAAAATAAAATAGATGTTCCCATAAAACTGAGTAGAAGTCCCCATACCCCAGTAATTCTCATTTTTAGAGCATGGATCATTCATCTCTTCCAGGAAACCCTTTTTTTGCTATAGTGTCCAGATAAGCATATGCAGATCCTTAGGGTCTCTCTAACTGGATAAGCAGCTTGGAGAGAAACTGGGTCATTAGGTTGCATTAACTCTAATTAGTGATCAGGAGGGAATAGAAATCAATAATTTTCATTAATATTGTGAAATCTGTTGAAGCCCATTTCCTAAAAAGCAGGCATCTTTGAGAACAGAATTTCTTTTGTAGGATCTCTGGAATGAAAACTAGCCAGTTTCTTTATCTGAGGTCGAGAGAGGCAGAATTTATATTGTGTGAATAAATTCTTAAAGATTGAAATACTTTCAGAACATAAAAAGGGAAGATTGATATTTATGGAATTTTTTGTCAGCAGGCGAGATGGGTTTTCAGTAGGAGGGCTTATTTTTGCCCCCTTGTATTGTTCAAACCAACCTTAATTGTGTGACAGTTTTAATGAAAAACAAAACAAAACAAAACCATGCTGTCTAATACTAGTAAGTTCATTATGGAGCTCCCTCCTGTGTACCAGGTGCTTCCATGTGCTCTACTAGCTAATTCTCACAGCAATCCCCTGTGTGAAAAATAACATCCACCCTCAACTGATGAAGCTAAAGCTCAGAGAGGTTAAGACACTTGCCCATACTCCTCCAGTGATAACTGACCCTAGTTTATCCTAGACTGTCTGATACTAAGGCCCGCAATTTTAAGCTTCATGGCATTCTGCCTTTAATAAATAATGTTTGCCTACAGTTTGGTCGGGACTCACCAATAATTGACATTATCCACAGGTAGTTTAGAGACACACCAATCTTCAAGCCTGCAATGTAGCAAATTCTCCCAAGGTGAAACTCTTCACTGGGAACCTGCTCTTTAATCTCTAACGGGATGAGTTAGTGCATAAAAAGAATAACTCATGGTGCCAATATTATGTCACTGAATCTCCCATCAGGATAAAAATATCTTGGTTCTTGAGCCTCTTCTGGCCTTTCAGAAACTGTGAGCACAAATAAACTAGGACGATTTATGGTTCTATGTGTCCAGAGCTGAGGTGACTTGAATTCCTTGCAGCGTCTGCCAGGTTAACATGGCCGGGTGCTTTATCCCACATCAGTTTCAGTCACTGGATGTGGGTTATTCAAGGGGCTTTGCAGGCAGCTGCTCCGTTGGCCGGCTGCACTGTAACTTGTGCTGGTGAGTCAGATTTCATGCCCAATTAGGATACAAGGGGAAAGCTTCCCTTGTGGAAAGGACACAGCTGCTCTGGAATAGCAGCTTCAAGATGCTCCGAACGGTCTCATAAATCTGGCACCCTCATCCCCTTATGCTGGCTTAAAGAGAAGAGTGAGGACATCCTTTATGCCTTTGCCTGGAGTTCATGCATTTCTTAATCACACACACGGCCCTCAAACTACATGTGCACACCATATCCATAGAAATGTGTATGCTATATATATTAGTTTATATTGTGACTGTGTGAATAGATGCATATATGTCTTGTGGATGTATATATTTCTATTTGTATCTCTCTTTATATGTTCATGCTTGCCTTTGTTTTATTGCCATAGTCATATGCATCTATATGAATATATGTGTATACCATATATACACAATATATGTGTTAGTGTATACATTGTGTGTATGTGTTCATATGTGCTTGTGTGTATATTTGGTTGGTATGTATGCATGTGTGTCTGTTTATATGTAAATATATAAAGATATATGTATCTGCTCTACTCATAGAACTACCTCAAACACTTTCGCCAAGGGACAAGTAAAGAGAAGATCAAAGTGGAGAGTACTGGTCTCTTATACAATGTACTTGAGATAGTTGCTTCATTTTTACCTTTCCTTAAAATCCAGAAGTCAAAATGTGAATATTTTCAGATAAATTACTGCCCTTATCCACTCTATTATCCTAGACATTGTGGACAGAAAAGCGTTCTTAGTGTCCAAATTATCCATGAAACTGACATTGATCGAATTCACCCAACTGCAACTTAACTTTCCATCTAACATAGCCTAGGGATGCGTGGTCTTAATTTCACCTGAGGTTCCAAGACACACTTGGTTTTTCTCTATAGAGTTGTTTTGTATTTCTATTCTTGTTTTCACTTGTCCACACATTCTAGTGAGTCCAGGATTCACTTTCATTTTTTCAGTGTTTTCTCTGCTTGCGTCCAGTGGTTTTCAGAGATCTAAGGATAGGTCTGATATCTCTGAAATATTTCTGAGTTTTTTGGTTACTTTCTTCCCTGCTGCCATTTTCCTGGCATAGTCACTCATGGTCTCTTGCTTGGCCTGTCATATACTGTGCTTTGGCCTCTCCTTCCCTCAAATTAAGCTCTAGACTAGTAGTCAATTCACCTATAAGTATCAATTCTAGGCACCTACTAACTTGTATCATTTAATCCTCAAAGCACCTCTGAAATACAGTTTTGTGTATGGCATAGCTGGCCTCAGAGACAACTGTTCGCCCGATTCCTAAAGCAATTTTCATTTTGTAAAATACATTTCTAAAGCAGATTGAACCTATATCTTTCTATGTGTTGGTGTCTCTTGCCTTCAGAAAAAACTCTAGCCCCTCTAGAATAATCTTCCAGACCCTTTACAATCTGTTTTCATGGTTCCTTGAAGGACTGATTCTCTTCAGTCCTGCTCTGGAAGTGCTTGTTCCCTGATTTTACTTGCTGTTATTACATGTTTGTGTACGTTTTTGTGTACAATGCTCTCCCCTCCCTGTCTACCACATGAGATTCTTACCATCATTAAGAATCATCTGACAAGATACTACCTTTTTAAAGCTGTTTTAATTTTCCCAGGTAGATCTTTGCACTTCATATTTGTGTTCATGTAATTGTTTGTGTATACCTCAGTTATGGTCATGTGACATTATTTTCCCATTGGAAAAAGCAATTACCTTTCTGTTGAAGGCTACTGTGTGTATATATTAAAAAGGATAAACTCGAGTCTTTGTAGGAAAATGGTTGCACCTTGAGACCACAGTGTTATGAAATAAGCCAGACGCACAAGATTAAATATTGGACAGTTTCTCCTATGTGAGAAACCCAAAATATAAACAAAGATCAAAATAGAAGATAGATAATAGGTAATAGGGAGATAAATCTTTTGTGAAAGGGAAAGGGACCAATAGATGGAGAGAGGGGAGAAGGAAAGAAGGGGAAGGGAATGAAAAAAAGAATTAAGATGTGTTATGTACATGTGCCAACTTTGAATGAGGAATGTAATCATTATGTGATGAAAACATGTATTCATAAAACTGAAAAAAGGATTTTCAAAGAGTAGTATATGTTTTCAGAAAATGCTCATAGTATAATGTTAAGCAAAAAAAAAAAAAGCAGGACACAATATTGACTGTACAGAAAGATGCCCATTTGTGAATATAAGTATAGATATTGTGAATGTAATATAGAGATTGTGAATATGAATATATATTGTTACTATGTGTATATATATATACAATCCCAACTAATCAGAAACAAAAGCATAAAATGCA
>NW_004624756.1:15802916-15855416 GCF_000247695.1 Heterocephalus glaber
AGTATTACAAAAATAACATATATATATATATTGATTTTATAAGTAATTTCTGTTCCTTTAGTTCTGTATTCTGTGTCTCCTCAGCATATACACACATTTTTACAATGTCATCTTGCATATGTTGTGATACGGTCATTCTCTGGTCTGTGGATGTGCAGGAGATTTCTAGAAGTAGACTATGAGAACTTTGAGGGTAAAAATGCATTTTGGCTTCTTTATACCTCTCGTCCTCCCCTATCTCTCTGATTACCATCCCAGTATACTTAATACTATTGCCAAATATAGTAAACAATCAATAAATGTTTTCTAGATGATTGAATTTTAAAAAACTACTTAGCAAATGGAAACCAAATAAAATAGGTGATAGTTTATATAAAATTCTTTCAGCCACCTGTTATTCAGACCTGTTTGTCCCCTTGTTCTAAGAAGATTATGCTCATACCATTTGTGTAATTGTTTGAGAGATCAAAAACGAATAATTAATGAAAATCCCATTTTCTTATATTGTTAAATTCAAAATGTTATTCCCTGAGTTATTTGTTCTGTGAGGTAGTTTATTTTTGATAATTGATTTGAGGAACCTGCCCATTTTTTTTTGTTTCTATAAAGTTACTAGGTAAAATCAGTGTTAAAAATCATGTAAACTGGATGTAAAGGCTGTATATGAATAAAGAAAAGACAAATTAAAAATAACAGTTTAATGACATGCTTGTGACTGAAATCAAGATTTGAGGTCTGTCTATATTCCTTTCAAATGACAGCTTGGAAGAACATTTTCCTTTAGTAAGTTTAGTTGCTTGAAATATCAACATGCATGTTTTATAAAAAATTATTTTAGATTTCATTTTCAACTAACAAATTAAAATTCTTTATATTGGTGAGTTGTTTGTAGTTTGAGTCTGGAATGTCCTCCAAAGGCCCATGTGTTAAAGAATTAGTTCCCAACTGTGGTGGTATTGGAAGGTGGTGGAAACTTTAAGAAGTGGGTCTAGCGGGTGTCTGAGGTCACTGGAGGCATGCCCTCAAAGGGGACATGGGATGCCAGTCTCTTCTCTCTCTTTTGCTTCTTGGCTGCCATCAGGCTGCCTTCAAGTGAACATGTTGCTCTAGCAGGTGCTGCTGCCATGATGTGCTGCCTCACCACAGACCCAAAAGCATTGGAGCCAACTGACATGGACTGGAACCTCCGAAATTGTGAGCCAAAATAAGCCTTTTCTCTTTAGCTTTTAGAGGTCAATTATCTCAGGTATTGGTGACAGCAGTGTAATGGTAAAAACGGTGCCGATTGTGATATTTTGAAATATGTATACATTATAGAATGGCTAAATCAAGCTAATTAGCGTTTGTATTACCTTGCATATTTACTCTCTTAGAAATTTTCAGGTACATAGTCATCATGTTGCACAATAAATCCCTTGAATTTATACTCCTAACTGAAGTTTTATAGCCATTGACCAACATCTTCTCTACCCTTGACCTCTTCCCACCAACTTACTTTTGACTAGCACAATTCTACTGGTTGGTGTATTTACTGCTAATCAGTGCTGAGCACGTATCATATCATATTAGGTACTACTCTAAACTTTTGCCTGTACTGTGCTATTTAACATCAATCCTATCATAGACATTATTGGGAGGTACATGGGTTGTCTCACAGCCACCATCTGAGATAGAAATGATTAATATCTTCTTTTTTCAGGCGTAGGCACTGAGGCACCAAGAAGTTCAGCAACTTGCCATAGGGAAGTTATTGGGAGATTTGGAATTGGAATTTGAAGTAAGGCAACCATATTCCAAAACTAGTGATTGGACATGATATTTATAGCTTCCCCTTTTATAGTGTTACAAAAAAAGTCAGTACAAGCCTCTTAAAATCAAATGTGCTGTTCCCCCATTGTGGGGCTAGTAGGGTGACCACTTCCCTTTTGGTATATCAAACGTGCAAGGAAGATATAGTTGTATTATTTTTCATAGCTAATATAACATTCCTCATGAACTCCAATCATTGGAGCAGTGGAGAAAATGAAAATGAATTCAGTTTGGTGATTTGACCAGAACTTTAAACAGCTTCATGGGACGTTTAGCCACTCTTGCTGACTCAACCTTCCAGCTACTCTTTTCTTCCTGTTCTTCTTGAGTGTGGGCCTGGAGGTTTGGACAAATGGTGGGACTTGTAGAATTAGTCTCTGGGAGTGCAAGAGGTGGCATCCACTGGGGTAGAGTTTGTCTGGTTCTGTTTTTGATTACTCTTTGAGTATATTGCTGTGTGCTTGTGACTCTTTATTTCTCCTTCTTGGTCTTAGCTAAGCCTGGTGTCCTCAGCTGAGGTGGCCCTGGGTCAAGCGTCTGGGATCTGTACTGTGTTGCTGAGCCACTTCCTGCCAATCCCCTATTTATTGCTGATTGTTACGTATGGTGGAAGTAAAAAGAGTCAAAGTATAATCTCACTAATTACAGGGTTTATTGTAATACAGAAAGAATTAATTTTTCTTAGAATAATGTGAATAAGTTTAAGGGAATACACTGGATAGAAGAGATACATGAACCATACAGTCCCAAAATTATCAAAGTCCAGTTGCCCCATTGGGATGTAAGCAGGCTTCTGTGGAAAGTGGAGTGTTATAAAAGACTGAAGTGTGTCTTTTTAGAAGTTGAGCAATTCTCAAGAGAAGCTGGCTTAGGCCCCACAACAGAGTTCTGCAGAGGCCCAGGAGGTCACAGGATATTAAAGGGCAGAGCTGGTGAAGCTAGCAGCTTCAGAGCTCCATGGCTAAGAGAATGTGGCATCTTACAGCCAGTGGCCTCAGAGAAGTGGCCATCTGAGCAGTGTGTTACCGCTGACACTCTGCATTTTGGGAGAAGCAACTGACAAAGTGTCGCCTGGCCATCACCTAAGCTCTCAAAGTGTGAGTTAGACTCTTGAGTTTATATGTATTTTGAAGTCAAGTAGTTGAGGTTAGTAACCCACATGTACGGAACTGATAAGGTTTGAGGTAACATTCCTGAGGAGTGTGGGAATTCCCTACAATTTCTCACATGTGGGGTCTGAGAAGATGTCGCAATTTTGAACAAATAATCAAAATAAAACAAAACTACAAACTCCCAAACAGAAAACACCACGTAGCACCATGGTGATCATGTCAAATCTAAACGATCTACGAAACACTGAAAACCTTTATCTGTGGGATTACTTTGCCCTACTATACTATAACCCCATCTGAAAAGCTTGCAGCCAGACCTAGTGATCACAACCCCAACCTCAAATGGTTCATGTAGGAATTTCAGGATCTGTGTGCTCTACATGAGAACAGAGTATGACTCCATAATGCTAAATCCAGTCTCCTCCTTGCCAGAAGATGGCTTCTCCAAGCTGTTGAGGTAACACTGGGAAGGCCGAATATTTGTCTCCAGAGCTCCAAGTGGAAAGTGGGGTCGACAATCTTCTGATTTTCTCTTTTTACTCATCTTATGTAAAAATGTATCGTTTCTGAGGCTTTGGTTTAGTTATGGGCACACAACTAATTTATGTTCCTTTCACCTCTTTTTCCTAAAAAACATGAGCTTTTTCCTTAATGTTTTCATCCAGCTGTTTCAGTTTTCCAAGTTACAGATAGCCTTCTTCTGCTGTGCCTGTGGCAGCAGCTTATTCAACAAACACTAAATGGTAGCAAGGTGAGGCATTACTCTAAGCACTTAGCTCATCCTCATAACACCTCTATTATATGTTATTATCCATTTTCCACAGGAGAGGAAACTGAGGCATAGGAAGTTCACTAACTGCCCTTAGTCACAGAGCTGCCAAGTATCAGAGGCAGGATTCAAACCCTGGCAGTCTAGCCCAGAGCCCAGAAGCCTAGTTACCCAACCAGGCTGATTCTCATGTAAAATAATGGCAGATGTGGCCATTAGAACACTGATAAGGAAACATAAACTTGCATGTTCATAAATTTGTAGTAGGATTACTAGGAAAAATAGTTCTGAAAGGAAAAGAAGTTACTCAGGGAACTCTTTTGAGTTACATCAATATTTTAACTGCCAACAATCATTTTAGACTTTATTTGAAAGAGGAGTGATCTCTGTAGGTATATGCTTGGATAAGATTGTAATGTGCAGGCTTACTGGATGTTACAGCAAAACAAACATTTTTTTTTCTAGTATAACTATGTAGAATGGAGAGTTTCGCTGCTTCTACAGTTTAATTTAAGTAGTCCTAGAATGCCTGTCTATATGTAGATTCTTCCCCCATAGATTAAATTCCCTAACTTTACTTTATCTAAATTTCCCTAACTTAAGAATTCACTTGGGTCAGGTAAGAATGATTTTGGAGTTTGAGAGGATTTGAAGGTAAACCAATGAGAGAGAGAGAGATGGGGGGGAGGAAGAGGGGAAGAGAGAGAACGTTCAGGTCCAATCACGTGAAACTGCCAATATTCAATTCTTTTGACCTATGGAAATGTCAGTTTCATGTAGTTTAACTTAAAAAGGGTTATGAAAATTGTTATTACTTTAAAATTTTGCGTGGGATTAGCTTAGTTAAGTTCAATGTATACCTTTATTTTATGCATTTCCTTCTCTCACCTTGACACTTCAATAAACATGAAAAATAAGTTTAGAAACTTTTATTTATTTATTTATTTGGTACCGGGGATCAAACTTGGGACCTTGCACTTTTGGGCCAGGTTGTGGAACCACTGAGCTAAATCCCTGCCCCCAAAATATTTATTTTTAACCTTTATTTTTACCAGTAAATGTGAAACCTTACTATCCCTTTCAATTCATAAAAAGCCTTTTCTTAAAAAAAAAATTTTGTTTTGGATTTACTGTAGGATGTTTGTGGACTATCTAGGGTTGATTTTAAGAACCTGTTTCTTGCCATAAAGACCATAATTTACCTATTTTAAGACCTGATGTTAAGGAATGATATGACTACAGTTTTCTCAACTAAAGATGAGAGAAAGCCTTTGTTTATATCTTACTTTTTTTTTAGACTATTGCAAAAAAATGGAATGTGAATCGGCTTTGAGATTTAGAAGTGGTATTTAGAAGTGCTGTGATATTATTGGCTTAAACATTTCTGAAAGTACGTAATGTAAGACTTATGCTTGATTTGAGAAGGAGTCCAAAGAACCCTTTAAGGGTTAATAGACATTTTATTTAAGATAGGACACAAGTTAGGGGATGATATCTTCTTTTTGTGAATTAAAAATTTAAGGAATTGAACAAATTGACTTTGGAATATGAGGTAATTGAAGAACTAGTAACCTTTTAAAAATGTCTGGGCTTCTCTACTGGAATAAATTAAGTTTTTCTTAAGTTGTTTGGTATTATGCATTAGTGTTTTTAACAAAGCTAAGATGGTGGCTAATTTTCTTTGTATACTTGCCTAACAAATTGTTTTCCACTAATATTAGCTTGCCCTCAGAGTATTTTAGGTCTCAGATATATTAACTCAAATATGGACTTATTGTATTTATACTATTTGTTTCATTTCTGTCTCTTAAGAGTTTACATATCTAATACAATTTTAATTAATAATTAGGTTGTCAGAATGGTTTCTTACATAGCCATAGAAGGCATAGAAGAAATGCTTTTCATTTTAAAATTTTAGGCCATGTATTAATAACATAAATTTTAAAACCTACTTTTATTCCTAATTAGAACATTGCCAACCTGACTGGTATTTGTATTTAATCACTGAAACAAAAGCTCAGTTTTAAATTTGATTTCAAGCTTACTATAATTAGCACATGTAAAACTAACATCAATGATCTTTAACTACAGAGTAATAATCTCTATAGTAGTGTTTATACTTAAATTTTTTCTAAGTCCATTACTGTACATAGCTTAACTCGTTTGATCCTCTCTACAAGGTAAGGAACTACTATTATTCTTGTCTTACTCATGATAAGGCTAAGACATATGAAGTTAAGCCGAGCCACCTAGCCCATCGGTGGCAAAACAAGGGTCTGAGCTCCGGCAGCTTGAAATCAGAGTTCATGCATTTAACTCTTATGTATTTTGTTGTTATTTTTATTTTTGAAATAAATGATTTTTAAAAAATCACAGAAAATGAAATATCCTATTTTCATTTGATTCAGTTTCTTGTTTCTTGGTAGAGGCTTGTTGAATCTATGTCTTTTGAATTTCAACTAGGTCTAGACATCTAGAGATGTCTGCAAATAGATTGAGTAGGTTGCACCATGTTCGATTACATTAATGGCTCTTGGCAATATTAGGGATTTAAACATTTTTAATTTTGGTGTTTGGGATTAAATCCAATGCTAGGCATCCACAATAAGCATATACTTAGCTATTTGGAAAGTGGTCAGCCATCTTCAGTTGTCATTCCCTAAGTGCATGGCTTGTTCTGGGTATCTAGTCTTCACAGAAGTCTGTCCAGAGAGGAATCATTATCACTTATTGATGAGCAGACAGGCTCGGAGGGGCTGACCTGCCTAGAGAGGAGAAACAGCCACGTTAGGCTTTTAACCAAGATCTGCTCCAACACAACATGTTCTTCAGCGTTAAGCCAGGGTTTGCAGGTTGTGCTCAGATGTCCAGCTGGACCGGAACCACCAGGACTGTGATTAAAAATGTCTATTGAGTCCAAATTTCTGGGGAGTAAGTCCCGCTAAACCAGAACTATTAATATGTGTCTAGTGATCTTTAGAATACCCCCAAATTTGAGAAGCCAGAGCTTTCTCAGACTTTAGCAGGCAGGAGAATCAATCACCTGCCAGGCTTGTTAGAACTTGAATTACCGGCCCTAGAGTTTCCTGGTCAATAGGTTAATAGTGTGTCCCCAGATTTGTATATCTAGCTGGGAGTGGTGTCACATGCCTGTACTTGGGAGACTGAGGCAGGAGGATCTCAATTCAAGGCCAGCCTGGGCAACATAGTGAAAACTGGTCTTAAAATATCAAAAGGCTGAGGTTTATCTTAGTGGCAGATTGCCCCAGGCTCCAGTTCCTAGTACCCCAAACAAAACAAAAAAAAAATACAACTGAAAAGCCAGGAATTTGCATTCCTAACAAGTCCCTAACTGATACTGATTTTACTGAACCAGCAACCACACTTGGAGAACCACTGTACCAGGCAATCAGTAGACATGAGCAAGGTAGCATTGTTTAGGTTACAGTGATATATATATGTATATACATATATATATAGGTGTATACCTATATATATATATTTTTTTGGGGGGGGGTACCGGGGATTGAACTCGGGTCCTTGCACTTGAGAGGCAGGTGGCGGAACCACTGAGCTAAATCCCCAGCCCTACAGTGATTTTTATAATAACCTTACATTCTTTATTAATTTCATTGACTAATTTCATTTTAAATTATGCATCTTTGAAGATTATGTTAATCATTCCTTTTTTTATATTAAATCATTCTGATCATTTTTGAGGTTTTTTTTTTATTGCCATAAACACTTATTATGAATTCACAAGTTGCATCCTTTGTTTGAGTCCTAAGATTTAGCAATGAACTCTTATCACTGCTTTACCAGGTTAAAAAGAAAGGCAAGGAATTGTTGAGGCTTCTGATTATTTAAGAAGTAGAGATTTAACAGTCTTCAAATTAAAAGCAATATGGTCTAAAGTCCCATGCATCTTCTGGCTGTCACCTAGCCCCTCTCCCTGTCAACGGATGGTTGCTTGAGCATAAAACCAGGTATGGTAAACTGCTTCGATTGGGCTGTGTAGCAATTATTCTGTGAGTCGCTGAAGTCCTGCCTCACCAGAGAGAGCCAGCTGATGCAATTCAGCCCGAAGGCCTTTTCAGTGGAGCATCTGTTTTTTTGATACACTTTGCCTATTAATTTTTATCTCCAATGTGTTGGAACTGAGAAAAAAAAAATCTCCTTGATGTCTGTCTCTGCTTATTTCTCATGTAGGTATCATCAGTGCTTCTATAGTGGATGTTCCCAGAAAAGCAAAAATATTCTTTCCCCCCAAAGTGTTCTTTTTCTTCTTTAAACATTCTCTTTGCTTAACTGTGTATTTACTAATAGCATATTATATAATCCTGATAATATCTTCCAGCCTTGTGATTATAAAATTCTACCATATATATTCATATATAACACATTTACATATTTTTGTTTATAACTGATATATAATAATGTATAATTTTTCTCTTTGGGGGATGGTCTTATTCTTCCAAGAGAGATATATAAACTTATATTCAAAGATGACTATTTTACACTTTTTCCTTTTGGATCATAGCTGTCTTAATTTCCAGTAAGATATAATTAGAAATGTTATTTTCAGAGATAATCTATTTCTTTACTGTCACACGACTCTTAGGCCACAGAGAACTGAAGCGATTCCTACTCCTATTGAATGTATCAGAGATCCTCTTAACCATGAAAACAAGATACCATTGTCTCTATAGAAACCACCATAGAGACAGAGATACAGTTTCAAAAGGAAAGTGTTGCCGGGAACTAAGAGACAGGTAGGCTTTTCTAAAACTCTTCAGTCATAAATTAAACTTTGGTGATGGTGAGGAATTTTTACGAATAGTTTCCAACCTGCCTAGGGGTAGAAGAAATAAAATTTTGACACTTATCTGAGTTGTGTATATTACACAATTGCCTCAGGGTTTTCTGTAGGGATTATACTATGTTAGGTCTTGTTGAAGATGGTATTTTATAAACCACCAAGATGAGAAAGTAACCCTAACATTGGGTTAAAATTTAAAGATACTATTTTTGCATTTTGTGTACAAAAATACCAGTCATTTAATCTTTGGGTTTGTTTTTTTAAGGGGCAAATGATCTTTTAAAGTATTTTATATTGGATGATGTTATTTCTGTCTGTTTTAGTGTCATTTTAGTTGCACATTTTCTTCTTTCTAATAACTTTTTAAAGCAGTGGTGATAAGATTCTGAACCTTAAGTGATCATTATTTTTCTCATTTTTTAATGTCATGTTTTCACATTGGTTCAATCTAGTGTTAAGAACAGTAAATAAATTAATGACATCTACTGTCTTTGTCTCTTTAAACTAAAGAGTGTGTGCATGTTTGAATTACTGAACAGCTTAAGTAAAGGAAAAACTGAAATAGTGAAATGCAAACTTAGAAAGAAGACTGCCCTGCTTAGAGCTTGCCACACCACTCTACCCCATTAAAAGTCCGTAGGGATCAAGTAAGCAAAAGCAGAAACCAAATTTCTCCATTTTCAGTGTTAGTATTCTTTTTCTCCCTCTTTTCCTATATTTAATCATTGTTCAAACAGAAGAAGGTGTAATTTACATACTGTTGGGGACCAAAAGAATTTTGACTTTAAACAATTTCCATTGTCTTGTCCTAGAGTAAATAGTTGATTTATGTATTCACTGAAACTAGATGGGGAAAGGAATTATTAATGATTAGTGAGTTATTGTGGAGTATTGCCCCAGGGAAAAGAGAAAGAGATCAGAGAGCTCTGGTCCCTCTCTTCCAGAGCTTCTGATAAAACCCTCTTGGCATTGTTGACTATTTATAGCCTTTTTTGGACTATTCATACATTTTATTACCAAAAGAAATTGGAAATAGCATAATTTGCAATAAATGGAATTTTTGTGTAGTGGAGCCTTGAGCACTGAATTCTGGGGTTAATTTTATTGGTGTTAAGTCACATTTCTCACTAGAACCCACTTCTAAGAAGCACTGTGCTTGCAGATCAAATCTTGCCTTGCACTTATTGGAGCTTTGTATTGTTTCATTGCTTATTACTAACTTTGAATTACTGACACCACAATAGTAAAAATCTGGGTCCCATAAGTGCCTCCAAGAGAAATGGAGCTAGAATAGTGTTTCTAATTTGGGGTACATGTTTCTTTGAACATTTATGGAATTTAAAATGATTTGGTGGATATTAGAAATAGAGGTCAGAATTTTCAGGAAATATGAAAGAAAGTCTCCAATCAAGGTTTGCAGAGCTGAGGTCTCTGATGAATAGAAGTAGATTCTTTAGCTTGTTTTGGTCAGTGCTGCTTTTGGAAACATGCTAATTCAAGTGCACAGACTCTGCCACCTTCTTTCTCTGACATGAACCTTTCCATAAAGTGTAGTTCTCTGCTGATTTCAGTTGCATCTATCTCTCCTCTGGGCCCTTCTTCAGTTGTCTGGTGGCAAGGGGCTCTTCTCAAATACCTTAGGCATGATGAAGGGATCTAACAGTGCTGTCCTATAGAGAATAATTGGTTAGAAGATTATATCAGCTTGGGTAGAAAATATTGGGCCATGGACTACTCCAACGTAAGTTACTAATTTTAGCTATCACCGGGAATTTAGCTCAATGGTTCTGGTGCCTGCCTTGCAAGCACAGGGACCCGAGTTCGATCGCTGGTACCAAAAAAAAATTGCCATAGTTGCCACCTCTCATTCTTTTTCACAGACTTAAAAATGGTGCAATCTTTCCTTTAGTGTGCTTCTACTTCTAACTGGAGAAGAATAGATGCAACTTTTGAATCCTTGTTTAGTCAAATGTCCATGATTACAAGATGTTTGAAAGAAAACATGGCAACTACGATGTGATTCTAAGCTAGGAAATGAATTCAGTTGATTTTAAGTTTAGTGCCCATGAAACACTTAAACTAGAGTCAAGAAAGCAAATGAACTCAGTTTATCTTAGTTTAGAGCCCATGGGGCACTTACATGCAAATCAAGCATGCATAAAAAATTAGGGGACCTACATCAACCATAACAGATTGCAGAAGTCGTCACAAAAGGAAATCAAAAATGATGGAAAACGTGAAGGAAAATGCTTTTCCTTTTCTCAACATGCTATTAATTAAATTATTACATAAAGCAATGCATTTTGAGTCTCTCATCTTGTTTTTGTTTTCTCTTCAAACAGATGCTTGCTTTATTGTCTTAAGGTGCCTGGAAATGATTTCTTTGGCATTTGATTTTTATCTCAATAATTGTAGAAGAAGAAACAATTCAGGGGCACATATACATATATGTCTGGGGACTAAAAACTGTTTGGGGATAGGGAACAATAGGTTTTATAATTGGTTTGGGCATTGCAATAGGAAGAATAGTTCTAGGGATTTATCTATTGAATTTTTGTTTTTTCCTCTTTTTCCTGTGGTGCTGGGATTGAATCTAGAGTTTTGTTCGTGCCAAACATACACTTTACCACTGAGCTACATCCCCAGCCCCTTTTACTTTTCTATCTGCAGAACAAGTGACAACACTTGGCATAAGCTATTTACCTCATATAGGTGTTGTTGAAAGCACCTTAATTAGTCCTAGACACACACACTGGGCATTTTAAAAATACCATTGGCTTAATTAAGAACTAAAATATTTCACATGTGTTTTGGCTTTGGAGACTCATATATGTAATTTCAAATTCTCTGGTGTTCACATTTAAAAATTAGAAGCAATAACAATTTTAGTTGTATGCTTTTAACCTAATATATTTAGAATATTTTATTTCAACATGTAATCAATATAAAATTTTTAATGTTTTACTTTTTTTCCATATAGTGTCTTTCTGGTATTTGTTTTTGACTCTCAGAACATCCCAATTCAGACTAGCCACATTCAAATTGCTCAGTTGCTACATGGGGCTAGTGGCTACTGTACGGGTGAGGACAGACCTAGAAAGTAGGCATTCATGTGCTGTAGACATGGAGACTGTCACCACTCCAGTTTTGTCACAGTGACTCTTCAAATACATGTGGGGATTTGACAGCTAAATGGATGGATTTGTACCAGTGGTCCTCAGTTGGGGTTCTTTGGCTTCCCAGAGGACATTCGGCCACACATGGAATAGTTTTGGTTGTCACAGCTGAGCAAGGAGGAGGCTCCTGTCATCTAGAGGCCAAGGTTACTGCTCAGCATCCTGCAGTGTGCAGGAAGGACAGCCCCTCCTGAATCAGCTAGCCCAGAGTGATGATAGTGCCAGCACTGAGCACCTCTGCTTTATACAGAATTGACTATTTGATATTAAATTCTGGGGGGCAGGGGTTTTTATAGAGATGTGTTTTATCGTCTTTATTGAAAATCTTTGAAAATGTGATGAATACATTCTGTGATGGTTTAGCTGCAGCCCTCTGAGGACCAGACACTTCAGATCTTTTCTGTCTCATCAATATTTGAGATGCTTGGTAAATATTATATTATTTTTAGAATAAGAAATAGATTTGCAGTTACCCACTGAGCTCAAGTGGCACATGTAGAATGAGAAGTCAGAGAAGGGGTCAGAGAAATATTTAAGTGGCTTTGACACCCAGGAAGCCCATAGTTTGGAGAACCAAGTAGCTGGACTTAAAAGCCCAACGAGGAAGCTGGTGTATTGTGTGTGTGGCCAGGCTGGAGACCATAAGAGCAGTTTAGAAAAAGCTATCAAGCTCATTCTGATTTTTCAGGTTAATAAAAATTCAATCAAACACGTTTCATCATGCATATTTCCCTTTTATTCACTCACTTCCATCCTAATAATTCAAGAGTTTTTCATAAAAGACTTTGATAGAAGTGAAGCTAGATGAGCCCTAAGATAAATATGAGTAGCCAGTTTGGAAACAGGAGATTCTGTGCACCACTCTTGAGCATGCTTCATGTGCCAAATGATGTTGATCTGTCTGACTCCCATGGCATTAATCTCTATACTAATCAACTTAAGCCAAAAAAAGAAAAGAAAAAGACCACTAATTCCAAGAACTTACAAGGTGAAATGTCATTATAAGCAGGTTAATAAAAGTAATACCAGGAAGCCAGGCGTAGCAGTGAACTCTTGTAATCCCAGCACTCTGGGAGGTGAAGGCAGGAGGACTGCAAGTTTGTAAGGCCCTGTCTCAAAAGAAAAAAAAAAAAAAGAATAAATAAAAATAAAAAAGGGCTGGGATGCAGTTTGGTGTAAAAGCCCTGGGTTTAGTCCCCACCACTGCAAAATAAAGGACTGAATGATTGAATAATAAATAAATTTGAATTAAATCAAGAAAAAATTTCTTATATGCTAAAGATAGTGTTTATGTTTTCTATTCTGCACAACAAATTACCACAGACATTAGGCTTACAGGGACACAGATTTACTAGCTCATTATTACTCCGGGTCAAGATTTCAGGACTGGGTTAGCTGGGTTCTCTGCTGAGCATCTTAACAGGCTGGTATCCAGGGGCCTGGTGGGGCTGTGTTCCCAAGGGAGGCTCAGAGCTCCTTCCAAGCTCACTGACGGTTGGCAGAATCCAGTTCCTTGTGTCTGTAGGACTGAGGGCCCTGGCTATCAGAGGCCATGTGGTGTTCTCTGCCATACGGCTGTCTCCACACATTTGACGTTTGCTTCTTCAAGGCCAACAGAAAGCATCTGCTGCAGCTTCAAGTTCCTCTTATTTCTCCCATCTCTGACCTCTAGACTCATTTTTAATGCTCACATGATTAGGTCAACCCAACTCAGGATAAATTTTTTGATATGCGAAAAGTTAAGAGACTTTAATTATATCTGCAAATCCCTTTGCCTTATGACCTATCATATTTGTAAGAGAGGTAGCTCTTCGTAGTGACAGGTGTCTCACATATTCGTGTAGAGGGGATTACACACCACACTCACACTGGGGGGTGGGAGTCTTTGGCGCCATTTGAGAATTCTGCTTATTAAAGATAGAATAGCAGTCTGGGTGTGTAGGAGGTGTTTTAAACTTCCAAATAACTTAAATTTAAAAATGAATATGAGTATTTTCATATGTAAATTTCCTTTAATCTTGTTTCCTTGTATTTCTTGTTTAAAATTCTTCCTCCAAATTTCTGCATATTTCATTGTATAACTGAATTGTAGCCTCTGTTCTTTTTCAGAGAGATTGAATCTTTCCTTTGCCTTTCATTATCTTTAAATTTATGCCTATGTTAATGTTAGTATAGTCCTTTATCATTTCTTTACTATCAAGTTTTAGATCCTCAAGAGAGAAAATGATCACACGATCAGAGTAACCCATCCTGAACAAGATAACCCCCGTACATACATTGGTGTTTGCAACATTTTTTCTCAAAGCAAATTGTCCCCACTAGCTGTATGAAACATGGATTAAATGAAGGTCCAGTGGAAAAAAAGAGGTCATAAGAAGATTAGAACAGTTCAAGAAAAGAGTGGAGGCAAACCAAAGCAATTTCCATGGAGAGACCAAAAGAAAACTACAAATTTGTTTTGGGCCACAACATATTGTCTAAGTTCCTATAATTTTGGGGGTACTGTTCTGGGTTTGGTGAGTCTAGTAAAGTTTTTATTTTCATGGATGTAATATTCTAAGGGTGCATAATATATGAAATATTAGTTGAAGCATTCGTGAAAGCACCAACTCAAATAGCTCAAAACATAAGTGTGTATCATTTATTTAAATAAGGTGGCTATTCTTTGAACAAAAATTGATAGACAACAATATCAAATAAAGACAATACAGAAGGTGGCAGAATGAAAGAACTATAATATAGGTGATTTTGCTTTATAATAGGATTGTGTGGTATGTTTCTGCATCTGAATGTGTGTGTGTGTGTGTGTGTGTGTGTGTGTGTCTGTATGTTGTTTTAATTCTGGCCTGAAAATCAAGAGACACTAGTTAGACTGGTTATGAATAACTGTGTCACAGCTTGGGTGTTTATATAACATATAACTTTACCAAAATTGTCTTTAGTAGTTTCTTTGAAGTAATAGAGATTGTGGATTGCTTGTATCTTTAATCACAGTTTCTGTTTGGTAGAGAATGCTTTTTCTTTTCTTACATCTTGTTCCTTTTCATTTTATTGAACTATAGGTGAAGTAAAAGAAACTACCTGTTTTTTAAATTGAAATATACACACTCTTTGATGTTTTGCCTCTCTCTCTCTTTCCTCTCTCCCTCCCTCTCTCTCTCTCTCTCTCTCCCTTCCTTCCTTTCTTTCTTCTTTTATTAGTGCTAGGGATTGAATCCTGGGCTTTGCATAGGCTAGAAGTGTCCTTTCCCACTGAGCTACACCCTGGCCCTGCACGCATCCTTAAAGTCATCCTCACAATGAAGACAGCAAATATTTCTGTCATTATGCTAATTTCCTCACACCACCTCTTAGAAATCCGTGTGACCTTCCTCATCAACCCCAGGAAATACAGAACAGCTTTCCATTAAAACAAACTGGTTTGTATTCTACATCTTTATAAATGGAATCATATAACACGTGTTCTTTCTTGTCCTCTCCCACTGAACATAATGATTTTGAGATTCAAGTATATTACCGTATATATTGGCAGTTAATTTCTTTTTATTGCTTAGCAGTATTCCACCATGTGGATATATGTTTATTTTTTGCCAGTTTTTATGACTATAAGTAGAGATGCTATGAATATTCTTTTATATTCAAATATGGTCACACTAGTTTGTTTCTTATGAATCAATGGCTAGAATTGGAATGGATAGGTTGTATGGTAAGTGTATGTTTAGCTTTTTTATTGTATTTTTGAGACAGGGTCTCATTATGTAGTTCAGGCTGGCTTAGAACTCACTATGTAGCCCAGGCTGGCCTTGAACTTGTAGCATCTTCTTGCCTCAGCCTCCTGAGTGCTGGGATTACAGGCATGTGCCACCACTCCTGGCAGTATGTTTAACATTTTAAGAAATGGTTGAAGTGTTTTCCAAAATGTTTGTTCCCATCTATGTTCTCACTGTGGTTATGTGAGAGTTCTAGTTTTTCTCCTTCTCACAGGCAGTTAATATTAATGCATGTGAAGTGTTTGCTTTATGTGGTTTTGACTTGAGTTTCTTTGGTGACCTGTAATGCCAGGAATCTTTTCATGTGTTTATGGGCCATTTGTACATCCTCTTTTGCGAAGTAAGTATTCACATCTTTTGTCCATTTCTAATGTTGCAATGTTTGCCATCTTGAGTTTTACGAGTTTATATAGTCTTCATATATTTTGAATACAAGTCCTTAATATCCATTTCCCCCCACTGTGTGGCTTGCCTTTGATTTGCTTTACGGTACTTTTCAAAGAGAAAAAGTTTTATATTTTGGTGATGTCTAGATTCTCATTTTTAGCTTTTGTGTTTCATTTCTTAAAAAAAAATACTCTTTCTACTTTTGCTTACCACAAAGTTGGAAGATTTTTCTCTGTTGCTTTTTCCTAATAACGTTTGTGGTTTTAGGTCTTACATTTAGATCTGTGTCTATTTCAAGATAACTTTTGTGAATATTGTATAGTAAGAGTCAATGCTCATTTTTTTTTCCCTTATAGACATCCAGTTGATCCAATACTGTTGTTGAAAAACTTTTCTATCATCATTGATCTACTTTGGAACTTTTGGTAGAAATCAAGTGATTATAGACATTCATCACAGCTATAGTTTGGATCTTGAATGTCCCTCAAAGGCCCATGCTGAAGATGTGGTCCCCATACTGGTGCTGTTGGAAGATGACGCAAGCTGTTAACAGGCAGGGCCAAGTGAGAGAAAGTTAGGTCATTAGAGGTGTGAGCTTGACAGAGATATTGGGATCTCAGCCCCCCCTTGACTTGCTTTTTCACTTCCTGGTCACCCATGAGGTGAGCAGCTTTGCTGTACCATCCATTCTCTGCCATGGTATTCTGCTATCCTGTGAGTCAAAATAAATCTTTCCTCTTCTTAAATTGATTATCTCAGGGTTTTTTTTTTTACATTAATGCAAAGCTAACTAATACAGCCATGTTTATTATTTGTTTTTCCCACTCATTAATTTGTACACTAGCACTACATAAATTCTACTACCACATTTCCTATGTTACATTTTACCTACAGACATTTGGATAGCAACAATTCCCCTCATATAATATCTTCCAAATGTGTTACTATTCACATCTTGCATTTGTGGTATCAGAACATAAAGATGTCAGGACTCAAGATGACAGATATTCTGTGATGAATGTTCCACCAGTGGCAGAAAATCTTGAAGGACAGGGAAGCCGACAACGAAAGGTAGTCATGATTGGCAGTGTGTATCAAGTTAATTCTTTCACACTTGGGGAAAACAGTCTGCTCTTGAGTTTCATTTATATCTGAAAGTCATTTGGAAGATTTCTCAGGAGTAGTATATAATTAAGAAAAGAAACAGAAGTCCTTTCAGACGCAGAAAAAATCATACTTTAAACCTGTGGCTCTCAGGTGAGGAGAAGGAAGGTGGTATCTGGAGACATTTTTGGCTGTCACCTCTGGGACGCAGTGGGTAGAGGCCGGTAGTACTGCAAAACGATCCCATAATGCATCAAAATGATCCCACAATGCATTGGACTGGCTGTTGTACCCCACATGCCACAAACTCCTGACTCAGATTTCAGCAGTGCTGCTGTTGAGAAAGTCTCTGTATCTAAATATTTAGATCCAAATGCAACCCAGAGAATATACTTATTCTTCCACTGCCTCTAAGCCTTAAGTTAAAGTGAGATAGGTTCATAATTTCTTTGGAACTGAATGACAGTTGTACTCCAAAACCTTTTGTCATTGTTTTCACCTGTGAGTTACTGGGAGTCCTATTTCTAATTTGTCCACTGGGCTGCTGTATGAAGAAGACCAGACTCGTGTCAAAAAGCAACAGTGTCATTTCCATTTCCATTGATTCCAATATACATTTGACCTCAAATGAGAAATTTGGATTTGCATCCAGACTGCCCCTGTCACAGACTCTCTTTTTTGTCCTTGTTAAAGCCTGTTAGCTTTGCTGAACTTCAATTGAAAACAATTTAAAATTTTAAAAAATTAAATTAAACATAGGTATAGTCTCCATGGCTATAGTAAGACTGAATAAGATAAAGAATTACCTATACCACTAATACTATAAATATGTTCAGGTGTGAAATATGTTTACTACCAAACTACTGTCTTGTAAACTTTTAATTCTTATTATAACTCTTAAGGATACCAGTTAGAGTTAAGAAATTCTCACCACTCATATGGTATTTTTTATGTTAAAAAGAATTTTATATTTACTATATATATTAATGAAAAATTTGGAATTCTTTTTATTGAGGTATTTTCAAGATCACTAATATAATTATGATGGACTAATTCTTAGAAACAGATACAAAATTAATGCTGGTCCCTCTGGAGATGATTTGATTAACTTTGTTTTGGAGAATGTACCTGCACATGGTACCAGTCACTTCACTCCAAAAGCATCCAAGAAAAACTTTAATTCTTCAGGTTGGTGATTCTGTTTGTTTCTTTTTTTTAATATTAAAAAATTGTATTAGTACATGTTTGTACTACATAATGACTACATTCCATTGCAGTGAGTTGGTGCATGGACCAACACATCTTTGTTTGTGTGTGTGTGTATTAGTGCTTGTTGGCAGTACATAACGGTTACATTCTTCGTGGGGAGTTAGTATATGTGTATAACATATCTTCATTCTTTTTCTCATACCCTCCCCACTCCCCAATGCTTCTTTTCCCTCCCCTCCATCCCTTGACCCCCTTACCATTTGAGAAAGATCTATGGCCCTACTTCTTATTATCTATCTTTTATTTTGCTCTTTATTTATATTTTTGGGTTTCTCATATAAGAGAAACTATGTGGTATTTGAGCTTGTGTGTCTGATTAATTTAACATTATGGTCTTAGGGTGCATTCATTTTCCTAAAAATGACTCAAGTTTATCCTTCTTTATGACAGAGTAGTACTCCATTATGTGTAAATATCCCATTTTCTCTACCCATTCGTCTACTGATGGATATAAATTTAGCTATGATGAATTGTGCTGCTATAAACATGGGTATGCATGTATCACTGTAGCATAATGTCTTAAATTTTGGGGGAAGATGCCTAAGTACACTGTAAGACTAAGTCTAGGAAAGATGACTACCTTCACTTAAATGGTTTATAGTTTATAAGGGGCATAAATGGGTCTTTTGTCATAAATGGCTTTTATCAGATTGAGATAAGGTTCTTCTATACCTATTTTCTTCAGTTTTTTACTATGAGTGGATGTTGGATTTGGACATAAAACATCTTACTGATGACGCTTTTGTGACTTCGTCTCTTGCACAGCCTGTTGAGTAGGGCACAGCTGAGCTTTCAGAAAGGAAGAGACTTCTCACTTCCAGGATAGTGCACCATGGCTATTGCTATTGAATAGGTGCTTCTTTTCTTTAAGTCCAAGGAAGAACTTATTTGCAGACCCACTGTGGGTGCACCAAAGGCAGTTCCTACTGGTCTTACATGGTGCAGCCCAGTTTTTACATGGTAGATAAGAGATTTCAGTCTAGTAGGTAAGTCGCGTGTGCATGAGGAGGTGCTTGTATGTGTGCATATGTTAGTTAAGAATGTATGTCTGTGTGTGCGTGCACTGGGGAGTATGTATATGTGATAGTGTACAAGTGTGTACATATGTAAATGTGAGCAGACACAGTTGTGTAGGTGCCAGGTGCCGGTGTGTAAAATTAAGGCAGATTCTTGAGAGGCAGCACTGATAATGGACAGGAATCCTGGGCTGGGAACTACAAGGTCTAGAAATGAGCTAAGATTTGGTTTTGCTGTTTCTTAACTGTATCAACTTGAAAATTTTGTTCAGCTTTTGTTTCTTCATCAGAAAATGAAAACCTATTGAACTCATGATTTACCTACTACAGTAATCTCTTATGTGCCACACATAGAATGAGTTAATATTAATAATATTTTTTCTCGGTGACAACATTGAATTATTAAAACCATAAATGAGATGTGGTATATCAGCATGAATTGTAATTACTATGGCATTTTCTACGTGGGACAATTATATGTCAAGAATCAATAGTGATGAGCACTGATTACTACAGGATTCAGAGGCACAAAGACAAGGAGAGTGGCATCCTAGATGCCATGGGAATTGAAGGAATTAAAGAGGTAGAATTTTACGGAGGATGTGGAGCTGCTCTGTCTGCAGAATGGCTGGGCTCTGGATAAGCAGAAACCTGAGTAGAGAGAATAACATAAAAAAGGAATTGGTCCCTCTGATTCTCTTTGGCAAGTAGGATTCATATTCTCTGGAAACCAAATTGCTTATTGATTCTCCAGGGACTGCTGCTGTAACACTAGCAGTGATTTTATTATGGTTTAAGTTTTTCATTTGTTCTCATGGGGTGGCTGTCCATTTTTTCTTCAGTAATATCATGGTCTTTGTTGTGAATGCTTCATTTGGTCATGAAGTGGAGCTTGTGCCCCCTAAACATTTCCGGGCTTTGTGTCAGCCTTTGATCGTTTCTAAAACCATTTCCTAGGCCTGTAATACATCCATGCCACTTGTCTGCAGAAAGTTTGAAAGTAGTAAAGTTGATCTAAACACTTTGGTGCACAACTGAGCAGTAAGTACACTTTCAAAGCTGCTGCAGCTGTTTGTGTCTTTGCCTTGCAATCTGGTGTCTTAACTGGAATCCTTTATGTCAGAACATAATCTATTTAAAAAGTTTCTGTTTATGTCACAAATAATAAACTTGATGGCTCTTTACAGTATCCAAACAGTCTTCTTAAACTGCCTCTTCAGATGGCTTTCTTTCCCCAGTGAAGGAATCAAGAAACAATCCCTTTAAGTTTCTCATGAAATATTCATTTTTTTTTTGTTGTGACTGTAAAAGTTTGTAATTGACAAGTTCTGTTTCCACCATGTTCACAGCATATGTTAAAATTAAATGTCAGGATTAAAAATCATACGTATAGTAAAGTATGCCCTATAGTTCAGATTTAAAATATGTATCCTATGTGTAGAAAATAGATTATAAAATACACATACAATCTAGGATAAGAGTTCTCTAAGAATACCCACATCTGGTGTTTTTCTGGATGTTGGGAATGGGAACAGGGTCTTACCAACTAGTTCAGGCTGACCACGAACTCCATATGTAGCCCATGCTGGCCTCAAACACACAATCCTTCTGCTGAGCCTCCCCAGTAGTAGGATTACAGGCACGGGCCATCATGAATGCCTGGTTGTTTAAAATGGTTGTTTTATGGTTCTGTCACACATTTCTTGACACTGGGACCGAGTCAACAATCCCATCCTTAATCCTACTTCAGTATTCTTCTTCTTTCTCCTCTTCCTCCTCCTCCATCTCCTTACTTCCTTGCAATATCAACTCTACCTCTTCCTCTAATTCGCATCTGCCAGAGACCCCTGTAGTTAGGTTTCAGTACCCACCTGCCCAGTATATGATGCAGACCTGAGAAAAATATTACACTAAGAGGTAGAACTAAGAGAGAGAAAGTGGGGTGTCAGGACAACCAATGTTGGTGCAGCCAGCAAAGGCGGTGGCCAGTCCCAGGCACTGACTTCTATTGGCAATCAAATGGGGTAAAGGCGATGTGTGGTTTCTACGGAAATTAATGTAAATGAGGCTCATAAAGGACGAGACAAAGCATTCTCGAATTAGGAACAGAATAGACAAACTATAGGATTATAATTAGAACATTGTCCTTCTAGTCAGAAGGTTTTAGTTGTGGGAATGGAATTTGGGTACGAATTACTCTGACCTTGGCATGTAGGCTTCAGCCAGACTCACTTCTATAAACAAGTTAATTGTGGGTTAACTCTTTACAGCTTGCTTTGGGCATAATCAATATTATGGTTCTCTGCATGCATCAACATCTTCAAGCACTCATTCATATCTGCCCTGACCTCACCAAAAATCAGTTCACTTTTCCTTTTAGCACTAGCTGAGTTCTAGTCTTATTTTGTCACTGGCTTAAAAATGAAAGCAAAAACTAAAGAACCATGGACCATAGTAATGTTGTGCAAAGGCCAAGCCTTCCCATCCCCACTCAGTGATACAGCTGGAGACAACAGACCTGCCATCAGCATGACATGATTGATGCTGTCCCCACTAACTGGTTGAATTGAAGACAGATAGGGTGGCCCAGAAAGCTTCCCCGGGTACTAGCATCAACAATGAAACTCAGAGAAACTCTTTTTAAACTCACATCCCTCTTTTCTTTTCTAGTTTTGAACTAAATTGTCTTCAAAAAAAGCCTTAAAACTCTTAAAATGATAGATGTACTTGTTGCAATAAAAATCATGAATAGTGAGGCAGTAATTAAACACAGATAAAGAGAGAATCACAAAGTAGGAAGATAAATATGAAGAAATAAACCAGAATGTAGCCCATAGAACAAAAAGATTGACAATAGAAAATTGAACATAAATATTTGAATACACAGTGGCTGAGATACGTTTAGAACTGATAATAGATCTAAGTCATCAGCAAGGAGAAGTACATTTCTAAACTATAGAAATGAATGAAATCTATACTTATTATAGTGGCAAGGAAGGGTATCTAACATAGAGTGAAACTCTTAAAATTATCCAAGGTGAAAAACAGTAAAAACCATTAGACTAATAGCAACTATGTTGAGATGCAGTAATTATCAATCCTAAATTGTTTAGCAAGCAAACTGTATTTCAAGAACCAAAATTGTATAATATATGTGAACAGAAACAATTTATCACTGTAGGACTATGTATACAAGTTTCTAAAACTTGTACTTCACAAGGAATAAAAATGAATGTTAAAGATACTAGAAATGTGAACAAAATGGACATTACTATAAACTAATGTTTACAATATCTATTTCATGGGGAAAACAAGACAGAACTAATATGCTGAATGACAATAAGCTTATAGGTATGGATGAGGGTGATAAAAGTTAAAATCATCTCCAGTTTCTGCATTGTTTGGTTGGAGAGAGTTAAAATTACACTTGATCTGAGACTCTGGTAGGCAGGGATCTAAAATTCCAAGGGCCCAATAGGAAAATAGAGAGAAAAAAATCCAGGTGACATAGGAAAGGTAAAAGGGAAGCACAGGCAAAGCAGGATGAATTGAAGGTACAGGATGAGATAATAGAAATTAACAACCACAGTAAATAGAAATGCACCGATTTCACCAAAAACAAAACATATTGTCAGACTAGATAAAAAACCAAAGGCATATCTATTCTGCTTACCTTATTCTGTACCTAAAACGTATGGAACTCTGAACATACACATGTAATGTGAAAAATGTAAAAGAATGTCTTTAGAAACATTGTTTCTTGTGGAAACAAACAAAAACTAGACATAACTTCTATGTTTTGCAGTAGGAAAATATTTAAATGCATTGTGATATATTAATTAACTGGCATAACATAAGCAATGAAAATAAATGAGTAGCATTATAGATCAATGCAAATGGATATTGGATTTATGGCACATTTGCAAATTTCTCATACATTATATTTAATTACTATATATGTAGTAAAGTCAACTAAAACTATGGAATTGATTTCTGGAAATTCAGAGGTGGTTTGTATCTGGGAGGTAACAGAGAGGATTTCTGGGACTAGTTTTATGGGCTGTGTCCTGTGATACAAGGCCTTTTGTGTACGACATTGGGCACAGTTTAATGGTCTGCTGCTACCACCATGAAATTCTTAATAATGGTAAACAAGTGACTTTGCAGTTTGCATGGGGCCCCTCAAATTATTTAGCCAGTTTTGGACTACAAATGTAAAGAGAAAAGGGAACTGGGATTAATTTGATGATTCTCTTTCTTAATCTGGATGATGGCATTTGGCATTTGTTTTTATCTGCTTTACATATAGTGTTATATGTATTTTGTATGCGTGAAACATTTCATTTTACAAATTAATTTAAAAATGTTACCTCCACAGTCAGTAGTTATAGTAATCATCAGTGATACCCAGGCAACGGAGTCCCAACGTTGATGCCTAGGAGGAACTGAATATCTTATTTATATGGTTGCGATGTTGAAATTCATTTAAGTTGTTGAGTAATTATGCTTAAGCATATGCTTTTGACTCTATAAAACCCAGGTGAGTAATATCAATTTGAGGCAAAGAAGAGCCCTCTGTATTTCTTTACACAGTTGGATATCCAGCTGCTCTTGTTTTCATATTGCAAGTGCATTTCCTTTGCAAACTTGTTAGCTCTTGCATTATTTGGAGGCTCTGTCTTTTAAAAGCAGGCAGCATTTAAAACCTACAGGGCAGAACCTATCTGATTCTCTTGTTGTCACCAGCAGCTGGTGCACCCACTGCACTGTCCTCTGCGGAAGTTAGCTGCCCTCTAGCCACTGTGAATATTGTGCGAACACAGCACATCTGCGATAGAGGCTCACTGCGCTTGTGCACAATGTGCCTTTCCTCTGCAGCTTGGCAGCCTCAGAATCCACACACTGAGACAGCTGGTGAAGTAGTTTGCTAAGTGGTGCACCCCTCTTCATGTAGGCACCTGGATGGTTCTGAGGGGTGCAGTGTGGCCATCACTTTTCAATGCATTGCTTGGCCACCAGAATTGGCCAACATTTTGGGGGGAGTTTTCAAAGGCAATACAGCACAATATTCAGTTTTTCTGCACCACTTCCAAGGAACACTTGGTTGTTTCAGCTTAATTGTATCCCTTAAGTGCCTCTTAAGTCTGACCTTCAATCCCCCCATCGCCTTTTTTTTTTAACTATCCTTTCATTATGGGTCTGCTCTCTCCAGTGTAGTGAAGTGCAGGGCCTCTGCTATTATGCATTCATTCCTTCAGTCACTCAATAAACATTTATAGGTCATTTTAAATCTTAACTTGTGCAAAACGTCTCGGTCCACTCTGCCTCATCCTTCCTCTTTTTTGTCCTTTTTCTTTTTTCAGTGGTTCTGATTTATTCCCCCCACCTCAGTGCTGGGGTTGAAATAAGGGCCTTATGCATACTATGCAAGCATTCTACTGCTGAACTGCATCCCTGCCCTGATTTATTCTTTTTTAGTAAAGCTTTTCAAGCTCTTATCTACTATCTTCTTTCTGCTGGTCCAGTCCTGGTCCTGTCTGTTTTGCAGTGGCTCGTATAATTTGTTGTGCTGCTTAGAAATTCTTTGATGAACTCTTGGATGGTAGAAATGAAAATGAAGTACAACTTTTGGGAAACATACCTGTTGTTTTCAAATACACTGATGTTCCTTTGGAGAGTAAAGGATTAAAACCTCTTGTAAAGTATCGGCTTTTTGCTGAAAATACAAGGTACATTGCAAAGAGTGTCAAAGATTGTCTAGGTAACTCTTAACATTATGCTATCATTTAGGCAAATTTGGTAAGTCCAGATCATCTTATTACAGAAGTCCTGCCCCGAAGCAAACCAACAGTTAGTTGAACACTTATTATATGCAAGGCATATTGGACATATAAACATGTGCAAGATATTCTTACCTCCCTTGAAGTGCTTCAATTTCCTTCTAGAAATCGACACATACATGCAAAGAAAACTAATGACATAAAGTGAAACAGCCCTATAAGTCATTCAGGTATTAAATGCAGTAGGAAAATAGAAAAAATAAGGATCATTGGTGGTTAAGATCTTCAGAGAAATATAGGGGCAAAGAGCATTTCTTCGTATTTAATTAGAATCTCTTTGGAACCAGATAGACTGATTACTTCTGCTGACTGTTAACCCCAAAGAGAGAAAACACTCTATCTATTACTTCTTCATTACTTAAGACAGATTTATTTTGAATTATTGTTGAACATTTTCCTCTTTTTGTTTCTTTTAAATTGTTTGCACATTTGGCCAATTTTATTGTTTGTTTCCTTGGAAGATTATGTCATTGAAATTTCTTTTGGGAACTGAATCTTAGTTTTTGGGATATATGTTTCTTTTGACTGTTAATAATGAATTTTATTACTTACAAGTTAATTATACCTATTATAAGGAAGGAGTTATTAAATATCAGGACATAGTAGTAAAAAGGTCACATGTCTTAGAATCACATAAGTTTGCATTTGAATTTTACTGTGTGACTTTATTCAATTTGTTTACTGTCATAGCTTTTTTATTTGATAAGTGTGTACATATTTCATTGAGTATTTATTATTAAGGCTGATTACAAAAGTAACAAGTATAACACTTCCATTTCATTTATAGAAGAAAGAACACTATAAATATGAGCAACTATCATCATTATTAGGCTTATCTAGTTATCCCAATTCATTTCATGTATTGCAGAAACTTCCACTGAATACAGAAAAGGAATCTGCATTTTCATGAAATATTTTAAGGTCACTAGATTTAACTAAGGTCTTTTTTTACTCTAAAGAATTGTACTGGCTGGAGAACATTTTTTTTCTCCATGTTGTTTAGATTTTGATGGCATTTCATGGCATTTCAACTCTACCAGTTGAGTGCCAGTATCTATAATTCTTAAAATGAGTGTTTTGCCAATTTCAACATGTTTTGTTTTCTCCTCTTAGATCAACTTGTCTACGTATTTATACAAAACACATTCAGACAACGTTCTCATACTGGTGTCACTGTACATTAAGACAATCAAGACTTGCTCTGCCTAAATTTAAAATAAGATCCAACTACGTGAACAGACATAGTGTGTGAGGAAAAGCTCAGCATGTTGTTCTGATTTATCATCTGTGCTGTTTGGAGAGTGTGTCTAGTTCAGTATGGTGAGGAATTAAGGGTCTTGCTAATAGCATTTATTTAACGAATCATTTTATACACATGCTGTTCCCTATTCTGTTGCATTCCCTTTAGGTGAAAAGATAGTTTGAAGAAGTTTGATTAACCTTATCAAGCCTTTGAGATGACTTAAAATTATTTTATGTATAAAATTAATTGCACTTATATCAGTAAATAAAAACATGCTTTCTTAATCTTGAAGTTAATATAATGAGCTTTAGAAATGCAGGTTACCTAGGAAAATTCCACCCAGTTTCCAAACTTTGCACTGTGCTTTTCTAATTTTATTGTGGTTATTTTCTGCTCCCTTGTTCACCTTTACCATATACTAAGAATGAAAAATCACAAGCTTAGAAAAAAATAGATCCATTATTCTCTCTCAGATAGAAGTTTCAAAACTAAAAATAGAACTACCAGAAGATCCAGTTATCCCACTACCGGGTATATATCCAAAGGCTATATCAACATGTCAAAGAGATATCTCATACTTCCATGTTGATTGCATCAGTATTCTCAATAGCCAAGATATGAAATCAACCAAAGTATCTATTAGCAAATGAGAGGATAAACTGTGGTACATATACAAAATGGAATATTATTTAGCCACAAAAGAATAAAATCCTGTCATTTACAGCAATTTGGGTGGAACTGAAGGATATTATGCTAAGTGAAACAAGCCAGGCATAGGAAAACAAATACCACATATTCTTGTTCATATGTAGAAGCTAAAAATGTCAGTTTTATAGAAGTGGAGAGCAGAATGGTGGTCATTAGAGGTTGGGAATGATAAAGGGGAGGAGAGATGGAGAGAGGTTGAATAACAGTACCAAGATACAGTTAGACAGGAGTACTGAATCCTAATGTTCTATAGAAAAATAGGATCATTTTAGTGCACAAAAATTTGTTGCATATGTTTTAAAGAATTGGAAGTGAGGATTTGAAAATTTCCCAATCTGAAGAAAGGATTAGTATATAAGGAGATGGAAATGCTAATTACTCTGATTTGCTCATGACACATTGTGTACATGTACTGAATTATCACACTGTACTATATAAATATGTACAGTTATTGTATGTCAATTAAAAGCATGTAAATGAAATTAAAAATACAGAAGTTGTGTTGGTAGGATTTCTCTTTAGGCCATTTTCTTGATCAGTATCATATTTGAGGATCTCAGTAAGGAAAAATTGCCTCTGATCAGCATTAACCCCAAGGGTTTAGGTTGTGTTCATCTAATTTCTTAAGGGTTTCTTACTAGTATTTTCAGTACATGCACTAGGATTTTGAAGGGACTCATCAGTTTGGTCTACCTGGTTCAAGTATAGGTATAGATCTTTACTGATGCCTAATAAAAATGATTATCTGGAAAAGTCTGAAAGTTTAGGAAGGCATGAAGTATAAATTCTGCATCCCATTAGTACTTCTCTAGTAGTAAAAAAGTCTTTTCTTATTTCATAACTGCTGTGTGAGTCTTCTTTCTTCCTCTGTCTTACTTCACATTGGCTTGCTTATGTTTTCTGCACTCATGATGGAGGACAGTGCATAGTACTTAATGTTTATCCATATCCAACTGGTACCTCCCATATGCAGGGTATGGAAGCACAAAGGAGATATATATATATATATATATCATATATCCTATACTATATATACTATCTATATATCCTGTATATCCTATAACATACATATATATGTATGTTTTATATATGTATGATATATATGTTATGTTGTATATATGTATCACATATATATGTTAAAAACTTTTGACAAATTAAATTTAACAGATTTTAATTGATCAAAGGAGGATTCATGACTAGGCAGTTCTCAGAACCAGAACACATTTAAATGACTCTAGGGCAGCAGCATGGCTGGATAACATTTATGGACAGAAAAGGGAAGTGAGATATAGATAAAGGAGGTGAGGCCCAGAGTTAACTGGATTGGTTACAGGTCCACTTTACCTTCTTTGAACACAGTTTAAACATTTGGTCCCCTGTAATTAACTGAAACTCAGCTTCTGTGCTTGGCTGAGATGTAGTCGTGGTGACAAGAGTACACTCTTGGTGTACTAAGGTAGGTTGCAGTTCATTACTTAAAGTTCTCGTACAGAGGCCTCAAATTTATTTTAACACATGGGAAAAAATTGTCTGTGCTGTGCTACTGCTTTTGGTAACCGCAAGGAAGTTGGTCTCTCCTAATTTGTTTCTTCACCTGTGCACATGGTGATACTATTTCATACCTTTGTCAAAGGCTGTGTTTAGAACAATAGCAAAATTGCCTCCTCTCCATAGTCTTGCTTAACTTTATGAAAATATTGTGATGCAACAGGAGTTCCAGAAGATGATGAGACAGACAATAGCCAAAGGGCTTTGGGTGTTTCTTTTGAGGTTCTTATAAATACAGTATTACTCACTCTGCCCTCAGTCTTCTGCCACAGGTGTGAGTCTTTCTGTCCTGGGTGGAGAAAGACTGCTGACCTGGATCACTGATGGTGATCTCCAGGTGTGTCTGCAGCCTGCAGCCAAAAGCTCCATGGTGCAGGCTTGGGCTGAGCTCTTTTAGACTTATTGCAAATGAAGCCCAAACTGGCCCCTTGGTGACATCCAGTCATAACTCTCCCATCATCTGAGGCATTATCAGAGATGACATCCTATCAGAATGTTTTTTCTCGATGCAGAGAACCTCAGGGCAGATTTTCATTTTTCCTTTTATCTTAATTCCCTAATTGAGACATTAAAACGCAAGCAAGCGTAATTACACGATTTCTAGAAAAAGAGATTCTGTAGGTATTATGTTTTCTATTTTAGTGTGATTTATCTTTTGGAATCAGGACTTGCCTATCCTGAACTTCACTTGCTAATAATCAAAGGGTTCCCATTTATTAACCCTGTCTGTTTGCAGGTAATACTTGTCCGATGATATCAGACAGTTGACATAAAATACTGCATTTATTGTTACTGAGATGAAATATTCTCAGTACTTAGCAATGGGCTGGTCTCTACTAGACTGACAAATATAAATAACGACCCACTTCCTCTTACCACCACATCAGAGCTTCTGGATAATACCAAAGTAGAGGGTTCTCAAGTTTTCTATTTGATGTTCCTCTAAATTTAGTCTTTAATGATTATAGATTATCCAACTGTTATTTTTATTACAATGCTAACTAGTTCCTTTTCAGTTTACTGTTTCACATACTGCTGACTGTGTTCTGACTGCCAGAATGTAAATATTTGGTGCATGATACCTGCTCCAGACCTTCCTTCCTGTGCTGGTGTGGAGAGGGGAGTTTTAAAATCCAGTTGCTTTTAGGCAGGAAACAGAAGTTAGTTTAAGAATGACACATACTATTCTCCTGTTTCTAAGACCCTTACTCATGAATCCCCCCATCCACTCTCAACTCCAATGAGAAGAGCCCCGATGCCGCCTGGTGAAAGGCTTCCTGTTTAACTGTTCTGTGTTTACTTCTATGTGCGCTCTTATTAATTAGGTGGCTTGGTCTTGTCACTGTGAAGGATGAAGAGAGACTTGATTTGGTAAGGAGTCCCAAGACAATCTAGTTCCTGGGCCTCTTCCCACTCCCAAACAAATGCTAATGTGTAATGAGTTTCTTTGGATACCAGACCTTTTCTCGTAAAGTAATTAAAACCTGCAGGTTTCAACTACAAAATTGGTGGATATAATATGATTTAGCAGAGCTCTTTGAGTTTAGACAATGCTGTGCTTAAAATGAAAGGATTTGATTGGCTGTTAGCTACTTATTTGGAAAATTTCTGGGTTCTTTCTCCTTTTTCTTGTGCCTGGCTATTCTAGTTCCTGAATGCTCGGCTGTTCTCAGTGTGGGTTTGAATTGTACCAAATGGTTTCAGAGAGGGTTATACTGATACCTTTGTGCCTGCTGAGGCCCACTGCTGTCTCCTTTGACTCTTCAAGATACAGCTATTTCACCGGGGCTCTGCAGGGAGCACTGGGAGTCCTGCTAGGCAGGAAGTGACCTCAGGGCCTGGCTGATTCACTCAGGGATCACTGAGCTGTCAAGACCAACTGACCTAGAGGAAAATAAAGTTGCTTGTAGCTTGATCACCGGAACTGGAAAGAGTCCTTAATCTGACCAATGATGTCCTCATAAAAAACAAGATTTTGAAAGCAAATAAATAAAATAGACATATATTTGTGAAATTGTTCAGATCAGATTACACAGAATTTTTATATGTCAGGATAAACAGAAGACTTTCCTAAATTCCAAGACCCAATAATGTTATTGGTGAGAATACATAATAGTAGCTGTAAAGTACATAATGGACTCTTCAGGAGAAGGAGAAAAAAATTATAGTCATTCTATATTTTGTTTTTAAAGTGAGTTATAGGCTTGAGTAATCTGCGCATTGATTGAAACCAGTATGTGCACAGCCTCAAATGTTTTAAGAAGGAGCATAACTGCTGAATGCACCTGCAGAATCAGTCTCTTCTAACAGCTACCTGACCATGGAATAAGAGATGGTAAAGTGTTTGGAGGCTGCAGGGAGAGATTCAAAAAGGAGACAGGACCATTAATGAGATGATACTTCAGGCCAAGGGAATGGCTGGTGGAACATATTGGTTAGAGGGTATTCAAGATGAGCAGTGAAGAAATTGAGAAAAAAAAATGTGAAATTTAGCACTTTGTTGAAGAAGATGTGGACAGTCAGCCTTGACATACTGATTTATTTCACAAACCTTTGTTTTGTTCAATTTTTAATTTTTTATCAGTATATGCTTGCCATATATAATGAGTATATTCCTTGTGGGGAGTTGATACATGCACATAACACTTAATTCTTTCTTCATCCCCTTCACCTTCCCCCCTTCTCTCCTGTCTCCATTTCTTGGTCCCTTCCTTTTTGCAAAAGATCGTTTCCATATTTCCTATTATCTATTCTTTATTTTGCTCTTTATTTATATCTTGGATTTCTAAAGATATAACTATACCTTATGTAAGAGATACCATGCAATATTTGTGCTTGTATGTGACGTACTTCACTTAACATTATTGTCCCAAGGTCCATCCATTTTCCTGCAAGTGCCTCTAGTTTACCATCTTTATGACAGTACTGCCCCATTGTATGTAAATACCACATTTTCTTTATCCATTCATACAGGTTGCTTCCAAAATTTAGCTATTATGAACTGTGCTACTATAAATGTGTATTCATGTGCCACTGTAATATAATGTCTTTAACTCTTTGGGGAAGATAACTAGGAAGATATCTTCCTTTACTTAAGTGGTTTACAGTTTAAAAGGAGCCTTTAGTCCATTTTCTGTTGTAATAATACCTGAGACTATGATTTATAAAGATTAAAGGGTTTATTTAGCTCATGAATGTGGAGGTAGGGAAGTACAAGAACATGTTACTGATGCCTGACCAGCACCTGATGAAGGAATTATCGCTGCATTGTAACATGGTGAGGCAGGGCAATCTAGTCAGAGAGAGTTTGCTTTTAGAACAAACCCTTGCCCACAAGAACTCATTAATCCACAAATCCATGAACGAGTGAACCCATTCATCAGAGCAGATTCTTCAAGGCCTTCTCACCTCCCAACGGTCCTATCTCAATATTGCTGCATTGGGGGTCAGGTTTCCAATATGCAAGGTTTGAGAACACATTCAAACCATAGCAAAAGGGAAGAAAAAAATTAAACTAATAAAAAAAAAAGAAAACAATTGCAGTTTGCTGACAGGTGGCTCAGTGGAGCAATGGGGAGAGTAAGCATTAGAGAGAGCAAAAGGCTTCCTAAAGAATGCAAAGGGAAATCTAATGGGATGCAACCTTCAGGAAAGAAGCCAAGAGGATTTTAAACAAAAGCTCTACTATCTAGGATATACCAGTCATGATTATGTCAGGAAGGCAGATGGGATTCTGTGTGATCCTGAGGCATGTCTTTATAATATTCACCAAGAAGCACTTCTGAATATTCAGAGAATTAAAAAGTCAGTCAACAGTGTGGGATGAGGGAGCTCTTGGACAATCTGGGGAATGTTTTCATGGATAGTTAGATTCCAGAAACTGAGATTGCCCAAAGGAAAAGAGTCCATATCAAGAGACTACTTGGAGAATATTACAAGCCATGATTCTCAGCCCCAGTTTTGTCCTAGAATCTCTTGGGAGGCTTTTGTAATAAATATTTCATGTTTCAGTCTATTCTTATATATTCAGGGAAGGGACACAGGCATCTTATAAGGATTTTCTAAGTGATTCTAATGTGCAATCAGGTAGAATCATTGATTTAGCATGATCAGAAGCTTCAGACAGGGAGCTGGGAAGATGCCCAAATTTACAGACTGGGATCTAGGTTTTTCCAATGTAAGCAGGCATCAGCATCCCAAATCATTAAAACACAGATTGTTGTGGCTATCTTCAGAGTTTTTGATAGATTAGGTCTGTTGTTCGATCCAAGAGTTTGCCTTTCTCAGTAGTTTCTAGATAATACTGATGCTGCTAGTCTAGGGATTTAAGTACCACTAGAGTAGATAAAGTGTGAAGAAGGAAGGATTTGTGTGATAATCTAATAATCCTGGTTCCTGGCACAGAGCTTCAAAACCCCTTGTCATTTCCTAAGTAATGGGGTGAGAGGAATGCTTTTTGTTATTCATAACAAGCCCCTTTCAAACACACCTGAAATTATGCTAAAGAGATAACTGGTAACTAGGGTTCCTAGGTAGCTTCAGGATGGGGCAAGGCATAATTAGAAGGTTGAAACTTTTAGGACCTCCACCCCTATCACTGGCCTCCAGGAAGGAATTGAGTTGATCATCATAGCCAGAAGTTAATTAATCTATAGAAGAGGAGAGGGAATTATTGTTTGGAAAACCGTAGTGTAATGTGATAAGTGTGGTGAAAAAACTTGTATCTACAATGTATACATATATGTATATATAAAGTGAATATAGCAAAATATTACCTGTTGTTGAATCTAGGTGAAAGGAATACAGTTGTTTGTTGTATTATCCCTTCACCTATTCTTTAATTTACAATATTTAAAATTCTAAAAAGTATTTAAAATTTTTGAAATAGTTCTTGAATTATTTCTTTAAATTGAGAGCCGTGTTTTTCAGTGTTAGAACAATGAAACTCACATTTTTACAAATTTTGTAAAATTTCCTTTTCTTATTTCATTTCTGAAGACCTAGGATTATTTTATACTGATCCAAACTATGTGAAACCCAAAGATATAATGTGCATATTACTGATTAAAATGTCTTTTATTGTAAGGGAAGTGTTGTTGGCTTAGTAGAATTAATAAGACTATCTGTTCATGTTTATTCATCCAAACCCAAACAGCCACATTAATCTCACTTGAAAAATAGCTGTATAATTTTGAAAATTTGTTATGTTTTGCTTAAAGTTTTCATTTGATTACATATAATGCCTGAGTCTAAAATGGCATTTTAGATTGTAATTAACGGTATTAATGTATCTTTCTGTCCTATGGAGCCTATTCATCTCCAGACTGATAAGAGTTTCATAGAATCTTTGCTCTTTAACTATAAAATCCTAAAATTAAGATGTTTTTATGTATGCTCTTTGTGACTAGCTAGATTATTTGTATGGAAATATTTGTATTTATATTTGGAATCTTTATTATGGACTTTTCTAACTGTATTGTAGTACAGAAAGGATTTTTGTCATTTTCTTTGTACTAAATAGGATATGTGGTCACCTTCTGTCCCCAAAAGGTGAATGAATAATCAGAGTACTTGAACTCTCCACTTAGTTTATTGGGAAAGGCTATCTTTAAGTATTCTATAGGTTAAGATGCAAAGCCAAATAGACATTAAGCCCTAACAGCACCAATGGAATCCCTTAAATGGTAAGTTGTAGTCCACTGAGTCTGATCATTTTTGAGGAGAAGATGAATAGCAATGATACCTCTGTAGAAATATGTGGCCGGTGTCTAATACAGTGGTCCCTTCATGTGTGAGGTGGGTGGGTCCTAGGGTCCCCGCAGATACCAATGTATGTGGATACTCAAGGCCTTTGTGGTGTGGTATTTGTACAAAATCTTATATATCCTTCTGTATACTTTAAATAATCTCTAGATGACTTATAGTGCCTAATGCAATGTAAATACAGTATACACTTGTTAATGGCTGTTGCCCTATATTTTCAAGGGGATATGACAAGAAAAATTCTGTACATGTTCAGTTCAGAAGCTTTGTTTTTAGAATATTTTTGATCCACTGTTGTTTGAATTTGTGGATAGGGACTGGGTGCACAGAGAGGGATCGACTGTATTCTTCGAGTGTAGTTAGAGCTTTTACCTCATATTTCCTGCTTTTTTCCCCCAACTGGTTCTAAGCCAATGAAGTCATATTATCTCTCAAAAAGCACTTTAGCAATAAAAAGTAGTAACCTCTAGTAACCTTCTTCTAATAGTTGTCAACACTTTATAATAGTTTTGTTCTCTCTTATTGTCAGAAAAATTTTGCTTTGTTATTATTTTTTCCTTATACATTTTTCTTTGTTTATTTCTCTCTAGTGGGGAAAAACCAGCCATTTGACTTCTTCATCAACTAACTTCTGTTAATCTGAAAGTAGTTCATTCATTTCAGTATTCAGCACTTGTTATATGGAAAGTATTATCCTTGATAGTTACAATACTTGAATAAAATAGCAAAGATCATTGCTTTCAGAATGGCACACACATACTAATGAAGGGAAAATGGATGATATGTGAGAATCATAGTGAAAAAAGAAACATCCCAAATTATCTGGCAAGATAGAAGGGGATAAATACTAAAGGAGTTACAAAGGAGCAACACAAAGGAAATGTGCGTGTGAGTGCGTGTGTGTGTGTGTGTGTGTGTGTGAGGCCTTGCAGTGTTAGGTAGGTGCTGGTGTGGGTGGGTCTCAATGAAGTCGTCACGTGAGCAGAAGCTCTGAGGCCAGAAGTGGGACATACACAGAAGACCCAAAAAGTGCACCCAAAGACTCCTAGAACAGACAAACAAAAATTAAGCAAAGTAGCAGGATACAGAATCAACACATAAAAATCAATAGTGTCCCTGTACACCAACAATAAACACACTGAGAAATAAATAAAAAACAGTTTCATTTACCATAGCTTGAAAAAATTGAATACCTAGTTATTAACTTAACCATGGAAGTGAAGGACCTACACAATGAAAACTGCAGTACTCTGAAAAAGGAGATCGAAGAAGACAGCATAAAATGGAAAGGTATCCTATGTCCCTGGATAGGCAGAAATAATATAGTCAAAATAGCCATATTGCTAAGCTGATTAATAGATTTAATGCAATTTCAATTGAAACGCCAACAGCATTCTTTACAAAACTAGAGAAAACAGCCCCAAAATTTATATGGAACCAGAAGAGACCAAGAATAGCAAAAACAACCCTGGGCAACAAGTGTATAGCAGGAGGCAATCACAATCCTAGATCTCAAGCTATATTGTAAAACAACAGTGACAAAAACAGCATGGCACTGGCAGAAAAACAAATGAGGATCAGTGAAATAGAATCAAGTATGCAAAAACAAGCTCCTGGTACATGCAGCTATTTGATCTTTGATAAAAGGGGCCAAAAACATCCATATAACCTCTTTAATAAATGATGCTGGGGAAACTGGCTATCCAAATGCAGAAGATTGAATCAAGACTCATATCTTTCACCACATACTAAACTAAAATAAAAATGGATCAAATAACTAAAAGTTAAAATAGAAACACCTAACCTGAAATCCACTAGCTGACAATATAAACCACCAGTACCTCTGTGAGTTAGGACAGGCACAGTAATAAGAAATGAATGTAGAACATTAAGCACAGTTTGCGGGTATGATATTCTTGTTATTTGCCTAGATTCAAAAGGGTGTATCTTAATAATATAGGTAATTTTAATATCTTGATTTTATTCACTGATACAAGCCTTAAGAATGCTACGTTAAGTTCTCTTTAAATAGCACTCAAAGGGTAGAAATGGAATTATCTTTTTCATGAATGTACTTATTAACAGCAAACTCTAAAGAGCACATATATGTGTGAAAATATATTTGTGTCATGTTTCTATTTATAGTTATAATCTTGGCAATGACAAATGTATTAGAAATAGTTTAGTCAGCCTAAATATTGAATATTTTGCTGAGAAGCACACACACCCACACACACACACACACACACAGAATTCAAATAGCTATGGAATCACCTTTATTGCCTTTTCCTGGTTCCTAGCTGACCACTGGAATGCAAAGTTATAGGAGTGAGGAAGTCGGGAGACATTTCCTTAAATTCTTTACAACCCGTGGAATTTTCAGTCACTAGTTTAAGTCACAGAAAAAAAATATGCATGTTTGGGGTTGATAACTTTTACTGAGGGACTTAAAAACCTCCTTATCAGTCAAACTTCACTTCAAAATCCATGTAACCCACTGACATCCCTCAGTTATATGAGGATAGAAAAAGAGACTTTTTTAGCTATAGTAAACCTTTTCTTTGTCTTTCCAGAAGTGATAGGACAGCAGCTTAGCCAAAGATGCAGCATATGTATGTGTCATTCCTGTCTTCAAGCCTGGATCCTCAGCTTACAAAGTGGCCTTGGGTGTGAGTGTGCTACCTAGCTTCTTTGTGCCTGAGTTTCCTTGTCTGTAAAGTGGGGATAATACAGTTTCTCTTATATGTGTGGTGAGAAGTAAGTAAGCATATAAAGCAAGCGCTAGTGCCTAAGTGATTGCCATAGTATTAGCATGTATACTTTCAATGAATATGACTTTTTTCCCTGCCTCAGGTCTAATTTTTTGAAGGTTTTTAGACTTTGGGTGATTTCTACATAGTCTTTTTGTGACCAGTTGTGTTACTTTTATTTCATTGTTATGCTTTTCTACTTGATATCGCAATAATTTGTATACTAGTCATTTTCCGTTAGCCTATAGTTTCCTTAGGGAAGAAACTGTTGTCATTCACTGCATCTAAAGCAGTATGTTACCTGTAGTATGTGCTCAGTAAACATGTGTTAAATGATAGAAAGAAATAAATATTGACTATTCCAGCCATGAACTTGCTGATGAAGAACATTTCTACTTATATGAAATGTTCAGGTTACTGAGCTTACTAAATAAGTAATAATGGTTGTTGGTTGCAAAAACATCCCTTCATGATATTAATTTCTCTTGACTTGTGAATCAACCAATATTTTGTTCCCAAATACCTGATAAAGAATTTTAAACCCACCCTAATGCATATATTGATATATATAGCTCTTGTCAAGTAGGATGCGAAGTAAAATGACAGGTAGACATGTGACCATATAAACAAATAGCTCCTGTTGTTTCTTGTGAACACATATGTGACACTAATACAGAAATGCATGCCAGGAGCAGTTGAAATATGCTTTGAATTACTTGCAGTGATGCTTCCGGGACTGCTCATATGGTATGATTTATACCCTAATGTTTTCAATCAGATTCTAGGGATCGATTAATCACACTATCAATAACAAAGGAACAGGTGTGTTTTCGAAAGCCATGTGCTTGCCAAAGGCGATTTTCCCCCTCTATTGGTACCACCTCATAAACACAGTTTGGGATTTTTCTCCTATATGTTGCTTTTGGGTTGGATAAAGCAGGTACAAGCTTTTATTCACAAAACCTAAGACTCACTTCAGTCACACTGCACATCATTTATATTGTGCTTTTTAGGTTCTGTTGGTGAAAGCTCATTTTAAATTATAAAATGGCCATGCTGAATAGTGCAAGAGCCTGGGCTTTCCAGAATGAGCTTGGAGAGGAACTTTGCTCCTCTGGGTAGAGGATATTTTGATGCTCCATTTATATTTGGTCATGAATATGGTAGCAGTTAGTAAGCTGTATCTGGGTTTTTGGAGTGAAACCTCTGAAACTATGAGCTAAAAAACCTCTCCTCCTTTCAGGTGTGCATATCAAATATTTGGTCAGTATACTAGTGCTAGGTGTATGATCTATATACTAGTAATTTATTCTCAAATGAGAGATGATGGTTTAATGATCTCCTTTTATCTTTATAAATGGATTAAAAGGATACCTCCTTATCTTGAAAAGAAGTCAGTCATGTAAATGAGAGTTTGCTGGCCTTATAGTTCTGTTATTCCTGCATTTGACTGGTCATCCACGAATCATCAAAGACATGAGAAAGCACAGCAACATGAAATACAATGAACATGATAAGCAAACAGAAAAGCTTATCCTGGGGAAAGGAGGTAATTAATGCTTCCTTAAAGAAACGAAAGATAATATTGCATCCACAAAACAATAATAGGATGTCAAATAAGGTAACACCAAATAGCAAAAAGGAACTCCCAAAAATTAAAAAACTAATTACAAATTTTTAAAAGTCAATAAAGAAGTTAGAAGACAAAGTTAAAGAAATGTCCCAGCATGTAGGAAAAATGCCAGAGATTCAGAAAATATCAGAAAGATAGTTAAATGATGTAGAGGTTCAGTCTAGGAAATCCAATATTAAATGAATTGCATTTTCAGAGACAAGGAGAAAGAAAATTGGTGGTAGAGCATACAAATTATAGATAGAAAGGCCTTTTAATGTTGATGGTGGATTGGTCAATTCTCCTTCGAGCTACATAGGATCCCTGACCCTGTAATCATATGAATTTAGCCAAATCCAGGGTTTTGCAATGAGCACCATCAATACAGTCATAATGATAAAGCTGCTTTGATTATCAGGACCCATTTATAAGTCAGAGCATGAAAATGTTACTGTGTTTATTGTGGTCAAAACAGAATGTATATATTCAACCTTGAAAATTAAAAGTGAAAGGGTAGTTGACAGATATTTGGAGAAAGATGATGGGATAAGAGGGACAGGAAAAAGTGTGAAACCTAAAATGTTCTCTTAAAAAAATAAGGAGTGAGGAGATTTTTTCCATAGGCTAAGAAATCATAAATAGAGGTTTGATGTAACCATTAAAAGATATAAAAGTAATGGTATCCAGTAACTTACATAATTGGAAATGATGTGGAGAGAGGAGGAAAAAGAGAGTAGCATATATGAGATGAATTTTTGACCATGTATGGTGCATTCGATGATTAGGACTGTCATAACAATGTACCAAAGACCAGGTGGCTCCCACAGCAGTTTTGGAGACCAGAAGTCTAACATCAAGGTATCAGCAGGGTTGGTTCTTCCTGAGGGTGAGGACAGTCTGGTCCCAACCCTCTCCCTGACTCCCAGTGTTTGCTGGCAGCCTTTGGTAATCTTTTCCTTTATGTCTACATGATGTTTATCCTGTGTATGTATCTGTCTCCCAGTCCAAACTTCTATTTTTTTATACAAAAAATAATGATGTCAAATTGGGCGCATCTTAACTTCATTTTAACTAGATCATCTTTAAAGATTGTATTTGCAAGTAAGGAGTTCCCTTTTACAGATACTGGGGTTAGAATTTCAACATCTTTGGGAGGTACACCATTCAACCCATAGTACATGGCACAGTTAAGAAAACAGCATAGGATATACAAGAAACAGAAGTACAATTTAGATATTTTCTTACACTATTTCAATATAATACATTGTATAAATATGATGTGAACTATAAGATATATATCTTTGTTTAATGCTAATTTTAGTTATGGAGTTAACCATTTTATCAAACAAAAGTTGAAATACATTAAGCATAATTACCTCCAGAAATTACAAATTGGGGTAGGGAAAAATAGGATAGCAGACTTGTTATCCTTTTGTTGTATTTTATTTCTTGCCACACATTTATTTATTTGATAAAAATCAGGAAAAAACATACAATCTACTCATTCCTGAGCAATCATTTATATACGTTAAGATTTTCTTTTTAGAAATTAAGCTGTAATTAACATTTAGGAAAACTCAACCTTTTTAATGTGTGGTTTTTGAGTTCTGACTAATGTGTACATTTGTGTAACCACAGCTACAATAAAAATCTGCAGATTTGATCACTTCTTCTCCCTCCCCAGTTCCTTGGATTCTTTTGTACCCAGTCTCTCTTTGTTCTAATCCCAGTAAATCAGTATTTTCTGTCTTTGTAGGTTTGCCTTTTCTAGAGTGTTGTATGAATCAATTTATACATTATGTAAGTTTTGATTCTGTATTCTTTTGCTTAGCAAATATCTTGGAGATTTCTTTCTTTCATGTATTTTTTGGCATGTATGTATACCTTAGTTTATCTGTTCACTAGTAGGGAGATATTAGAGTTGTTCCTACTTCTTAGCAATTAGCATGAAGTCACTATAAACACTCATGTATGTATTTTTGCACATATAAGTTTATAGTTCTCTTGAAGAGATGCCTGGAAGGGTCATTGATTAATGTGCTCATTAGTCATTCATATATCTTCTTTTGTAAAATGTCCATTCATATCTCTTGAACATTTTGTAATTGGATTGCTTGCCATCTTATTGTTGAATTGCAAGTGTTGTTTATATAGTCTACATGTGTGTAGATTTATGGTTTGATAATAGTTACTCCAATGTTGTGGCTTATCTTTCCCTGCTTAATGGCATTTTTCTAGGCAGAGTTTAAAAATATTCATCTACCTTCAACTCCCCAAGGTTCCTGTCCCCTAGATATTCAAACACTAACTTAAATACTGCTGTTACAGGATTTTGTAGTAATTACAATCCCAAGTCAGTTGACCTTAAGAAACAGATAATCCAGATAGGACAAATTTTGTCAGAGCTGAAAGTTTTCTTTGGCTGATGACAAGAAGGAAAGTCAGTGAGATTGAAAGTGTGGGTAGGAATGCTGCTTTGAAGATGGAGTGGGTCTCAGGGTGAGAAGTGGACTGTCTTTAGGAGCTGAAAGTGGCTCCCACCTGACAGCCAGCAAGGAACTGAGGATTTCAGTTCTGCAGATGCAAGGAACTGAACCCTGTCAGTTACATCTAAGAGCTTGGAGAAGTTTCCCACACTTCATGTGACAAAGTAGCTAGCTGACACTGAGTTCAGTTTGAGCTGAGATATAGCCATGACCTGCCAGAATTTTGTGCTATAGGACTGCGAGCTGCTGAACGGGGATTGTAAACTGTTGAATTTGTGACAGTGTGTAATGAAGCAATACAAAATTAATATAAACGTCTTCTAAAGAGGAAAATTTAAAAATTTGAAGGTCAGTCTTCCAACTTTTAATTGTTTTTTTTGATGTAATATCTAATCCTGAATAAAACAAAGTCACAAACAGTTTCTCCTAGAATTCTGACAGGTTTATCTTTACATTTAGTTAATTTTTGAGTGAATATTATGTGTGTGGTCTTAGAAAAAATTTTTTTTGAGATTTTTTTAATTTTCAAAATTGTATTTTCTTTAATCATTACCGGCAGTAAAAGACTTTAATTTAATTCTATCCTTATATTTTACTTTAATTTTTAATTGCTTAATTCTTTGGACATAGTTATAACAAATGCTTTGAAGTCCTTGTCTGCTTCAACCTCCTTACTCACTCAGAGTTAATTTCTATTGACAGGGTAGTTTCCTGAACATAGGTCACACTTCCTTTTTTGCTGTTGTGGTCTTGTAAACTTTTGTTGAAAATAGGATGTCTTAGATAATCTATTATACCAAGTATGATTCTGAATGTTCTCCTTAAACATTGTTACTATTGCTGTTTTTGAGTTACTATTTTGTTTGTTTTCATTTGTTTAATTTCTAGCAATTTTCTTGGACCTAATCTGTTAAATCTGTCTTCCGCATGATGTGTGGCTGCTGATGTTTTTTTTTAAAAAAAATCACTTCAGTTTTAAAAAGTTTTAATGAAATTTTAGCCTGGCTTTACAGTGGCTCCTCTGTGTCTGCATAGGTTGGTTTGTTGTCGACCAATGAATATCCACAAACACAGGAAGACTTTCATTCTTTGCGGATGTGATGTATAAAGACATGGGAGCACATTCAAAATTCAGTCAGATTTCGGATGTCCATAGAGTTTGCTTACTTCCAGATCTTCTTGTCTTGTCCTGCAGATCTGTGAACATCCTAGTAAACTGGGGACGTATAGACAGCTGCAGCACTCTTGAGTCTTCCTTGCATATATGCAAAGGCTGCCAGCTAAGGGGGATCTAAGGAGCACCTAGCTAGTCCTCCTTTGGGTCACTCATCTCCAGTTTGCTCTTCCAAATATCTGATTAGCACCACAGTCTCAGTGGTCTGCTACTCAGTCCAAGTGTGACTGTAAATTAGGGTAGTTCAGCCATGAATGGGCTTTTACCATTAATTTCCCACTGAACTGGTATTTCTGCTGACAACACAACTGGTATGAGTTTTCTGCCCTCACCGTCAAATTAAATCATACCACTGCAGCAGTGAAATTGCTGGTTTTCATGGCCAGCTCTTCTCTGGCAGCACTACAATTTTGTCCTCGCAGGAAGACATGATGGGAGGGTACTAGAAGGGACTGCAGATACTGTAGGGAATCTTGGCCCAAAATACTACAAACTCCCATAGTTTATACCTTAATTTTAATAATTTTCCATGAATGAATGTTTTTCTCCATTTGACTTTTGCTTCTGTTCGTTTACAAGAGCACTGTTTTGGAAACTTCTTTCCTTCTTCCAAATTTAGAATTTTTTGAGGTATCGGATCTTATAATTTTTTCATTGCATCATATCCATATCTCACACCATCATTTTTGAAATCTGCTTTGGTTGGATGTAAGATTTTGTGTGTACAGTTGTTTTTCTTTCTGTACTTTAAAGATGCTCCTTTACTCTCTTTTGGCTTGCATAGTTTTTGATGAGAAGTCTGCTGTAACTCTCATGTTTATTTCTGTGTATGAAATATGCCTTTTTGGCTAAAGAAGATTTTTTCTTTCCTGTTGATTTTCAGTACTTTGCATATGATAAATGTAGGCGTGTTTTACCCTGGTTGATATCCTCTACTGCTATTTGTGTTTGGGGGACAAATAGCATAAATTTGAGGGATTTCTGAGCCACTGTCCTTCAGTGAGCCTTCTACCCTGTTCTCTCTCTCTCCTCCTTTTTTTACTCAAATTACAGGTCTGTAGACTATTTGAAATTATTCCACTATCCTTAGATCTTCTGCTCTAATTGTTTTCTAATTGTTTTTCATCTCATTTTGTCTTTGTGTTTTGATTCTTTATGTTCAATTGATTATGTCTTCAGTAATGTTAAGACTACTAATGAGGCTATTGATGTTATTTTGCAAACCAAGCTGTTCATTTCTAGCATTTCCATCTGATTCTTTTTTTATAGTTGTCATCTCTCTCTTGAAATTAACAGTCTATTCATGTATGTATCTGTTGATGTCATTCTGCATACTGGATTGTTCATTTCTAACATTTCCATCTAATTCTTTTTTATAGTTATATTTCTCCTGAAATTTCTGTCTATTCACGTATATTGTTCAACTTTTACATTAGAATCTTTAACATATTAATCATATTATTTTATATTCTCTGATAGTTCCAACATCTGGGCAATATGTCATTCTCTTGATTGGTTTGTATATTTGACAGAGTCTCACATTTCTCTCCCTCCCACACTTTGCTTCTCTGTCACCTGACTTCCTTAGAAAGCTGATCATCTTGGGTAGGATAGTAGAGATTGAGGTAAATATTATTTATCCAGAAATATAACTTTTACTTTGCTAATTTTTCATTGTGAGAGAATTAGATTTTCTAGTCGGAACTTAAGCTGGGGTTGAAGTTGCTGTTCTTAAACTTAGTATCCGTGCATCACAGGGTTAAAACTCCTCTAGTCTTTTCTTGTGCTCAGAGTAGTAGCTGTTTGTTGGAGAAGTCTCCTCAATGTCTGCTACATGTTTGTTTCCTTTACTATTTCAAGTCAAGGAGTGTCTCTCTCTGTTCTTTTTCCTCTCCCACAAGTACACTCTCCCAACAGGTACTTGTTAGACACTGCTGAATCGTCTGATGGTAAAGTGGGTGGCTATTCCTCTCCAGATGAGGCAGAAGTTTGGTCTCCGAGTCTTGAAGATGGAGCCATCTGAGAGGTTCTGCACCCCCTTTCTTAGGTAGGACACCTCAGGATATTTGGTTGTCCCTGCAGGATTAGAGGGCATTTTTGTTGTATCTTTCCCCAGCTGTAATTAATCTTAACCTGTGACTAGGAACAACACAATTTACTGTTCTTTTACTAGAAATTTAAGACTTATTCCTTAGTAGAGATACAGATCAAATGTTCAGGCAGAGCTTTGTGCTGTAATTCAGGGCTTCTGTTCCTTTCCTCCAACCGATATCATTAGGGAAGCTTTCCCTGGACCAGAGTTTCTCAACAATAGGTATGTGGAATTCTGGATTGGGTAATTTTTATGATAAGGGGGTAGTCTATATATTTCAGGATGTCCAGCAGTCTTCTTGGCCTCTATAACCTGCGTTCTGGTAATATCCCTCAGCTCTAGAAATCAGAAAATGTCTTCAGACATGGCCGGATTTGGAGGCAGAATTGTTCTTTGCTTAGAACCATTATGGATTATCATGCTATCCCACCAGGAGGTCCACAGAGAAGAATATTTGAGTATGAATTTGCCTTGTGTTTGAAGATCCTGTAAGTTCTCTACTTTCACATTAGATCATTGTGTTAGTCAGCTTTGTGTCAGTGTGACCGAATCCCTGAGAAAATAAAAGAAAGAATGCCAGACATGACAGTGCATGCCTGTAATCCTAACCCTCAGGTGGCTGAGGCAGGAGAATCTTCAGTTTGGAGCGAGCCTTGGCTCCATAGTGTGTTTAAGGCCAACTTGGACCACATAGTAAGACCCTGTGTTAAAGAATCAAAACAAAAAAGGAGGAGGGGGGAAGGAGGACAGGTTTGTTTTGGCTTGTAGTAATTTCAGACCACGATCCTAATCAGTTGTCTCCATTGCTTTGAACTTACAGCGAGGAATAACATCAGGGTGGAGTAAAGCTACTCATAACAATCAGAGAGCAAAGAGAGAGGAAGTGGCCAAGGTCCCACAATCCCTTGAAGAACATCCCCAGTGACTTCACGCCTCCCCACTGGGCCCCGCCTCTTAAAGGTTCCACTCCCCCCCCCCCCCCCCCCCCCAGTAGCACCACAAGTCGGAGGCCAAGCCCTTAATACAAGACTTCTGGGGACACTTACCCAAACCATAGCATTCACATTCAAACTTTGGAAGTTTGTTAACAAGTTTTGACTGAGTTCTTCTTTCTGGTTTAAAAGGGTTCTTATGTCTACTCAGATAGGCAGTTGATTGGATCCTGTCATTGCACACACCTAAATTTGTCTAGATTTGGGATAAATTGGTCACCTTGTGACCTCAGCTTTTTGACAAAAGCCTAATAGTGGTTGTGAGTTTGCAGATTATTTAGGATTTTGTTTTGCTCTACATGTGGGATCAATGCCTTTTCCAGCTTTATATACCCCCAAGTAGAAGCTTGAAATCTGGTATGCCACAATTTAAAATTTTCCTCAACTTTCCTGCAGAACGGAGACTTCAGAGGTCGACTTCCCTATGTACAGATTCGAGCCGATGGTTTTCTAAACATACATATAAGTTCATCCCATACTACCGTTCTGACTCTGTGTAGAGTGACAGTGGTAGTGACCTTCTAAGGGAGATTTTACAGTTTTGTTTGTTTATTCCACAATTTGGATTTAGACAGTAGTGGCAATAACTCTGAGACAGGTTGAGGAAGAATGAGGTAGAACAGTTTGTCATTGTGGATACCAGGCCTACTCTCATTTCTCTCAGAAGTTTAAAATTCAGATGCCTGTAGGGGCAGACAAGAAATATAAATGAGTGAATTGTGTTTTTTTGTTTTTTTTTTGTTCTCATTTTTCCTGACACTTGTGGTCTACTTTTGATAGTTACAAGAATGGAGAGAAATCTTACTTTACAAGAAATATAGCAATGCAAGCAGAATGATGTATGAGCTCTCTCTGGAAAATAAATGTGAATACGCATGTGACAGTTTCTGGGTATACTCCATTGTCTTAAAGCTGGCGTGTTAAAGTTATCTGTCTGCACTGAGATATCTTCATTCAACATTAAACATTTATCAAACATTCACTATTTTTGAGGCTCTGTTCTAGCCTCAGAGGCTACAGTAATGAGTAAAACAAGCTCCTTCCTTACGAAGCTTACATTTTGATTTGTGGTCTGCAATAGGGAGAGAGAGAACTGTTGTTCTAGAGCAATGGCGGTGAGCCTATGGCATGCATGCCCCAGGGGCTGTTTGTATCACTGAAAGCTTGGAAAAGAGTGAATACTACTTAGAGAGTACACTGCGGCCCGGCCCTCACCCTTCCCCCAGCCAATTGTTGCATGCCACAAATATGGACCCTGCGCTGGCAAAGTTTCTAATTTTTCAAGAGGAGGGAAAAGTTGGATTTTTCAAAATTGTAATTTTCTTATTTTTGAATACTGGGTTAACATGTTTTAAATCACCGTGGAGGTTAAACAAAGCATGTCTGCAGACAGACTCTGGCTTGCGACCTCTGTCTAACACCATCTTTGCCCTTGCTGGTCTGCTTGAGAAGAGAAATGCAGTGGAGTGACAGCTGTAGCCATGCTAATTCCCTTCTCTGGAAGCAATGAACCAGTTGTCAGAGATTTGGCAATTCTAAGGCTTTATTTCCAAGGTTAACAATTTCACAGAAAGCCATTTCAAAAATCAGCCGTAAAACAAACAAAAAAATGACGATACAAATTTTCAGGTGATTATTAATCTGGGCTTAACAGTATGTGGTAAGCAGGTTACTTGCAAGCAGGTTATATTGCAGTTGTCAACCTGCTAGCAAGTTTGAGGTTGGCTTTTAAAAAATGATCCCTATTTGAGGCCACTTGCATTCCAGGTAACTTGTTATACTGTGATCCAAACTTGTATCCATAGTGAGAATTCTGTAATAGTTCTCAGTTTATCAAGTCCAGTGTTCCTAAAAAGCCGCAAACTGAAGTGTTTTTTTAAAAAATTATGTTGTTTTTAACTTATTTCCCTTTTTCTTTTAAAAAAGAAAGCTAGTTTGGACTTTCTTGACAAAGCAGGTTTTAGAGATAGTTTAGTAAATGCACCAGTTTTCTGATTGGCTCCATATTTTGCTAGTCACCTAAGTGATATCCTTGTTTCCAGGGTGTGGTAGGGCTGCCCATTAGTCACTAACTTACTGAAATTATTATTCACCAGTAAATCCTACCCATTGCTCTATGAACTTATTTTCATTCCCACCACCTTTCTTTGCTTTCTCCATTTACCTTTTCCTGTTTGCCTCCGAATCTACCCGCCTCTTGGTTCATTCTGAGGCCCCTGGGCGCCCATTTCCTGGGACCCCTAGATCTTCCCTGCAGACCCAGCTCCTCTGGAGCTCAGGCTCACACTTATTTCCTCTATTCAATTTGTCCCTAGGAGCCATTTTCTGCCCTGTAACTATTCTATTTCCCTTTTGAGGTCCTCATATTAAACTCCCAGGAATTACACTGGGGATACACGTCTATGATCAATATTTCCATCAAGGCCAACTTTCCCCAAATCTTTTGATTGCTCAAGCCAAGTCACAGGTGCACTGATTTTCCTCTGGCTCCAGGTGACCCATTTGTTCTTCATCATCATTCTGTTAGTTGTTCCCAAATTGTGAGGGATCTTGTGACAACACCCAAATTCCAGCCCGTAGGAACTTGAAGACTGAAATTCTTTATTGCAAATATTGCCTGATTTAAGCTTCCAGAGGTTCCCAAGCAGAGAAGCACCCTGCACCACACCCATTGTTCACAAAATCAGGAAAAGGCAGTATCAGGCCTCCTCTAGTGATAGCTGTTTTTGTTTTTTTTTTCTTTCTTTTTGGTACCGGGGATTGAACTCAGGACCTCACACTTGTGAGGCAGGCATCGGCACCACTGATCTAAATTCCTGGCCCTAGTGATAGCTGTTTTTAAGTGACACTATTGGTTTGTATCAAGCTGGTTTCTTAATTCAACTCCCTAGTATTTTATATGAGATAATGAGAGGTTTTGTTTTATATCACAATTACACTGAGTCTTTCTGTAGTATCATTGCATTCTGAATATTTGTGTAAAAAGATGTTTAAAATGCAGCTTTCGACAAAAGGAGAGAAGTGATCTGCATTATTTGAAAGTTTTCTGAGCACCTTATTGACATTAATAGAGTAACCAGTGTGTGAGTTTTTCTTCCTATCTTTGGATTATATGTATTCAAAATAAATTCATGATGACAGTCACATTAGTGACTTTACAAACTGAAAAAATTTCAAAAGAAAAATATGGTTAGATTCAGATCACATTCAAGGAAATAAAACCAATTTCCATTCCACATACATTCTCAAAATATGTGCTTTTGAATTACTTCCTAGTGACTGAGTCATTGAAAAATAAGTAAGTCAAACTTCAACTTCTGTAACATGTTCACATTTCATTGTTTTTTTCTTTCAAATAATTTTACACATAACTCTGTTATTTTTGGAAATCATCATTCAATATAATCTTTGTATCTTTAATGTTGTCCTTACATAAAAAAATCAGTTTTGAAATTAGAACTATAAAATCTAAAGTCTTTAATTTTTTTCAATACTTATAGCTGTTTAAGAGCTCATGTGCATTTTGTGAAGTGACTTTAAAACTGTAATTGATTGCTCTGAATAAAAGAAATGTCATAGGTATCATTCATAAATGATTTGCTTTGTTTTATTGTCCAATACGGGCAATCATTTCAAAACTCCAAGTTTAGAAGACTCCTCTTGTAATGTTTATAATAATTTAATAAATGCTAAGACCATCATTCATTTTAAAAATATCTCATTTATAATAATCATCTGGCCCCAACTGTGTTCTAATGTAGTATTTGTTAGCTGAAATAATATCAGATAGAGTAGTTTGCAGATTGAACTCGATAATTTATTGCATGACTCTGAGGAGTTTTAAGAGTGTTAAAAACCCATTTCCTTTCATTAAAATTTTTATATTCCATATTTGCACTGGATAATGTTTGCAGGGTTTAATCTGCTCGATCCCTAAGTACACATATTTATCATTGATTTTATCAGATTTTATCTATTTATGAAAGTTGCAAAACTGGATCATAATTTAAAAAAATAAACATAGCATGTCTTCCCAAGGTATGCAGCAGCAAATTGTCATAATAACTTCAAAGTAGTCTGAATTTTCCACCTTTTGGGTGTAAAATAGGAAATTTTGGTTGTCTAAATCAAGTCTGAATTTTTCCTGGAGACTGCTTTTGTAGAATATCTTGAGAATGTTTTATAGGCTTAGTTTTTTAGGCATCTAACTAAACCAACAAAATAAAAAACAGTAAAAGTAAGACATCAAATTAAATCTTGTTGACTTTGTACTTAGAATTTTCAAGTACTTTAAGTAACATCATAGCTCTCCAACCCAAAATGGCTTCATATATCTATAGTTGGGCCAATTTATTCTAGTGTATTATTTTTCTTTTTTAGAGAAACTTGATTTAAATCTGTGCATCGCCAAAGGCAAGGAGCTGAGAACATGGATGGAGAGGTAAGATTGATATAACAGTAGCCCCCTCTTTGATATTTTCTTATAAAGGAAGCCTTTTAAGCTTTATTTTTCATAATATTATCCATGGACAGAAAGTATAGAAGTGAGTAGAAATTTAGCCTCCTTTGTAGCACTCATGGGTAAAGAGGATGATTAATGAGTGTAACAAACAATGTAGGAGCTAAAGGCAGTCTATAGAAGTTAAACAAAAGTGCCTTCAGAATTTCCAAGGATTCCCATGATCCATAGTAGGACCTCATTGTGCTTGTCCACTGTTTCTATTTTTGATTAGATTTATAAACACAGCACCACATATTTTCATGTGGCTTATTGCCCAGGGGCAGAATTAGATTGACTGCCCTGAAACCGCGAGGCTTGTGAGTTTTGGGCAAGGGCTAGAGTGAAATAAGTAGTGTAATTGTTTTTGTGGCGTGAACGTGGGACCTCCTCTGTTCTGAATTACATATGGGTCAACCCTTGACCTAACCAGGCTCGGCAGTGCTGGCCGAGCTCCTAAAGCGGTGCTGAAGGGCTCATCGCCAAGCGAGCTGGAATGTTATCTGTCAGGCAAGATGTGGGCAACAGCTCTATTCAATTATATTCATTGCTAGTGTGACGCATTTGCGACCACCTCAGCTTCATTTAACCCTCATCATTTCAGCTATTATTGCAACAGGACATGCCAACGAGGGAGGTTTTTAGAATCCACATGTAGCATGGGTCTTTGCTGAACACACTATTTGGTTTTTTGTTTTATTTTACTTTACTAAATCTTGGATCATCTTCAAGACTATTGTGCTAAATTATTTAAATGCCTTTGTGATGATTTTTTTTTAACACATAGAAGGTTTGGAGAATATGATAAGCCATGATTAATGCTCTTTCATCTTAATGAGTTTAATTTAAATTCTTTCAAAATAGATGGTATCCCATGGATGTAATTCTTGAAGCGATCAGATCTAAGGTAGATACAGAGAACTCTGGGAAGAGGTGGGAGTGAAGAGTAGGTGCTCATATTTTTGCAGTGGTAGAGAATTCACTTCATGAGTTGCACAAGGATAATTGGATAAATATATCTACCTGTTTCTAGGTATAAACTTGAAGTTCATATATTTGAATTTTCATTTGGACCTCCATAAATTAGTTTCTGAAGGCAGTGTAGGCAGAAAACTAGCAGTTTATATTCAGGCATTTAACATTATTTCCAAAACTACTTTTCTTCTTTGAAATATGCCTAAAATTTTTAATATACTTTCTTTCATTGCTCATTTTCCAAGTAAAAGTCTTTGTAGATATTTTACACTTATGACAACTTGGATATAATTTAGAATTAAATTTTTTTTTCCTCATCTGAAGCAACTCAGGCTGAATATTAATTTGGTTCTTCGTTACATGACATTTAAACATTTCTTTAAAGAGTGCCCAACTTCATGTTTTTTGAATTATATCATTTTACTCCAGGGACTGTAAAACATGAAAATAGGCAGTTCTCTATCAAGTCAGAAATGCATCAAAAATATGAAAATACCTGATACTCTCCTTGCCCAGCAAAACTGATCCAACCTTCCCCAGTCTTGCTCTCATTAAGCAGTGAAGGAGTCGCTCTCCACATAATCTAACATGGAATGCTTGGAGCAGACAGGTGCAAATTGTAAGCTGTTTCACTTTGGCTGTTATCCCTTAAATCGACAAAGTAATAGGCTGGGAGAACCAAAAAGGTTCCAGCTCAAGCTGCATAAATGAAAGTCTAAACAGGACACACCAGCTGGCTGGAAGAATTCAATGTAGTGAATACTAAATATTACCTCTACGCCACTTGCCGGGGAAAATGGCTTCAATGACGCACCCTCTCGGTTATTACTGACATGATATACCTTCAGAATCCTATTCCGCTTTATTGTAAAGGCGATAGTGTGGCCAAAGTGGGTGAGAACAGAAGCCAACATACCTGTTCCTGTTTACCATCATCACACTCCTCCGAGCGATTCAGGCATGATTAGCTTCCTGGAGTTGGACCAGATTGACAGTATTTCTGTCCATGTCTTTTTTGGCTGATCCAAGCAAAGCCCCAGAGCAGTAACACACCGAAATTATCACCACCGCCTCGGCCTTCCCAACAAGATGAATCTGCTGAGCTAGTCTGCCAGAAAAACAATTGTTCATATTAGGAACACTTAATTTCATTTCCCAGAAGAGACATGCCGCGCCAGTATGTGTAGGAATCTGGGGTCTGCGTTTCCGAAAAGAGTCTAACTCGGTCGCTCAGAAGTTGCTTGTCTTTGTGACTTCCCAGCGTGCACTGGAACTATTGTTTGTGAGCATGAACTTTAACTTGCGCTCTGCGGCCGCTGACTAGGTCGGAGTGTGGGATCTGCCTGCGCAGATAATAGGGAGACAACTCGAGTTGGCCTTGTTTACGCTGGACAAAAGAAAACAGCGAGACACAAATGAGGACTGACGGTTTCATGAAGCACGATCGGTTGATCCCAGATGCAATCTGACTGCCCTGAACTGAGCGATGATCCGTACAGTATGCAGAATTCACCCTCGTGCTGGTCTGTGCCCACCAGCCTTGGAGAGACTTCCCGGGGCCCCTCGGCCATGGCTTTGAGTGCAGCCA
>NW_004624756.1:15860416-15868611 GCF_000247695.1 Heterocephalus glaber
TGAGAGGGAAGAAGCCCATATGCAGGTAGTCAGATATGCGATTTTTATTCATATCATTTTTGCTAGAAACTAGTCACAGGCAGCTGTAAGAGAGGATGAGAACTGTTGTCATCATCTGGGAGCCAAATTTGAAGCAGAAAGTAGAGGGCTTTTGTTATTAAAGAAGAAGAGAATATATATTGGGCACAAGTAGTAGACACTGCCTCAGGTACATTTGATTATTAGCCACATTTTATGGATGAGGAAATCAAGCTTATAACTTGGCTCAGGTAAGGCAGACAATGAAGACTAGCATGAGAGATTTAAACCAACATTTGTTTGACTCGATGGCCTATATTTTTGTGTCTGTGTCCTCTGCCATATGGCTTTGTGGAAGATCTCAGTAGTTAAAGGGATAGGACAATGGGAAGGAGAATCAACATAACATCTGTTGTGGTTGTCTGACATATTCAGGTTAAACTCCAGAGCTGGGTCAGACATCCAAGGTCAGAAAACCTATGGATTGGCATAAAGGATGCTGAAGGTGGGTGTGCCTGCTCAGACACAGGCAGAGACAGTTACAGTCCCTTGGCAATCAGCTGACATCTCAGCCACATCAATTCTGAAGACAAATTTCTGGTGTCATCAGCTCAAGAGAAGTTTTTAGATTTTTGGTTCCTGTATTATTAGCTTTCTGTTACTGTGACACATACCTGAGACAATCAACTTAAAAGGAGGAAAGGGGTTTTTTTTGGCTTGTGGTTTCAGTTTATGGACCCTTGGCCCTGTTGCTCTAGATCTGTGGCAGCAGAGGATGTAATGGTGGGAGAGGATGGTGCAAGAGATATGTTTAACTCATGGCAGTGAAGAAACAAAAGCAACAGGAAAGGGCCATGGTCCCAGCATGCCCTTTGAGGGCACACTCCCAGTAACCAACTTCCTCCCACTAAGCCCTGTTTCCTGAAGGTTTTAACCAGGTACCAATAGTGTTACAGGCTGATGATGAAGCCTTAATGCATGGACCTGTTGGGGACATTTCAGATTCAAGCTGCAGCAGCTCCCTGAGAGGAAATTGTGCTTCCTATTGAGATTGGGTATTTTACTGTGAGACTCCAAGGAGAGAGACATGTCCTCTGGCCCAGTGAAGGATGGAACAGGCCTTCTTTACAAATTTATGTTCTACAGTGGTAGTCAGATTTCTTTGATTCATATTCTTATTATCTGGAGGCAAAAGAGATTCAGAAGCCTTCTGAAAAACCTTAAAGCTGTACATTTTAAAACAGAGTTTGAAAGGTAGGGTATTACTCGATGGCTTAGCTGTTTTAACCTCAATGAAATGAGGTATGGAGAATAATGACACTTATGGTACATTAGGTGTTGAAGGATGTCTTAGGGTGGAAGTACATATTAGTGGCATGAACTATCTAATAGAAATATAATCTGAGCCACATATGTAATTTAAAATTTTCTCAAAGCTACCTTACCAAAATTAAAAAGAAACAAGTGAATTACTTTTAATAATAGATTTTATTGAAACCAATATGTATAGAATATTGTCATTTCAGCTTATAATCAATGTAAATATTTAGAGAGATTTAATGATTTTTTGGTACAGTGTTTAAATCTATTGGATATATAACTGTAAACCTCATTGCAACCAAGCTACATTTCAAGCTCTTTAGGTAGTCTCTGTGGGTTTAGTCTCTATGTCTGACAGATAACTCAGACTTGGAAGACAATCATTTTCATGAGGAATGGTTGATCTAATTCTGGAAAATAGAGAGAAAAGCTGTTACCCTAAAATAGAGCAGAGTGGAAAAAACCAAAAAGAAAGAGTTTTGGATGAAAACATGAAGGAAATAGTTATCATCCTTAGAAATCCAGGCAGACATGAACTCAAGAATGGGTTATAGCATCTCTATTTTGGCACAAAGCTAATTGTTACAAATATTTATTTGATTGATTTTTAGCCCTCCACCCACCCCCCTGGAGAGCCTCAAAAACTTCAGTTATAAATGAGATGTGCAATTTTATGTTCTGTGAACAAGAAAGTCTATTTTAAACATGAGAATTTAGAAAATGCTATGTATTATAGAACACAATATAGCCTGTTAATATAACTTAATATGATTTATATTGTCTGCCATATGAATACTTAGACAAATTAGAATAGTTACATAGTTTCTCCATGGTACTTTTATAATTAAAACAAATATTGTTCATATAAATATATATGTTTCCCCCTTTAAGATGCTCTTTAAAGGAAAACATTGCAAGCAATGGAAAAATTCCAGTACTATTTTATTCAAATTATCTACAGGAATGTAAAATTATTAGATAAATAGTAATTTAAATTTGAATTATGAAAAAAAAATCTAGGAGAGGGATTTTTGATAAACAACTTTTAGATAAAAAGATTTCCAATTTATGACAGCCCGAGTTCCTTAGTAGAGGAGAAAAGTAACTTAAGTACATGCCAATCTTTAGAATTAGGCACAGTGGGCAGCCATGGCGTAGAGTGTGTGGCTTCAGACCACTGAGAAGCCTTCATGCACCCTTAGACCCACCTGTACTCTCAAGGTGAGGCCTTCCCTAGGGCTTACCCATCTGGGCATCTTCAGGGAAAATGGAAGGACACTGTGGAGCTGACGCTGTTAAGTTGGTATCATTCACTTTTGCACGATTCAGATAGAAAACAAAATGGAACAAGAGGAAACAGAATTCTGTCCTTCCTTCTACTGTTGCCCAGGCTCCTTTTCTCCTGCTCTGCTTTTACCTCCTTACTTCTGAGGAAAGTCTGCCAGGCTCAGCTTCATACTCTTTTTTCCAGTTCCCAGTGGCCTTTCATTTGTAGGCTATTAGCAAAAGACATTAAACCACCCACTCTGGTGAATCCCCGGAGGAATGTACATGTGTGCAGTTTGGATGCTCATTTTCGGCTTCAGTCTGCCCAGAGCCTGGGCTTTATGTATGTATTCTGCTTTCCTGATCAGAGGAGTATTTCATTGCCAGTGATGCTTTGGCCTAATGATGGTTATCTTTATGAGAAAGGACAGGGGCAGAGAAACCACAGCTCCTTAGAGTTTTAAAGAAGAGAGAGGGGAATTGGATTAGGTTCCTAACCTAATAGTCCCGAGGGCTGGGTAGGTAGAAAGGGTATCTGTAATGTTATGAATATGTATGGTGGCACTTAAAAGGCAGTTAATGCATGAGCTCTAAATGGCAATAAAAGGAAATCTGGGTCAGATGTGAGAAGGCACCATGAAAAGACGTTAGATAAGAAGAAATAGAAATAATTATTGAAGTGAATATGACAGTTAAGCCAGTAATGAGTGATAGAATTGCAGGCGATCGGATTTTTCCTTTCAAATCCTAACTTTCACTGAGGTTCAGAATGATAGAGGATGGAAAATGAACATAATGAATTTTATGCATTATTATTTAAGTGAGCAGAGCTGTAGTTATTAATAAAAGAGGATTTGAGGATTTTGAGGGATCTCTGTCTCCCTTCCTGTTTTCTCCTGGGATTGGAGGATGACAGTTGTTTCTGTGCTCCCTTGGTGGACATCACAGGGTAGCATCTCCCGAGGGATGCACATTGGTTGTTAGGGTTTCTGTGTGGACATGAATCACTTAACATTTCTTAGTGGTAAGAAACAGAAATGATTTCCAGTTAAACAGAAAGATTTGTAAGCTCAAGAGAATTGGTCGTGAGCATGGTGCCTGCAGTGTCGGAAGTTGGAAGCACAGTAACTCTCTCATAGCAGGAGCAGTTTGGCTCGAGTACAGCTGTCGCTACTGTGGTGAGTGATTGTCAGGTTCCTTCCATCCTTGGCTCACTTGTTCAGAATTCAAAGTCCTAAGGAAGAGCATGTGACTGTTCATGCTTAGGCCGCTGACCCACACCTTGGCTTTATCACAGGGTGGAAGAAATAGATTGAAGCCAGGAATCTAGAGTTGCTGATCTGTGCAGACTATGTACAATGGGATTAGGAAATTGTGATGCTATTAGTGAGGGGAAATGGATTCAAGAAAGCAAAGATAAACCAAATAAAAATCTGATGAATGTACCCTCTGGTCCATATGTCTTGGATTACTTACTGACCATATCCGATTCTGAGTGTAAATACAACTTAAATGAAAAGGGCAGTAGTATGAGCATGATTAGTTGGCCATAAAATAAATTATGTGATATTTTTACTTATAATTATGTATAACACTAATTTCTTTATATATCTGTTTTTTCCTTCTCCTCATTCACTGAAGAGGATACTTACTGAACATGTTCTGCTTTCTAGGCATTAACCCAGGTATGAGAAATACAGACATAAACAAAATAGACACAAAGGATCTATGTTCATGAAACATGTTTCAACAGCAGTCACATTGAGAGCAGCTTTAGAATTATAATTGATTATTTCAGATTCTCAAAAAACCAGTATTTTCTTATATAAAACATTTACTGCTATTTTATAAATAATATTTCTTGGATTGAGAAAATTATTGGAAAAGTAGGAAAAAAGTATGTATGTGTGTGCATGTAACATAATACAGGCTTAATCTCCCTAATCTGAAAATAAAATAAAAATTGTGAAGTGCTTCAATATCTGAAACTATTTGCCCACTGCTATGATGCCACAAGTGGACAGTTCCACACATAACTTTATGTGACAGGTTGTTGTTAATCACAGGCATACTAGAAACAGTGCATGGAATATGTTAGGCTATGTGTATAAGGCATCTATGTGTATAAGGCATATATGAAGCAGAAATGAATATCACGTTTAGACTCAGGTTCCATCCCCAAGATATATCTCATTAAATGTATGCAATTAATCCACAATCTGAAACACTTTTGGTCCCAACTATTTTGGATAATGGATATTCAATGAGTATAACTGGAATTCCAGTTTAATTGATTAAACTAAGCTGTGTACATCCTAGGACTGAACATGTGTAAGGATTTGTGGATTAAAATGGCCGATTATGAACATAGGTTTTCAGTGAGAAACTGGGAAAGAAATGTGGATTTTCTGATGCATCAGTGATGTGAACAGAATGTAGCAGTTGGACAGAAAATAAAAAATAACTCAATTTCTTTTAAATATTGGGTGAATTTTTCAAAAATACTTTTGGCTGTAAGAGTAAGAAGTTGTACGATGTTGGAGAAATCCTATATTAAATTTAAACTTCACTAAGCTCTCCCTTGTCACCATTTAACTCATTCTTTTGTTGCATTTCCATTTTAAGAAAGACCATGAGGCCCCCTGGGAGAGGCCTCCTAAGGAAGGAGATGGGCAGAAGCTTGATCACACATCAGCAGCTCAGTGCCCGAGAGGAAAGGCTTCTTGATCAAGTTCAGTGCTTACCAATCTAATTTCCTGCGATCCAATTTTCAGGTGTTTATTGCTGGGTTTTAGGAAGAGGGGGCCTTAGAAGAAAGACTGAGGTCTCTTTCAGTTGCTGGGGGCCTCAGCACCTTCCCTGCTAATCTGAGTCACATGGAGGAAAGTCCACAGTGGGGTGGGAGAACTTGAGTGTACCCTTCACTTGGCATTGCTGATGGACCATGGGAGAGACAGGCTGAGTTCAAGGCTTGATAGAACAGAGAAGAAACTAGAGAGAGCTCAGCAGAGCCCCCAGTGGGAAGGAGCCTGCAGAATCAGTGTTGGAGGCCGCAGCGATCCCTTCAGGAGCCCAAGCAGCACCTCTGGAATTGACAGTAAGTGCTCTCCATGTGGTTTCATGATGGGTGTGAAGTCACCTGCAGTATGAAGAGCATCATGGTGAACCCAGAATCCTTGCCAGTAGCAGCCACATGGAAGGCTGCACAGCAGAGAAGGCAATGGCTGAAATTCCGAGGAAGCTGCAGGGAGTGACCAGTGACCTTGCACGACTAAGATCCTTCCCGAAGAGGTGGAAGTGGTCTGAATTAATAGTAGGAGACCCGTAATGGTGGCATGTGAGTTAGAGAATCCTGGATTAGGCTTAGAATTGTGACCCAAAATTGATCTTCATATTGCTGTGGCTATTAGAAACATATATGTACAAATATTTGTGATAAAATAGCATATAAGCACTTGTGCTAAGTGAATACTTCAAATCGTCTGAGAAAATATTTGAGGGGAACTGTTTTTCCCCATTGTGGACATAGCCTAGCTTATTTTAAAAGTGATATTGTATAAAACTGTTTACATCATTCTCATTTATAGCTGTTTTTCCCTTAAGATGGAAAACAGGTGTTATATAAAATTTATAGAACATTTAAAAACTATTTTTTGCTTCAGGACATTTCAACAATTATTAAGAAAATCATTTGTTTTAGGTTTATTGAACTGACCTGGATTTATGTCTTTAGATACCATTTGGCTCCTAAGTGATTTTAATCTCTTTCATTGATTTGGAAGTCTAAAAATAAACACTTGGGAAAGCATTCTTACTACTGAAATACAGAAGTGGATATTAATGTGTAGACTACATTATGTGTAGATATTAATGTGTAAAATATTCAGCCACTTTATACAAATTATTTTCTTTCCTTTTAAATTTTATAAAGGAATAACAGAGTTCTAGAACAATATCCAGTTGGAGAAAGGAATATTTTAATCAAATACTTGAGTTAGGGGAATGTCCACAGAAAAACAAAACCCTAATTCATTTTCTTTTCAGAAGGAATTATTTATCCTCAGATAATCAGATGTATTTCCCTGGGAAATCAGCAGGTACATTTGTCATATCTTTTTCTGTTTCCATTAGTGTTAAAATTGAAGCCATTGGTAACACTTGACCAACTTTTAAGCATTATTTTTCTGTCTTTTTGAATTCATGTTAGTGATGCTTCAAATATATGATTTTGTAGAATTATATTTTATATAATCTGTTGTATGTAGTTCAAAGAATGACCCTATGAGAGTCAGTGTAAAATTTAAGGCTATTATATAATTTGTACATTTTGATATGCCAGTATAACTTGATAACTTGTATATGTTTAGAAAAATACTGTGAATGCAAGAATCTATATGATGGTGCAAAGGATGCTTAAGAATTTTAGAGTCATAGAAATGCTAGAGCTACAGAGCACAGAGAGACTGGGGAGAGGCCCCCTGACTCTCCTAACAGAAGCCCAGCTATGCCATGAAAGAAAAAGAGGAAAACTTCAATTTTTGAAGCCCAAGTTATGTAACAGTGAGTGTCTTAGCAATTTGACAGGATACCAGATTGTTTACTTACATCCTTTTAAATATTTGGGGAATTTTTATAAAAGATGCTTTTCTTATCAGAATAAGGAGTTTCACTATGTCCATGAAATTCCATATTAATTTCAGTCTTCAGTAGGCCACCATTTAAATTGGAGTCTGATAGTTACATTTTCATTTTAAGAAAAAATTTTCACGACCTTAACATTTTATGCTTTTAGTACAAATTAGCCTTCAATCTCTAAATAATTACATCTAGAGTTTCTTTTGTATATTTTCTGGTTTGTGTTAAAAACAATTTAACAGAAAATAAATTTTCTTAACATTCATCACATTGACTGACCAAAAGCCCTATAAAAAACAGGGAGTCTGGAATCCTTTGCCTCATGAGATAACAAGTTTGCCCTTGGAAATTAGAACTACACTGAAATGCAGTCTTACCCCAGAAAGAATGGCAATCATGAAAAAAACCTAACAGTAACAAATGCTGCCAAGGATGTGGGGGAAAGGCACTTTACTACATTGTTGGTGGGAATATAAACTAGTGAAACCACTATGGAAATCAATGTGGAGAGTCCTCAAAAAACTAAAAGTCAAAATTACATTTGACCCAGCTATTCCCCTTCCTAGGTATTTTTCCAAAAACATTAAAATCATATTACAGGGAAACATTCATATCCATGTTTATAGCAGCAGAGTTTATAATAACTAGTTCTTGGAAACAGCATATGTGTCCAACAGATGAATGAATACAAAAAATGTGGTATTTATACACAATGGAGTACTATGCTGCCATAAAGATAAACCTGATGCATTTGTAGGTAAATGGATGCAACTTGAGAAAATAATGTTAAGTGAAATGAATCAGACACACAACCTCAAGTATTGCATAGTTTCTCTTATATGAGAAAATATGTATACATATACATATAATGTATATACAGAAATAAAGAACAAAGCAGGAAAGAGATAAATAGGAAGTAGAGAAGTTCAAATACTTCCCCAAATTACATATCTTGT
>NW_004624756.1:15868711-15939060 GCF_000247695.1 Heterocephalus glaber
TCTTTTTTGCAAGAATCTTTTTGGTTTATGTCTCCTGTTGAGTAACTGCTTTGAAGATAATGATAAAAAGCATAATAATTATTATTACTGTTATTTTGATTTGTGATTTTTTTTTTTTTTTTTTGTTACTGGAGATCAAACTTGGGACCTTGCGCTTGCAAGGCAAGAGCTGGAACCACTGAGCTAAATCCCCAGCTGTGAAAATGTTTTTTATAAGGTGAAAAGAAAAATATTTGCCCGTAGTTACCAGATTTGTCAGAGATAGGTTATTAATTTTGTCTTTACACAATCTAGTAACCCACTACATGAGTTGCTTTAATACCGAAGTGCATTTCTGTGTGATAAAAGCATTGTTACTAGAACGAACCCTTACATGCATCACATAAATATAAGCAACCCTAAATCCACAGCGAGTACATACTTGTTGAATGAATGAAGGTGTAAGCCGAAGCATCAGGGGTGTGACCGATATTTAGTGTCAGGTACCTCACGATTTGAAAGGCCACATCCCAAGCTGTGTCCATAAGCTTATTTATGTGTGGGATAATGTTGCCAGGGTTCAAATGAGAAAGAAGCCTATTTTAATATGACTTTTGGAGGCCTTTTCAATAGGAGAGAACAAATCAATGTATTTGTACTTACCCTTTGATTTACCACAGTTACTCATGGGCTGGAAGTCTGTTCCTGTTTATAAGTTGGGAACTCTGGGACATGCTTCCTTCCATTCATGGAGGAGTCTAGGTCCAGCAGAGCACGGGATGTGTTCATCCCTTGCGGGACTGCACGGTAAAGCCCCACAGCAGTTATGCATTCAAGAGGCCTCCAGTGGTTTGCAAGTTAGAGTGCTGAGCAATTTACCGCGAGGGAGGGCTTTAGGGGAGGAAGACTATGGCTTGATTAATTAGGACTTGTTAGCAAACTCAAACTATTACCGTATTTAGATTTTAAAACCACTGTTATATCAAATACCCACAAGACTTGAAAAGGTAGTAAGAACAGGCAGTTGAGAAAGCTAATTTATCCAGCATGGCACTTTGTCAGCAGTAGACCAGCTTTCAAAGATTAGCCTTTCTAATATGGAGAAATGGGAAATGGAGTTGAACTTCTCTATCTTTGACTTGCTGTTTTTAATTCTCTTTTTAGTCATTTGTCTTTCATTTGTTTCTGGGTATGATTAATAATCTTGGTGATCACTTATAGATTCATATGAAAGTTGAATATAATGAATTAATTATTGAAGGTTATCTGGAGTTACAGATGCTAGATTTCTGTTCATCATATGTTCAAAGCAGCTGTTATTGGTATTTAGAAAAGTCAATGATTCTTCATAATTAACTGGTGGTTTATCAAAATATTACTGAAATTATATCATCTCGGTTGTAAAAGTTTTTCTGTTATTTCTCTAATGTTTCATGACACAAAATTGTATTGTCTTCAAATAATAACTACATAATTTTTTCAATAACTTTAGGTTGCATTTCCTCTCTTTTTGTCCTAGTACAGTTGTCTGATTTCCACATTTATACTTTATATATTTACATAACTTGCCTAGCCCATGGTCATATTTAAACTTTGTAGTAGCTTTTTCAAAGTGGGAAAAATATCATGCTTTCTAAATCTTTAAAATTCAGAGGTATCAAGTTCAATTTTAATTTTCTAGATCATTCCTTTAAAAGGAGTTCAGGAGGACATCTTATTTTGTACAATGTTAGTGTACAGTTGCAATCATAGACTACAAATTATTGAGTTACTTATTTAATTCATAGGCAGAGCCTTGTGTTTACTTAATTTATAGTATATTATGGGAAATATGCTGCTGGTTGATAAAAAGTTGATCCGAAGCAGGTGGATTTACAGGAAAAGGGTAAGAACGGGGGCAATGGATGCATTTAGCTTTTCTACCTCTTTAGCTAATGCAGCTGATTTGAAAGGAAGTGATTGCCTCATTGATTCAAGACACTTCAATGATTTGTTCTAACCTTCCTCTGGTGGACAATTTCATCCTCACTGTCACAGCCCCCGAGGAACTGCATGGACGCACACTGGAGGCTTTGCTGACCAAAGTTCATGTGTGGTGTAATTTAAGTAAAAGAACTGATTATATTCTGTGCTGCTCTGAGTTAAATGACAGGAAAACCTGATATGTGTGGAAGGGCAGGAAGCAAGTGAATGTGTCTTTCTCCTCCAGTTCAGAAAAAATAGCACAAGAAATGTATTAACCAATGCTGATTCTCAACACTGCACAGCTAATGGTCAGAAGTTGGAAGCAGATTAGAGAATGAAGAGTATTGACAGGAACAATTCATTGATTTATTAGTTTATGTATCACTTCTGATTGTTCAGTGTACAGCCATACTTCAAATATATGCATATGTGATTGTCATATCATTCATCTGAATATCACAAAGAGTTAAACTCAGCCAGATTTAAACCTATTGTATTTGTATTGCTACATGGCCTACTTTGAATTTCTCAGTGGGTCTGTTAATTTTCCTGTGAGATGATTTTGGATATATCCAAAAGCATACTCTGAATGATTAGGATACTTTTAAGAATTTGTCCTATTAGCAATCTAGCTTCTGGTAATATACCCCCTATGCTAAAACAATCCATTTTTATTAAACTGACATTACCCAATAAAATATGAGCAAAGGAAGCTAGTTTTAAGATGGCGTGAGTCTATTGTTTCCAAATTTTGTAACAGAACCCATAAGATTTGCCATCTTCAGTTTTTCCCATTAGGTCTAGATTATTGGCTTCTCTGGGCACGATACACTAATGCAAAGGACATAGGTACACACATATTTTAGAAATTTACGTGAGCTCTTATTTGATTCATAGACTGATTTATGTTGTGACTAGCCATTGGCAAAATAGTAAATTACAAGTAATAAGTGGTAAAAACTTCATTATAGTGTTCTAATCTTAACTGGCTCGAGAGCATCAGTGGCTTACACAAATGGCATCTTATGTTTGACGACATGTGACCCCTCTTCTTGGAGACCTGATCGCCTGTAGCTCTAGTTTCTCTTCTCATCACCATCTAACAAATCATGAAATCTAGACATTTATCATGTTCATTCTTTCTCTTACAAATTTTAAGCTGTGGGAAGGGAAGGATTTTAGAGTGTTTAACTGATTTAGTCACGCGATAAGCACTGAAAAATATTAGTTGAATAAATGAATGGATAGCATATTGGCATAAGGTGACACTGTCCGACACAGTCTTAATAATTTGAGCAAAAATATTAGTTAAACTCGATTCTGGGGCTAGCAAAGAAGTTTGGATTCCATTTCTTCTTTTGCTAAATTATAAATATAGGAGGCCAAGAAAAATGAATAGACATGAACTAACAAAGTATGCCTCCCTTGCCTGTATGGCTTTGTGCTTTTTCTTCTTGGCCAAGTCTTCCTTTCTGTCAAAAATTCTTTTCCCTTGGTTCATTTTTGGACCTGGTGAATCCTGATTACAAAATTACTATAGGTAACAAACTCCAGGAAGTGTTTGAAACCCCTGCATGTTATAGTTGTTATTGTCTTTTTTTTCTTTTTTTTTTTTTACAGATTAATGACAAAGAAACAAAAGCAAAAAGTCTGTAATGCTCAGTATAGGTGCAATTTTTTATTCTGAATATTTTTGAGTAGAGGTGAGATGCCCTCCCTATACGCTCCTACAGAGCTCTATCCTTCACTGCAACATGAAATCATAGCTGGCTGTGTGTGTTTACCTTCCTTGTTCTTATAGCAGACTATGCTCCAAACACAGGAATCCTAGTGTTTTTGTCTTTTTTAAAATCAAGACATAGTGTTTGGTTCCAAGATAGGATTCAGTTAAAAAGAGAAGTGATGGAGAAAGACCATGAAGGAAAGGAGAGAAGGGAGGGGTAAGGGAAAGGAAAAGAGGAATAAAAGGTGATTAAAGGCACTGTCTTGCTGCTCATTTTAATCAAGGAAGAGCGTGTAGCCAGTGAAACAATCTGGGTGCCACGGCAGGTTTCCAGGAGAGTTTTATTTAACTAGTGAATTCACATCCTGCTTGAGCACCTCTGTGTGTCAGGCTGTGTGCTCGGCGTGAACACAGGGATGAATGATGGCTTTGCCCTCACTGAGCTTGTATTTCAGTGAATGAGACAGAAAAGACAAGTGCAGTACACTGTATGTAGCAAAGAAATGCATATCATAATTTAAAACATGACAGAAAATACATATAAATTACAAAGTATATGAGCTCTACAGCTAGGTAATAAAATATAGAACATGGAGCTGTTTAAAGGGACCCAGGACTAGGAGTGGCAAGCAGTGGCTTTTGGTGCATGCAAGAAAGCTCACAGTTCTTTCCTGGTTAAATGCTATTTGCTATATCCCAGAATGGGAAATACAAAATGAGTCACTCCAAGAGGGCGTCTATGATAACTGACATGTGCTCATCAGCCCACACGATGTGCAGAGGAGCAGTTTGTGTAGACCGTAGGGGGCCCGCTCCCAGCTGTGTGTGTAAGCATGGACCTCTGATGGGACACCTAGAAGTTTGAAAGGCTCCCAGTGTGCAGGCCTTCTTCATGCACATCCGGGCAAGACCCCAGCCTTGAGATGAAGATGGTTCGAGAACCTAAAAGCTAAGTACAGTCGTCCCTTCAGCACCTGAGGGAGATAGGTTCCAGGATCCTGCCCCCACACCCAAACCCATAGGTGCTCAAGTCCTTTGTATAAGATGAACCTGTGTGCTTTAAGTCATCTCTAGATGACGTGTAACACTTAATATAATGGAAACACCATGTAACTAGTTGCTATACTGTAGTCTTTAGAAAATAACAACACAAAAGTCTGTACATGGTCAGTACAGATGCAGTTTTTTTTTGTTGGTCTGAATCTTTTTGATCCATGATTGGTTGAGTCCACAGGTATGGAATCCACAGATAAAGATGGCCAACTATATGCTTTCCTAGACCTCTGGTTTAAACTAATTTAGCATGGTTTTGTGTTTTAAAATCTTGTTTATCTTGGAATTATTTACTAGTGGGTTATTTTGGGAGGCAGAGGATTTGAGTTTTGCATTGAGTCGAGGAAACTTCTAGGATATGTGTTCAGTAGAAAAATGATTCCTGAAGGCAGTATAATAACAATAGGCTGCCATCTTTGCTTCTGGATGGGTGAATATTTTGCCAGCATAGGAAAGAATGTTCTCAGGTACCCTCGTGCTTTGTGGCAGAGAAAAACAAATACAGTGAGAACGAATGAGGTAGCATGGCTCTGCTATTGTAGTACGTAAGAGTTTGATCTCGTAGCCCCAGGATTCATACCACCCTCATAGTTGTCAGCAGATAACATTACAAGAGTGAATTTCAATTACTTTTTCTCTGTTGAGGACTCCAGGTAAAGCAGGTTTTCACTTTTTCTCTACTGAGGACTCCAGGTAAAGCAGGTTTTCAGTTCTTGTACACACTATATTGATAGAACAGAGACTTACAGCAAAAATGTGCCAGTCCAGAAATGGAAACTAAACCTAGGTTCATATCAAGTGTCCTTTACCCTTGGAAAAGGGGTTGCTGTTTGGATTACTTTTGATCCTAGAACATACTGTGGAGTATCACAGTGTACCTGGTGTGTATGCACCTTTCACTGTGAGCCATACCCTTGAAGTTGTTGTTTTCATTCCACAATGCTTTATTTCTTTTGCAGCATTTGAGGCTACTTGGATTATCAACGGAGTAGGTTACACTTTGCTGAATGCAAATTACTAGCAACAGACATATACATTTCAGTCTGCAGGAAGAATGAAACTAGATTTAGAAAATTGATAGCAGACCTTTTTCTCTGTTACAAAGTCAAACCTCATGCTACAGTTTGGATACAGAGATAAGGACAGAATAAGTGGGAACTGTGAAGTGAGAAATTTGGGGTTAGGGTGTTTAGTTTGTTGATGTATAGTGTATAAAATTTCTGACTACAGCATTTATACCTCCCCTTCATGTTACTTAGGTTGACATTAAAAAAGACCTATAAGCAGCCCTGTCTCTTTTCTCTCTCCCTTCTTTCCTCCTTCCTTTCCTTACTTCTGTTTTTTCTTCCTGTCTCTCTCTTCTCTCTACTGTTGACATGGTAATTTTGCTGCAGGTTTTCATACTGAAGACACTACTACAGAGTTCTGGGCACAGCCACATGATAAGCTTAATGAAATACAAGTCAGTAAATAGAATTGTTAGTGAACTCTACACATAATCATGGTCCAACAATGTCCATTTCTCGAATCTATCCTAAAATAGTTTGGTGTAAGTTTTCCCTATTATTTTAAAGTCTACATTTGATAATTTTCCCATTAATTTTTTATCAACAGAAAGATAGTGTGAACTTGTTTCTTAAATTACCTTGTCTGACCTTTTGCAAGTTGATAATTACAAAAACGGGAGGCCTGGAAAACTTGTAAAAAATGTAAGCTTATAAAGTAGCTCAGGTCCTTCTGTTCTGGTGTTGATTTCAAAATTAACATTTTGGTTCATGTGCTTCTAATAATCACTGACCCCTACCTCGTGTACTTTCCACAGGAAATGAATATGGCAGAAATTACTTTGACCCACTGATGGATGAGGAAATAAACCCAAGGCAGTGTGGGATGGAGGTCAGCAGAGAGGGTGAGCTAGAATTAAGTATGTAATTTTTGTGTCAGAATATTCTTTTCCATTCATGAAAATGAGGTGACAAAGATCACACATGCAGTTCTGCTTAGATTTTGCAGCTTACAATTTAAATGGTAAGTTTTAACCACTAACAACATGATGGGCAGTGAAGGTAATTTTTGATCAAGGACAGAGAGCTGGTGAGATGAAAGAAGCATCTGTCTGCTTTCATCTGAGGCTATTGTGAAAAGTTCGGGCCATTATAAGACCCATGTCATGCATCTGAGGGACATCACTTTGCAAATGCATCTCTGCCCTTCAAATTTAAAATGAGCATTCTTCAGTAAGATGCATCAAGCACATGAGATTTCCATTCACCGTGACTGTTGAATTCCTTTCACTGAATGTGCAGAATCACCACCTAACCTTTGAGCCACAGAGATGTGGATATGATAATAATATTCTTTCCTATAATCTTGAATCTAGTTGTGGTTATAAAATAACAATTCACAATTGCTCCTTAAGTGCATACCTCTGTGCAGATTTTATAGTTTACAAAGTATTCTAGGGTTTACATAGGTTATTGATGAGATAATGACACTGGTAAATGTTCCTTAGACTCATTCACATTCAGAAGATCATATTCCAGTAGTAGCTACCAGTAATGGAAATTGCACGTTTTAATAAGAGACTGGGCTAAATTTTCACAAATAAAAGGGTTCAGCTATAGTGCAAAGATTATTTTATAAAGCAATTCTCAATAAACTAAACCTATTTTTAATGATGCAGCATTCACAGATATCATCAAAAGATATATGTGCAAGATAAGACAAAGATTTAGTTCAGGGGAAGTTTTCACCAGTTGTTGAAACATCAAGGTGAATTTGAAGCTGGAAAATCACAACTTTTTCCTTTTTTCTTATAAACACTTGAAGGGTGAGAGACAATCCCAGTGACTTCTGGGGAGAGGTGTCAACTGAATTGTCAGTTGAAGTTTGTTTTTAGTTTCTTAGAGGCTGCAATAATATGGGTGTTTTGGTAGAATTTCTGTAATGAATGTACTCCCTACTTTAGGAAAGCTATCTTAATAAGGTTTGTTGGATGAATAAAACATGAATCAAACTACAGAAGGGTAAGTTCCCCTCAGTCAGGTTTGAGTATCCCTTACCTGAAAATGCTTAGGACCAGACTTGTTTCAGATTTGGGATATTTTTTAGATTTTAGAATATTTCCATATGCATTATGATACATCTTGGGGATGGAAAGTAAGTCTAAACATGATATTCATTTATGTTTTGTATGCACCTAACACACATAGTGTGTGAAGATTTTTATGCTATATTTTAAATAATATTGTGCATGAATTTTCTGTTTATGGCAGGAATTTTCCACTTATGTTATCAGGTTGGCAACCAAAAGTTCTGGAGTTTGGAACATTTAGAGTTCTGGATTTTCAAACTAGAGATGCTCACCCTGTGTCTGTGGTCAGTCTAGCCCCTTCCCTAGTCAGCTACTGTTGGCCAATACCTGGGGTTAACTTGGGTGTACATTTCAGACGTGATGGCTCTGTCTCTGCCTGTCCCTAGTTCAGGCTGTGTTGGGATCTGCCGGGGAGAGGAGCTGGCACTGTCACCACTGAGGAGTTCCACCTCCAGCCTTCTTTCTACTGAACTCCTTTTATTCCCTCTTTTATTTCTCTTCTGTTTCCTATTTTCTCTCTTAATTTCTTCTTCAGTGTTTTTCTTTCTCTTCCTTCCAAGATTCTTTCTTAACTGGAAGATCTATTTTATTATGTTTATTTGAAAAAAAATCTCTACATTCCTTGTCATTTGGACAGATTGAACACTAGGTTCTTTTTCTCACAAAATAGGCAAAAATCTTTGTACTTTATTTCATTTAAATGACTTCTTTCTCCCATATGACTTAGGAACTTGTGATTGAAAAAGAGGTTTTTTTCCCCTTGTCTCCTGAATACTGAATGAGGGACTCTATATCCACATGATATCAATGAATCCAATGGACTAAATGTACAGATGTGCTCTGATTTTCTATGACCTGATACAGATAATACTATTTTTTGCTTTTTCCAAAGAGGCATACCAATAGAATTACACTTTCTCTAAAATATATTCATATTGTATAATACATATATTTCTCTTATATACATACCAATTACATAGTACATATATGTGCATGTGTGTAGGTGAGAGAAAGATTGTTGTAAAGAATTGAGTCACTCAGTTTTAGGGGCTGGCAAATCTATTCACAGGGCAGGAAGGCTGGAATTCTGGTCAGACTGGATGTGAAGTTCCGGTAAGAACTGATGTTGCTTTCTTTAAGTCCAAATTCTGCAGAGGAGAGACCATAAATAGAAGTCTAATTTCTGTGTTGAGTGTTGAGGAGACTTACTTCTTCTTTGAGAAACTTGAGCCTTTTCTCCTAAGGCCTTTGACTGGCTGGCTGAGGCCCGCCCACCTTATGGGAGTAATCTGCTTTACTCAGTCTGCTGAGTTAAATGTTAACCTTTACAAAGTTAGCTGCTTTAAATATTAACAACACCTCAACAATACCCCACAGCAAGTAGCCTAGGGTTTGACCAAACAATGGGCACATAGCCATGTCAGGGTGACATATAGAATTAGCCATCACAGGTTACATTTAGTAGCAATTTATTCATTGCTAATAATATTTTGTAGGGTGGTGAGGGCCTGTTGATTTGACCTACTAAATGTCTTCTCTCCGTGCTCTAGAACTTAACTCTGCTGTTTTTTCTTATTATCTTGCTTTTCCCATTGGCATGAGCCCTAGTTTTAGTTACACATTTATTGTTACAATTATTTCTTCAGCAGCTTTCTTCTCCACTAGACTTTACATTTCCTTAGGATCTAGCACAGTGTTTGGCTCATAGATGATGCCCAGCGTCTGCCGAGAAGAAAATAGCAAGATCGCATCTCACACTCTGCTGCCTCTCATTACCGCCCCTGCTCACGCACAGTCCCAAGTGGACGTCAGTTCCTGCCTGAAATTGCCCAACAGCTTTAGTCCTCATCCCTTCCGGTTCCCCTTCAGCCCATCCTCCAGATACCATCGAGGACCTGTCTTTAAAGTCAATCAGGTCTCCCCTCTCCTTGCTGTTTATTGCTTTGTGAAGTCCAGCACATAGTCATGCACTGCAGAAGTGCGGGATGCCTTCTGAGAAATGGGCCAGTATGCAGTTGCATCATTGCGTGAGCATCTTATACACAAACCTCCAGGGAGTAACCTACTGTCTCTATAACCTAGGCTCTGAAGTGGACATCAGTGTCTTCATTTCTAAGATGAAGAAACAAGCTCAGTGAGATTTAGGGTCTTTTCCGAATCACAGAGATCTGGCAATTGCAGTTAGGAGTTCAGATTCCTATCTTTGTCACAGTCTGTTGTCTTCCCTTCAGAAATTGTTTGACTTGTTGGATTTCTCAGCTCTTCCCTCTGAAAAGATCACCAGAAGGGGGGAAGGAAAGCCGGTTAGTCCAAATTGTTGAACTTGAATTTGCAGGATTTTTCTCTTGCCTTCACTTCCTGTGTTGTGTGACCTGTTTGACTCTCAAGGAATGAGTTTCCTTGGAGTGCCATTGATAGGAAGCTGTTTACTGGGCCTTCTAAGAACCAGAACCTCGATGGCAATTTTCAGTTAGGTCTCCTTCACTCAGGTTCCTTACAGACAAACCCCCAAAAGTCATTCACAATGTGTCACTTCATGGTGAAAACAAAAATATTAGTTCAAAATGACAGAGGTCATACGATTGAAAAATTGTGCATTTCATACAATTTCTAAGTACTTAGAAACAAACAAGCAAATAAATAGAGGAGACTACCTTTGCCAAATGCCTACAACATGTCAGGCACAAGCCTAAGTGCTGCGTGGTGTTAGCTTTTTAGCTTCACAACCATCCTGTTTTATGGGCAAGAAGATTAAAGCTAAAGGACTCTAAGAAACTCCTTCAAGTTTACACAGCTGCTAAGTGGTGTTGCTGGCATTTTTCTACAGGTTTGGCTATTACCAAACCTGTGCCATGCCCATGTTCTCTCTCCTCTAAAGATGTTTTCTCTTTGTTAATTCCACTGGGACTTTTTTATTTCAGCATAGAATTTCTTGTCTATGCATTTGATGTTGCTCATTGTTAACTTCCAAATAAGATTCTTTTATGAGCCAGTCATGTGTAAGCTTTATACATTTTGTAACTGTCCCACTAAGAATTATAAAGATTCAGGCAGTACTAGAATAACAGCATGCTTTCCTAAGGCTTGATCAACAGCATACATTCCAGGAGAGGCTTCCCTTTCCCTTCCCTTAGTGCTGGGATGTTAGGTTCTGTGCTGGCTCTTGGCAAGAATAGAAAATCAGTAGGTCAACCAATAATTGAAAAAGCCCTCTGGAGTATCCAGTGAGCAGAAGTTGCTAGCTTCATGGGCCTTTTTATGTCATATTCGCCTGCCCCAGCAGCCTCGGCTTTCCTGTTCAGTTATTCCAGGCCCATTAGTACTCGCTAGATTGGATTTTTTTCCAATACCAATGTTGAAGGAATCTGAGTTATGGATAGAAAGGGAAGACCTAGAATTATCAGGATCTTTTAACTTAGAGAATAAAGATCCTACAAGACTCTTCTGCAGTACTTGATGGCATTTTAGATGTGAGTTGCAGAATTAAATATCATCTTCAGAACTGGCCCACCTGTAGGTAGCAAAATGGTAAGTTATGGAAATATAAGGGCTGAAGGCCGCAGATTTAGCTCAGTGGCACCACGCCTACCTTGCAAGCACAAGGTCCTGGGTTTGATCCCCCATACCAAAAAAGAAAAGAGAAAGAAACATAAGGGATGTATGGAAAGAAGCACAGTAAAAGCACATGGTTTAGTTGCCTCCCATGGGAAGGAAAACACATTTGATGTATTAATATATGTGTGTATTTTAATTCTAAGACCAAGCTGGTCATTCAGTATGCATTGGTGATGTTTGATTCTATCTAATGGCAGGAGATAACATCTAGATCACCCTTTTTTTGGTCAGAGAAGGGCCTGTGAATGGAACTCATGGCCTTAGCCTGCTAGTCAAGTGCTGTCCCATGGAGCTATGTGCCCTGGTCTAAATGACCTTTTAAGCCCTCTTCTAGGGGCTTGGGGCATAGGTCAGGATCTGGGGGTGTAGCTCAGTAGTAGAGCACATGCCTTGTGTGTCCAAGGTCCTGTGTTAGATTTTGGCACTGCAATAAAAAACAAATAGAACCGTCTTCTAGAATTATGTATCTATGATTAAATTTCTGAGTTTGGTCTTGTCTTGTTTTGCAGGGTATAGGTAACATCATGTTCTTGTTGCTTTAAATTCACAACAGAGCCAAGAATTCTGGATTCTTTAATACAGGCTACTGCAATGTGATAGCATATATAAAAGAACAGGAGACCACCAAAGTCTGTGCTTCTTACATATACAGAATAGAAAATATATATAGAGAGCAGCTAATGGGAAGCACTCATTCATACTGATCAAACACTTTAATATTCTGTTGTGTGATTTGACAAACCATAACATGATTGTTGAAGCGATTCTTGAGTAATAGGTGTCATAATCCATTCACTATGAGTTGCTTTTTATTGGATACCCCACATGCCCTGTAATATGCATTTAAATCATTGTTCCAATTATCACTGATTTACAAAAGAATTTTTTCAAAACAAGGAGCATATTGAGTGCAGCCTGTGTCCATGACCCATAATATAACCACATAGTTATGATGATTATTTCTTTCAGTAATTATATTTGCATATCTCTAAAGTAGCTGGAAAGAAAGTTATGCATGTATTCTTTTTAACATCCCTAAAGGTGATGATAAAGTTTTCTGTAATCAATTAATGAAGTTGTCTGATGAGAATGAACAAGAAGAATCTCAAGGTAAGAGATCAATTATATTCAAAATTTAGATGAGTATTAGTTATAAGTTGATCGATAGTTTCTCCCTTTGTTTTCTAAATACAACTATTCATTGATGAATTATGTGTGCTTTTGTTTGTTGTAAATATTGAAAAGAAGCTAAACTTTGTGGGAAATAATTATGGCCTTATTTTCTATAATTGTGTACAATATGTGAACTCAAGTGGCAAAATGATTTGAGACTTACTATTGCAGGATCCTTTAATGCCATATGGCCTCTTTGGATTCACTAGTTTATGAAGCTATGTACCATACCTTTTACAGACTGTTTAAGCTTTTAAACAAATGCTTTGGGGTGACAGAGGACAAGTAGTGTATTGTCTTCAACCTTAGCATAAGGATTCATATTTACAAATACTAGGTTCTTTCTAATGAGTGAGTAATTATATGTATTAAAACAATTAAAGGCAGTCATTTGAAAACTAAATTCTAATTTCTCAGTTTGATGCACACGAATTCATGCTAGACCATATTGTAGTTTTACAAAAGCATTAAGTGAAAGTTGCTATGAATGCATATAGTTGAATTCATGTAAAATCATTCTATGAATTCACAGTGTGTGCTTAGTTTTCCTCAAACAATCATTTTGTCTTCCTTGTTAAAATCACTTCTTAAAGTACCTAAGAGGACAAGGGCCTCTGGTGATTAGGTTTTCTAATAGTTGTAGCTATTATTTCTATTGAATTTGTGCTTAGGCTTCACTATATACTAGCTGTGTGACCTTGGACCAATTAATTTTTCTTTTCCATTTCTTCCAAAAGGACCTGTAATACCAGCTATATGGAGTAGCTATGAGGTTTAAATTATTAATTCATGCCTGAACAGATAGGAAAAGTGCATACCTTAAAATAATAAAGATGCTAATATATTAATGATGATGATGAAACTGTTAATACTAGTTAAGTGTTTGAGTGCTTTCTATGTGCTTGGAAATGCCCAAAATACTGTTCTAGGAAAATATTAACTTATTTAAATTACATGCCAGCTCTAAAGATTGATCCCATTTTTGATTTCCATTTACAGAATAGTACCCTACCCAAATTTTATTCCTGTCTTGGTACACGTGCTCTTTCCTTCTTTGCTATAAACTTGTGTAATCAGGTATTCATTCATTTATTCATTCATTCATTTGCTTATTTATTTATTTTTGCTAAAGAAATCAGTTCATGTGACAGTGAGGGCTGGCAAGTCAGAAATCCTCAGGAAGGATTAGCAGGCTGGAGAATCCAGTAAGAGTTGACATGAACTTTGGGCAGCAGTTGTAACTGCATCCTCAAGTTCAAATCCCCCAGGGCAGAAAGCTGAAAACTGAGGCAAGGATTCAAGGCTGTGGCCTAGAGGCCAAATTTCTTCTTCTTCTTCAGGAGACTTTAGTGTCTACCTTTAAGGCCTTCAATTGATGATATTATGAAGAGTAATTTACTTTCCTTGAAGTCTACTGATTTAAATTTCAATCATAACTTAAAGTATATTGTCTCAGCAGCACACAGACTGGGGTTTGTCCAAACAAGTGAGCATCATGACCTAAGTCAAACTGATCACAAAATCAGGCATCACAGGCCTCTATATGTTTAGTCCCATTTCTGAGTCAGCAAACAAATATTGAACGCCTTAATGTGGAAGGCCTGGAACAGTGGACATTGTTTGCCTTTCTCCTTTCCACTCTGCCAGCTCTGCCAGCTTGGATCCTTCGAAACCATCTCAGTCATGCATTTATAGATGGTAACCAAGAGGTCTTTGAAAAACCATTTACAGGGTTACAAAAGTCTCATACAATTTATAGGCTAGTCAGACACTTTAGCAACTATTTTATACATGAGGATAAAACAGATCCTACAAAGTTTAAAGATTTATGCGAGGTAACACAGTTTATCAGTGAGCAAAGAAGACTGGTGCTCCTCGGGCACTGCAGCTCAGTGTTCTCTCCAGTACCACCCCTCATTCCTTCTGCTTGAAGAGGCTCCCTTCCACTGGTTCTGGTTAAAATTCTAGCCTTGGAGACACAGAAAATACCATATTACACCTTCCAGCATTTTTCGAGATGAGAAGAGGGAGGATTGTTTCATATTTACAGCGTGCATCTGGCTAGATGAATAGACAAATTTTGTACAGGATACTTCATTCAGATGCTAGAGAAGTAAAGCACACGTACCATGTGTATAAATGCTGGCATTGTTATGCAGAGAAACAAAGTAGCCCAGATACTGTGCCTCTGTGTGTGTGCAGCTCAGGAATTGTTCTCAAGGATCTTCACTTGGGAAAATGAACTAGAGAGCTCTGGCTTCTCCTCAGTGTATCTCAGTGTACCCTCCCAAGCTGGTTTCAGCATCACAGGAAGTAAGTGGTAAAATGTTCAGTAAATAACATGTAATATTAAAGGAGGGTAAAGCACAGTATCCACATTTCCAAATATATTTGGTAAATGGGAAAAAGGCTTTAGCACATAGCTATGCTTTCATTCATCTTGTAAATACTACAAATGAACAAAGGATGTTGTTCTGTTTAAATTTTAAAACTTCTGGCCTTTAGTGCTTTCCCAGTATACTAAAAAGAAAATAATTTGCTAAGTTTAGATGATGAAAAAAACAAAATTTACTCTATCAAAGAAATGAAGTAGTTTACTATTTGTTTGATCAATGCTAACATGGCAAAGGCAAATGGGATTACCTACAATCTTCTTGGGGTAAGCAGGTGGGAGCACCAAGGAGGACATTTTGGATTCTGAAGCACTCACAAGTTCCTGTAAGATTCAAGAGACCCACAAAGAGGCAGATGAAGCCACCTCTGATTCCATCCAGGAGTTTGAAAGACATGCTCAGAAAGACATAATTCTGCTTGGAAGTTCTCCGTTTGAACAGGTCAGCATTAAGTATATATGTAAGATGACCTATTTTTATTTTTTATTTTTTGGTACCGGGGATTGAACTTGGGTCCTTGCGCTTGCGCAGCAGGTGGTGAAACCATTGAGCTAAATCCCTGGTCCAAGATGACCTATTTGTAAATGACAAATTGAAATGTCAGGCCTACACATCCATGGTCTATGGATTCTGCTTCCCTGCACAATCTTCCTAGAACACACGATTGTTAACTTCATTGGACCTTTCCCTTTACATTTCACACACATTTTACCAGGCAGAAGTTACACTCCTTATCAAAATCTTCCCATGGCCCTTTCACCATTTAGTTTCACTCCATCTGGTTTTATTTTATGCTGTAGTGTTCATTTCGTGCAGGCCATGAAGAATCTAACATACAATCCAAAACCAACATAAACTTATTTGGATAAATTTATGTTGAATTTATTTACAGAAGCATTGTATTAGTGTATAAGTATTAGTACATAAATATTTGTGAAGTCATTATTTAAGAGATTTGGACATTCTGATTGTTGTGTCTTCAAAGACAGCTGTTTTGGTTTCTGTATATGTACTTTCTATTTATGTTGCAGTATGGTGGGCTCTGGTTTACAAAGAAGAGGAAAAGGGTCTCTTTTGTAGTTGCCTTATCTATCTCAAGTAAAAATACGAAAATTTCTCAGGTATAGCTCCAGGTTGTATGTGTGTTTTGTTGTTGTTGGTTTTTGTTCAGTGTAAACTGATTCAAGCTCAAGAGCCAAAAATTTCACCAGGTGAAAAAGACTATTCTCAATTTCTTTCATATAACAGATCGCAAGTAGTAATGTTTTCAGATTCCAAAGTGAGAGAATAACTTAGTTGGATAGGTGGTGTTCTCAAATTTGGTGCATGGGAATTCCGTAACTATGTCTAATTTTTTCCTTTGTGCCACTTAGATCTGAAGATCCTGGACACATTATGTCTATTTTGAACTTTGTCGTATAACTGACCCAAATTAGTGATTTCCTAACATTCCATTAATGGATTGAATTGAGTCCTCAAAAAAATATATCCTGATCCTAGCCCCAATGCTTGTGAAGGAGACTTAATTTGGAAATAGGGACTTTGCAGATATCATTAAGTTAAACATCAACAGAAACTTATCAACAGATCTGATCATCTTGGATTTAGGGTGGACCCTCTGTCCAATGACTAGTATCCTTTCAAGAGAAAGGAGAGAGAGAGACTTGAGACACACACAGAAAGGAGAAGGCCATGTACATTGGTTAGCTTTCCCATTGCTGGAACAAAACACCTGACACCTTCAGTGTAAAGGAGGACAGGTTTATCTTTGCTCATGGTTCCAGAGATTCAGTCTATGGGCAGCTGTGGAAGGGCACAGTGGAAGAAAGCTGCTCCACTCATGCCAGGAAAGAAGCAGAGTGGGTTGTCCCAGAGGCAGGGACCAGTGACCAGATGTAAGGCCAAGGTTGTACCTCTATGACTCACCCAGACACACCACATGTGTACTTTACTAATCTCCCAGACAGCTCTCTGGCCAATCAAGTTTACAATCAAGATTAACCAACCCATCATGTGAAGATGGAGGCAGAGATTGAAGTGATGCTTCTATAAACAAAGAAATGCCAAGTACTGATACACTAACCAGAAGCTAGGAGAGAAGCAGGGAATGGATTTCCCCCTACAGCCTTAGGAAGGAACCAATCCTGACAACACCTTGATTTCAGACTTCTGGTGTCTAGAATTGTGAGACAGTCCATTTCTGATGTTTTGGATCAACAAGTTTGTGACAGTTCTCAAAGGCAACAATTAGATAACTAACAGAGCTTCTCAGGTGGAAATCATAGGAGCTGGGCTTCACCTATTCACTGATGTATTAACAGTGCCTCAATCTTTATAAAGATACTGTTCTCAAAGGACACCAAGAGGAAACAGGACGTAGGACTCTGCCTTTGCCTGTTAACATTTCTTTTAAATAATATTTTGAATGCATGTTCTGGCAGAACATCAGTTCAACACCCCCTCCCCCATTTCAGTTTACCACATGCTTTCAAGAAGAGGTACATAGATTCCTTTAGGAAGGGGATTTGGGGATAGGGAGAGATGAGAGAGCTAAGGGGAAGGGGAGGTAAAAATGATTAAGATGTAATATTTATATACCAGTTTCCCAAGATGATGAATGTAATTATGTATCACAAACATGTACTAAAAAATGATATGTGATTAGTACACTTTGTATCCTCATTTTTTCTAAGAGTTGAGCAGAGAAGCAGAATGCTCATCTGTAAAGTTATGAGATTGTCATGCAAAGGGCCAGCAAAGTGTCCAGAGTCTGTGGAGAAGAGAACCCAAGCCTGCCTTTATAGGACTTGTCAGTGTCAGGAAAGAGTAAGCACATCCCTGAGAATTCAAGTGTTTCACAAATGTGACCCTCATTCCCTTTCACTAGTGAAAGTTATGATCCTATGTATTTCTTATCCTAGTCTCTGTGTCTTAAGTTGTGTGAAAATCAACCTATGCTGATGGCCTAAATAATAGTGAGAAAAATCATATACTTCCATGTGAGCCTGTGGACAGATTCCTATGGGGAAAGAGGTCACACTTTGGAGTCAGATCTCTTGTTGCACTATGGCCTTCCCTCTCATGGGGTGTTGGATTGCAGGCGACTCACTCAACTTCCCAGACCTTGGTTCCTTCATCTGCAATCTACAGGGAATCAGATGTACTTCAGTGCATTGTTTGGGCATGCGGTGAGTTATTTATAAAGAATCTAGCATAAAGTAGGTGCTGATGAAATGCAGTAGGCTCTATAGGGAAAAAAGATTCTAAGGCCCATGTTTGAGCCAATGCTTAAGATGTTCTAACATTCATTGTATTGAGAAGCCCTCTAAACATACCAGCCTGTATTATATGAAAGGAAAACTCATTGCTTTCCTCTTCAGTTGTAATATTTTTATGATCTTGGACTTCTGTTTAAAATTGGGCTAAATAATTTGACCCTCTCATGGTTATGGTGGGACTAATAAGGTATGTCCAAGGGCATGACAATTAATGTTTTCCTTTTCTTGTGATTCCTTTTATGTATATTTTGAGGCCATTGCCTATTCTAACTTTTTATTGCAAGGGCTAGCTGATAATTATATAAACAAGGTGTTTAAGTGGAGGTCTGGGATGGAGTAATCCCAGTGGGGTTGAGGATCATTGGGCGGGTTCCTTCTCTTACACTACTTGCCTGTAATGACTGATTTATATGGTGACTGGAGTGGTTGTTTCTCATCCCAGCATTGCAGGGCCTTGTGGTATGTGAGGTGATAAAAGAATCCAGATGGGAAAACAAGGTGGAACCTTTTACTGAGAGATTGCTATGGGGGATGGGCTGAAAATTGGTATAGAGATAAGTATTTGAAAATTCATCAGACCTAGAGAAACTGATAGTTGACGTGTATCTTGGAGAAACAACAACAAAAAACAGGAAAAACTCCTACATGCGTAGTGAAAGAACATCCTTGGTCTGGCAAACCTACTGCGGGATTCTTTTGTACTTAAAGAGTAGAACACAGAAATGCAGAATGTGCCTTTGCACTTTGCAAGAGCACATCTGCGGTGATGTGTGTACACCGATGTCTGTGTTGTATGACTGTGTGTATGTGGTTATGTTTGTGTGTTGGGGAAAAGTGTTGTACAAAGCCCAGTCAAACAAGTGTCACTTACTTCCCAAGGACCTGATGTGGAACTGATGAGAAGATTGGTCTCGGGGTCAGGCTTTAGTGAGCAGGACTGAGCGGTCGCAGCACTGGCTCTGCTATGCCTACAGCAGCAGGGAGCATCGCCGAGGAGGAACATGGGGTCCGACGTGAGTCACCCTCTGCGGACTTCCGGAAGTACTTCCAGGAGTACTTGGCAATTTGCTGAGGTCTCATGATGGAAGTAGGACCTGAAAGCCATGAAATCTGCCATTTTTTGTGACCAGTTTTAGTCCACATGAATGAGTCCCTGCAAGATAGGCTGGCTCTGTAATCATCTCGGGAAGGTGCCATGTTCAACTTTCCAAGTCTGAGGCAACGGAGGTAGCAAGGCATCTCAGAGCATGATGAAGTCAGGAGAGACCGAACCAAGAGCAAGGGGGGATTGTCGGGGGAGTGGAGGGAGAGGCAAGGCTAGTGCAGTCGATTGAGAGGACCACATTTCAAGGGTCATGCAAATGATTCAACATTGTTTTTATTGTCACCAAGAGGCAATTTAGTTGCCTAAGTATATAAAGCTACTTTAGAAATATTTGTGATGACTTTTTACATCCCTTTGAGGTTGGAAAGTTTATAAGAAAAATATAAAGTAACATAGGTCTGAGAATTATTCAGTGGAAAATAAAACTAATCAATTAAGCGCATAGTTTTTACAAATTTAGTCACAGTGGAAATCCGGGCGAGCAATAATACATGGTTTTTCAGATAAGTATTGAATTAGAAATAAAATAATTTCATTTTGCATTTTAGCTACCAGGAGGAAGTGTTTTCCTGGATGTTTCCTAGTATTTACTGTATGCTCTGTACCTGTTCCTAATCAGTTGCAGATAACTAGGTTTTCTTCTGAATTTTAATTGTAAACAATCCATACATTTACGTTATTCAATTAGGAAACCATGTTTTACAGAGGTCTCTCTGTGTGTGTGTGTGTGTGTGTGTGTGTGTGAGAGAGAGAGAGAGAGAGAGAGAGAGAGAGAGAGAGACATTAATTCATGGATAGTAAGTATTTTTAAGACTTTTGTCATGATTTTAAAAGTAAAATATAGTATTTGGGCAATGGTGGAATCAGTGAATCAGTGCACCAGCCAAAAGTATGCATATTTCAAGGAGGCATGTGAACAGCAAACTAGTATGTGCTGGCAGCTAACACAAGTTTTCTGAATTCTGTATACCTGGTATCTGGACATGAATCAAGTCTAGCTTTTCTGAAGTGAGTGAAAGTGAGTGAAATCTGATTCTTGAATATGAGAGAAGATATAAAAATGTAAAACCGATAATAGAGTTTCCATAAATTAAAGAGGAATTTTGTAAGAGGCTTCAGCAGATCAACAAGTCTGTTTTCCATTAAGTCAAAACAACTTATATTCTACTCTGTGATTCGTAATGAAAATGGTTTGGAGGGACAATTAATTTTTAAAATTAAGTGAGATATTGAAGTGGGCTAACTCTGTATATGTAAATATATTTTACTTAGCTAACATAGCAGTGCATATTTCATCCTTTAAACATTACATAACACACATTAAAGCACAAGGAAGAAAATTATAAAGAGAACCAGAGCAGGAACACAGACATTTATGGTTAAAAAAAGAAAGGAAAAGCACAAGTGATTTTTCACATCTTAATTCGAGGGAAACAATAGGGACACCCTCATGCTTAAAGTTTGCAAATCTCTCATATTCTTTGCCTTTTCTAAGATAGGAAGAAAAGTACTATCTTTTTATAAATGTGAAAGACAGCCTTATAGAATAGAAATATCACTTTACAAATTAAAGGCTGAATCTTGGCAGTTTCAACTGAAAGTTTTACTTGGTTAAGTGGATAGAAGACAATGTTACAATCTAGTTTAGGTAGCTCAAATTTTTCCATATTTAGGCTTATTTTTAATTCATTAATTTAAAAATTTCTCATTAGCTATTTGGAACTTCAAAAAATATTCAGGAAACATTCATTTGGAGGGATTGTTGTCAAATTTGATCAGAATTCAAGGAGAATCAGGCTAACATTAAGAGTGGATGAACATTTTCTGAGGTCCTCTTCACTGTCCTTTTTCAGAGTACAGTAGCTTTCATTCCTGGATAGCCAGAATCAATATTGTCAAAATGGCCATACTTCCAAAACTGATATATAGATTTAACACAGTTCCAATCCAAATGCCTACAACATTCCTCACAGAACTAAAGAAAACAATTTGAAAATTCATATATTCATAACAGCTGAATCTTGGAAGCAGCCTGCAAGTCCATTAACAGAATGAATGGATAAAGAAGGCATGGTATCTAATACACAACTGAATACTACTTGGGTATAAAGAAGGATAAGTTTGAGACATTTGTAAGAAAATGGATGCACCTTGAAAACATAATGTTAAGTGAAGTAAACCAGATACACAAGAGTGAATACCATATGGTTTCTATCATATGCAAATCCAAAGTGCAGATAAAGAGCAAAATAGAAGATAGATGAAAGGAAACAGGGAGATAGGTCTTTTGCAAATGAGAAGGGGACAAGAGACTGAAGGTGAGTGGAGGGGGATAGGGAAGGGAAAGTAAGGACTTAAGATGTGCAGTGTGTATGCAGCAGCTACCCACAATGAATGTAACCATTGTATATTGCAAACATGAACTAAAAAGAAATAATGGTAATAAATAATGGGGAAAGGGATCTAGAGATAGAAGGAGGTAGGAGGGTGGGGAGGGCAAAGGGAATAAAAAGAATCAAGATACATTAAGTATATGTACTTGCTCTCTAAGATGAATATAAACATCATGTACTGCAAACTTGTTTCAATAAAAAACATTAAAAAGAATGAATAAATACATTTTAGTGACATTATCATTGCTCTGAAAACTCTAGTCACAATTAATTGTTTACTTAATGTCCAGTCACGTTTTATAAGAAGACCTATAAGAATTGGCTCACAGAAGTATGGGAGCTGAGAAGCTCACCGTCTGCCACTTGCAAGCTGGAGTTGGGGTAGGCGATGGTGTAATTCCCAGTTACAGTCCAAAATGCTTGAGTACCACGGGTGGTGGGAAGCTGTACTGGTGTCAGTCTTAAAGTTTCAAGGTTCAAGAACCAGGGGCTTGGATGTCTGAGAGCAAAAGCAGAGAACAAATTTACCCTTTCTCTTTGTTTTTGTTCTGACCAAATCCTCAGCAGATTGGATGATGCCCACTAACACTGGGGAAACAGGCTCTTGCCTACTTAGCCTACTGATTCAAATTTTTAATCTTTTCCAGAATCACCTTCAGACAAACTCAGAAATAATGCTTTACAAGTTATCTGGGCATAGACCAGTCAAGTTGACATATAAAATTAACCATCACAAGCCAAGAAAAACAAAACTAAGACATATTTACAACTGCTCAAAGACATAGTGGCATTCCCAACAAGTTATGCTCAAGAAAGAAAACCCAAAACCCCAAATAATCACCTTTATTTTAAAAAGTTATTAAAATTATTTTGATCAATAAATCATAATAGTATAAATTTAGAGCACAATGTGATGTTTTAAAATATATATATGATTAAATATATATGTGATTAAATCAAACTAATTAACATACCCCTTCCCTTGTTTATCTTTTTTTATGGTGAGACATCTGAAATTTACTCTTACTTTGAAATACTTAATATATTATCATTCACTATTGTTTCTCTGCTGTACCACAGACTGTAAAATCTATTCCTTCTGTCTATTTGAAATTTTGCACCCTTTGGTCATCGACTCTTCTTTCCCTCTCTCTTACCCTTCTACCCTCTGGTAACCATCCTATTCTTTGGTTCTCTAGGTTCCATCAGGTTCCACATACCGATCATGCAGTATGCATGAAATCATGTAGTATTTTGTCTTTTTGTGCCTGGTCTATTTCAGTTAGTGTAATGTTCTTCATATTCATCCATGTGCTTTGCAAGTGGATTTTCCTCCTTTGAAGACTGAATAGTATTCCGTGGTGTATAGACACCACATTTTCATTATTTGTTTATCCATTGGTGCTGTTTTCCTATCTCGGCTGTTATGAATAGTGCTGTGATGAACATGGGAATGCACATAGCTTTTGATAGGTAGATTTGAGTTCTTTTGGATATGGACACAGAAGTATTATTACTAGATCATATAGAAGTTCTATTTTCAGTTTTTCTAGTCACCTACATGGCATTTTCCATAGTGGCTGTACTACTCTGCACTCCCATCAGCATCATGTAAGCATTTCCTGTACTCTGCATTCTCTCCAGCACTTGTTATATTTCATGTTTTTAATAAAAGCCACTATATCAGGAGTGATATGATAGCTCGTTGTGGTTTTAATTTACATTTCCTGAATGAATAATGATGCTGGGCCTTTTTCATGTATCTACTGGCCATTTGAATATCTTCCTTTGAGAAATGTCTTTAGCTCTTTACCCATTGTTAATTGCATTATTTGTTTTTTGCTTGCTATTGAGTTGGTTTTTCTTGAACATTTTGGATATTAGCTACTCATCCAATGTATGGTTTTCAAATATTTTCTCCCACTCTGGAGTTGTCTCTTTACTTTGTTGTTTCCTTTGCTGTGCAGAAGCTTGTTAATTTTATGTAATCCCATTTGTCTGTTTTTGCTTTTGTTACCAGTGCTTTCTTTCAAGGTCACATGAAAAAAGTTACTGCCGAGATCACTGTTGTAAAAGTTTTCTCCTGGCATTGCTTAAGCCATTTCACAATTTAAGATTTCTTATTAAAGTATTTGATACATTCCAAGTTGACTTTTTTATATGAAACCTGATAAGGGTCTAATTTTGAGAATATGCATTTTCTTAGGACCATATATTTAAATGACTATTCTTTTCCTACTGTATTCTTAGTATCTTTGTCCCAAGTCAGTTTTCCATAAATGCATGGGTTTATCTCTTGGATTTCTATCCTGTTTCCTTGGTTAATGTCTTTTTTTAAAAATTTTCATCTCCTTTTATTGAAGGAAATAGAAACTTGTGTTGCTGAGATAGTGGTGCCTCAGAGCATGACAAGGTGGTCAAAGGGGCTGACATGACAAGTCACAATGTCGGCCAAGCACCCTACCATAGTGGGAGGACCAAAACCACAAACATTGCAGGAGGTAGCAAACATCCCCAACACCCAGTGTAAGCATTTCCATTTGCAGAGGTTAATGTCTTTTTATGCCAATACAATGCTAGTTTTATTGTGGTCACTTAAAATATATTTTGAAATTAGGAAGTGTGATGTCTCTAGCTTTGTTCTTTGTGCTTAAGATTGTTTTGGCTATTCGGGGTCTGTTGTGGTTCCATATGAATTTAGGAATTATTTCTGTGAAAAATGACTGAAATTTTGATAGAGGTAACATTAAACTCACAGGTTGCTTTGTGTTGTATGGACATTTTCACAATAATCAGATTATTTAAATCACAAACATTGCGTATCTATTTATTGTATTTTCTTTAATAGTTTTATAGTTTTCAGGATAGATGACTTTGATCTTTGTTTAAATATATACCTTGGTACAGTATATAGTTTTTCTGTTCTTGTAAATGAGATAATTTTCTTGGTCTACATTTCAGGTAGTTTGTTATTAGTACATAGAAGCACTACTGATTTTTTTATGTTCTTTTGTTATCAGTGCAACTTTACTTAAATCTTTTATCGGTTCTAATCCTTTTGGTGAAGTCTTTAGGGTTTTCTGTGTATAAGATTATGTCTTTAGCAAATAGAGACAGTTTCACTTCTTCTTTTGATATTAGGATGATTTTTAGTTTCTTTTGTCCAATTGCTTTGCTAGGATTTTCAGTACCGTGTTAAGAAAAATCGGTAAGACTGGGCATTCTCATTTTGTCTCTGAGCCTAGAGGAAAAGTTTTTAGCTTTTCACATTGGGAATAATGTCACTCATGAATTTGTCATGTATGATTTTTTTTGGTGTTGAGGTACATTGTTGAATTTTGTCAGGTGGGTTTTCTGCATCTGTTGAGATGGTTTTAGGATCTTACCTTCTTATTATGTAATTTTTATCACATTTATTGGTTTGCCTATCCTAAACTATCCTTGAACCTCAGGGATAAATATCACTTGGTCATGCTGAAAGATTGTTTTAGTGTATTTGAATTGTTTGCTGATGTTTTATTGAGGATTTTTACATCTATATTCATCTGGGATATTGGCCTATAATTTTCTTTTCTTGTATTTTTTTGTCTGGCTTTGGTGTTAAAGTATGATAGACTCATAAAATGAGTTTGGAAGTATTCTCTTTCCTTCAGCTTTTCAGGAGAGTTTAAATATTATGTACCAGCCCTACCCATACCACTTCTCTTAGGACAAGACAGGAGGGAGCCTCCTGTAAAAGGTTTCCAAGTGGTGGAGATGCTAAATGTCTCCTTTCATGTCAGTTTTCTCATTTGAGAAATCATGATCCCAGGGGGAATTTTCCAGGTGTTGGTGTTGTGCTAGCTAGGAGGGGCAGCATAGTCAAAGTGAACCATTTCTTCTACTGTTCAATTGTGGTTTTTCTCAATTCTGTGGTCCGACTGGGTGTCTCAGCCTCATTGCTAAGTTCTAGAACATTCATGATGTTATTTGTACCTGAGGATAGTTGCCAGCTGGATTTCCATGGGGTGGGGGAGTGTGGAGCTCAACTATTCCTGTTCTACCATCATCTTGCTGACATTATTCTTCTATTCCTTTGTTTTTGAAAATGCAGAAAATTAAAAATGTAAACATTCTCACTGTGCCTACAATTGAGTTTATCATTTACATACATTTTCCCCACCTTAGGAGAAAAAAAATCCCATTCTCTAAATTGATACCACATTAAACAAATAAAAGGCATTCTGTCTCTACCAGTTCCTGGTTAGTTATGTCCTACTATTATTTCCTAAGAGGCCCAGTCACAACCTATTCTCTTTTTACCTCCTGCCTTGATTTCTCTGAATGTTGTATGTTTTTTCCATGCTTTGTTTTCCTTGAACTGGGAATTTTGACCTGTTCATTTGTGTCTTTTCTAACAATCAACCAGGAGATCAGTAGTTACTACTTAGATAATTATTGAATAACTGAATGAATGAAGGAATAATTGCAAACAAATGAACCATTGACTTCTATACTCAGGCTCTATACTTTATAAGATCATGAGTCCACTTAGAATTTTTACGCTAAGATTAAAGTGAACTGCCAGGATTTCTGTTGTTGTTATAGTATCGGTGGTGTTTCTTTTTTTATTCATCAACTGAAACTTCCATAACAAAAATCTATAGACTGAGGGGTTTAAAAAGCAGCTCTGCAGGCTGGAAGTCCCAGATTATGGTGCTGGCCTGGTCATTATCTGCTGAGTGCCCTCTTCCTGGCTTGGAAATCCTCCACACTTTGTCCTCATATGATGAGTGAGGGGCAGGGGTTCAGGGGAAGGGTTGGTATCTCTTCCCAAGAAGGCACTAATCCTGTCATTAGGGCCCTGTCCTCATGACCTCATTGAAACCTAATTATTGGATAAAAACTCCATCTCCAAATACCATGGCATTGGGATCGGAGCTTTAACGTAGGAGTTGGTGCAGGGGGCATGGTTCAGTCAGTAGCATTCTTAAGAACACTAGATTTTCATGAAAACTTTTCTACATAGATCTTACTTAGCTCATGAAAAATTCATTCACCCTGAGTGCTGAAGATTGTTCTTATTTCACAAATGTTTCAGCTGAAGTGCTTCTAGTTGCTGAGTGCTTCGTTTATTTGAGGGGAGGGTTTTGGATAGGAAAGAGGCCTGAGGCGGAGAAAGAACATTGCTCAGAGACACTGCTGTGGCCCTGAGAAGCTGCATTTCTCCTTGCTGTCAGAGACTCAAAGTGCTTCTCAATATTCTTGCAAGAAGATTTTGACATGCACTTTGAGGAAGGACAAAGTAAAATGAAATTGCTCATCTCATGGATGATATTTATAAAATCTTCTTCAGTCATTTGAAACCTGATTTGTTCCATGCTGATTCTATGGCATTTATCAGTTTGGAAAAGATGAGACCTTTTCAAACATGTACTGAATAGGTACCATTGTTGCTACTTAGATTGCTTACCTCAAGAGCTTAATGTGTCCGAGTATATAAAGGTATAAGGGGACATGGCCTGAAAAAGAACAAACAATGAATTTATATTCGTGATTGAAAATTTCCATCAAAATCAATGATTTATTTAGTTTCTTTAAATTAAAAATTGAATGGCCTTGGTTTCCAAAGAAAAGTGAGGTGAAATTGATGTGTGTGTTTCTGTGTGTGCTTATGAGAGAGAGGAGGAACGGAGAGGATTGTCAGTAAAATTGCTTAAAGATTATTAGAATGAAAGAAGGAGGTATTTGAGAAAATAATGAAATGTTTTGAGTCTGTGTCCTTTATACCTGGTCTGTTGAAATGTGAATTCCATGTATAATTTCCACAACTCCCAGGAAAACTCCCAGTTCCTCAGGTTTTAAACCCGGGATGCTGGGTGTATTTGCAGAAAATCCCCCATGGACCTAATAGACTGCAGAAAGCCTTGTTTTCAATGTCTGCCTAACAATTAATCTGTATATGGAGAAAAATAGCCGTCTTAACTTTTACCTTCTACTTTTTTTCTTCTAATAAGTTATTGCTGACCACAGTGCTCATTAGTGGCACAGTAAAAAGAGGTACTGGTAAATAATAGTAATGCTTTGTAGTCACACAGTCCCTTTGATCAGAACAGCTCAGATATTTCACAACTAATTACTTTTTGAAATACCTCAGTGAAGTATAAAGGTGTGAAGGATTACTACCCTCATTTTATAAACAGAAAAACTGAGATATTTCCAAAAACCTATCTCAAGGTCATTCAAGGATTTGGTGACAGCATCAAGGATATAATGTTTAAGCTGGATAATTAGACTTTAAAAAGGCACTCAGTAAAACTAATTTTTTCTAAGAGATTGTTGAGTTAGTGTTCAAAACTAGTGTTGGTTTAAAAATTTAAAAAATTATTGTTTTTTAAAATTTTGAATTATTTCCTCCATTTAATAATAGAGAGCCCCCTAAAAGTTTCAACTAAAATAACTTACTGTTGGGTCATTTTCTTGAGAATTTGTCATTTTGCATTTTTTTCTGTATGAAGAAATAGTGTACATTCCCTGTGAAATCAAGTAGTTACTATAAAGAAAGGTGAAAATAATTATAACTATAAATATATAATATATATGTTATATGTCATATATTTTTGAAGAATTTGATGAGGTACTGTACTCTTCAAAGCAATTTTCAGTTTTCGTATTTATGGAGTTAAGAGCATAGACCCTGAAGCATTTTTTCTTTTCTAAAAGCTTATTTAGTTCAATTAGAAATGACACTCAGGAAATTATGAATCCTGTGTTGTATATTTTAAAATAAATAGAAGCTATGACTTGGAATGTTCTCATCACAAAGAAATGATACGTATTTGAGGTACTGGATGTACTAATTATCCTGATATGACCACTATATAATGTATGCATGTATTGACATAGTGCATCGTATCTTCTGAATATGAACAAATATCATGTGTCAATGAAAAAATTTTAAAAAGAAGATGGGCCAGGGATTTAGCTCAGTGGTTCTGCTGCCTACCTTGCAAGCACAAGGTCCTGAGTTTGATCCCCGGTACCAAAAAAGAAAGAGGATAGTAATCACACTTCTCCCAAAATGAGTCTCAAAAGAAACAACTTCTGTGGATTTTTGCAGAATAATAATTTATCTTTTACATGATTATTTTTCATTACTCCTTCACTCTTTTATGGTTACTTACATTTTCAAAAGCTTATGCCTTCAAACCCCCATCGAGTGGCAGAATCTGCAAGAGTAAGGATTAACTCATTTGTAGTATACAGGTTTAAATGTCTTCCAAAAAGCTCAGATGTTCAGAAAATGGAGTATTGGAAGGTGATTGGATCACGAGGGCTCCAGCTTTCTCAGTGGATTATTCCATGTTGGCATTATTAGCAGGTGTTGGCAATGGGAGGTTGGGCCTGGTTGAAGGAAGTAGATTGTGGGGGTGTGACCTTGGAGACCATAACTGGTTCCTGGTTGCCATTGAGTGAGCAGCTTTCCTCCAGCACACACTTGTCATATGGTTTTCTGACTCAACACAGACCCAAGGTGATGAAACCAGCATACCATGGACTGAAACCCCTGAAACTGTGAGCCAAAATAAAACCTTTCCTCTTTTTAAATTTTAAGTTACTTTTTGAAGACATTTTGTCACAATGACAAAAAGCTGACTAACCCTCATAAGCAGACAAAGAGAGAATATATATATTTTGTTTGTTTGTTTTGTTTTGCTTTGTTTTTGGTACCAGGGATCAAACTCGGGACCTTGCACTTGAGAGGCAGGCGGCAGAACCACTGATCTAAATCCCCGGCCTGAGAATTTTATATTTTATGTCTTTGTCCCCACTCTTTACTTATTAGCACATAGCAGGTATATGTAGTATATCTCCAAGATTTTTCATCCATCGATTTTCTTGTTATTTGGGTGACAGTTTTTAGGCAGAGGCCTACTTCTCTACACTATTGCATTGGAGCTTCTGACAAAATTCATGAATTTTGGGGGAACACTTAATTTTGTTGTAATTTTTTTGACAGAATGAATTTATTTAATGTATCTTTAGAACTCAGTCATAGATAATGGGATACTTTTATGAAAATTTTAGAATTCATACTCATTTTTCCATTGCTACTTTTCATTTTCAACTTATAAAAATCTGCCCCATAATAATTTATTACAAACAAACCAACAAAATATTTTCATCAAAGATGTTTTTGGGATAATAAGGGAAACTTGAATTTTGACAGGGTATTAGATGATATGATACTGTGTCATTATAGTTATCAAGATGTGTGATATTAGAGAAAGAGAAGACAAAAAGATCAATGGAACAGAATAGAGCACCCAGAAATAGAACAATATAAGTTTAGCCAATTGATTTTTGACAGAGGAGCAAAGGCAACTCAATGGAAAGTAGCCAGTTTAGAAATTGGTGCTGGAAGCCAGGTGTTGTCCCTTCCCAGCTACCTAGCAATTTGGGAAGAGAAGGCAGGTAGATTGCAAGTTTAAGCCCACCATGAGTGATTTAGAAGGACCCTGTCTCAAATTGAAAAACATAATTAAAAATGAGGTTTGGATATAGCTTAGTGTGAAGGCCTTTGGTTTAATTCCCAATACTGAAAAAAACGATGCTGGAACAACTGGACATCTAGATGTGAAACAAACAAACAAGAAATCTAGATATAGTACTTATAAGCTTCATAAAATTAATTCAAAATGGATTGTAGACTTAACTGTAAAATATGAAACCACAAATCTCCTAGAAGATAACATAGAAGGAAATCTACATGTCCTTGGATAAATAGATCATCTTTAACAATTTCCCACTGATCAGGTTATATATCAGTGGTGGCCAACTTACGGCATAAATGCCACAGACAACCTTTTGTTATCACTGAAAGTGCTAAAAGGTTTGCCATCACTATCACATACAGTAGGTAAGATAGGTAAATAGATAGGTAGATGGATAGGATAGATTTCATATATATTTAATTTACTTGAATTTAAATTTATTGATTAGTCATCATGTGCCAGGCAGTGGGGCAGGAATTTTCATGTTACTCCTTTTTTTTTCCATGCATAAAATTATGGACAGTAAGTATTATGGTCTCCATGTTTCAGAAATTGAAGGTGGAAGGTTGCTCTTCTCTTTTCCTTTTAACCCAGAATTCTAAGGTGCCCCTTTTGCCTTGCCTGAACTCCTCCCCATGTCATTTATCCCTGTCCTCCAGGCTGATGTGGTAGCCTTTTGTTATAGGAGGTCACACATGAATGCTTTTTCCAATCTCTGTATCTGTGGATTCTTTCATTCCTCACAGCTTTCCTTTAAATCATTAAAACTGAACTCTCACATTTGTGGAAACTGACTAAAATATATTTAAACAGCATGCCATTCAAATTATTTTTTAAAAAGCAATTTTCTACTGTAGATTTAGAAACCAACAAATCTATTTTAGCTAGCATAATTTTTGATTAATTTAGTCTGTACAAAATTACATAAGTGAACTTGAAACAAGCTTCCATCATTTTTTTTTTTTTTTTTTTTTTTTTTGCCTTTGGATGTAGCATAGTATTTTCAAAATATGAAGCAAATAGAGTAATTAGCCCCCAGGCAGAGCAAATGACTAACAGCCATCTCCTACAACATTCCTTTGGTGGAAAGACTGAAAGTGAAAATAAAAATGTGGAAAACTATGGGTTAAAGCTCTGCATGTGCCCTATTAAAAAGGCTTGGCATAAAAGATTAAAACTAGACCCCTATCTTTCACCACGCACTAAACTAAAATCAAAGTGGATTAAAGATCTAAATATTAAAACAGAAACACCAAACTTGCTGGAAGATAAGTTTAGGTAGAACTCTCGAGGACATTGGCATAACAAAGGACTTTATGAACAAATCCTCAGTAGCACGGGAACTGGCACAAAGAATCAACAACTGGGATCTCATCTTATTAAAAATCTTCTGCACTGCAAGAGAAACCGCTAACAGAGCTAAGAGATAACCTACAATGTGGGAAAAAATTTTTAGCAGCTGTAGCTCAGACAAAGGTCTACTATCGAGAATATATAAAGAACTAAAAAAAATCAGACCCCCCAAATTCAAAGACTCAATTAAAAAATGGGCATCTGAAATGAACAGACATTTCTCAGACAAAGAAGTAAAAGCAGCAAATAAATATATGAAAAAATGTTCAACAATTGGTTATTCAAGACATGCAGATGAAAACAACACTGAGATTCCACCTCACCCCAGAAAGAATGGCTGCTATCAAGAAATCAACCAATAACAAATGCTGGCGGGGGTGTGGAGAGAAAGGAACCCTTCTGATGGGAGTGCAGACTGGTGCAACCAGTATGGAAATCAATGTGGAGATACCTCAAAGAACTAGGGCTGGAGGTCCCATTTGACCCAGCTATTTCCCTGCTGGGTATTTTCCTTAAAGAATTAAAAGAATCATACCACAGAGATATATGTGCACCCATGTTTATAGTGGCACAGTTTGTAATAGCTAAAGCTTGGAAACAGCCCAAGTGCCCATCAACTGGAGACTGGATAAAGAAAATGTGGTTTTTTAATAAAATGGAGTACTACTCAGCCATAAAGAACGAGAAACTAGAGACATTTATAGCTAAGTGGATGCATGTTGAGGCTATACTCTTAAGTGAAATAAATAGGACACACATGTGTAAATACCAAATAGTTTCTCTGGAGTGAGAAAGTGAAAATGTAAATAAGGATTGAAATGTATAACTGAGGGGCCAGGGATTTACCTCAGTGGTTCTGGCACCTGCCTTACAAGCGCAAGGACCCGAGTTTGATTCCTAGTACCAAAAAAAAATGTATAATTGATATTGTGAAATAGGAAGAAAATGTCTAAAGGAGTAGGGCAAATGGGAGGGGAAGGGGAAAGGAAAGAAGGGAAAAGAAAAAATATGAGAAAAGGAAAAAATGGAAACAAAGTCTTTGAAAATAGGTAAGGGTGGAGGGGGTGAAGGGAGGGCAGGGGAATGGGGAAAAAATAAGAACCAAGATGCATCATGTAGAGGTACAAGATCCCAATGATGAATGTAGCTGTATTATATATCTGAAATGTACAATAAACTAAATGGAAAAAAAAGGCTTGGCATATTAATGGACAGCTTACTTTGGAAAAGCGCAGAAAGAGAAGAGAATTGATAGTTTCCAGGTAGGCTGCCAAAACTCTCTTCTCGTGGACCATGTGATTCCCAGCAGTGCTTAGCTGCCTGCAATTATACAGAGGGAGATTTTATTTTTCAGTTCTTTGTTAATTCACTTTTTTGTTTTAATTCCATTATTTGTAGAGTATAAGAGCACAAATACAGTATTTCAGCTATTGTAGGTGGAAATCAATTATGTTTTGAAAAGAAGACATTTTCTGTGGGATCGAGAGCCCACCTTTAGAAGGTAAGAGATCTGGGTGCTGAGTCTCAGCTCTGACTAGCTCCAGGTTCTTTGGGCACAACAGTCAAGCAACCTGGACCTTGATTTTCACATTTGGCTGGATTTGACCATCTCTAAGGTTGTTTTCAGTTCTAAAATACCAATGATGCTACCTTATATTTCAATACAATAGTTATTAAAAAGGTAGCAGATATCCCTCAAGTCTGTAGTGTGGCCAAGAATTGATTCTTGGTGGGGATTTCCTTCTTTGTGGGTTATACAGTGGACCCTTGACTTAGGAACTCGATCAGTTCCTGAGGGCTGGTTACAGCTCAGGTTACTCATGACTCAATTCAACTGAGATCTGGATGTTACCTGGGACATGCTATAGATACCCAGAGGCAGATGAATCTTCCATTAACTTAATTAACCCAAGTTGTTTGTATGTCAGGCTGGTCATAACTTGAGGGTCCACTGTACTTCCACTAGTATTTCTAAAAAAAAATTTGAGCATTATAACCACCTGACAGGCTCATACATTTTAAGGTGGGGTTATTTATTTGTTTGGTCTGGGAGTTGACCAGCAATGGACATTTTGACATAAGTTCTGTAGGTGAATGTGGTGAAAATTGCCCTTAGGTGGTGCTTGAAGGAACTGTGTACTATAATCCCCCGCTGAGCCACAATCTCTAACAGTTGCCTGGGAATAGACTGATACGGTTTGAACGTCTCACCAAAACTCGTGTTGAAACTTAATTCCCTTAGTGAGATATGAAAAGGGTGGAAACTTAACCTGTTACTATGGTATTTGGAGTAGGACCTCTGGGAAGTAATTAAGATTAAGAGAGGCAATACAGGCGGGACCTAACTGGTGGGACAGTGGCTTTATCAGATGAGGAGAGAGTTGGGTTAGGATGTTCTGTCTCACCATGTGATTCCTGTGCTGCCTTGGCATTCTTGAGTCCCAACCAGCAAGAAGCTCATTGGATGCAGCTGCTTATATTGAACCTCTCCACCTACAGAGCCATGCAGTGAATAAACCTTTATTCTCTATAAGTTTCTTAGTTTGTGGTGTTCAGTTACAGCACATACAATGGATGGAAACACATACTTTCTTGTACCTGAGTAGTACACTTCTTATTGATTCTCATCCTGGGAGAGGGCCCTGCTGGTAATACACAGAATGGTCAGTTTGACAATGTGAAGGGAGTCTGGTTTGGATACCTCTGGGGTGATTGAGAAAGGCTGTCTGGAAGTGGTGGGAGGTGGTGGCAGAGAAGCAGCAAGAGATGGAATACTTGCTACATTCTACTAATGTAGATAGGCCACGTTTCATCATTTAGTTCAATGTATTTCATTTTTAAATTTACAATTATGAGTACATGTTTGCAGTACATAATGATTACATTTACTGTGGGGAGTTGGTACCTGTTCCCTACCCCTCTTCCTCCACCTCTTGGTCCTTTTCTCATTTGCAAAAGATCTACTATCTCCCCGTTTTCTTCGATTTATCTATACTCTAGCTTTCTCATATAAAAGAAACTATGTGATACTTAAACTTGTGTGCCTGATTTGTTTCATTTAACATTGTGGTCTCAAAAGTTTATGCATTTTCCTACAAATGACTTAAATTTATCTTTCTTTATAGCTGAGTAATATTCCATTGTGTATAAATGCCACATTTTCTTTATTCACTCATTCACCCAGTGATGGACATACAGGCCACTTCAATGTATTGTAAATTTCTTCCTTGAACTATAGGTTACTTACAGGCAGGCTCTTTAAATTCCAAGCATTTGGGCAATTTTTCTAGATATATTGTTGATTTCTGATTTTCTACAGATATGATCAGAAAATATACTGTGTTATGTTAAGCCTTTGAAATTTATTCCACCTTGTTTTTAAGGCCCAGAATATGCTCTGTCTTACTTAGTGTTCTGTTTCAATTTGAGAAGACTGTATTCAGCTGTTGTTTGAGTAGTGCTGTATAAGTGTCAAACAGGACAAGTTGTTTGATAATACTACTACAATTTCTACATTTTTTGTCTTTTTCTTTGAATCACTGAGAGAAAGATATTAAATTCTCCAGCTATGATTGAGAATTAGTCTGTTTCTCACTTTAGTTAAGTCAATGGTTGTTTATGTACTTGGCAACTTTTATTATTGCATGCTTATATCTTTAAGGTTGTTGTTTCTTCTTTGTTAAAGTTAAAAATTGCTCTATTATCTCTGGTAATACTTCTAATGTTGAAGATTATTTTATTCTGTTATTGATATAGCCACACCAGATTCCTTATGCTTAGTGTTTGTATGATTTATATTTTATCAGTCCCCTTCTTTTGAAATGTTATGGTAAAGGAATGTTTCCTGTTAACTGCATATGGTTTGGCTGTGGTGTTTCTTTCTGTTTTATTATTTAGTCTGACAGTCTCTGCCTTTGTATTAGAGTATTGAGATCATTTACAGTTTATAGAATTATTAAGACATTAGAGTGTAAGTGTACCATCTCGTTATTTGATTTCTATTTGTTTTGATCTTAGTTCCGCCACTTCTCTTTCCTGGACTTTTTGAGGGGCCTTGTTCTAGAGTTTGGAGTGTAACCTAAAGGTCCATATTTTAAAAGCCTGCTTCCCAACATGATATTGGCAGATGTTGGAAACATTAAGAGGTGGGGCTGAGCGGAGTCTTCAGGTCATTGAGGGCAGGTCCTTCAAGGTGACAGAGGGATCCCTGCCCCCCCCCCCGCCCTTTGCTTTTGTTATCAGACTTGAGGTGAGAGCTTTGGCCCATGTGCTCAAGCCATGATGTGCTGCCTCGCTACAGGCCTGGAGCCATGGGGCCAGTCAGTCATGCACTGAAACTTCCACACTGTGGGCTAAAATAACCCTTTCACTTTATAGGTTGATTGATCTCAGGTTTTTGTTACAGAAATGGAAAGCTGACTAACATTTTATTTTGTGTCCATTTTATCTAGTCTACTGATATTTTTGTTATACTTTCTTGGTATTTTTAAAAATGATGTTCTACAGATTGAGTGTACAACTTTAACGTCCCTTAGCCTGCCTTAAAATATTTTTTTGTTTCACAAAAATGTAAGAACTTTATAATAATATATGTCCAATTATGAACCTCCCATACTTTGTGCTCCCATTGTTAAGTATTTTACTTTTATAAATGCTAGAATCTTCAATACATTATCACCTTTATAATTTTATATTAGTCAGTAGAATCATATGACAATTGAAATGAATGCACATATATCTTTAAAAAGTATAAATGGCAACTTTTTCAAAGGTGCTTTATGCTAACCATGTATTATTTACTTCTGATGTTTGTAATTCTTTTAAGCAAAATTGTATTTCCATTTAGTATCACTTTTCTTTTAGCTACAGAATTTCATTTAATATTTGTTGTAGTGTAAGTATAGTGTAGGTTAATTCTTTCAGGTTTTTTTTTTTGGTACCGGATTTTGAACTCGGGACCTTTCGCTTGCGAGGCAGGCGTCAGAACCACTGAGCTAAATCCCCAGCCCTAATTCTTTCAGGTTTTGTTTGGTTGAAAATGTATTCTTATTTAGAAGGATGTTTTGTTTGAATATAGAATTGCAGTCTATTATATTTTTTCTAGCAGAACTTTAAATATGCTACCCTATCATCTTCCATTCTCCGTATTTTCCTTTGTAATTTGGTTATCATTCTCGTTGTTTCCTTATATGAAATCCAGTCAGTTGCCATGATTCACAGATTTTGTTTTCTTATTTATTTACTTGCTGAAGTTTCTTTAAAATCCCCGAATCAATAATTGTTACACTTTTCTCATCATTCATGAACATATGCAGTGTCAGAATTTTGATTCATTAGGGCTGGGGATTTAGCTCAGGGGTTTTGCCGCCTGCTGTGCAAGTACAAGGCCCCGAGTTTGATCCCCGGGTACCAAAAAAAAATTTTCTTTGATTCACTTAACAGCAAAATATCGAGCAATTTATCAGGTATGGTTGAAGGAGGTGAAATCTACCTTCTCATTAATGGTCACAATATCAATAAAAGTCATTATTGTCATGTACTTAGTGCCACTTTTTTGCCTCTTTTTTGCTTTTTGTTGGCCATTTTACTGTTTTAAATGGCTCCTAAGTGCAGTAAAGTCTGTAGTTTTCCTAAGAGCAAGAAGGCCTAATAGAAAAACTGTATAACTGGATAAATTTCATTCAGGCTTGATCTGTGGTGCTGTGGGTCATGAGCTCAGTGCTAACAAATTGACAATACTGTACATCCAGAAAAAGGAGGACGTTCACACACCGTACATGGGCCTGCTCCGGAAACTGCTAAAGCAATGTCTATTCTGTGTGATGGGAAAGATGATAGCTGGCTGAATGTGTGGATTCACAAAATGATGACTCATTTAAGTAAAGCACAGTGAACACTGTTGAGATTAAAAAGCCAAAGAAATTTCTAGTCATCTTAGCTGTGTTTAAGAGAAAGTTAAACCCTGAGAGCTGGTTAACTAGCATGTTTCAAAAGGTGAGAAAATGTGAAGAAAAAAAAAAACGTTAAGTTGCACCTAGCATGGTGATGCAGATTTCTAATCTCAGCTGTTCAGAAGGCTGATGCAGGAGCATTGCAAGTTCAAGGCCAACCTAGGCAACTGTGATAGTTAACTGATTGTGTCATCTTGAGAAGAAGAATGCTGACTAAATTCGATCAGGATAGTTCTAGGTGTAGCGGAAAGGATGTACTGAAGACAGAAGACCCCACCCTGTGTGTGAGTGGCATCAACCAGTCAGCTTGTTGCCTGAATGGAATAAAAGAGAAATGAAGATGAAGGCTCGCTTCTGTTTCGCTGGAGGAGCTCCAGCCTTCACCGTAATCTCAGATGTCGTGACCTGGCTTCCATCCCAGACCCTTCGCCTCCTGATACAGACTCTTAAAGGACACTACAGTGAGCTCCAGGCTTCCGACTGGCTCCTTCAGATCTCCAGTGCACAGCCAGCCCTTGCACTCTTCCACACCTGACTCTGCAGGCCACCGTTGTAATCCTGTTTTGTAAATCCTTACCTGTTTCTCTAGTGAGCACTGACTGATGCACCAACCTCGCTGAGACTCCACCTGAAAAAGTAAATGATAAAAAGGGCTGGCAATATAGCTCAGTGGTAGAGCACCCCTGAATTCAATCCCTAGTACCAGAAAAGAAAAAAAAAAGTTAAACTCAAATGTGAGGAAGATCCTGAAGATCAGGAGGTTTTGGCAGAGTCTTAGAAATATCTGCTAAGTGTTATATAGGTAAAAGGTTATGTGGAAGAGTAGATTTTTGATGCTGATGAGAATGGATTGTTTTACAAGGATGTTGGCAAATGACTCTGTCCACAGGTGCCTTTCAGTTGATGAAAATACCATGCACAGATGCTGTCTGGAACCTAACCCCGAATCTAGAGGCACCAGCTCCTCACTCATTAACTCAGTGTTTGCAGTGACTTAAGAACATGACTCCCACGTATAGTAAGAATTGCTTGTATGTCTTTTGGCCTGGATGCTTTCAGGATTTTCTTCGTTCTCTGGTTTACATCATTTTATCTCTAATTCTTCTTAGGTTTACTTTTCTTTGTATATTTACTATGTGGGAGTCACTCACTTTCTTGGATCAGTGGTTTTTATCATGAAAAATCTGTATGCAGTACCTCTTTAAATATTCCCTATTCTTTCTCCCTAATCCTTTTGGAGCTCCATGTATGTAAGCTCTTTTGATATTGTTTCACAGGTCTTGCATGCTGGCTTTATTTTACTATCTGTATTTCAGTTTGCACTTATATTAACATTTTTTTGTTTGTTTTTTGAGACAGTGTCTCACTATGTAGTTCAGGCTGGCCTTGAACTCAGGGCAACCCTCCTGCCTCAGCCTCCAGAGTGCAGGGATTACAGCCATGAGTTTCTTTTTCTTTCTTTAGTACTGGGGATAGGATCCAAGGAATACTGAGCTAAATCTCCAACCTTTTATTAAATCTTACTTTGAGACAAAGTTTCCTGGAGTTGCCCAGTCTGGAGTGCCCAGACCTGCCATCCTCCTGCTTTTCACTCCCGAGACACTGGGATTATGAGTGTGCACTCCAGCTCCTAGCTACCTGTCTAAACCTTTCTTGCTATTTTTCTCTGTAGTGCTATTCATCCTTATAATTCTGCTAAAGAATTATTTATCACTATTTTTTAAAGTGTAGACTTCATTTGATGCTTTTTTGTAATTTTCATCACCTGTTTGTGATGATTGTTCACATTTTTAAGCAGTGTCCTTTACTTTTCATAGTTACTTTAAAGTCCTCTGATAATTTCAGCATCCTATCCATCTCTGTTGTTTCCATCAGCTGCTTCCTATCTTGATAATAGGTCCCATTTTCTTGCTTCTTTTCATCTTGTACTTTTAAAAACTGAATTCTAGAGTTCTGTTTACATGTGTAATAGAAATTAAAAATATCTATACTAAAAAAGGCATCCACATTCCTCTACCATGTTATCAGTGTCAGCTTTGACTCAATCTATTAGCACTTGACCAGCTATTCCTGGGCTTTTCGTTGCATTGGGTAGATTCAGGTCACCACAATCTTCAGATTTTTGGATGTTGAGATTACTACTTTCTTAAATGCAACTTGTGGTCTCAGTTCCTACAGGGTTTATTTTGGTTGGGTTTCCTGCCTTCATCCTTTAATAATCTTTCTGTATTTATAATGTGAGGGATGTGGTCTTTCCTACCCTGCTGTAACCCTTTTCATAAACAGTTGGTGAAGACTCATGGAAAATAATTGGTGTATGTGGGAAGATCATTTACCTCTTTTCCTATCTTCTTCTCTTTTACTTTATCCACCTCTTCTCTTCTTTACTTCCTCCTCTTTCCTTATTTTGTTTGGAACATCTCTTTTTGGCAGTGCTGGGGATTAATCCCAGTCCCTTTATGCCAAGTTACATCCACATCTCTTTTTATTTTTTACTTTGAGTCACTTAGTTTAGTCACTAAGTTGCCCAGGCTGGACTTGAACTTTTGATCTTCCTGCCTCAGTCTCCCAGGTAATGGGATTACAGGCATGCACTACCATAGGTGGCTTGTCAGGAGCATCTTGAGTTCATGAATCTTCATTCCAGCACATTCCTGGCCTTGGAAAGCGAAATATTTTGTTGTACACTTCTTACAGTTTTTTACCTATGCCCATTGTTTTGTGGAGGACAAAAGCAGCTGTGAAGAGAGTCATTAGTTTCTGAATTTTATTTGGTTATGTTTCAGCGATTAAATAGGCTTCTAAAATACACTACTTGACCTTATAGGTTATGCAGTTTTGTTTTATTTTTAGGAGGGGAGGTGCAATCTCTAGAAACTTTTTACTTCCTAAGTAGAAAGCTACAGTTTTTCTTGACTGTTTCTTCAAATTTTCTTTTTCTTTCAATTTCCCTATTTGCCCTGCTATTTATTTCAAATTGCCCTCAATTTAAAAACAAAGAAACAAAAAGAATGACACCTATTCCTTGGCCTTACATTCTTCTCTCTCTGTGACCATAAATCTTTTTCCCTGTCCCCAACTCCCAGGCTAGAAAGAACAATATCCCCTTGTGTCCCCCTCTTCTTTTCCTCGTAGTCCTTTCTCGCTCCACTGGTATTGTTTCCAGTATAAACACCGCTGAGATAGTTCCTATTCCTATGTCCTACAATTGCCAAATTAATCACTTTTCAATTTGTGTGTTATTTGATCTACTGCCTTCAAACATGGGACAAGCTGTATTTCCCAGAAACTTTCTTACTGGTTGGTAATATGGCTTCTCTTATATCTGTAAACCTTTTTCCACCCATCTTTAAAACATCGTTGTTCGTGAACTCTTTCCTACCCAGCGTCATCTTTTTTTTGTACATATGCTCTGTAGGTCATCTCATTTGTGTCCAACAGCCTCAACTTTCAGCTGAAGACTGAAATTCGTATCTCCAGCTCAGACTCCCTTTTGCCTGGGTTTGCACATTAAGTTTAAGACATTGCCCGGGATATCCCTGTTTCTTTTCTCTCTCCTCCATCAGAATTTCTCTTCTTGAATTTCTTGTCTCATTGAAAGAGATGCCGTCCTCTCTGTGGTTTTCCAAACTAGAAACCTGGAAATTTTCAGTTCCTAACTCTTCCTCAACTAAATCTTGTTTAATTCACTCACTGTGCATCACTTGAATCTTGCTCCTCCTTCCACTCCATTGTCACATCCCTAAAATTACAGCCCTTCAACTTGTACTGTGACCAGTTCTTTCTTTGATTATCTCTCTGCATTGTAATAAGTCCTTCACTTTGCAGCTATGAAGTCCTTCTGAAGTGATAATCTGGCAAGTTGCTCTTCTGTTGGAAACCTGAAGTTGTGTATAATGCCCAGCTCATAAGAGACACCCAATATTTTTGGAAGAATGATAAAGCAGTAAAAATTTAAATAACATTAAAATGCATTCATGAGAACTCTGGTCTTTCTCAACTTTTCCAACTTGGCCTCCTATTTTCTGTCCTTTACCACTTCATATTTGTGTTAGCTTTTCCACAACTGAGACGTATTGTCTGACATCTACAACTTTTTGCTTTGTTTTTATCTTGATACATTTATGAAACATACAGTAATATAGCAACATAGAGTAATTATTGCCCTTTTGATCTGAGTAATGAGTTTTTACTATCAGACACATAAACAGATGAGTCGTGAATGTTAGTTCTTAGTGTTCTGTTTTCCAGAATGAGCATTGTTGTGCCATCTTTGTCCATTCTCAAATAGCAGAGGCGCTGGGCTGGGCCCCTATGGGAGCACCCTGTCTTCAGGAGGCTGTCCTAGCATTTGTGGAATGAAGAAGGACATGGTTTACCTAGCAAAATAGGAAAGCATTTGGAATCAGCCAGTTTTTACTATTTAGGTAAAACAATGGAAGACATTTTCCTTATTGTTATCAAAAATCTAAGCCAGAGAGGACTTGTTCCGTGTGATAAGAACACTGATCACTGATAAAATGCTGCACTGATTTGGGGTCTTGCTGCACTGTGCTGCAGCTGTGTGAGCTAAGGCAAGCGTGGTGACCTCCAGCGACCTTGTCTGCGCAGCAGCGGCCTGGTGCTTCTCCTACTTCTTCACGGCGTGAAAGACAAGTGCGGTAAACTCTGAAAGTGCTTTGAGCAGCTTGAAGCTCTGTGGAAAGGTAAGTGATTATTTTCTATTTTCATGATTGCATTATAGGTTCTGGTCTCTCCCAGTTGCCCACTGGGTGGAGTTGCTAGGGTATTTGCCTTTATGACAAGGTATGATATACAGGTGCAAAAACAGAGCTTGGGGATTGGACACAAGAACTTGGATTCCAGTTATACCATTTCTTATTGTGTGACCTTAGGAAAGCTGATTTCTCTGTACTTCAGTTTTTAAAACCTTAAAAATGGGAAAAATGCCCCAAAATACTTTGGCTGAATAACTAGGACCATGATTATGAGCTTTGAAAAATTGTTGCCTCAGTGAATATGAACTTCATAGAGAGAGGTAATTTCTTCTTTTTCTTTCTTAAAGATCTGTAGGTCCATAAAAGTCCCCATGAAAATCTGTTTCCTAAAGTTTGTGGTTTCTCAAACTGAAGACCCTGTCAAACTCTTTACATAGCTGTCCTTTAGCCAGATCTATCCCAGGATGAACAGCCATCCTCTTGTGATAAGATACCCAGACAGTACTGTAGCTGGGAGGAAAGGCTCATCCAGCCATCCACCCATCCATCCATTAATTAATTAGAATTCATTTTTGACTCTGTACCCACTTTAATAGGTAAGAATAACTGGTTGAACAATTAATGAAAATAAACATTGAAATGAAAAAAAAAAAAACAGAGCCCAATATTACCATGGTGTTATATACGGTACTGATGGTACATAATTAAATTAGAGACAGATATGTATTTAGTAAGTTTCATGGCTATTCTAAGTACTTTATATATTTTGATGAATATATTTTGTATTGCTTACAATATATGATAGATAAATATTATCATTTATACTTCTTCATTGTGGAAACAGACTAAGTAATGTTAATAACTTGCCAAAGTTATAAACCTAAGAACAGGCAGAATTTGAGTTCATTTATGTAACTCTAATGCCTGCACTTTGGAAGCAATAGGGCTCATCTCATCTAGTTGCTGAGGAAAAAGTGAGGAAATGCACCTATATCCAGATGAAGCAAATTCACAGTGTGCTGTAGCAAAACAGTAGGATGTGATAAATTCAAAACTCTACCAAATTAAAATTTTGGCAGCTTAACACAGGAAGATTAATGGTAGAGAATCTGAGTTGTTTCACATGTTGATGTACTTTGTATCTGAAAAGGATAATCAATGAGGTTTGATCAGTTCTTCCTGGAAAAAATACAGATATGGACATTCCATTTCCATAATTCCGTGGTTCTAGATCAAATGGTATTATCACATAGGGTATTAAAACCAAGTGAATACATTACCATGCATTTTGCATGCTAATTTTGTTTTAATGACTTCAGTTGGGATGAGTCAAATACTCGTGTTCAGGTACATAAAACTTAAGGAAATGTGAGAGATGATAGGAAGACAGAAGACTGAACCATAAGTCAGCTAGTGGTCATTTATAATTATGCCATATTGACCTCCAATAAACTGGCCTAAAGCACCCTCCATACTTGCACAATAAGTTGGCCCTGGAAGTCCCCTTATCTAGTAAGCTAAAACCTAGCCTGGTGTGCAGCAGGTGGTAACTAACCCGAGTGTGCTCTCGTGGCTAAGTGACTGAGCCTGACAGTCACAGTAGCTGACCTCTCAGCCAATCTCAGAAGGCTGCCAAGTTATTTTCAATTAAGGCACACACTAGACTTTGCCAATCAGGTAATCTCTGCATGTGGTTTCATTTCCTCCTGGTTATAAAGGTAGCTCAGTACATTGAACCATCTTTAGTTTGGAATGTTGCCTAGGTCTAGAGTGTTTTTCTTGCTCAAATGAACTTGGTTAAATTGAATGCATCTCAGATTTTCTTTTGACAACTCATTAGTGGGGAACCTTATTCTATGGGTTGGTAAAATATATTAAAAGGTAGAAACTAAAGGTAGTTTGTCATTGGTTTTTGGAATTTTGAAACATATTTTTGTTTTATAAGATGAGCGGTGAAAACTTAGAATTAGGCACATAGAACCTAACATGAAATGCAACAGAAAGCAGGGATACAATGAAGCCAGAGCTGTAATATGAGGCATACTGCTGCAAATAATGTGAATTTATTTTCTCATAAGTGGATGTCTCCTCTAATAATTAGTTCTTTGTGGTTAAGTCAAGAGAAACAAGAGAGAATTATGTACAGTGTGATCTTTCGTAATTCATATGGCCAATTTTCATCTGTTTGCCTTGAGACTGTACTCAAATTGCTTAGTACCAAGGATATTGTCAACCAATAGATTGATACTGAAATCATAAGTGAATTAATAACCAAATGAAGGTCGTAGGCTTTTAAGTTCATGTGAATTTTCCCCCCTTAGCCATCACACTGTATTTTCAGTGCTCTGTACTTCTATCGGATGGGATATCGTAGGCCATATGTTCAGACCTGGAATCATCACTGAGATCAACCCGTCTTCTGGGTTCTACATCATGTGTCCCAGCCCCGAGGCTAGAAGTAACTTCAGCCTTCTGAGCACAAAGATCTGTTGGGGAGTGGGGAGCATCTCCCGAATGTTTGTGTGGTGGGAACAATAATACTTATCATGTATGCAACTTTTCGTAGGGATTAAATCTGTCATTGAAGTAGCTCTTGAACTTTCCTTGCAGGGCATGCTTCTCTTTCTCACTTTCCTTTTGAAAATACCATTTTATCTTTCTTTTTAGCATGTGTAATGATCATTAACTCCCCATACAAGTTTTGAATGTTTGTGGATACTATCATTTTTTCATTAATGTGTCATTGTTGAAGGACTGGGTGATGAATGGTGGGTATTAGAAATATAGACACAGGACTTTTAACAATAAGAAAGGATGGAGTGTCGGATATGGAAGAAGAGTGTACGAAGTCTGAGCTGAAGCATATATGCATGTTATTTGGAATCACCTTGAAATCACTTTAGAACAGTTTTTTTTTTCCTAAAAAGTTTAACTAAAACAGTCATATATAAGATTTCACTTTTCCAGGTTCCCTTCCTACCAGCTGATTAAAGGAAAACAGAACTTGGTGGAAATACTCTTTTAAATTTGAAAATCTGCTTCTTACTAAACAGTCTAAACATGAACTATACAAATATTAACAAATACCTCTTACTAAAAGAGTTCTTCCTCTACCAGGTGACAAGTATCAAGTGTACGCTACTTTAAAAATATCAGGCACACTTCCTGCTTTTGGGCTGTCTTTGCTCCAGTTCATTTCACAATTAGTGTAGCCCCTAAATAGCTTCCCACAGATGTTTCCTGCCCAGGTGATTGATTTTTATTTTTCATTAATTTTGTGTGGTGCTGCGCATCCAAGCCTAGGCAAGTGTTCTACCACTGAGCTGCATCCTAGACCTTAGGTTTTTTTTTTTTTTTTCCAGGAAATCATCCTAGTACAGTGGAGTGAACTTGAGTTGAAATGTCAAATGGTAATGGATTCAAATATACTCTAAATCTAATGATATATTTGGGTTCAGAAAATTCATCCAAGTTCCTGGGATTTTGGTTTCTTTAATCAATAAAATATGCATATAATTCATATTATGTAATGTTACTGCAGCTCTTAAGTATGCAGAGTCCAGCCAATAAATGGTATTAAAATAATAAAATATTAGTTATTAAATTATATAATGATCCAGTATCCTTATCAGTCAGAGAATTCATTTCTTATCTATTAACTTGTACTCACTTGTCAGTTGATCCTATAGTGCATTATACTGTCACTCAGATATATTTTATGACATTGCCTTAATCATATTTTTTATGAACAAGGGCTTTTCTGAGCATCCTGTAAAATGGGGCTTGGCCATATATGTTAACTTAATGTCAAGAAGAAACATTTATTAGGCACATAGAATGTGAAAGTCATTTTGTATAAAACCAAGGCATCAAATCACCAGGCAACAAATCTAGATATAGGTATAGAGTCTCCGTTACCTAAAGTGATTCTTATTTACTTGGTTTAGATGCCAGAGGGTCCTGTTAGGATTTTACATGAGTCTATGAAATAATTTATAGATTATCCCATATATGATTTTGGAGAATCTGTTCCCATTCCTCTGTTCATCTTGCTTTGTTTTTGTGTTTGTTTTTCTGAGACAGGGTCCAGCTCTGTGGTTCTGGCTGGCTTTGAACTCACTATGTAGTCCAGGCTGGCCTCGAACTCTTTGGCTATCCTCCTGCCTCAGCCCCCCAAGTGCTGGGATTGCAGGTGTGAGCCACCATGCCCAGCTGCTTCACATTTTTAACTCTTATTTAATTCAAAAGCTCATATACTTGAAATCTTCCAACAATTCTTGTTCTATGATAAATTCTCAATAGTTACAACATCCTAGTTGAGTTATCAACCTGCTCATCTCCAGCAAATATCAAACTGTTTCTTGGAAGAAGTCCAATGAAATATAAAATATTAAGGATACCTTAAGATGAAAGGTGAATAACCTCAATGCAAAATGGTTACAGACACAGTGTCAAAAATCAGTAAGCTGTATGTTTGAAAATCTTCACGTATGCTCTGAGGGAACAAAATTAGTAAATATTAAGAAACTACTCAAAACAACCTTCTTCATTTTTAACAAGTGGTCTCATTTCAAAAAATACAATTTTTAAAATCTAAAATGTCATTTGTTTGATATTGCTCCTATCTCCTCCTGGCTCCAGTACCCCAAGGTAACAAAAATAAGCTGCAATTTACATAACCAATTTTGAGATTTTGTAACTGCGAAAGAAGAAAATTTATGTAATGTAGTGAATAATTCATATTTTAGAACTTTCAACATTTTAGAAATTTCACTTCATGTAAAAGATATAAGATTCTAGATATAAGATTTTCTTAAGACAACCTGAAGCACTGGACTTTTTACATGATTTTTCTATTTTAGGTAAACAAACTGTTAACTATGACTCCATTTCACTGTACTGTGCAATAAGTCTTCACAAATCTAACATATTTTTAGGGTGATAAAAGACTTTTAAAGTATGATCACTATAACAATTATTTTACATCTATCTAATTTTCCATTTCTTTTGCAAGAAGGTAGCATCTAAAAAGAAACTACTGTCAGGGACTATGTATATGTGTCTAATTCTTTCTGGAAATTCATATTTTCAAACAAATGTCCTAAGTGCAGAAACAGGTTTTCCAGCTACATTTGTTTTCTCTCTTGGGCCAGCTTAAGAAAGAGAACCAGTGCAGTGGGATTACGTCAGAGAAATAGGCCAAAAAAGAATCATGCTGAGAGTAGAATGCTGAACCTGAGGATGACAGCCACGAAGTCATGTTGATTGCAACTCCTTGACCCGATATTCTACTTTGATGATCTCAACCTTACTTTTAAAAGTATTTTAAAAGGTTACATCGGAATAAAATATTTTAACATCTCATTGTTCACTTCTTCTGCCTGCTTCTAGCATGGCCTGTGAGGAAGGCACTTGCAGCTGATTCATCAGAAACTTCTGGACATCTTGGTGCATCTACGTCTTGGAGGAAGGACACTCAGGAATGCTTGTTAGTTTTTACAAAAGGCATGCAGAGACCATTACAAATTTATACCGTGCTATGAATTAAAAAATAAGCACATAGCCAACATAGCACCAACCAATAGTTAAAAGATTTCATGGCAATTTTGTCTACTATCCAGTTTGCAGTCATTTTTGATCATTTATTTACCATGTATTGTTTCCTACATGTTTGTCTAACAAGGACTGGATCAGACTGTTACAGCGCTGTCTTCTGTCCCATGAGTTGTCCTGATGTACTTCCAGGGTTACACATGCCATACACAATTACAGACAGGTTGGCCCAGTGATTCCTCTTGGAAGCAATGTTTCTTTTCTGAATATTTTATTCTGTTTTCCCTAGTAGAATTTCTACTAAAAACACAAGATATGTTTAGAAACAGCTTGAAAGTTCACTAACAGACATTTTTTTCTAGTTGAAGTCATAAAGCATGACTGTATGTTTAATATCAGAAACATTTTTTCCTTTTGGATCTAAACTATATCTCAATAAAATACTTCAAAATAATTTAAAGATTAAACAAATTCAGAGAATTGGTCATTTATGAAAGCTTTCATGAATTTGCAAAGTGGTGTGTTAATTAAGGCCTCATGCCTTCCTTCTCTGTACCATGCCAGTATTTTTTCACACTGGGTTGTGGATTTCTTGGAACCCTGTTACACAGCTTCTCCACTTGTGCTGTCCCCATGTGCCCTGCATGCTAACAGGAAGCTGCTGAGGTTTGGACGTGGTTCCAGCACGGGTCCCAGATGTTCAGGTGTGGGAGCCCTGGTCCTCTGTGTGGAGGTGGTAGGTCTTTGAGACATGGAGCCCAGTGGGAGACAGTTAGGCCGTGAAGGGGACCACCTTCATGTGTGGATTCATGCTTTCAGGAGTCCTGGCTCTCATGGAACCAGATCAGTACTGCAAGAGTGGCTTCTAAAACAGCAAGGTTACTGCACCAGTTTGCCCTGCCTGCCTGTGGCCCACCCTCCCCTCTACTCCCCTCCCCTTCCCTCCCCTTCTTTCTTTCTTTTTTCTCCTCGCTCCCCTTTCTCTCTCTCTTTCTTTCTTTCTTTCTTTCTTTCTTTCTTTCTTTCTTTCTTTCTTTCTTTCTTTCCTTCCTTCCTTCCTTCCTTCCTTCCTTCCTTCCTTCTTCCTTTCTTTCTTCTTTCTCTTCCTTTCCTGCTTCCCTGCCATGTTGGACAGGACTGATGAAGTTCTCAGGAGATGCTAAGGACATAGGCCACTGAATCTTAGACCTTCAGCCTCTAAGAAACCTAGTGACAGGTATTTTGTTATAAGAATGCAAGACAAACTAATAAAAAAATTCTTCTAGGGCCTGAAATATGACTTCCATTAGCTTTTAGGAGAAGAGTATGGAATGAAAGGGCAAATTATAGATAACTTTCATTGTTTCCTGATGACCTTCACCATGAGTTTGACTATTAAAATCCAAGTACTCAATAGTAGATAAGATAAAAGGCAGACATTCAGTCAGTTTTGCAGAATCAAATTTTTTTGTTGAGTTTTATTACTGATTAAAAGAGAGAATTAATAAACCAGAAATTGTTTTTAAGAATGGTTAGACATTTATGGAAAATTGAGCAGTGTTTGGAGGAATTCTTCTTCTTCTTCTTTTTTTTTTTTCATAAAGAAGGGTCTAGAATAATATTCCCTGCATCATTTCTTCATATTGCTGTGAGAAAAGGCCTAACCCAGGGACACATAGAGATAATTATGGAAAGTTAATATTTACATTTGCAGTGGTGGCTAGTCAGGGATCTTCTGAATTTTGTTTGGATGTTATATAAATAAGTAGAACATTTACATAATTATTTTTTGGTTTATTGATAACATTTATGATACTTTATGCCACATTGAGCCCTATGTATTCCCCATATTACAGCAACATCATTTACTCAGACTTATAGAATATAGAAGAAAGTCTGGTTTGGAAAATATTATAAAATAAATTTTTGTACAAATGAGTTACTTTTGGTTTACTATTAATAATTGATGGTTCTCAAATGCAGAGAACTTTAACATAGTTGGCTTTATGAGGAATTTATTCTCTTTGTAAACCATGATTGTTCTGTTCAGTACTTCTTGGAAAATGGATGGTACAAAGGGAAATTTTATATTATGTAATAAAGTTTCACCCATTTCCAAAGGTTTATATACATCCATTGATTGAAGCCTTCACTGTTCTCACAAGGAAATTGGCTATGGGCTTGCAATGGAAAATATATGGGGTCAAGTGAGTAGGAAAAAAAAGGAAACTCGTCCTGTGAATCTAACTTTTAGAAAGCTATGAGTGACTACTTAAAGGGCCAGGCATGCTAGGTAAGAGCTGAGATACAGAGTTAGCGCTAGACGTTACCATGTGCTGTGAACTTGGGTAAATACCTTAGGATCCATTTCTAAGCCTCAGTTGACCCATCCGTGAAGTAAGTATGACACTCAAGTGTATCTATCACAGGGCTGTTGTGAGGACTGAATGATATAAAACATACAAAGGGTTAAATTATATAATGCATAAAACACTGGGAGGTTTCTGTAGGGTTACTTTGTTGATTCCCATCACCAACCTCTTCCCTTACTGTCGTACCCACATATGTCACTTATAGTCACCATTCCTATTTGGTATCTCAACAACACCTCAAATTTAACATGTCCAATATGGAGCCTAAAATTTTGCACCTCAAAACTCTGTTCCTGACTTACTCATCTTCCCTATCTCAGTAAATGGCACCACAGACTCAAGCCAGAAACTTGAGCTTCAACTTTGGTTGTTTATTTTCCCTGCCTTCCTTATCTGGCCACATGGCAAAACCTTTATGCGTCGCAGTCCAGCATTCACCCTTCAGTGTGGCCTCCAGGCATGTTTTGCTGCAGGGTCATCTCACCAGCCTCAGCTGTCAGCAGACTTCTGCCTCCGTTTATCCCTCCGTAGGGAGTGAACATTTCTCGGGAGCTCCCAGCCATGCGGGAATTAAGGGAGAGGATGGCACTGTGTCTGTCATGTTACTTTTTCTCTTACATCCGATCTCTGCCAGCAGCAGCTGAACTTTGAGGATGCTTCAGTAGGGTTCCTGTGCCTTCTGGCTCCTGGCTGCTTTCCATCCATGAGGAGTCATGGCCTGGAGTGGAGGCAGGAAGACAGCAGTCTTGCATATAGTTCCTCCTCCCTGTGAGGTCAGGCTGCATGGAGCTGGCTCTGTCCCTCTACCCAGGATCACTGCTGTGCTCAGAGAAAATGACACTAAGCAGCCTATCTTCTGCCAGAGCATGGTGACCATTCTGTCTCCTGTCCTTTCAAGCCCAGAGGAGGAAACAGCCTGCTCTATGGTCCGTTTAAATCCATAGCTTATAACAATGTCTTTATAGGTAAGTACTCTTCAAATCATCTCATTTCGGGAGCGCATCTGTTTCTATCCAGAGCCTCACGATACCGGCACTGATGGTGGGTCTTCACCATGTCTAGCCACAAGGGCATGCACCTGTGGTTCTCTAGCTCGGTAGCATCACACCCCATGTTGATGACTGGGGCCTTTCGCAATGTGGCCTCTTCTCTGAGTTTTGATGAAAGCCTGACATAACCCTTCTGGCTTTGGATTTCTCTGCAAACTGTTTCACACTCTTTCTGCAGCTCTTGCAGGATTTCCATCTTGGAGAGGAAGGATTGGGGTGGGGAGAAGCCAGATACACATATCATTGGCTGATTGTTTACTTTCTCTCCTCTGGCTGGCAGTTCGATGGAGGCCCCTCCTCACCTCCTCTGGCCATCTAGCTGTGACTTCTACATCTTCCAAATTGAGGAGGAATTTCCTCTCTTCAGTCATCTAGATCTATCACAGTTGCATTTTGCTGAGACATGTGATTTATAAGAAAGGAATAATCAAATATCCATTTAACATTCTCAAAACTTCACTGCTCGTTAGATGTGAATGAGACAACACCATTCCTTTACTTAACCCTTTATTGGCTTCACGCTTACATATAACATGCAGATTCATCACCAGCATCTAGATTCCAGCAGGTTCTAGCTCCAGTTTATGTTTCTAGCCCATTTCCCCATGTGTCTAGTTTAAAATGGCATTTATCTTTAAAGTTATGTCTTACCTGAGGGCCATTGCACATGCTGCTCTCACTGCCTAGAAGAATCCATTTTTGCCACTCTTTGCATGGCTAAATTTTTTAGGTCTCATTTTAAATGTCACTTTCTCTACTAAAGGTACTGTGCCATAAACTCACTCTCTAAAAATCATTCTCTGTATTGTCTTTTGGATTGTTCCCTCCATTGCACTTTCTATACTTGCCATTGTTTTATTTATTTCTCATTTATTTCATTTATCAGGTCCACCAGAAAGAAGGCTTTATAAATGTCAGCTATGGTACAACTTTGCATACTATTGTATTCTTGGCTTGTAGTATAGTGTCTCTCACAAAACAGATTTTTACAATAAATATTTGTAGAATGAGTAACTGAAGGCAGCCTAGTATGCAGTATGGTATAAGTGGTCAGTAAATACAGCCTAACATGGCTCTTGTGGACTCTCCAATGTCACATAATTAGTATGTTAAAAAACTTGAGAGTATTGACTGCAGGGAATTGATCTGTTTCATGTTATCTTTTAGATATATATTAAAGCCCCTCTTGGCAGAATTGTGTTAAGAAATTTATCTAGTCAAGCCAAGCACAGTATATGATGTGGCATCCAGGCTGATATGATCCTGGCAAGATTTCTGCTCTACACCAATATTTTACAGTCATTTGTATTTCTTATACAATTTTAATAGCTCTATGAGGAGATTTCTGTTGGAACCACAGTACTTCATCTCTCACTGTGAGAGAAGCAGGCTGCCATCTTGTGAGCAGCCTGTGGAGAGGCCCACGTGGAGAGGAGGTAAAAGCCCTGCTAACAGTCAGCAGTGAGTGGAGGGCTGCAGCAGACTTGGGCTGGAGCTGGGAATCAGACTCCCAGCCTCATTTGACCCTTGCAGTGTCTGCTGACCACACTGACAGCTTGATTATAGCCTTACGAGGGACCCTGAGCCAGGAAAACTCTGCTAAGAAGCTTCTGGATTTCTGATCCTCCGAAATTGTGCAAGACATTATTTGTTATCTTAAGTTGCTAAGTCTTAGAATAATGTGATATAAAGTCACACTACAGTTTACAGTCATGTCACCTTATCCTCAGTTTCACTTTCTGTGATTCTAGTTACCCGTGATGAATAGGGTTCCGAAAATACCAAAAGGAAGATTCCAGAAATAAGAGAGAGCACCTTTACGTAACTTTTATTACAATATATTAGTATATTTGTTTTATTTTATTAGTAGTGTTATTAATATCTTACTGTGCCTAATTTATAGATTAAAATTTATCATATATGTGTATAGGATGAAAAATATAATATATATAGAATTTGTTTCAGCCATCCATGAAGGAATCTTAGAATATATCCTGTGCAGATAAAGGAGGAACTACCATAATCCAGATTTTGATACCTAGAAATGGAGTGCTACATAATAAAACCCAATTCATTACTGAAACTGAAAATACACAGTGAACTTTGAGGAGAGTGTGTGTTGAAGACTTTTCTGTAGAGTGAGGACTTGTAAGAAAATGAGCAAAATATCACTGGGAAGTGGAGGAAAATCTTTTTTTTTTTTCCCCCATTAAGTTTATTGGTACATTTTCGGTATACAATACAGTTACATTCATCATTGGGATCTTGTACCTTTACATGAGTATCTTGGTTCTTATTTTTTTCCCCTTCCCTTGCCCTCCCTCCAACCCCTCCACCCTTCCCTATTTGCAAAGACCTTGTTTCCATTTTTTTTCCCCTTCTCATATGTTTTCCTTTCCCTTTTTTCCCTTCCCCTACCCCTCCCAATTCCCCTGGTCTTTTAGACCTTTTCTTCCTGTTACACAATATCAGTTATACATTTTTAAAATCACAATATTAAAATCTAGGAGACATTACCACAGATTTTACAGAATTTAAAAGGATATAGAAAGCATATTACAAAAATCTTTTTTGAAATAAATTTGACAACTTCTAAGAAGTACCTTGGAAGGCAAATTAATGAAACTAACTCTGGAGGAAATATAAAATTTGAATAGCACCTATTAAAGAAAGTATATTCCTAGCTTGAAAACCTACCTATATGACAACAGCAGGCTCATAAACATTTTAACTGACAAATTATATCAAACAATTAAAGCAGGAAAAAGAAGGAACACTTCTCCCCTCATTTTAGGAACTCAACATTGTGCTAATCCTAAAACTGGATAAAGATAATAGAAGAAAAAAGTATGAACATAGATAGAAATTTGTTTAAGAAAACAAACTATTAGAAGTCAGATCTGGCAGTATGTAGAAAGTGGTTTTGTTATAAGGAAGGCAGTGTTGGTTCAGCATTGGAAGATCCACCCCCAGAAGTCATCATTTTAACAGAGGAAAGGAGAAAGCCATATGATCCTGTCACTAGTTGGAGAAAAAGTATTGGACTAAATTCTACAGCTGTTCATGGTAAAAGCTATCAGGAGACTAGAAATAGAACAGAACCTTCTCAACAGATTAAAGACATGTACTCCATACTTCCAGTGAGAATGCCTTAAATAAATGAAGAAGATATAATGCTTTCTCCTTAAGGTGGGGAACAAGGGCAGATATGCTTACTCTTTATCTGTCCATTAAACTTTGAAACCTACTCCCCACCAAAATAGTCTGGCAATAAAATGACACAACTAGGATAGGATTGGCACGGCAGAAGCAAAATCTTTATATGTAGATGAAATGATCATCTACAGAGAAAATACTAAGAAATCTCTAGGAGTCCCTAGAACTTGTATTTGAATTTAGCAGGATTAGAAAACACAAGGTATATATAAAAATTCAGGTCTGTGTATACTTGCTATAAATGAAGAATTGGATATTGAAATTTAAAAGTTATGTGGGAGTACAAAGGACCTAGAAAAGTTAAAAACAAAAACAAAAACAAGTGTTGGAAAATGTTCAGTACCTAATTTTAAGACTTCTTCTAAAGCTACAGTAATCAAGGCAGTGTTGGTGTAAGGAAAGACATATAGATCACTGGAATAAAACAGAGAATCTAGCAGTAGAACCACACATATATGGTCCACTGATTTTTGAAAAATTATTTAACATTAGCATTTTATAGAATATAAACTCAATTCAAGAGCCGAGGAAGAGATAGTGTTTTCAGCAAATGGCACTAGAACACCTGGTATCCGTATATAAAAAATTAACCTCAACCCTTTTAGGAAAATCTTTATTATGGAACATGAGTTAGGAACACCGTTGCCTGCAGTTATGTGGAAAATAGGGAATATGCCTAGTGAACTGGATAATCTACCTAAGGAGATTCCTAGCCTGGTGTGTTCTTGCTGCACATTGTCAAATGTGAGAGGAGAGAGAGAAACTAACTGAAGGTCTGTTAAAGAGAATGAGTCATGACTTGGTGGTTCTGAAAATTCTCAGCCTCCTAGGTGACAAACAACACTAAAATGAAGAAAAATCTTTTGAACAAAGATCCAGTGCCAGGAAAATATAGCTCAAGAATGAAGCCAAGAGTGTCACAGTCAAATCTTTGGTTAAGAACTCAGAAATATGAAAGGTAGTGCCTCAGAATACTATTCATTAGACAAAGGGCACTGTGAAGAGATTCAGGCTGTGCCCCACAGTTTCCCAGCCAAACAACGTGGGATTTCTAGGGAGCTCAGAGGCATTGCTCCTCATCCTGTCAGTGGAAGCCCAAGATAGAGGTCTTTTTGAAGAGTTTTGTGGTTTTCATTTTCATCTAATGAAGTGAACTCCAGTAGGATTCAGAGAAGACTCCCTAAATTAAAAAAATATATATATTAGCAGAAAAATCACCTCCTTGGATTGAAAGGGGGTGGAGAAGGAACCAGATGAAGAGGTGTTGGGACCCCTAAATTCTACTGGCAGAAAGCAGGCTGGGAAAATTCCTTAGCTGCAAAGATGTGCTACTTCTATGCAACAAGAAGGAAGAAAGATTCAGAATGTGGAACCAGGAGTCCAAAGGGGAGGGCTAAGAGCCATGGAGAACTATTCCCAGACCTTGAGATTTCATCGAGGAGCATCCAACATCTGCATGTCTTGATTTCATAGCTGCTATGGACCTGTGAACCCAGCTACCAGTTATTCACACCTTTGTATAGGTCCCGCCTGCCAGGTATGAGAGTTGATCTATGTCACCAAAAACACACAGTAGAAGAAATCTTGTTTAATTTTGAGATATTTGAGTTATTAAGGCTGCAACTTTCATCTTCAACAATCTCTCTCTTTCTCTCCATCTCCACACCTTCACTGAGTATGTAGGCTTTGACTATTTGAGACCCTATCAGGGCATCTACAAGCATATTGTTAAATACTTTTATTGCTTTTATATACTTTGAATAGGAGAGTCTAGCATTATGCCTATTGTCCTTGCATAATTATGTTTCCCATTTTACTCTCCAAGTATCTTGGATTAGATGATAAATTGTGACTAAAGTTATTGTTAATCTCTCTAGCTTCCTATACTCCAGTCATGTCAGCTTACATGTTCTAAATGTAAATGTACATGTGTACAAATGTAAATGCAAATGTACATACCATTATACTGTGTACTGTGTGTGTGAGAGAAAGACAGAGGGAGAGAGAGAGAGAGAGAGAGAGAGAGAGAGAGAGAGAGAGAGAGAGAGCAAGAAGTCAGGTACCATAATAAGGCAGCTCCCAAAGGCACAGGCACATCTCCAGTGTTCTTGTTTCTGGGAAATTTATCCTTTGAGGGTCAGCATATCCTGCCCCTAGCAAAAACAAATTTTACATGTGTTTCAAGAGTGCTTTGAATCAATTTTATTTTTTAAATTTTTTTCTCTTTCTTTTTTAATGTAGGACTTGAAATTTGAAGAAGGACTCAACCAGTACATTCCCATGTCATGTTTAAAGATGGACAAAACATCTAAGAAGTATGTTCCTTCATGTGAGATTTAATTTTATTAATTCTATTTTACCTCTCTCTGTGTGTATTATTATGGATTAAATATGGATTAGTTATATGTGATAAGCACCCCTTGTTTGATTCACTCTAAGATATTTGGGAACCTTGACCCCATTTCATCATAGGATATATCTGTGCCCCTTTATCTATACGTTCTTTGGGGATACAGCATTTTACCTTTGCCAGTATATCCGGGAACCATGTTTTATTTATCTCTTGAAAAATATTTAACTCCCTAGGCCAGTGTAGGAACTTCCAACCTGTAGATGTAGCAGTCATTCCTCCCTGAGGCAGTAAGAGCCAGTGTGGGTTCAGAGACAGTTTTCAAGTTGGATGGTGTCACTTTTCACCATACTGTGTGACCTTGAACAAGACAGCAAACACTTCTCAGCATCAGTTTCCCATCAATTAAGCAGGAATAATACTAATAATCCCTTGTCAGCTTATTGTAAAGATTGAATAGATAAGAAAAATGGTAGTTTAGAGAAAGTGCCTTGAACGTGCTAAATACTAAATAGATGCTACTTAATACTTAATCAATGATCATTGCCAGGGATCTATTTTGCCCTCAGAGGACAGTGAACAGTGTGAAGAGATGTTTTTGATTGTCACAACTGGGGCTGGGTCAGGGTGCTAGTGGTATCTAGTGAGTTGTGGCCTGGGATCTTGCTAAATATCTTCTAATGAACAGAGCAACCCACACAGCGAAGACGTATCTGGTTCAAAATGTCGGTAGTGCTGCAGTTGAGAAACCCCGTGCGCTGTACCTCCATCGTGCTTGTTCACTGCTGTTTTCCTTAACTTTTTATTCTCCTAGACATGCAATAAGATGAGGCCCTTGTGAGGATTATTTGGTGTCTGAGAGGCCAGGCCATGCATATGGGATTATACATCACTACAGTGCCATTTCGGTGCTCAATGTAGAGACCAGTGAGGTGTAGAATAGCATGCCTCCTGTGCCCAACATTTCCAATGATAGGGTTTTATATTAAGAAAATGGCCAGGGAGGTCGGCAAGATTTTATGTATGAGAGAGCTACTTACACATGAGCTTACAATAGTGAAAGTAGGAACTAGCCTAAATATCCAGCAGTAAGGGATCATTTAAATAAATTATGATAGACCTTTGGAATTAAACACTAGGTAATACCTAAAAGTTATGCTGTAGTAAGAAAAAAATGACTATAATATAATTAGTGGGAAACAAAGATTACAAAATAATATTTACAGCACCAGTCTCATTTTGTATTGAAAAAAAAAAGTATCTCGTTACCTAGCTATGAAAAAGACAAGTCAGTATTTCACTAGGGGTTATACCCAAGCTGTAGGCTAAGGAGAAAATTTTTGCAGTGCACGAACACATATCCAGACCTCTGTATTCACAGTTTCCACACTCATAGAGTCAACTAACCTTAGATAGAAAATATTACCCCCCCAAAACCAACTTGTGTCTGTACTGAACATGTACAATCTGTTTTTCTTGTCATTATTCTCTAAAAATTACCATATAACTATTCACAAAGAGTTTACATGGTACTACAATTTATATGAGTCATCTGGAAATGATTTTAAGTTATGTTATATACAAATGCTATGTTATTTTATTTAAGGAATTTGAGCACCCTTGGACTTTGATATTCAAAGTAGGAACTGAGGAACCAGTTTCCAGTGGACACTGAGGGCCACTTATACTTACATAATCATAAATTCAATGCATATTCAAGAACTGGAGAACGGGATGATAATGTGGCTCAGGACCTAATGCAAATGTGATCTGTTGTCTGCTTGTGGCTCCTGACCTAGAATGTGATTGCTTTAAGGAACTGAAATCAGGAGATGATCGCTAGGTATTTGGTATCATGTTAAAGCTGTGTCTTAACCTTTTCCTGTGCATTATATTCCTTTTTTAACCTTAAGTTATTTTTAGAATATCTTTAATTATAAAAACTGGGCTTATGAGCAGAGACCACGCTTTCTTTATCTTTTTTCTTTCAGATCATATTTGTGGATGTAGTATCTAATTATCTAGATAAACTTTTTAGGATATTTCTAAATGGCTAACAGTTCTTGCCAAGGGAACAAAGACAGAAACTGAGGAAATCATGTCACTGTGGTTAACATAAAATGTTCGATGTTTACTAATGAAATCTGTTAACCTTCATAACTGTATAATAGGGCCATTAAAGACAATAGATACAGTAGTTTAAAAGTAATAAAATTTACAACAAAGTGTATTTAATTTGAAATTGAATTGCTGGCAAATGGGTGTCCTAATGAACCCTTGTGTCAATGGAGCTCTAACCAAATTAAGGGAAATCATTTGTGTCACAGGAAACTAAATCAGCAGTGAGACCCCAAAAGGCTATTCCTCTGATGGGGGTATAGTCATTGTCACAGATGGCCCCGCTGATGGAATTTAGTTTAAGTCAGGAGAAGTGAGATACATGATCCTTCTTAATTCAAATTAGTTTGGGAAAGCAGGCAAATGCTGTCAGGATTAAAGAAGAAAAAAAAAGTTAACCATAAAGAAGAATCTCGAATAAAGTGAATAAATGTTAATAGGAAACAAAGAGCCTGGGGAGCGTTTTGAGGGTGGAAATAGATCTTGATCTCTGGCCATTGCATTAAAAAAAGTTTATGTCATATCAGCTATTCATGAATTTAGATGAAGTTTTTCTCAAAGTTTCTCCAACAATTTATAAGAATGAAAGGAGCAGGGCATTAAAAATGAACTGGTAAGAAGTCCAATGAAATAGTTGGCCCCGCCATATCTATAGATTCCATCCATGGATTCAACCAATCACTGAAAACACAGTTAGACCTATGACGGGTGCATCTGTACTGAGCTTGTGCAGACTTTTTTTCCTTGCCATTATCCCCTAAACAATATAGTATAATAACTGTTTGCATAGCATTTGTATTATATTATGCATTATAAGTAATCTAGGACTAATTTAGAGTACACAGAAGGATGAGCATATACACAAATATTATGCCATTTTATACAGGGGACTTGAACATCTGTGGATTTTAGTATTCATGGGGGGCCTGAAACAAATCCCTCACAGATACAGAGGGATTATTATATTCGATCTCCTGGTAATTTCTTAAACAAGTGACATTTTAATTATTGGGAGATCAGTAGCTAATACAGTATAATGAATCTTATATTTTATGGGGCCATACTTCAAAAGCCACTTCCTCTCTGACTTTAATCAGTGGCAACACCTGTAATGTGGTGTTTATCTAATTCCTAGTTATGTGACAAAATGCTTAAGGAAAACATCAAATTGCACTGTGGTTCCAAAGGCAAATCTTTTCTTTATACTCTGTTGTCAATTTCTCTTTCTTCTTCCCTCCTTCTCAATTGCGGCAGAGCTCCAGATCAGCCATTCACTGCAGACTCACATGTTTGTAAAAAGCACAGTGTCACCAAGCTTGGTTCCCTCACAGAAGTAACTCACAGTTGCCAGGGAGTGGCAGGATCTTGCTGGAAGGTGAGGCTCTTGGGACTGACTTTTTTCCTGATGCAAAATGTGAAATGATGAGATCAATGGTATTGATCCTTATGCCTGTTATGCTTTCCTGCCTGTAGATCTCTCGAGAGAAACAGAATTTTAGCAGGCCTAATAAATATTTTCTGATGAGAATTCTGTGCTAAAATAGGATGGCTGAAGGCTCTCAATAGCAAAGCCCTTGGAATTCCTCAAAGCAGGGTGCACATAGGACCAGGACCCGTCCCTCTGTACAGTGAGGCAGGTCTGCCACCATGCAAATGACGCCAGGCTTGAGATTTGATGAATCTTCTATCTCCCGCTTCTACTCATCTGACACCCGCTTTGAGGAAGGTTGTAAATGCAAGAGAGATTGTGGTATAATTCCTCAGACTGGCATTTCTGCCCCCTAGTCACCATTCGATTATCTTCCAAATTGCTGTGTTTCAGAGAGATAAAGATTTTTTATGGCTTGCTGACTTGAAACAACCACAAGAGCCAGCAAAGAGGTGGCTAGGCGGCCATGCATAGTAATTCCATTGGTAAATGACAAAATCTTTGTTTGTATGGCATTTCCAAAATTACTACAGAAGATGAATCTGAAACACAAAATGTCACATTTGGCATGCAAAACTATCACAATATATTTCAGTATAAAATTCATAGAGGCGTTTAATTTAGAATGTGTTTAATAACTCCGTCTGCCTGCATCAGTAATCCTGCCTTGAGGTTTAAAAAGATTGTCTTATTTATTCACATGGTGTTAAGTTTTAAAATATTTTTGGAAACCAAAATATTAAGGTTAAGTCTTTGTTGTTAATTAAGATTTTCTAATTAAACCAAAAATAATTGTTATTCCAATTAGTTTTTAAGTATGACTTGCATGAAAAAACAAAAGAAGTTGAACAACTTCCACTGTTTAACTGTGATTTAATTCTAGAAGCATACTATCTATATGGAAATATATATTATCTCTTCAAATAAAGTCTAGGCAGGATTACAAAATCCTTACTGCTGGCTGCAGTTTAACTGGTGGTACTACTAACTTGAGTGGCCAAGAGAGTAACTTGCTTCTACAAATGACATTGCTTTTGATTAAAGGACAACATACCAGAAAATTCTTCAAGATCAAATTATTTGGAAAACTATTAGGGACTTGGGGATATAGAAATATATAAGATTTAAATGATATTTAAGTTATTAATAATCCCAGTTTAGTTTTTATTTAACCTGAAAGAGTAGTTCATTAAAAATCATCATTCTGCATAAATGTTTAGACACCTACTAAAAATGGAAATGGCCTTTTTCTGTTAGCTGAAGATGAGCAATGGCACTGAAACATTCTGTAGAGTACTAAGTCATCTACCTCTGTTACATGTAAGTGGTACTAAATTTGGGGGTAAAACACATCCATATGCTACTTCCCCCTTATGTTTCGATTCTCCTTGGAACCATGTGGAACAGGCTGACCCCATTCCAGTCCAGTAGATGTTGTCCTGGCCTGCTTTGCACTACACTTATCAATATGGCATTGTGATCTCCGATTACTGTTGTAGGTCAGGCCCATCACCCTTCACATCCCCAGTTTGAAGCTTACTGTCCAGTTTCACCCATCCCCGATATTGGAGAGGGCATGCTGTGTGGTTTTGAGAAGTGTTGGTTTCCTGTTAATTCTATCTTGTTATAATAAATGAATGGTTTCTGATGTCACAGGTCATTAACATACCATGCTTACAGATTGGCTAAACTTTCCCTCCTATCATCAGCAGGTTTGCCTTTTGACCTCTTAATTATACATCGAGTGTCCTTGTCTGTTATCTTTGCTAATACCTGACAATTACAGGTTGAGTAAAAGTAATTGTCTACTCCCCTTCCCAGAAGCCCGTTGTTGCTAATTGTGTGGTTTTACACAGTTCCTGTGTCATTCAAGAATTCCACCTTTTATGCAGGTTGAGCAGTCTCAGTCGCCTCAGCTGCTTCAAATACAGATCAAATGCATCTGAGGCCTCAAGGATAAGGCTCCTTGAGGCTGTTATCTCCTCAGAGTGTCCCTGCTCAGCCGACTGGGGGGCTGTGTCTTGCAATGGTGGCAAACAGAGCAGTTGAGGACCAGAACACACCCAGTTAGGCATGGTGGCAACTTTTACAACATGGGGCTATTTTTCCATGAAAGCCTTTACATGGTAAGGTGACCTGTGCATATGTATCCCTTTCATTTTATTTAGCTTCCTGTTTTCCCTATCCATCCACCTTTCTTCTCTATCCATGTAGCTTTAGACAGCAAACTTTTTATAATAAAGAATCTTATTTGTTCATGCATTTGTTAATTTATACATTCACTCATTCAGTAAGTCCCCAATAAGTACTCACTGCATGCCAAAAACTGACATGAACCATTGTGGACACCTTAAATCCACCATAACTGGGAAATATTTCCCTGACCTATCAAGGGTTCCTAATTTCATTCTTCCCCATTTTAGGATCTATAAGTGGAAAGCTCGCTGACATGTACATTGGTGTGTAGTGCATGTGTGTGTATGCAGAGAGCCAAGCCATTGATTTTAGGAGAGAACCAGACCCTAGGTAGGAAGTGAAGGTGGGGGACTATGTGATGGACACAGGGGAGAACAATGATCCTGTGAAGGTGTTCTGGAGGAACCAGCACCAAGAGAGGAGGTGATGGCGGTTGGGGGGTGGACTAGAGTGATCCCAGAAGCAGATGGAGCATCAGGTACCTGTGGGAGGAGGGAGGAAGGGGAGGCTCTGCCATTTCTGGAGTGTCCCTTCTGGGAGACTGTGCCCTCTAGGGGACTCACTTCCTCATCTCATACTGGTGCAGAGAGAGCTGGCAGGGGTACCAACTGTTCACAAATATGAGATTACCTTTGTACTGGTGACTTGAAGTATTTAAAAAATTATAAGAATCACTATAAGCATCACAGGGTGATTTTCAATTGAATATCACCCTGTGATGCTTATAATAGTGTATTTTCCCATTTCCCATTAGGTCTTATGTTACAGGCTATATTATTATTAGGGGCTGATTGGACTATTGAATAATAAGCAGAGAACCCCAGATGACCACTCTGTCATTTAGAAGTTGATACAGGTTAAAAGAAAAAAACCCCACAAAAATAAACAAAAACTAACCAAGTCTATTATTGGGAGCCATATGCTAAATAGATATTTAGTGACTATCACAGCATAGCCCTGAGCCATCTCCATTACCAGCTTCAGACATTGCTGGAGAACTGACAATACTGGTGGAAGAGACCAGAAGTCTCTGAAACAGACACTAAAGAATTCTTGTCTAGGTAGAGTTTTAGGAAAAGGGGACCCTGAGCCAACAATGTTCACCAAAAAATGAGGCTCACCAAGTTGGCTCATTTGTGAAGTGTGCATAATGATGCCTACCTATCAGAGTCATGTGAGAAATGACTGAACTAATGCATGCAGAATTACACTATGTTGATACATAGTAAGAATTAAAAATCTCTTATTATTATTGTTATAATTATACTGTCTCTTTGACAGAGACATTTTGATAGGTTAACATTTCTTTGATAGGTTAACATTTTTTTCTCCAATAAGTGATCCCAAAGGCCTTGTTAAGAAGCATGGGGTATATGTACAGGGTGTTCATCTAGGTTGGTTATGGAGATAACTTTTCCCTGAGGAAGCCATCAACTGCCAGAAGCAGAATTCAAGGCAGGTACCACACAGGCATCAGGTGTAGTTCAGCCCTTGAACTGAGTTCTTGGCTCTTATTGTTCACCAAGGAGAAATTTCAGAAATGAAGTGGTGGTGAAGAATGTAGTTAATATAATTTCAAAAGGGTTCATCAGAACCTAATGAACAAGTACATTCTTTTGATATGTTTTGATCAAGTACCCAAATTTTTAAATCACGGAGTCAGGCTACAAAATATTATCATCTGAAGGACTTACTTTTTACTTTTTAGAGCTATCTCCATGAATGAAGTTTTACATCAGAAAGCTATATAAAGTATTTTTATTGTTGTTTGTTTAGTTGCCAGTCCCCTGGGATCCCACAGGTTTATGAATTCTGAGTGCTGGAATCACGTCTATTGGTATATTTGCTTTGCAGTGAATATCCCCTGGGAGCTATGGAATGATTGTCACAGAGCATTATGGTTTAGATAAGTGTTTCCCAAAGGTCCACATATTCAAGACTTGGTAGCAGGGTGGCACTCTTAGAAGGTGGTGGAACATTTCAAAAGTGGGGCCTAGTAGGAGATTTTTAGGTCACTGGGGTGTATCCATGAGGGAATTGTGGGACTCTATTCTCTTCCTGTTTCTCTTTGCTTCCTGTTTCATGAAGTAAACAATTTTACTTTGCTGCACATTTCTACCATGATTTGCTGCCTTATCAGAGGGCCAAAGTAATGTGCATCCCCAAAATTAGATGGAACCTCCAAAACAATGAGTTAAAAGAACCTTTTCCTCTTTGTACAGTAATTGCCTCAGGTATTTTGTTATAGTGATGGAAAGCTGGCTGTGAAACAGGGTATGCTATAGGTAAAATGTCAGGAGGGATAAGAGAATGAAGAGATGTATCAAGGATGTCTTCAGGGAGTAGGGAAGGGGCTGCTAGGAGATTACAAGAAACATTCACAGTATCAGAATCTGCATCATCTGTAGGGACAAGCAAATCTGGCAGTTCCTCCGACAAGAAATGCATTTTCTCTTCCTGCCAAACAGAATGAAAAGTATCTTGGAATAGTTAAAATAGCAATCCCAAATTTTCTTCACATTTGTCAGAAACAACAATAATAAAAACCAATCAAAAAATAATTACTTCCTGTCACAGTCAAGGAAAGTTTACTCTTTAATAGCCTGACAAAATGTCACTGAATTACATCCATCCCTTGGTATCACCTAGCAAAAATCTTACATCCCCAAAGAAATATACAAGGCTACTTCACATTCAGTGCATGTAAGAAAACTACAAAATTCAGGACAAAAGTAAAAACAAGAAAAGCAACAAAACATTCAGAATTTGACAGGAAAGAGAAGTCATTGGAGGCTTTTTGCTTTCAGAATAAAAATGCTATTGCTCAGTCTTGTTCCTTCTGTTGGGCTCTACCCAATCACATCAAGTTTTTTCACTAACCACACAATTCTGCCTGCCAGTCATTCTGCTGGCAGTTCATGGGAGACTGACAGTTAAAACAGCAAGTTTTCAAGCAATGTAATTTTGTAATAATAAAAGTGCACTTACAAAAACATAAAAGTGTGCTTTGCATATATAGTTGATGCAGAACATTTAAGATAGCCATTTCACTGAATTTAAATACAAATCAAAAACAGATCCATCTCTATTCTTACTCCACTAGTGGAGGAAATTACCTTCCATAAGGTTGTTGGATAGTGCAAAGCATCATACAAATGCTACCTGGAGAGAGATGGTCATGTTTTCTGTGCGAACTTGAAGAATCAAGAAGGCAGTACCCAAATGAAAGAAGAAGTCCCAATTAGAGGGGAAGCACTGAGGCTGAGAAGGAGATGTCTACTTTACACCTCAGTATACTTACATTGCTAATGGACCTGTGGATGAGGGTAACAGCATCAAGGGTGGATTGCCTTTGGCATCAGGCTGGTCCAGGAGGCAAAGCGTGGAAAGCTCAGTTTAGGCTGCCTGTAGGTATTTGAGAAAGTTCCTGAGGGAGGCAGCAGATATATGGGTGAGCCCAAAGATGTATCACTACAGACATACAAAGTACTACTTCCAGATTATACTTTCATTGTTTCTTGTCCACTTACTTTGGACTTACTTTGGACTTAACTTTACTTAAACAATTCCACTTACTTTGGGTCTTCCTGTATTATGAGGTAGAGGTGGTCACATATGGCGAGTTAACCAACAAGCTCAAGTCTCAGTCCCCTCATGCAGCATGAGGTACTACCAACTGACTCTTATTTCAGTTGCTGTAAGAATCATAGTAAATCAAATTTATTTATAGACAATAAGCTCAGGCTCATTAATTCTGAGTATTTTGCTTGGAAGCTTTTGAGTAATTCCTTGATACAGACACTTGAAAACTACTTGTATTCTTACATTTATCATGTAAATGTTTCCAATAGAAAATATTACCTTTTTTGTTGATGATGTTCATTAAAACTAAAATCCTCATTCTAATAGTAATATGTGAGAACATACAAACAAAAACATGGCTTTTGAATTTTGGGTCTAGCAGAATGGTGACTTAAGTTAAATTTTCAAGTTAATGTAGTCCACCTTTCTGCCAGAATCAGGAGTTAAAAGGTATTATTTTGTTTTCAGATTCTGTTGAATAAATTCTTGGAAATTCCAGGTAAGATCTGAACATAAAAGACTTTATGTGCATAAACACTCAAGAATGAAGGCATCTCCTTGGGTACTAGAAGTGTGGAGCAAACTGAAAACCAGAGAGAAAAGGGTGAACTATGGCTGTGGCTCCTTGGGAGAGGAGAAACATTATCAATTTTGTTTATCTAAAGGTTTGGACTTTAGCATCCATTCATGAGATGAGCCTTTGAACTCATTGATGTAGAGTAGTCAAAAGAATCTTGTACATAAATTTAGGACAAAGTGTATCCAAAAAAGAATATACTAAACAAAAAAATTGCCCATTGGAGATAAAAATCTTCCTTAAATAAATAACATGAAGTATGTCTTTCTCTAAGCTCTTTTAAAACTGTATTTGATCTGAGTATCTACAATAGAGTTCTCGTATGGAAAACATGTTGTAGTTGAAATTAAAAATTCAAAAGCTGCATTATAAAGAAGATTAGAGCTTTTAACAGAGAACTAAGGATCTGAAAGCCAGACCAGAGGCAGTTTCCAAAACTGCAGCACTAAAAGATAGAGATGGAAAAAGTAAAGTGACTTGAAAAAATGTGGAAGAAGAGGTCTAACATCCTATGAAATTTCCAGAAGGGAAGAACAAAGGGAATATATTATATGAACTGATAAAAGCTCTTAATGCCACAGACTCATTGGAAGGCAAGAACACTCAGACTGAAGGAACAGAACCTGAGTCAATAGAACAAAACCAATCTATGTGGATCCATCACGTGAAATTATAGACAGCAATAAAGGGCTCAAAACCATGAAGCAATATATTTAAAATTTTGAAAGAAAATTTAAAAACCCACTCCCCTAACCTACCATCCAAACATTGGGGAAGAGGTGTTGTTATTGAACATAAATATTTTTTTTTACTAAGAATATTGTATTAGTTTCCTAATACTGCCAGGAGAAAGCATTATAAAGTTGGTGGCTTAAAATAACAACTTTATGGTCTCACAGTTGTAGAGGCCAGAAGTCTGAAATCCAGGTGTATGCAGCACCATGCCTACGGGGAATGTTCTAGGGCTTTTTCTCTTTCTTGTAGGTTCTGGTATCTCTGGGGGTTTCTTGGTTTGTACAGGCACCACTGCTATCTTCATCTCCATTTGGCACTTACCTCTTGCCTTCTCATTACCTTCCTTATGTGTGTGTATTTCTCTGTGTCCAAATTTCCCTCTTTTGTAAGGACACTTGTCACATTGGACTAGGATTCATTTCTAATAACGTCATCTTAATTTGGTTAAGGCAAAAAATATCTTATTTCCAAGTATGATCACATTCTAAGGTACTAGGATTTAGAATTTGAACATAACTTCTTTTGGGGTAAACAATTTAACTCTCTTAGTAAATATGCCCTTAGTAGAACCTCGGTTAAAAAAAAATGAAAAAAATATCTTTCAGGAACAAGGGAAAATACAAGAACAAAGATATCTATATATTCCTTTCTTAAAACGTCTATGTTTGAAATGTTTTATAAATTTACAAAGGAAGACTAAATAATATGCACTTTCATTCAATTTTGATAAAATATTAGACAATTTAGACCATTTAAGTACAAAAAAGAAAAAATACACGATCACATAATTTGTATAGTTAAATGCTTATTTCTCCAATTAACTCAATAGAAGCTCAAAGTTGAATGTTGGGATTAGGGTATATCACAAGACATACACACCACTGTTTGGAAACCTGTGCTTTAAATTACTCCTATGTGTGTAAGAATCCATTTTTTAGTAATTAGTAAGATGAAAAGTTATAGAAGACATTACTAATGGAAAATTAGGAAATTTTCACAGATCCTTTGGAAGTTTGATGAAAAATTTTACTCTTTCTCCAATTCTACTTGATTTCTAATAATTTAATGTGAATTAATAAATATACATTTTAGTACCTTCTCAAAAATTGAAAGAGAAATGTCTTAATTTTGAAAATTGTAAAGTTACATATGAATTAAGAATTGTAACTACTCTGAAGGTCATACACAGTGTACTATTGTTATTCCCTTTCCATTTTGTTATGAAATTTTATTTTTTCATAAAATAAGAATTGTGGTCATTAATATCTTATCAGTGATTATCTTGTATTAGCATTGTTTGGGGTGACATTTTAAAATATTTTTATTGAACTTTGGCAAGGGTATACAAACTTAAAGAACCTTCCATTAATTATTAGCTAGAACCGTTATGCTTGCTATTCTCATATTCATTGGCCACAGGAATTGGCCAACATTTTTTTAAGAAATGCAAATAATAGGTTAAAGAAGCAAAATAAGCAAAATTCAGGCAAAGAACATTGATTAATGAATTTTAAAAATTTCTTAAAGGTCATGTACTCAAGTTTGGCTAAGCCTCGGGCAGATGTAATGAACATGATCAGGCCCTTTTGTGTGGAGCAGGTAACCCATGCTGACTCCAAATTTGCTGACATTACAGGGTTATTATTTCTGGAAGAATGTAGCATTCTGGAACAATTTCTCTAATAATTCCATTAAGACCATGATTTCCTTCAATTTAGGGTTACATATTTCATTTTTCACATTACCCCACACCACAAAGAAAATGAAACCATATCTAGGACTGAGAGTCTGGGTTGGCTAAAGTGTGTGGGGGGAGTTGAAGAATTGCTTGATTTTGATGGTATTTAACCCTACTTTATTTGATAAGCACATCTGGTGTTTTTGGATCACATGTCAGTGTGTGAACTAGTTTAAAGGCAAAATGTGATTTTACTTACTCTAAATTGTGGTAATCTTGAAGATTCCTTAAGGAAGAAATAAGCAGATACTCTCATATGGGTAATTCGGATTTCAGAGAAAACTCAATAACAGAGACATAGGAACAGGAATCTACCCCTCCCAGAACAGAGAGGCTTCCAGGTTACAGAATTGCAGTGAGCAGGCATTTGTTAGTCTCCTACCTTCAAAAAATCTCCTCTCTACTCATTTCTGAATAGATGAGGCTTTTTCTTTGGTCAAGTGGAATGAAATATATTTCAATTGCTAAAAAAAAACTTTTGGAAATGACATTGTAAAATGTTTAATCATCTATATTAAAATATAAAGAATAAATACTGGAGACCAAGACATAGTAGGAAGAAGTACAGTGTGTGGTCTACACACTGATTTGAATTCTAGTCCCAAAACTTACTTAGTGACAGAGCTTGGAATAACTACACAGTCTCCCTGTGCCCCTGGCATCTCTCCTACAGGAACTCTGTCTCATTGATCTTACTCTGTTACCAACAATAGGGCAGTGATCCAGAATAATGTCACAGCACAGCTCACGGCCTGGCATATTTAAGGATTAAAATAATTTTTAACTCAAAAACAAGCCAACTCTTAAAACCCCCCACCAAAATATGTTCCTTAAATGAAGTTTTAATTAAAGTATTTTGCTCTTTCTTTCTTTCTTTTTTTTTTTGGTACCGGGAATCGAACTCGGGACCTTGAGCTTGCGAGGCAGGAGGCGGCACCACTGAGCTAAATCCCCAGCCTGTTATTTCTTTTTATAACATACCCATCATTATATTGCTTGAAAAGATAAATGAGAAACTGGTGAAGGGAGGGCTAGGAATGGAGAAAAAATAAGAACCAAGATGCATTATGTAAAGGTACAATTCCCAATGAGAAATGTAATTGTGTTGTATACCTACAATGTACCAAT
>NW_004624756.1:15952445-15963920 GCF_000247695.1 Heterocephalus glaber
ATGTGCATCCACTTAGCTATAAATGTCTCTAATTTCTCATTTTTTATGGCTGAGTAGTACTCCATTTTATTAAAAAACCACATTTTCTTCATCCAGTCTCCAGTTGATGGGCATTTGGGCTGTTTCCAAGTTTTAGCTATTGCAAACTGTGGTGCTATGGTCATGGGCGCACATGTATCACTGTGGTATGATTCTTTTGAATTTTTTTCTGATAATAAAAACCACAATCACTACAAAAATTCAGAACATACATAAAAATGAACACTACTTCATGAATATGCATTTTCATTATCTTGCATCATTTTTCATAGACTTCTCAGAATCCTTTAATTTAAATGTTTTGGTGACCAAGTCAATAGAATTTTTGCTTGCCTTCTAATCATCCACTCAACATTTGGTCTTCAAATTTCTCATTTGTTTCTTGGATTCCACTTGTTCTCCATTCATCTTTCACCTGTATCTTCTTCTGTATGAAAGATGAAATGTATCTCCCTGAAGTTATGCAATTGAATTCATCTGTGTAGTTCACCTATTTTATTCAAAGGAGTGCTCTTCATGTTACTGAGAAAACAAAGGTACTGCAAGAACGTTATGAGCTTCAACTATTTTCATGATGAGTTGGCATTGATAGCTGGTATTAGGGAGACTCATACATTTATTCCTTTTAAATATATAGTTTTAAATTACAAATGTTCTACAAATAATCAGAAATGTTCCACACAGAACAACTGTGAATATATTCAGGTTTGTGGAAAATATCCTCTGAGAGAAGTACAATGAAACTTAGTGATCTTTCTTGCCAAAAGAAAAAGAATGAGTCCCGAGCTACACATTACAGGGCAAAAGATCTCTCCTACAACAGGCAGCATGGGAGAGGCACTAAAATAATAAATAAGAAGAGCCAACTCTCGTCAGATGAATTTCTTTATTTAATAATTTATGGTTCCTATCTTCCTTTTCAGTCAGCATCAGTGACTAGGTTTCATCTTGTTCATATAATTATTTCTTTTGGAGTTATTCATCAGGGTTGTTGCATATGACTCTCCTATTTTGTAGACTAGATTGAGGTCAGGTTCTTTGTGTGGATTACCACAAGTGACACAGCACTATGTGGTATTCATATGTCATGCTTGGTACCCTTGAGCTATTTCTTATAGTAATGTTTTTCATTTTTGCAGATGTATTTTAACCATGAGTGTTCTTTTTTATTAAAATGTATTATTGCTTAAGTCATCTTAGTAGTAGAGATAAAGTCCTAAGATAAATAAATAATTGTAATGCACATTTTGCGTTTTTACATTTACTAAGTTGATAATTATGCCCACTCTATGAGGAAAATACTTACAACTCTTATTTTTTTGAGGGAACTCAAATACAACTTAAATACAAAAATAAAAACTTAAATACAAAATACAAATCTAAATAAAAAGCAAAAAGTGACTTGCCCAACAGTAAAACAAAATTAATAATAGAATTTTCATTACTGGCCAAATTCTTACTTCTACTTTGAATGTATTGCTGAACAAGACCAGTTTAGTAGAAGAAGAGAACTAGTTTTCACTTCTAAACGCAGGGATAAAAATAGTTGAAATTATTGCTATTAGCATCAGGTCTGTTTTATTTTTAAATGATGGCCCAAAGAGATTTTTGACTCCATTTCTCTTTCTCTTCCTCATTCAGTTTTGATTCTCTTATCACAAGTGTTACTCACAGCCAACTAGCCAAATGAAAAGTATGGCTTGATTAAGGATCTCCTTTGTCACTAATTTGTGCCTAATGTTTTTAGCTTTCCCATGGGCTGTTGTAGAAAATGGTAAATCTGGTTTAAATGAAACCTGATCCTGTTAATGGTTTAATAGCAGCTGCCATAGGGTTATGGGAGTTTTCAACAGATGCCTCTGTTTCATTTTATTCTTAAACTAAGTCTTGAGATTATTTACGTAAATCATACAAAATATATTCACACAATTTTGGATAAACATATTGGAATAGAATGTTAGAAAGTCCCTATCTTTGTCCATTTAAAATTATTCACACAAAATTTAAAAAGAAAGTGCAGTGTATAATTTAAAAAAAATAAAAGAATACTCCTGGTTTGATTTTTCTTAGATTTTTTAAAAGGCTAAAGAATAGGCTCCATCTCTACACCTGGACATTTGAGTAATGGCTTGGCCAATCTAAAAATTTCACTTGTCTTTATACTTAGTGGTATTTATTTAGCACTGAAAAATTGCACATATAGTGATGTGCATTACAGTGTCAACTGAAATAAACAGAGTAGTCACAAAATTAAGTAGGACTCCATTTTTTTCTTCAAGTGATCATTAAAAGTAGGATTCGTTTTTCTGGAATATAGAAGTTAGTTCAGTTACTTTTCATACGGCACTTATTCATGCAAAGCACTTCGGCTGAATAGATGTATGATGCAAACATGAATGATAAGCTTATCAGTGACCATAATGGAATATAGAAATAGTTGTAGTCTTTGTTTTCTGTTAAATTGTAATATGTGAAACGTTATAATTTAAAACCAATATAAGTTAACTGGGCTTATGGTTCTGGATGCTGAGAAGTCAAAGAACATGACACTGGCATCTGGTGAGAGCCTTCCTGCTATGTCCTAACGTAGAGAGCTTCACATAGCAAAACAAAGCATGTGTGCTAGGTGTGTTCTTTCTTCTGCTTTATATAAAGCCACTAGTGCCATCATGGGGACCTCTCCCAGTGACCTCATCCAATTCTAATCACTTCCTGAAGGCTTCTCCTCCAATACCACTAATATATGGATTCAAGGTTTGAGTTTCCAGCATATGAACTTTTGGGGAGACAGATTCAAGTATCTATAACAATAATAGATGTACCAGCTCAGGCAAAGAGGACTGAAAATACTGAAGGCCATGTTAATTAACATACTACAGTCTTGATTTCTAAGACTCACAGAGTGTAGAATCTTGAACTGTCAGGGCTAAATTTGTCTTGTTTGAATCACTTTTTCATGATGGTGTGATTATTTAAGTATCTGGGGCTGGAAGGGTTATTTATATAAATTCATGTGATGGTGAGTTTTCAAGGGCCAACAACAGAAGAACAGAACAACTTTCTACTTCTAAATTGTCTATAGGCATCACCTAATACCGTGTGTTTCTAAAAATACAGGCACCTCAATATTCCCTTGTCTTACTATCTTTCTAGGGTCTCCCTCAAAGAAAAGATGTGAAACCTGGCATGGCTTTCCTCTTTGAACTGTTTCTCCTTCGTGGGACGTATGCTTGCCTTGACCAGGCAGTGGGCTGGGCAGCCTTTCCTTTGTGTGATAACAACTTGTGTCCTGTTCTCGAGGACATTATGAACAGAAACTCAGCAATTTCAGAAAAATTGAAGATTTGATTTGCTTGGACTGGGACCACTGGCTGTGCAGTCTCTATTTTCAGGTTTGTAATATGTTTTTGTAAGTGGAAAAGATTTTAATTTTTTGCCAAAGTTGCTTTTTTGTAGCCTTTAACTTCCTTTCATGCAACTGAAAATTTTGTTGTTTCACAAAATGTCAAAAGTAATTATATCTTAGTACTGGTTTCTGATATTATAGATTAAATTGATAAGTAAAAATAAGGAATAAAATTCTAGAGTTAATGGGAAAGTTAAAGATAATACAGTTTTCTGGGTTGTGAATGGGCCAGAACTGCCACCTCTGGCCCCCAATTCAGAGCTCACGGTCTGTTGCTCCAGTCTATAATCTGCAAATTCATCTCAGCATAGTATTGGCCAAAGCTACTTACCGAGCTGCTATTGTGTGTTGGACACTTCCTGTTCCAGTATATAGAAGAGCTAAGACCTCTGCCCTCTGGACTCTTGCCATATGAGGTACACATATGTTCATGCAAAAGATAACTAATGACCCACATTTCCACCAGACTTGAGCAGCATCACAAAGCTCTCTCCCTTGACCTTGCCACATCAAAGCATGCTCATTGGTCTACCTCAGGTCTTTAAAGCAAACTAACTTGCACCAACTCCATTTATTTGTATATATTTGTTACTCTGTGTATTTTCTCATTGATCTTTTAACAGACATAATGTTGGCCAAATTCCTTCTAGGCAAACACCATTGAGGATCCAGAAAAGAAAATGGCAGTATATGTTCAGTACAAAGCACTCAAACACAATTGTAGTCTGATTTTGTCCTATATGTCCAAATGTGTCCTTCCTGATTTATTTTTTCCAGGTTGCCAATATCATAAAGTACCATGAATTGTTCTTTCTTGCTTACAAATTTTATTTTCTAGCCATTCATCCATCCATCTATCTATCGATATTAAAAATAAAGGCATAAGAGGAAGCAAATTTTAGCATAGTGAATATGAAAGGCATACATAACTTTTAGCTAACTCACTAATTATTACTTAAAATTCAGTGTTTTATAAGTTACGGGAAAATAAATACTAATTTTGTTTCATAAAAGACAATGCATATAATACTGGTACTAATCATAAAGCCTATTTATATTTGAGATGAAATCAAGAAATGAAGATTTAACATTTACAAGATTAAAATCTTATTTTTAAAACAGCATTAGAATAATTTGATCAAAATCTACTTGAATTTGAAGACTAAAATTTTCTCTTTTTCTTCTGACTTCTTATTTTAAAATAATCTTTGTGGAAAAAAACTAATGTTATAATTTATCTGTAGGGCTTGGCAGACCTTTACCATTTCAGATGAATGTAATTGTCCATTAACATTCTTGATAGACAATATTAGGACTTTTCTCCTTCTGTATATTTTATGAAGGGGGAGTCTTATTAATAAAATAATAGCATTATGCAAGATATAGTTTTTCTTAGGGGCTGGGGGTGTAGATCAGTGGTACAGTGTTTTGAAGTCCTGGGTTCAATCTTTAACATCGCAAACTAAAAATAAAGTTATAAGAGGCATGATTTTCTGATTAAAAGACACAATAAGCAGAAATATAGATGCTTTCTTTCATGAGGATGAAAACAAAACTTTTTACCTGAAAATTTCATTTTTCTTTTATGTGAAATCCTAACATATGTAGATTTTCCCAATGTGAGTTTTCTCAAATGCAACAATTTCTGATTAAGTAAATGCTGAGTTGCTCACAAAAGAATAACTTAGACTTGGAAAGAGAAAAATAGTGTAGAGCACATGATGGAATAGAAAAAGCGGTTTTTGCAATTCAGGCTTGGAAGAGATGAAAGGAAACAAGGGAACCCAAGTAAATTCGGATCACCGGTCAGTCGTGGGAGGGGGCTTCCATTGTCAGAGAGGTAGTGGTAGAGTGAGGACACCTTGCCTCCCCGTGGCCTCTCCTGTGTCGTCAGGGACTGAACCCAGGCCAACGATGTGAGGAGGAGGCTGGCAGACAGCTTGTATTCCGCTCCCAGGGCACATGTGGAAGGACTTAAGAGGGAAAATGAAGCAAGCAAGACCACCTATAACTCTTTCCCAGGAATCTTTTCCTTTCACTTCCTCGCTTTTCGGAGTGTTTGGTTTCTTGTGTCATAGATTATCCTCCCCGAACCAGTTTATTGTTAAAATTTTAACCATAGGGTAAAGTGGAAAAAGGGCATGATGGACACCCATTTACTCACCACTGGAGAATACAGTCTTGACATTTCTCTTTCAACGTGAAAGTGTTACTTCTTGGAGATAGTAAATACTGCATGAATATTTACTCGTTTCATCCAGTATAAATGTTACCCAAATAGTGTTATTTTAAAAAAAGAAATTTCAAAAAAAATGAAAACAAGACTCCTCAAATAGAGCATGTAGCAAAAGCTGAAGCAAATATATAAATTAATTAATGCAAAAAATTTCACTCATTCTTTCTAACACAACCAAACAAACTTTAAAGGTCTGAAATACTGAAATCATTATTTACTTTTTAGATTTATCAAACTGTCACAATGTTCCTGAGAAAAGCTAACAATGCATGTCATATCTTCCAAAGTTTCAATGACACATCTATCTCTTAACAGGTAATCAAACTTCCTTGGCATTTGGATGATCTGAAACTGCATGAAAGTCATATTCGGCTTTCCCCTGAGTTTTCTGTGTGTTTAATGGCTGAAGCAGAGAAAGCAAAATTAGATATGGACAACCCAGCTGGCCTCTCAGGGAAAGAAACCCAGGAAAACATTTGTATGTCAATGGAGCATGGAGCTGAGTCTGCCTTACCCTCTCCTCAGGGTTAGTTGATTTGTTTTGGTTCACATTCGATTGCTAATATTTCAAATTGTACTTATATATTAAATTAAGAAGTATTAATTGGTTTATTAATGTGTTATCTATACCAAGGTATTTCAAGAGAATGTGACTGTTAACAAAAAAATCAGTTTTCATGGGTAGGGGATTTAGCTCAGTGATTTCGCCGCCTGCTGTGCAAGTGCAAGGACCTGAGTTCGATCCCCGGTACCAAAACCAACAACAACAACAAAAAAAAAAAAAGAAAAAAGAAAATTAGTTTTCATGTTATACTGTTTATTGCATAAGTAAATATAAAATTGTTTCATTGAAACACAAGCTCCTTCATAGCCTATTGCTCTTAGAATTTTTGTAGGTATTTTTTTGTGTGTGGGTAGGGGGATAATTTTACACTCTTTGGTTCTTATTTCTAAATTGTCATCTTTCTTGTATGTTCTTGACAGTGATAACCAAAAAATGAACCCGAGAGATAAACTATTCTCAGAAAAAGTTGTCCATTAAGAGTATATTTTATAGAGCTTTGTTTTTTGACTGCCTTTATTAAGCACTAAGAAGCAAATACAGTTTTTAAATACTCAATTTACAAAAGTTCTAATTTAAAGAAGAGATACATTAGCAAGTATTATCTTTTGTACTAAAGAATTATTTCCTTTAGAAAATGACTCACAAGTTTCTTTAACAGAGTGGATACCTTACTGGTGCATAAGAAACATAGCAATAGTAGGGGATAGATTGGCAGTTATTGCAGTAATATTCATAACAGAATCATGCCTGCACTGGAAGTATCACTAGTAACAAGCCCTGTAGTAATCACTTTATTTTTGAAATTGCCAAATATTTTATTTATATGTATGGAAGTAACATAACTTTCACAGTGCTCAGTCACTGCTTTGCCAGTTCTTCCTACCCTTCCATATCTGCTTCATTATATGTTTTCTGTGAAACATTTGCATTTTATATATAATGAAAGCCTTCTTTAACCTTCTCTCTGATTCCATTCTCAACTCTGACTAATTATTGATCATTTCCATTTATATTTTATTTGAAAATTCATCTTAGTTTAAATGTGTGTGTGCGTGTGTGTGTGTGTGTGTGTGTGTGTGTGTGTGTGTTTTAAGGTAGGGATTCATACCAGGGCCTCACACATGCAAAGCTGAGCTCTGCTCCCAAGCCTCTATGTTTATTTCTTCATATATATGTAATTGTAAGCAATGTATAATATCATTTATGTTTTTAAAGTTTACTTGAATATACTTTTGCAACTTTTATTTTCCCTTAACATCATCTTTGAGATGCTTTCTCTTTACCTATTTCTAGTTTATTTTGTTGTTTTATAGAATATTTTGTGTAATATAATACAATTCATTTGTTCTTACTATTTATGTTGCTTCTAGCTATGTTCTATTTTAAGCCAGACCACAATGATTATTTACCTCTTTATCTTTGCTGGGGATGGAACCCAGAGCCCCTGCAGCCTAAGCATTTGCTGTGTCTCTGAGCTGTACCCTTCTGCCCCGTGATGACTATTCTTGTTCATACCCTCCTTGTGCAAAAGGGTGAGAATTTCACCAGACTATAAATACCCCGGATAGGAATCCCCGAATCATGTTACTTTGGAAATTTATAGCACAGTGGCACATTGCTAACCCTGTGCTGAGAGCTGTGTAGAAATATTGCCACACTCAGCAATGCGTTTTATTGTCAGGCTTTTAACGTTTGCCAGTTCAGTTTCAAGGAAATGATATCTCTGTGTTTCAGTTAGAATTTTCCTAAATAAAAGTAAATTTGAGCATTTTTTCACCATTTATTTTTGTTTACTGTTAGGTTTTACCTTCTGTGAAGGGCCTATTTCTATATTTTGTTCAGTTTTCCTTCGAGTCAGTTTTTTCTCATTGATCTGTAAGAATTCTGGTGTCTTCCTCTTAAGGTGAAATGAATCATGGGCAACACTTATTTTCAGATTCAATGTTTGACTGTTATCTGAATGTTTTATTGTTATTGATTTTTCAATCATTTTATTTTAATTTACTTTTTTAGAAATTTATTAACTGAGTCATAGTATCATATTATCTTTTTAATTTTAAATTTTATTTCCTTCTGTTATTGAAAAGGGCTGGGGATTTAGCTCAGTGGCACGTCACCTGCCTTGCAAGCGCAAGGTCCTGAGTTTGCTCCCCAGTATCAAAACCCCAAAAAATTATTGAACAGGCAATACACTTATATTATTCAAAATAAAATTTGCCTCCTACCCTTACTAAGGGTAAGTTTCCTTATTTTCCCTGGAGAAAATCGATGTCTTTTGTATATTTTTCAATAGATGTATTATGTGTCTCCAAGAACATACATAAAAATACTATTATAATTTTGAAATACCACCAAAATTTAACTATATTCCCTTTTTTATTTCTAATACTGATTAATTCTTGTCTTCTATACTTTTCTGTTTTAGTTGGGCTTGAGTTTTGCTTTGTCTTTCTTTTTTTTTTGGTACCAGGGATTGAACTTGGGTCCTTGCACTTGTGGGGCAGGTGGCAGAACCATTGAGCTAAATCCCTGGCCCTTTTTCTTTCAATTTTTAAATATGTAGTTGTTATATTTGCCTTTATTGAATCTATCTTCTGATTTTTTGCTTTATTTTTTGTGTATTTCTCCTCTTAAATTTTCAATTTTCTTACTGCTATTTTCTTCAGATTTTATCAAGGGTTAAATTTTAATTTAATTTAAAATCTGTTATGTGCATATATACATATGATTGTTATAGTTTTGAGAATTTTTTAATACCAATATAGTCTTCTTCTATTTGTTTATCAAAACTTTTGAATTTATATTCCATTTTTTCTGCTATTAGTACTATTACCTGAATTATTCTTTTAGTAAGTATTCATCTATTGTATAGTTTGGGTATTTTTTAGTTAGTAGCATAACTCTGAGTTTTTAAAATTTAAGACAAGTAGATAATATGTTTTTTAATAGATGTACTAATCAACTTTTCATTACTACAAAAAATCCCTGAGATAATAAACTCAGAACTGTCTTATTTTGACTCACAGTTTGGAAGGTTTCAATCCATGATCAGTTGACCTGTTACTTTGGCCTTGTGATGGCTGTTCATGGCAGAAGTGGGCAAAGGAACAAAATACCTCACTTTGTGGCTAGAAAATGAAAAGAGAGGGAGAGGAAGGGATTTCCAGAATCCCTTCAAGAGGAGGCCTCTAGCTGCCTAAATCCTCTCACTATATTCCACTTTCTAAAATTTCGACTGCCTCCCAAGAGCACTGAGCTGATGACCAAGCCTTGACACATCGACCTTTGGAGAATATTTAAGATTCAAACTACAGCTTACCTTTAAGGTTTTTGTGATTCTTTGTACTACTGTATTCGTAATCATAAATGACATCTTATTTGCCACTTTATGTCTTTGCTGATAAAAAATTCTTTTCTGAATTTTTCTTCAACCAAAAATAACTATTTTTGTTTAACATAACTTTCTTCTTGTTTGTAATGTATAGATTCCATTAAATACTTCAGAGGTTATCCTTAATTTTCTTATCTACATATTTAACTGCAAATTATCTTAAAGAATAAAAGCTGGTTCCATAGTTCCTTTCTCTTCCTTGATGTGACAAGGACTTTTTCAGTACATTGCCCAATGAATGCCTCCTTCTACTCTCACTGTTGTTGGCTTCAGTTTCATGTTTTTAGTAAACACAAAGTTTAAAAGGTATTCTTTTTACTCTTAATAGAAGATTAATTTATAGACAGATTCAACCAATATCTGTGCTTTGTAATATTTTAAATTTAGCATGTCTTCACTTTGGTCTCATTTTTCTTGCTGAAGTAAATCTTTAGCAATTCATTTAGAGTTTGGACCTTTCTTATTGTTGTATGTCAGAAAGAGTTTTGATAGTTTACCTACACTTTTGATAGATCATTAATCCATGTAGAACATTCTAAGGTAGGAATAGATTTTCCTGACTCTTTTCTGCATTTTTTCTTGTATCTAATGTGGCTGATCAGAAATCATTATTAAATGGGCAGCCACTGAAGTATCTCAAAAAAGAGTGATGTTTTTCAATTTCTATTTTCTACCAGGTAGTTTTTCAGGAGGGTTTATTTGGGAAAGGAATGTCTAGAAATAGTTGAGTTAGGAAAAGTTTAGAGTAGTGCAAACAATAGAAAAGGGACTCTATTAGGGTAGAGATAGCAGTGAAGTTGGAGAAAAAAATGAAATTTATTGAGTATTAAAGAGATGCAATAGAGTGGCTATAAAAATAAACTGGCTCTGTTGACCGATTGGCTTTGGGTGGTGAGGGTTAAAAAAAGGATAATCCCTAAACTTTGGACATGGGTGGATGTAGCTATCATCATAAGTTTCCTTTTGTTCCTTTTGGGTTTGAGGTTTCTATATTATATAGGTATCTAAATGGAAATGCAAATGGACATGACAGAAGAGACAGAAGGTCGGGAGGGAGAATACGTTCACAAAGCAGCACGGACATAGATAGAGATTCCAGTTAAAACCACTAAGCAGTGGAGTGCAACATGGGAGGATGTATGGAGTATTCATAGTGCTGCACTGACAGCACAGAAGAAGGATGTTGCCTCCTGCCATTCTGGTCTGATCCGAGGCCTACACTATTCCACCAAACTTCTGTCTTCCTGTTTTGTTCCATTCACTGGGAAACATATCACTTCATAGAGAGTGATAAACAGAGCTTAAATGATGACTGGAGTTTTTCAGTTACTGTGGAGATCATACCTTGTTGGGCCAAGTAAAACTCTACTGACTGCCAGTTTCAACTCCGAGGATCCCCACTTCCCTAAAAGGTAGATTCATTGTAGGTCCTGGGCTTCCTTATCTACTTTATCTGCTTCCTTGTGACTAAGCCAAGATTACCTGGTAACAACTACTGAGATACTACACCTTCCAGACAAAAGTATATCATTTTATAGATTAATGTGTACTTGGAAATGGTATGTTGAAATTTCACTCACACAATACATAAATATCAAATTATATGTCACTGTTTTTTTTTTTTCAACCCCCCCACCCCCTTCTCTTCTCTTTTCTTTTTTTTTTTTTTTCTGATTTAAAAAATTTTTATTGGTAACATTTAGGTGTACAATACAATGACACTCATCATTGGAAATTGGCACCTTTACATAGTCTCTCTTGGTTCTTATTTTTTCCCCATTCCCCCACCCTCCCTTCAACCCCTCCATCCCTCCCTATTTACAAAGACTTTGTTTCCA
>NW_004624756.1:15971917-15991426 GCF_000247695.1 Heterocephalus glaber
CTCTGGGCTGGGAGCAACGGGAGGGATGGTGGCTGGGAAGCCCCTTCCTCTGGACCAGGAGCAGTGGGACTCAGTACCTTGGTCTGGTGGTCTGGTGTTGTCTGCGTCTTTGTAGTGTGGAACCAGGTGGCTGTCTGTCTGCAGTGGGGTGATTCGGCATCTTCCGTGTGACTCAGGACCTCGGTAGGGCATGCACAGACCTGCCTGTGTGCAGGGGGGCATTTTGGCGTCTTCCACGCGACTCAGGACCTCTGTCACTGGTTTTAATTAAATATTTGTGAAAATGAATTAGAATTGTGATACATGTTGAAATTAGATAATAAATGCCCGAGTTATAAATCAGCTTGGTCAAAGTGTATTGTTTCTCACAGCTCAGAACTTGGATTTGATTTCCTTGTAGCCAGAGAAGATAGGAGGTGACTGACCTCATGGTGTAGTTGTGGAGGTTGACAAATAGAACTAGTTACCGTCAAAAGGTAACTTTAAGCAATTTTTGTTAAAATTTTGTATGTTTTAGACTTAAAATTTTTAAAATGTAAATATCTGAGGTGATTAATAGTGAGTGTTAATATGCTTAGTGTGGCTCAGGGGAAAGTATGGGGCGGAGGTAGCAAATAAACAGAAGCCAGTTTGTCTGTCTCTAGAAAACCCTGCTACCATTTGTCTGTGAGCCTCCTACCAAGAAGCACCTTACTAGATGTGACACTTGGATCTTGGACTGACTAGCCTCCAAACTAACTGTAAGGAATGATTTTTTCTTTAATTACCTAGCCTCAAATTCCACTGAAGCAATAGAAAATGGGCTGAGACATTGGCTATCTCAGATGTAGGAGAAGAAAATATCTGTCTTTTCTGATGGTTGAAGATCATCCTCCTAAGATAGATAAAGCAAAAAAATACAAATGGAATGATTATGATTTCATTAGCTACAAAGGATAGAAAGCATGTCATTGATTGTTGGTGTATCAAGCTCAAAATTCAACTGTAAAACCACTATGTGTAACCCCATAAAAAAACGTACATTTGTAATGTATAGTTCTTTCTTTTTATTTTTTCAATGCTTCTGAATTAAGCATGGAGCTAAAAAATCTTATTTTTTGATTTTTTAACATTTGAGAAAGTGGGTTCTGACTTAACTAATATTTCAGTGTTACTGACATTTTAACCTAGTTTTAGGATACTGAGCCGATTAGAAGCAATTACTCTCAGAACATTTTCACCAGATCATTTTTGCTTTCTAGTTTTTCCTCAGGGTAATGTGGCTCTATTTTCCACACCTACTGCACTGTGCTATGAACTTGGATTTTAGAGTCTGTCCCCAGCTCCCCTTAAAAGGAGGACAGGTGGCACTCCAGGAACCATGAACATCACCACATCCAGTGAGAGAATGCAATATACCACAAGGCAGGGGATCTTATATGCTTTAGAAGAAGGTTTTCAAAAAAACTGATTATTCTTTTGCTCTGCTCTGTGCTTGGAGACTGATATAAGCTTCACATTCAAGGACTGCAGGAGGGGCCTTCTGCTCCTGTTCTGAACAGATTTATACAAAAGCAGAACATAAAAATCTCTTTTTGTACATATCTCTGCTCTTGCCTATATTTATTTATTTTTACTGGATGCTCCTAAGCATATTATTGGGAGTTAATATCCCCTGTGGGTTTGTTTTCTAATATTTCAGGGCTGTGATACAGTATGCTGTTTCTGCCACTGATATGTTGCTAAGAGATTTAATAATGGGTAAACAAACACAACATGTGGTAATTCATTTCAAATTAAAAGTTTATTAAACTCTGCCTTGATGACTTTCTGGGTATTTACAATTAAAGGAGCAAACCTGAGGGAAGTGGTGACCACGTGACATGTTCATGGTTGCCGCATTCCTGTCTGAAAAATGTGTTCACTCTCTTCCACAAGCTGTCCTGTATTGATAGGCTCCGTACATAACCTGTCGAATTCATTGCTGTCCCCTCACCAAGACAAAGTGAGTTTAACGTTCACTTGGACGCACACAGTTGTGTGCATTCACATGCAGTCACTCCCCCTCCCCCACATACATCTAAGTCTGATATTTTAAGCAGTGATCAGCCTTGCAAATAGAAGCATGCCTGAGGCCAGAGGGAAAATAGTTATAAAAGGCTTAAAGAAAAGACCTGTGGTACAACTTTTGCGTTTTTACCATCTTTTTAGCAGACACACAGAGAAATATTTATTATGGTGGATAATTTTGCTTTTCATTTTGATTATGTTCCAAGAACAATAGTCGCTGGCAGGGCTCATGTATGTTTTGTGTTGCAGAATTCAAGAGAATTTAATTGTGCGACCACAATGAACAAATCATGCAGTTAAATGCTGTGGGATTATAAACTGAACCACCACCCAGGGGCTTACTTGAGCCCCAGCCTACTGCAGAAGGAGATATACATATGTTCACAAGTCCAGTAGGTGATTGGAGGAGCTTTCAGCATTCTCTTACATAAGGGGACAGCAAGCATGCTGCGAGAGAATTCAGACTTGGAGAAGAAAGGAATGAGATGCACTTGAATAATAACAAAGATTTAGTTGTTAGATGAGAGGGGCAATTGTGGGAAATGTACATTGGTGAATCATATTTGTTCTCTAAACCAATCATCTTACCAATGAGATTCCTAAGGGAAAAGATCAGCTGCCTGGAACCCCTTCTGACTGATAATAAAGAAAACCATCTCAGTGAAATTCCATAACAGAGGTCATACATTGGATATTATATTCTTTGCTACTTCCCTTGTCGCTGGGACACACGACCCGACATCCATAAATTAAAGGATTAAAGGTTTATGTCAGCTCAGTTTGTAGAGGTTTCAGTCCATTTGGCTCCAAGGCAAGGTGTCATGGTGGAGAGGCATGGCAGAGGAACAGTGCCTTTATGACATGGTGTCAGGAAGCTGAGAGAGATGGAGGAAGGAGAGAGAGATGTACTCTCTAGACCACACCCTCAGTGACCCACCTTCGACCAGGCTTCAACTCTCAACATCACTTTTTACTATTATCTCATTAGTGGATTAACCCACTGATGTGTATCACATCCCCATGATCCACTCACCTCCCATGAGCACTTGAGGCTTGGTGGGGCATCTAGATATAAACCATAACAACTATCCTGTCAGATATTCTATATGCATAGACTCTGTTATATATATGTGTGTACATGGTAATTCTGTGATCAAATGTGTTAAGAAGCCAGTGTGGTATAGCAAAATAAGTTGAAATGAGTGGATTATAGATTCATGTGAAACATGTAGGTGGGTTCCAAGAAATAAATGACAGTTTTTGAGGCTCATGAGACTTGGAAAATGAATTGAGTCATAAGGAAAGACATAAAGATCATAGGCAATGGTATTTCTAGCTCAAAAAGTAATGTTTCCCTTGTCAGAGATAAGGAACATGTAAGAACAGGTCTCAGATAAAAGTTAACCAGTTGGTTTGGTCAAACTAAATTTAGTGTTGGGGGAATTAAGAAGACAATGACTAACTTGGAGTTGACAAAACTGGATTTAAGGCTCAGGACAAATATATCGGTGTCATTCCAATAGAGCCAAAAGCCACAGGAATGACTAAGTTTATTAGTGACGAAAGGAATGTGCCAAATCCTAGGAAACCTTATTGAAGGGACAGATGAAAGAAAAGGATGAAGGAAATTATAAAGAAATAATCTATAAAAGCAGTGGAAGAACCAAGAGTCAGCATGATGGAACCCAGGGAGGATACACTGGATGTCGGCTTTTTATGAATGTAGATAATTGGATGAGGTAAAACTTCTTTTTAAACTAATGCTTCCTCATGAATGATGGTAATATAGACACCATCAACTACATGAGGAAACAAGAAGCCACTATTGATTCCAGGTAGTCTCTGACTTAAAATGGTTTGAACTTTGTTTTATCAATTTTATGATGGCATGAAAGTGAGCCGCATTCAGTAGAAATAATTTTTTGAATGTTGAATTTTGATCTTTTCCTAGGCTGGTGATAAGCAGCCTAATCCTCTCATGATGCTGGGCAGCAGGATGGGACCACAGCTCCCAGGCACATGGTCACTAAGGGAAATGAGCAGTGCTCTACAGTGCGTGGTGTTGCTGGGTTTGATAGAGTATGTGTATATTAAATGCATTTTCAACTTAGAATTTTTAAATTTAGGATGGATGTGTGATAGGATATAACCTATTGTAAGTCTAGGAATATCTGCATTGCATATGTCACATACTGTATATGGAATTCCATTGATATTAAGTGGACTTTTCAGGATAAAAACAGGCCACCCAATCCTAGCTGGTATAAAAAAGTATTGTCACAGTTAAAACTAACCAAATGGTAATAAATCATGAAAGACATCTATTCATACTTAAGATATGTTTTCCCATATCTATGGTTTAACAAAGTTAATAAAGCAGTGTGTCTTTAAACTTGCCCACACAAATTAGTCTTCTGTGAAGCTTTTAACAAACACTGACGTCTGGACTCTCCTCGAGACTACAAGAGTCAAATTCTCTGAGGTCAGGGCCAACACATTAGTGCTCTTTAAAACCTCCTTCCAGAGATTCCAAGTTGCGAACCACTGATGTGAAGCTATTTATTGCCCTGATTTTCTTCAGTTCCTTGAAAAAGAGCATGATGATTTCCACTTTAGGGTATTCTTTCATGCTGTTCCATCTGGAAAAGTCTGTATCTACCACTAGCTTCAAACTTCTTCATAGAGAGGACCTAGCAGGTACTTCCATGGATGTATCTCGCTTCCTGTACTATCCTGTACTTCCTGGTTATTACACATTCATTTGCATGGTTCTCCATCTAGATGACAAGCCACATATAGACCAAGTTGATGTGGTCCACTCCTGTGCCTGGCACATAGCAATTGCTTAAAAAGGATTTGTTGAATAAATGAGTAAGAATATAATCATTAGTAAATTAATATATTTCATACATTTTCCTGTTCCTGACACATAGAAATTACTTAATAAAGGATTTGTTGAATAAATGACTAAATTAATATATTCCATAAGCAACTGTGAACTAGCAAAGCCAAGAAATATATAATAATAATTTTCACTTGGCAATCACATTATGGTAGAGGGAATGGTTTTTCCATGGATGTAAAATGAATATAATAATAACTGAATCTTCTACTTTCATGTTTATAGGGAGAATCGAATAAGATAATTAATAAATATTAAATGACTCATTGATCTTTCAATGTGGTTTGATTATATCGTATCACCTGGAAGTGTTTCCTGTTACAAAGCAGGAATCAAGGGGACCTGCCCTCCCACAGAACCTAGAGCTGCTCCTGAAGGTCTCACTTCTATCTTCCCCCACTTCAGTGCCCCCATTTACTTGTTCCACACTTGGGCCATTATCCACAGGGAGACTTCAAACCCCAGGAAGGCAAGGATGTGTGTTTGCTTATAAATGTACTTACCACACCATAGGTTCTCAGTCAGTTCTTGCTGAATGAATAAATGAATATGTCTTTCAGTGCCATTCAGGCTCACCACCTCTTTTTGTGGGAATCAATCAAGCAGACAATATCTTTTTAATTCTTTAAAATTACATTTAGAAAAATTGACTTTTAAAGAGTATATAGTTCCATGAAATTTATCATTTGTAAGGATTTGTGTAACCACCACAATAATAAGAATAAAGAATCTCTTTTGTGCTGTGTTTTGTAAGTACATCCTTTTCCTCCTTGCACTCCACCTGTTTATTATGTCTGTAGTTTTGTCTTTTCAGAATATTCATACAGTTTGCAACTTTTGGTTGCAAGTGAGTTCTTTCAGTCAACATAAGGCCTTCTAATGCCATGTCTTTGAACTCTGTCCAACTTCAGTTCACAAAACTTCTGCTTTCTTCTGAAAATCTTACAATTTGTATTTAGATTGAGCCATTCTGTGTAAGGTTTTAATAAGGTTGGCTTCTGAATAGGTATGAAGTTTAGGTTAACATTCTTGGTTTTCAATTTTGCGTATGAATGTTCACTTGTTCCAACATAATTTGTTGATAGCATTATTCTTTCACTATTGAATTACCTTTGCACTTTTGTCAAAAATTAATTGGCCAACTTTCAGAATACAGGAATCAGTTTCCTCAACTTCCCTATTCCATCCCAGTGACTTATTTCTTTCAGTTCCTGGGCTCAAACTGTAAAAGGATTTTTTTAAAGCTCTTGTGACAATTCTCTCTCTCTCTCTCTCTCTCTCTCTCTCTCTCTCTCTCTCTCTCTCTCAACAGGGTTTGGCTATGTAGTTCAGGCTGGCCTCAAACTCACTATGTAGCCCAGAATCATGGTGATCCTCCTGCCTCAGCCTCCCCAGTGCTGGGATTACAGGCATGTGCCACCATGCCCAGCTCTTGTGACAATTCTTAAATGAAAAATCAAATGGTTACGCATGTATGATTCCATTTCAGTGACATACTAGGTGTCTTGGTGATAGGACTCCACCCAGTGTATACTATTACTCCCAACAAAAGGCATGAGGAGAGGAAGGATGGAGGGCAGATTAGCTGTGGCAGCACAGTGGAGAGAACCTGAGGGCCCCTGACACTGATGCTCAAGACCACTGCAGGGCTGGTCAGCAGGGCTCCATCATTTAGGGACTGGCAGAGCAGGGATGTGAGCACCTGTGGCCACAGTGGTAGCCAAGACTCTGCATCAATCCCCCAAAGTTCTCAGTCCACCATTTTCACACAGGTAAGTTAAAGAAAGCAAGTTTTTCTTAACTATTAATTAGCTATCCCAGATATCTGCCCCCTCCCTCCTGCTCTCTCTTTTCTCTCTGTTTAGTTAATAATTTGTCTATTGATCACTCTGAAAGCTTCATGAAATTTTGGTAATAGAAAATAGTCCACAAGACTTTGCTTTTGTTAGTGGGAGCTGAGTTTGTAGTCAGATTGTCCCAAATAATTTCATATTATGGATAGCGCTAATCCCTTTCAGATAGCTTCTGAGGAGTGAATACTTCTATAAAATATATCCAAGAATTTAAGAATTTGAAATGACTGCTTTACAATCACCATTTGGTGAAAGTTTGAGGCAAATTTTTGACTTTATGGTGTTTGTTCTCTCAAATCTTTTGATTTTAAAACAGCACAGGTAGATGTGGGTCCTTCATTTGAGTAGGAAATTGAGCCTCAGGGAACCACAGTATGTTTCAAAGTGATTAATCTGCATAAAAAGCTAATTACCTGCATTTAAAATGCCTTTATTTAAGATATGGAAATGTATCAAAATATTTTAAGTCACAGAAAAGCTTTAAAGTATTTTAAAGCAATTGCAATCTTTTTATAGTCGTCAGTTGGTCCTCTCAACCTCTCTTCCCTCCCTCCTTCACCTCCTCCCCTTCCCTCTCTTTCTCTTCCTTTCCTTTAGAGCCATGAAGTTGTCACCTTGTAACTATTTACAAACTGAATAAGACTTCCAATAGTTACAACATTGAACTTCTCAAATGGGAGTTTAGCTGGGAAAATTCCACACAGATGTTAATTGGAGGTGCAATAAGTATTTTACCATAAATGTGTTTCTTTTTTTAAAAAAATCACAGCAATTTATTTTCATCTTGGTTTTGTTTTGTGAGGATTTTCACTGCCCATCAAGGTTCACTACATTTTTTAAATCCATTTTCATCTCAAAGTCATTTCTGAAAACTGCTGGAATTAAAAAAGCTTGAAACAGTCATGCAGGTCTTTAATTGTAAATGAGTTTTGACAGGCCTAGGATGCAGAGTGCTGCGTGGGTCCAAAGTGATGGTAGCTGACAGCCCCTCATGCTCCAGGAGCAAGGGAACATGTGGAAAAAATTGTTCTTTCCCATTTCACAGCTTGTCATTTCCTCTGCAGGGCAGCCTCTGACCCCTTAGAGAGATACTGACACCCGTAAAGGAAGTGTTCCCACTGATGTAACGGAAGTGGAGAAGCAGTTTAACAACAGAACAGAGGGAGGAGGGTGCGTCAAAGAGAGCTAGGGCCCGGAGAGGAGAGATGAGTTTCACATGTTTCCAGCAGGTTCAGATCTTTGCTGCGTTTTTTTCCTTTCATGAGTGAAAACTGCAAAACTGTTGATTTGGAAAGGTTTAAGGCATTATGGGGGTTTTGAGACTACCTTTTAAATTTTGTATTTTTTAAGTGAAAGTGAAGATAAAAATGAATGTGCTGTAAATAAGGAGAGGAAGGGTGGAAGGGAGGGGAGGGGATTGGGGGAAAAAGCAAGAATCAATATATATCATGTAGAGGTACAAATTCCCTATGATGAATGCTATCATGTATATTTAAAATGTATCAATAAAATTAATTAAAAAATGAACATGTCACATATGAATGACCAAAATAAAGGTTGAAGGAAAAGGTATAAATGTATGTTTGCTGCAGTACTGCACTACTTCAGTATGTTGGTGTATGAAGTGTGTTTCTAATTACAGAGCGTGTGGGGATTAGCTCAGCAACATCAGATTACAGCTCATATTTTCCTGACATGTTAGACACTCACCATTTTATTTGGTTTTATATTTTCGTCACAGTGAATTTTCCCTCTATGTTTGTGTTGTCAAACAGTGCAGTAAAGAAACCTAGGTGGTGATTGGGCTGTATTATTTTAACTGGTTTGCCATTCTTTTCACTAAATCAATACAGATTATTTTGAAACTCCTCAAATTATCACTGTAGTCAGAATCATTCAGGAAGTCATGTTTGAAAGTGTAGCCATCCATTACTTAATGGCAGGAATACTTGCTAACAATTTTGTCAATGTGCAGACTTCGTGGAGTGTGCTACACAGACCTAAGTCGTGCAGCCTATACACCCCCGGGCTATATGGAGCAACAATCATGTATGTGAGCATGTGAGGTCTGTCATTAACCCAAAGTTGTGATGCAGTGCAGGGCTCTACTTCTTATTTGCATGTTTTGTGGAATTTCCTGAGATAGGGTCTTGGTATGTAGACTCTGCCATGTATCCCAGGGTGGCCTCACATGCTCCATCTTCCTGCCTCCACCTCCTTAGTGCTGAGATCACAGCCCTATCCCCAACTACTACTTATTCTTTCTGAAACATTCAAAAACCTTGTTCAGGGTATACATTTTTCTGGATGAAATGCACTGTTTAAAGAAGGGACAATAAAGGCTTATATTCTCCAACTTTTGTATGTGTGTGTGTTTGTTCCGTAATTTGTGTTGTTGAATGTCTTGAGAAAACATCAGCATGTCATGTGTGCTCAGCAGTCACTCATAAAAGCATACTATCCATGAAAATACTCCTGTTTGTCTTTGGCTGATTTGTCTTGCTTAGTCTTTGGACACTCGGTGCCTCAGAATTAGACAAATATTCTTGCAAAATGATAATGATTGTATAGAATTGGACATTGAACGAATCGCATTATAGTTCTTGACTAAAGATGAGCCACTACGATTGACCTAACAGGTTAAGAAAGGGAGAGCACCCCTAAATAGCGCAGGCACCGAGGGTTAGGGAGGAGGAATTAGTGTGGCGTATTATAAGGAACACTTATCTTGAGCCCCACTCTTCAATCTGGTCATTCCCAGAAGTACTGACAGCTAAATGCACAATTTGGATAAGCTGGAAATAAGGAGCTGCAGGGAAAAAGGTACTTTGAATATTTTTACTAACATGAATTATGATAAAAGAAACCATGACTGTCTGGTGAGAATATCCTCTTGAAACATGGCAAAGAAGCAGTCTTTCTGACTTGTCTTTACAATTGCTCCATTTATTATTCTTGTTTTTTTACTATTGGGTCTTTTTGCAAGTCCATAGCAAGAAGCACCATTCATTCAGTACCACTGTTGCCAAAACGAGGAAACTACAAGTGGGGATAGAAAATGAATGGTAGTGTGAAATGTCACTCGAATAAATGGGCTCATCTTTCTTAGCATGAAGTTACCTTTGAAAACTTGACGGGTAGTACGGATTGAGTTCTCCCTCTTAAAGTTTCTAACATAAAAGCCTGCTATTGACTTTGTTCAATGTGAAAATAATTGAAATAAATATTGCTCAGCACTCTGGGAGGCTCAGGCAGGAGGATTGCAAGTTTACAGCTACCCTGGACAACTTAGTTAGTGAGATCCTGTCTCAAAAATTAAAAGGACTGCGGAATGTAGAGCAGTATGAAGGCCCTGGGTTCAGTACCTAGTACCACAAAAAAGTTGACATCAAAGGACAATATTTTTATTGTCCATAGCGATCCACTCAACACTCTTCCCCAGCCAGTCTGTTAGCTTCCTTCTTTTCTTTTTCATGGAGTCTTTCCCAGAACAATGATGTTTACTCTTTCTAATTTATTAGTTTCTCCTTTTATGGATCACACTTTGGGTTTCATGTGTAAGAACATTTTACTTAGTCCTGGATCCTAAAGACGTTCTCCTATTTTCGTCCTAAAAGTGAATACATTTTGAGGTTTTTTTTAAAATATAAGGATGCTTAGATTAACTTTTTCCATAAAAATATCTAATTGCTCCAACACCAATTGTTGGAAAGGCTATCTTTCTTCCATTGAATTACCTTTGCACTTTTCTTAAAAATCAGTTTGGTGGACTTACCTCTGTCTTTTCTATTTTCATACTTATTTCTCTCTGTTTTGATTGGGATTCATGACAATATGTCTTTTACTGTAATAAATGTTTTGGAATTTAAATATTATCATATATTTTGATTTTACCTTGTACAATGATATGATATTTCATTTTATTCTTGATATTGGTGAGTTGTATCTTCTCTCTTTTTATCAGGTTTGCTAGAAGCTTATCACTTTTACTGATTTTTTTAAGAGCCAGTTTTTGTTTTGTTTATTTTCTCTATTGTTCTCTGGTTTTTAATTCCATTGATTTCTATTCTTATGATTTTTTTCCTTCTACTTGCTTCAGATTTATTTTCATGTTTTTCTAGGTTCATGAGCTGAGAACTTAAATTATTGGTTTTCTTTATTTCTGATGTAAACATTTAGTGCTATCAGTTTTCTTCTCAGCACTGGTTTAGCTGCTACTGTTCATGTTAGTTGTTTTCATTTCTCTTTAACTTATAGATGACTTAGAAACACATTGTTTAATTTTCAACAATTTAAAAGCATTCTGCTAATCTTTCTGTTAATGATTGCTAGTTCTATTTCATTATGGTCCCATAACATATTCTATATGACTTCAGACCTTTTAAATTTGATGACTTTTGTGTTGTGGCCTAAGACATATTTGTGAGTCATCTGTGAGCACTTGAAAGAAGTGTGCATTGAGCTGTTGTTGGATAAATGCTTAGCATATGTGTATATGTGTGTACATATCTGTAAGGTGTGTGTGGATTGTATTTTGCTTGTGGATTGTGTTGTATTGTTCAGATCATCTATATCTTTGCTGGTTTTCTGTCCAGTAGTTTGATCATTTATTAAGAAGAGTGTTGAAATCCTTAATTCTGACTGGGGATTTATCTGTTCCCCTTTCGGCTCTATCAGTTTATCAGTTTACACTTCGTGCATTTTTAAGGCTCTTTTGTTTGTGCATCATTATTTAAGATTGGTACCAGTATTTACTGGTAGTTTAATAATTAAATCATTATATAATCATTATATAATGTTCTCTATATCTGTTTCTCTGAAGTCTGTTTTATCTATTAACATAGGCAATGCTGTTTTTAAAAAATTATGGTTTGCATAGTATTTCTTTTTTTCATTTTTCACTTTCAATTTATGTATACCATTGGATTTGAAGTATGTTTCTTATAAATAATATATAGTTAGGTTATTTTGACAATATTTGCCCATTATTTGGAAAAGTTAGGTTATTTACATTTAAGGTAATTATTGATATGGTGGGGAATAAGTTTGGCATTTTAATATTTTTTTTCTCAGTTTTTTCATCTACTTTTCATTCTTCTTTTCCACTTATCTTCCTGTGCATTACTTGAACAAGTTTTAGGATTCCCATGTTTTGTTTTTTTTTTGAGGCAAGGTCTCCCTTCATAGTTCAGGCTGGCTCTGAACTCACTGCTAGAGCCCAGCTGGCCTCAAACTCATGGTGATCCTCCTGCCTCAGCCTCCTGAGTGCTAGGATTACAGGCGTGCACCAACATGTAGGATTACATCTTGATTACAGTTTTAGCATGTGTCTGTGTGGTTTTCCTAGTGGTTGCTGTGCGTATAAAAATACAGTCATGTGGCAGGTTATAATATTCTGGTTAAGAAAAGACCACATAACTAACAATGATACCATAAGAATAGATTGCTTAATGATGTTACAGCCAACCTTGTTTGTGTGAGTATACTCTATGGCATTTACAAAGTGAAAGAATCACCTAAGAACTCGATTTTCATATATGACATCACAGTGTCCTACCCTCAGCATTTTATCCCTTCAGTTGTGGACATCTTGCTGCCCCATTTTCAATATAATATTCTTGAATAAGACATGAATGGCATTACAAAGTTTGCTACAATCATCAAGTATGATTTATAAAACACATGAAAGGATAGTTAATAATACCAACTAATGTTTGATGCTCTTCCTGTTTTTCTTCTTTCCTTCAAACGTCCCAGGATTCCTTCACTTACTATTTCCTTTCTGTTGGAGTAATTTCCCATGGCCATTCTTCAAGGGTAAGTCTGCTAGTGACAATTTTGCTTTCAGTTTTCTTTTACCTGAGAATGTACTTTTCCCTTCATTAGATGTAGAATTTGTGTTTGACGGGTTATTTTTTCCTTCAGCACTTGAAAGATACTGATCATGATTCAACTTGTGTTTCTGGGGTTCTCACTGGGATTCTTCTGGAGATACCTGAGGGGACAGATCAGCTCCTGTAGGTGGGATTCCCCTTGCCCCTGGGTGGAGGAAGACAGTCTGGTCTCAGGATGTTAAATGTCGTCTGGGCCAGGCAGTTGCATTGTGAACCCCCTGAACGTATCACTTGGGCCCCTGTGGTCTCTGTGGGAGGTGACATCAGGGCAGCAGGACAGGAGAGTCCTTCTCACCTGCAGACTAACCTGGTACTGTCAGAGCAGCTTGCTTCAGTGAGCCTCAGGAGAATCAAGAGGTGCAAATCTGAGTGGTCTCTGATGTTGGGTCATAAGAGGCTCCGCCCTGTGCAGTTGCTGTAGGCCTGGGATTTCCGGGCACTGCCTAGAAGTCTCCTTTGACTGACTCTTGTGTGCCATCTCCAGAGTGTATGGCTGTACTGAACGAGAAGCACAAGAGAGAAATGAGTGTATGGCACCATCTTTTCCTGCCTGGAAATCCTCCTACTGTTTTGTTTGTTTACTTGTATTTTGTGCTTACTTGGGGCCCTATAGTATTTAAAGAGATTTTTAGCATTTTACTTAGGGCTTGAGGAATATGGAATTTAAAAAACTATTGTGGTAAAGTAAAGACAACATAAAATTTACCATTTTAACTATGTCCAAGTGTGCAGTTTGGTGGTATTACTTATGTTTACATTGCTGTGTAATCATCGCCATTATTCATCCCCAGAACTTTCTCATCTTGCAAAATCGAAGCACTAACACATTAAATAATAATTTTCCATTTCCCTCCTTCCAGCCCATAGTAACCTCTATCCTGCTTTCTGTCTCTGGATTTGTCTACTGTGGGCATTTCATTTAAGGAGAATTATATAGTATTTAACTCATTTTACTTACTGTAATGTCTTCGAGGAAGAAGGTAAATTTTAACTGGTAGATTTTGTTATATGCTAAAGTGTTTTGCAGCAGCTTTTGAAAAATAATTTTAACTTGGTAGCCAATTTGAGAGTTTGAAAGTTGTGAAGCATGATGTATGTACTATGAATTCAACAGTGTTGGCTGTTAGTATTATTTTCTGCAGGGTTTTAGTATTTTTTTTTTCCTTGTAGCACAAACAGCTAAAAATCTGCAGTTAGCTTGTTGAATCACAGTTGTGTGTGTGTGTGTGTGTGTGTGTGTGGTTTTTTTCTCTGCCAAAAAGTTTCACTTTAAGATAATCAAGATAATCATCCTGCAGCCCTAATTGCTGTCTAACTACTGAGACTGTGCAACAAAAGATCCACAGAGCGAACTAAAGCAACCGCAGATATAGTGGGGAATAGAACTTGGGTATGGGAGGCAGAAGGGCTTAAATTCAGATCTTGACTCTATTATATAATGTGCTTTGTGAAATTCCTTAATCTCTTTGTTTCTTCACCTATAATTGGGAGATAACAGGCCCTACTTGAATATTAGTATACAGTAGATGCTCAGGAAATCACCTCTGTGTTATTAAGTTGATTTCCATAATATACTTGGCTATGTTTACACCCTTCTTAATTGTGATATTGGGCAACAACTTCCTCTATCCCTCTCTGTTATCTTCTCTTAGCAATAGGGACTAACTAGTGAGTAAAATCATTTATTATTATAGCTTTGGATGTTCTAAATTCAGTGGAAGTGTTAATTGATGATAACCAGGGTAAGCACATGAGCAACTTATTAAAATTTCTGGATTCTTTCATTGTGCTTAAGATGGAAAGTTTAATATTTTTTAGAATAAGGGAAAAAGAAGCTGATTTTCATAAGAGGATAGACTATTCATATGTATGACAGAAATGGTGATGTTTAAAGATGGTTCTTAGGAAAAAAATCCAAGTGTATTTCTGTTCTTACATTATAATAACATTTTATTAGGCAAGGCATGAATGTATGAATCTATTTTTTCATCTTACAAATGCAAAATATTCAAAAGTTGCTATTGGACTGATGGTAAAAATATTTGCCATTCTGTACTGTCCATAAAATTAAAATAACTTGAATAAAATAACTAATATATGCAAATGTTTTTGCAATCTAAAAATATTGTATAATGTATTATTCCCTATCAACTAACTCCTGATATTCATAAGTGATACCAAAGTGTTTGTGTTTTGAAAATCCATGTGGAAATGTTGTAGCTTAGATCAACTGGATGTAGGAATGATTTGGTTACACTATTGCTGTTAATAATATGAAAACATTTCCAACCATCTTAAACCATTAAGCTTTTTAACATTTGTAGGAAATCAGTTATTATCATTTATATCAAGAATATCACCAGAAGCTTTGTCCACTCCTGGGACTCATGGGTGGGGCTTTGAAGAGTACTGGACAATGGGGGAACTGTAGCTTTCTTCATGGGAGGGTGGGCCTTGTCTTGAGAGGCCCATTGCTGCAGGGCTGAACTGCAAAGCTGCATCTCCCTCCCCAGCTCCTCCCATCATGCCCTGCTTTCTGACAGCCACGCCTTGAGCAGCTTTCCTCTACCCAGACCCTTCCGTCATGTAATTTCAGAGCCTGCCAAACATGAACTGAAACTTCTGAAAGGTGAGCCAGAATGAACCTTTCTTCTTTTAAGATGTGGGTGTCAAGTATTGTGATTCAGCAATGAGGAAAATGACTAAGACACCTGTTAATAAAGTATTAAATACAATCTACTTTTTACTAAGCTCTTGGATTTTGGAGGGAATTATCTTAGCCAGTCTTAAGCTCCAATTTTATCATACTTTATGAACAGTTAAACTTTTTGGAGATTAATTTTTTCATTTGTTTTTCCTCTGAAGACAAGATAATTCTTGTTTCTTCTTATGGCTAACATTCATCTCTTTTGTTTGCAAGATCCATGAAGTTACTATTTATAGGATCAAGTTGTGTCAATAGCTCAGAACATTGTCAAATTATTATTTGCATTTGTGTAATTTTTAGTTTATTCACTGTTAATATTTTCAATTGCATATTTGACTACTAGTTTTGAATGTAGTCAAACTGTTTTTGTTTTCTTAGCTAGAATGTAGACATAAAAATAGCACATTTCAAAAATTTCGAATAACTATTTCTGATATAGATACATGCATTAATACTAGGATTTTGGCCTGTAATTGCACACACAGTCATTGCAACCTGTTATGGGGAATTTGTAGTTTGGTGCTTATTGTGGCCTTTAAACTGTTCATTTGTACTGTGAACTAGATTATGTGCTTCTAACTGTCAGTTAGCTGAATGTATTTCAAGTCAATTTACTAAAATAGTCACTGTTAAGCGGTATATTTGGACAGAGTTGACACCTTTGACATTTTCTAAAATGGCAAAAAAACCCCTGTATTTAAGGGTATGATTTATGAATGTTGTGTTCTGCCAGAACTTCCATTTGATTATGATTTTCAGTTTAGCTGCTAAAATTCCACAAACTGCTGAAAGGGCAACTAGTAAATGCTGTATGATCAGAAATTTCACCAACAGGCTCACAAACACACAAAAACTTAATATTGATTCTAAAATGATGACCTTCTTGTTGCTTCTTAGAATTGCCTTGTCTCACAGGAATAGAACAATGACAATCGTAGTAGAAGCAGCAGCAAGAGTAAGGAAGAAGAATGAGATGGATATGATGAAACTACTGCTATGAAACCTGCAGTCTTTGGTATAAATAGGAAAAGCAACTGGCAATGATTAAAAAGTATTTTAATCCTTAGTTGTCTCCTAGATTACTGGCCTCTATTAAAAACTTCTTAAAATAATAGATAGGTTTAATTCCTCGAGCAAAAGAAAAATTATATCATCTCAAAGATTTTCCATATTATTATATAGATGTGACTTGACTGGTTGGGAGAATGGAGCCAAATCTCATGTATTGCAAGTTTTAAATGTACCAGGCTAAGGTTTACTTAATTGGAACCTCCAGGCAATAAAGGAGCCCTTTTTAAAATTCTGTGATTCTTAATATGCTAAATAATGCAAAGCTTCGACTCTTCAAGCATGAGACACACATCTGGCAGCTTAACATTTAAATTACGGGGGGTGGGGGGAACTGCCTCACTTCAGTAGTAATTTTCTCAAAGAAAAGAATAGGAAATGTATTATAACTAAATTTAATTTCTTTTCAGATTCCCATCTTGTTTAATTGCAGGCATTTTTCCTAGGTTCTTTGTATTTATATTTTTTACACACATTTTCTGTACATTTTATTAATCTTTAATTTGAGATGCTTCTCACTGTTAGAGCTCTTGAGAAAATGTGGTGTATTTTACTTAGCAAATTGCTTTGAAAAATCTATCTGATCTCAAGTAATAAAACAATGGGATAGAAAATAAAAGGAAAATGGGATTTCAGAGACCCATAAAAATATTACTGACAAAAAGTCAACATTTTTCAGTTGATTCTACTTCCAAGCTTTAATTTTTTTTCAGTATTAATGTTTTCTCAGTTTTGTCATTTTCTGACTGTTTTTCATGCAAAAGTTATTATAAGCAGCATTCTTTCTTGTATTTCTCCAAAGGACAGTGTCAGATCCTTGATTAATTTTGCAAAGGTCATTTGGAAAAACCATTAAAAATATGCCAAGTAAAAAAAAGATTAACAAAATGCAGGGAAAATACACTTTTATAAACATAAGCATTTATATAGAGATAGCATAGTATAACATTATACAATTTTGACAAGTGTTTTCCTGTGTACTTCATGTATTATTAAAAATATGACTGTTTCATTTATTCTTTTCTGGGTGATACTGCTGATATACTCCAAAGACATGAGCAAGTTACTATTATTTATAAACATTTTATCTTTTTCTCAATATAAGAAAATTTGATAGTTTAATAAAATAGCTATAGTTTCATAAAACAAAATGTACTTTGAAAATAATTACACTACATTTTTATTGCCAATACATAACATGGGGGCTAGTTGGCCCATAACAAATTGATGCATTCATTTCAACTTTTTAATTAAAAACTTAAACAATATTGCCTCTTCCACTATTAACTATGGTAAGATAGCTGGTACTGTACTAGCTCATCTGCTATACTCCACCATTAAAGTAGATAAAATAAATGAAGAAACTGTTTTGAGGCACTAGCATCAAGAACCATAAAAACTAATGTGACTTAGAAGGGAATGGCTGTCTACTTGGACACGGTATTTGAACTGTGGAGCAGTGAAATGGAGTCCAAGCAGAGTAAGTTCCACTGAAAAGCCAGAATTAGCATCCTGGTCACTGATGCATCTGGAATCTGCAGAGCAGAACAAAAAGCAGAGAAATGTCAATATTAAGATTTTTTCCATAAGTCCTTGACTGAGTGGTGTGCTGTACCTAACTGTAGGAAAACTTACTGAGATTTTGCTCAGGAACTACTTTCTGTTGACCCTTATGGACCTGAAAGCAAAATTCTAAGGTTCGAACACAAATACAGTTCAAGCCCAGCCAGGAGAGGTTGCTCATATGTCAATTATCAGTTTGGACAGCAAATTGAGGAATCAAGACTTTGCTCATTAGGAATAAAGACTATACTCTGGAGAGGCTTACCCTAAACCTGCCTAAAGAAACTCCAAAACAAGCCTAGAAAAAAATAATTAGAGGAGTTGGAGTTTTGAGGTTGGTTCTGTCAAGTTAAAGCAACTTGGACTTTCTGTGCCTTCACAAATCTAATGTAACAAAAACCTACGTAAGTTTAAGCAGAGAAACCAGTAAGTGAGCTGCATGTGACAAAAAGTCAACTCTTTTCAGAAGAAGAAAACAGAATCTAAAGCCTTCTACAATGTCCATTATACAATTTAAAATTAATAAACAAGTAAGAAAACAAGAAAATATAAACTATATTTATAAGAAAAGAAAAAAGTATATAAAATAACTCCAAGATGATTCAGATCTTAAATTTATCAAGGAAAATTATTTTAAACATTTAGTATAAATATAGTCACAAATTTAAAGAAAATACTTTCAAATAAGGAGAAATATAATTTTCATAAGTGAATAGTTAGGGCATCCCAGCATAGATATTAAAATTATGAAAAGCAAGTAACCAAATACAGAACAAATAAAGTGAGAAATTCATTGTATAGGATGGACAGTTAATTAGAATGATAGAAGATGTAAATAGTGAACCTACAGACAGAACAATAGAATTAACCAATCTAAAGTAAAGGAAAAAATGGAAAAAAATGGAGACTCAGAACCTCATGAGGTAGCATCACATGTTCGACATATATATAATGGGAGAGGTAGACGGAGGAGTCCTAAAATGGAAGAAAATATATATTGTGTTTAAAAAGTAATTACTGAAAATTGCCAAATTGTTTAAATGTATTGACTTAGAATTTTTATATTTTATTTTTTGAAAAAATAAAGCAAAATTTAATAACAAAATAATAAGAGAATAACAATAGTTAACACACTGCAGGACATATGTCCAGCAACAGATGAATGGATAAGAAAATGTGGTATTTATATATAATGAAGTACTACACTGCAATAAAGATAGATCAACTTGAGGCATTCATGGGTAAATTAATGCAACCTGAGAACATAATATTAAGTGAAATAAGTCAGACACACAAGCTTAAAATATTACACACAAGCTCAAATATTGCATGGTTTCTCTTATATGTTTTATATATATATATATTTATATATGGAGAGAGAGAGAGAACACAAAATAAAAGAGAGATAAGTAGGAAGTAGGTTGACGTTCAAATACTTCCCCAAATTACGTGTTTTGTTGTTTTAAAAATATT
>NW_004624756.1:16010444-16036755 GCF_000247695.1 Heterocephalus glaber
GCTTGTTTACATGTCTTCTCATTTCTATGGGGGGGGGTGTTTCTGGCACCTGTGCGGCTCACCTTCTCTGCCCTAGGAGCTTGGGATAGTGGTGGAGGAGCTTCCTTCCAGGTGCTGGGACTGGCTCAGCTTCTCCATGTTTACAATACTTAATGTTTACATTTCTTGTGTGGAATGGTATACAAATTATTTTTAAATTGATAAGTAAAATTATATATATTTATAGTACATAACATGATATTTTGATATGTGTATACATTATGGAGTAGATAAATCTAGTTATTTAACATATGCATTACCTCATGTACTTCATTTTATGATAAGAACACTTAAAATATACATTCTTAGCAATTTTTAAATATGCAATATATTATTATAAATTATAGTCATCATGTAAGAGATCTCTTGAATTTATTTCCCCTAATTGAAATTTTGTACCCTTTGATCTATATCTTCTCTATTCCCATCTCCTTCCATCCACAGCCTATGGTAGCCATCATTATATTCTTTTGATTGTATGATTTTGATTATTTCAGATTCCATCTACTAAGTGAGAGTATGCAGTACTTTTTTCTTTTGTCAGGGTTAATGTCCTTCATCTATGCTGTCAAAAATGACAGAATTTCCTTCTTTGTTGGGGGAGGGATATTTTCCCATTGTGCATATATACAGTGGTTTCTTTATTCATTTATGGACAGACATTTAGGTTTATTCCTTATCATCCTGTGAATATGCTACAATGAACATAGAGAAACTATCATTATTTTCACAATATCTGTATGTGTGTCTCTCTCACCATTTGGGTCTCTGATACATTTTGGTCATCAGCTGCTGCAAGTTGAATCACTGGAGGCTTAGTGTTTTGTGATGAACATTTTATTGCTCAAAATTCTGAGGCTGTGAATTCAGCCAGGATGCATCATGGAAAAATGTTCTGTTTGCTCAAAATGAGTCACGAGACCCACCAAAGGAGGAAGGCTCTGCCTCTTGACACGGGAATGGTGGTGGCGTTGCAGAGGAGCACAGTGAGATAGAAGGTACCATGTGGCTCTCTTGGACATACAGTCTATCACACTGTGTTTCATTCATTTCTGTCTGCACAACTTCTAGCATGGGGGTCAATGAATATTTATTGAACAAAACATACAAATTAAAGGAAATGAACAAAACATAAAAGTTTAAAGAAATGAAATTGAAGGCTTTGTGCATAGGTCCTGAGTGTGTGTCCCTGTCTTCCTGTTCTGCCACTGCTATGGAGCTTTGAACAGTTCATTTGGAACCTCTGAGGGTGTTTGTCTATGTGTTGGATTTGTGGAATTTGATGGTAATTGTGAAAGTTGAGAGAAAAACATACAAAAGCTATCCTTCTGATAGAGACTGGAACATGTAGATTCTCAATAAGAGCACTTACTATTAGTAGCATCAATGATAATGTATTTTAAGGAAATATGTTTCCAAAGGTTAAAATGGAGGGCTGTTATAGTTTGGACCTTAAATATCCCCTGAAGGTCCATATGCTGCAGGCTTGGAAACCAGCTTGTGGCATTACTGAGACCTGGTAAAATCTTTAGTAGGTGGACGCTGTGGAAGAAAGTTACTGGGAATGTGTTAGTATTTACTAGAGGAACAGATCTAACACAAGATACACAGATATATATGAATTCAAAAGCCTGGCTTACAGTGGTCACCCACAGAGCTGGATAAGGAAGAGTCCAGAGCGTCTGTCTGCACACTGGAGACCAAGGTTTGGAGCTCATTGCAGGGTCCCTGGCAAGTCCATATCAGGAGTTCGATGGGTCAGCGATGGAAGGCTGAAGAGTCTACACCCAAAGGCTGAAGGATGCACTGGAAGCTGAAGAGTCTGCATTGGGAGGCTGAAGGATGGCTTCCACAGCAAAATTTCCCCTTTATACCATGCAGGAGATGAGGTGCCCTAGGGTGGGTCCTCCACACCCCAGGGTGTGGAATTGCTGAGCCAATTTAGTTAAGCTTCTCTTCACCAACTTCTCAAATTGACACAATCAATCAACCGGCACAGAAGACGTGCCTTTGAAGGGGATATTGGGACCCTCCCCCCACCCCAGTGCTTCCTGGCCAGCATGAGCAGCATGCAGCCTCCTCTACCATGTGGTCCATCATCATGCACTGCCACAAGGCAAGCACCAGGGCCGAGTGACAATGGTCTGAAACTTCGGAAACTGCGAGCCAAAAATAGACTCCCTCCTTTAAGAGGCTCATCTCAGGTATTGTGTCACAGCAATGAAAAAGTGACTAACACAAGTGCTAGATAATTTCTCACCTTCCACATCTGCTTTCCCTTTTGCTTTTCAAATGCACTGAGGGCCTTTGCACTTGGGCCTCCTGTCTCTTTTGTCTTTTGTACTCCTGGTTCTTTGTGCTGTGGCTAAGTGCCAGGCCTTTACTGACCACCCTATGTAAAGCAAGACCTCTCCCCCTTCTAGTTAACCTTCTCATCTTCTTGTTTCTTTCATTTAAAGTACAATGTAAACCATTTTTTACATTGATTTCATTGATTTACTCATTTTTGTTCCCTCTCAACAAACAGAAACCGTGGGTAAGAGCCCCTCTATTCTGGTCACTTCTGGTTCTTCAGGCCCAACCCTGGAGTACCTGTACATAGTGTGACCAGTAGATGATTGTTGAATAAGTGAATGGAAGCATGCATGAGTGATCACTTCTCTCTCTCAATCTCTCAATCCCTTTGGCTGTTAAATCTATTTATGTACTTCCAATTTCTTCTTTCTCTTGAAATTTCTCTCTCTCTCTCTCTCTCTCTCTCTCTCTCTCTCTCTCTCTCTCTCTCTCTCAGGTATTATGGAGTAATTAACTGATACACACATTTCTTTTAAAACCATGGCTGAGGATATGGGGGCTGCTGAGACCTCTATAAACTTCTGTTTTAAATGGTCTGAGATACAATCTCAACAATTTCCTTGATGTTTTATTAGAGCTAGTAAATCATTTATTGAGGCAGCCTTTACCCAAATCCTCTCCAAATCCCTATAAAATGCATTTAACACAGAATACTATGGTACCTAGCTTCAAAGATATATCTGACCTTGGTTGGGAAGTATTTGGTCCAAGGCAGCAAATTCAAATGTTTGTATCTTCTGTCTGTCTGTCTGTCTTGCATGCTCACATGCAAATGCATTCTTCCTTGAGCCCTGGTGCTTCATTGAACCTGGTGATTTTGGTAGACTTTAAAACTTCAGTAAATCACAGTTACCATGTGTGTTCAATGTACAAAGACTTGCTAGACAAATGCAAGTTTGGTTCATTTGTAGCTGCCAATAGTTTTAAACACATGCTTCCAAAATATAATTTTAAGACTGTTAAACTTTTTTTCTCCACAAGAAAGATATTTAACTAAATTGGCTCTGAGGGTTTGAAGAGAACATTATCCCCACTTATCTCACCCTCATCGAGCCTCTGCCATAGGGTTGGGGATCAGAGGTGACTCCTCTCTGTCTTTTCTGGGAGGGCCTGTCTCACGGTTGATTCTTCTGAGCTGCAAGGCTTGTACTCATAGTATGGTGACATTTTTTTTTTCAGATATATGTTTATGTGATAGGCTGGTCATCATCTGCTGAGAGTTTAGATGATATTAGATCACCAGGGCATCCCTCAATACTTTGTAAATTGCAAGCACTTAATAAATATGTGTTGAATTCATACATGAAAGTGAGGGTCAGCTGAGAGTTAGCAGCTCCAGAAGAAAGTTCTGTGGAAAGGACCAATGGTGCAAAACTTCAAGCTGACTTTAAACATTCTGGGCCAAGTTTGTTGTGGCGGCTATTGCTGCTTCTCCTTCTTTTTCTCCTTTGACATCTTTTCCCAAATATCCCCCACTCCCCTGTTTTCTGATAACAGCACTCTCCCACCAACATATACACACTCCAAGGGGTTGGCTGGGATGCATGTTATTTTTCTATCACTGCCATGATTGGTCCAGGGCTGAGCATGTGATCTGAACCAGGCTACCTCAGATTTTATATTTTGTTACTTGGAAATAAAAATGTTTTCTTCCACTACGTTTTCAGCTGGGATGATTTCATTTTGATGCTTCCCATGGCATCATATCCATAGTTCCCTTACCCCTTCTTTTGAATGATTATCATTTATAGCCCATTTGAAATCAGGGCATGGAGAAGTTTCATGGATATTTTATAGATGACACATATGTATTCTGTTCTGTGGATAAGAACATAATAGAAAGATGGCTCATGGGGACTCTATCTAGGCATGAGTCTATGTGGATAAATTTTATGCTTACATGAGAACTTATAGAGTAGTCTTTCTATTGGCTGTTCCAGTTATGGGGTTTTGGTTACATGCAGGCAACTGTGGTCTAAAAAATATTAAATGGAAAATTCCAGAAATAAACAATCCATAATTTGTAATTTGCATGCTGTTCTGAGTAGCATGATGAAGTCTTGCACCAGCCTGTTTGTTCTAGCCCAGGATGTGAATCGTCCCTTTGTCTGGTATATCCATTTTAGGTGTCTCCATTATCAGACTGACTGATGCAGCACCACTGTGCTATGTACATGTGAGCCTTACTTTTGGGCTAACGTTGTGTCACAGTGCCTATGTCATTCACCTACCTTATCTTATCTTGCTTCTCATTGTATCATCTCACATCATCACAAGAGTGAGAGAATAGTATAGCAAGACATTATTGAAAAGAACACATGCACATAATTTATTATATAGTATACATAATTGTTCTATTTTACTATCACTTATTGTTGTTAATCTCTTATTGTGCCTAATTTATGAGTTAAACTTTACCATACATATATATAGGAGAAACATAGTATGTCTAGGGCTTGGTATCATCTACAGTCTCCAGCATCCACTGGGGATTTCAGAATGTATCCTTTGCAGACAAAAAGGGACTACTGTATTCAGGTAAAATAAAATAATCTACTGGAAAGCTTTAACTTAGTTTTTTTCTATGAGAGCAAGGACTTTGGGGAGAGAACTTACTGTGTCCATTCAGTTAATTATATAAATAACCACTCATTTGCCTGTTTAATCAGAGCTATCGAATCTCATAGCCAGTGGAGTGAATTGAGTTCTCTCCTTCCAAATGCAGTACCTTAATCTTTATACAGTGATTTCTCCAAAGAAGTAAGCCAGGCGATGTGTTAAGTACCTCTAAAAGTTGTACTAATGACTGTTAGAAAGCAGCAGATATCACTCTAGTGGCTTAAAGAAGTTAACATAGTTTTCAGGGGTTTCTAACTCCCAACTGGGGAGAAGGCTCATAACAAGACAACCTTCAAAGGTTTCCATTACTATTCCAACGCAATGTGGTGAGTAGGCAACCAAAGAATCATACACTTTCTGAGCAGGAAGGGATCTTGGGGATGATTTAGTTCAGCCCTGTCAGTTTATACAAGTTTTGTAAAGTTGAGACCTATAGAAGTTCCGTGACTTGCCTTAGGTCATGGAGCTAATAAGTAGTGTGAATGAGGCCGGAAGCCACATCCTTTCTATGTCAATCCACTTCAATTGTAAAAAAATAAATTCTTCCAAGAACAATGCTAGTCTTTTCAGAGCTTCCTGTTTCTATCAGTTGCATACGGCTTTGATATTTATCAATACATTGATCAGAATGTGCTGATTCTTGGGAAAATCCATTTAGTGGATTAAAGTATGTTTCCTCCTGCCAAGGAAGTGTGGAGCAGGCAGGAGTCCAGATGTTTGCAAAATGCACATGTTGCTGGCCACAACAACTGAGGTCTTTCTGTGTTCTCAGCTGGGAGTTTATGTGGCTGACCTGAATGTGTTGCTTAGGGAAGGTATGGGTTAACAATACAGGAAAGTTATTCTTTAATAAAAATGATACACTTTCCTTTTTATAACACACATGTGATTTGCCATTGAAATAAAATGCAGATGCTTCTTTGATTGGCGTATTCCCTATTGTGCCTTTCTAAAACACCTTCACATATGGTCTGCCTCATTCCTGAGAAATGACTTGTTGTTTGTCATACAAACAGAACAGATTGATTTTACAGTGAGTAAGGAGGTTGATGAATTATACGTTGGAGAGAAATCCTTGTCTTGACAGTCTAAACACTTGAAAATAAATATTGCCTTTTGGAAAAGGCTCTCATGATCAATCCATGATCCCTACGTTTCATGCTTTCTTTCTAGGAATTAAATAGATACACATATGCACTCTCCCTGAACACAAAGGTAGTTCCAGGCATCTCAAAATATAATTTTTCTTTTTGGCATCAAATACATCCTGGGAGATATTGGGTCAAAAAATGACAGAGTTGCCCTAAAAGAACCAACCAGAAATATCAACTTGAACATTGTATCTGTAATATGACCAGAATGAAATATTCTTGATCTTGGGTAGAATTATCCAATTTATCTAGTGAATTTTAAAATTGAAATGTTTATGCTAAGAAGCTTTCTTAGGGGTCACCTACTTTGCTCCTTCAAAATTGCTCTGCATAATTGAGTGAAAGTAATGCTGTGTACTCTCTCCTCTGATAACACGCTAATCACATCCATTTGTGCAAAATTTTACAGGTTATAAATCTCTTTCCCACTCATTGTTTTCCATGTGATGCACATAAAAGCCTTATAGGTATATAACTGAAGCACAGGGAGATTAAGCATCTTACTAACGTTTAACTAGTGTTTGTCTATCACCATCCAGTGTTTTTTACACTGTAGCATGTCATCTCCCTAACCAGCCTCAGATACACACATAAATTTACTTTGTGCATTCATAGCTTTTAAAATATTATGTTTCACATTAGATTCTATTGGCATGTCTTGCAGAGCTGGGTGGATGCAGAGTGAGGATGAGATGCCATGGAGAGATGTTAACTAAACCAGGTCTAGAATAGTTCAACAGACCAATATATCCAAGGAGGTATATTTCTGAAAGTGATTCATCAATGATCCACTTACACTTAGATATTTATCGATTGATGTCATCTTATTAGGTGTGGCTGAAACATGACCATATATTCGTCCTGAGAAAGAATCAATCTTACTGGCTAAGAATATAGGCTCTGAGGTCATAATACCTCTACTCAAATTAGCTTTATGAATTAGACAAGTTCCTAGAACTCCTTGTACCTTAATTTCTTTATCTGTGAAATTAAGCTAGCAGTATATGTCCACAAGGGAGGGGTAGTCTCTCTTTCATAGGATTTTATCTGGATAAATCAGGGCCATTCCAAATCATCTCCCATTTGACTTCTGTAAAAGTAGAGCCAAAGTTATTTATTTCCTTTAAAGGAGATCTGGAGTGTGGTTAGAAGAGAGGAGAATGGTGGTCCATGGTTACCTGTCAAGATATAAAGGCAGGAAGATGATTTGGGACCTACTTACTTCTGCAAAATCTCTTCCCCTTTGCCACTCTGTACTGGCCAGAAGCAAATCTCAGTTCTTACTTGTGCTCCAGGGGAGGAAGCCGTACAGAGCATGAGCACCAAGGGTCAGGAACCATGGAGACCCACTCATGGGATCCTAGTTTGCCTGTCCCATTACAATTCTTGTAAAGAACAGGCTGCTGATTTCATGAACTACTCCATATGGAAGATTCCAGTCCAGTTTGCTTTTTAGTGAGCTTGAGGCTGGCAGATCCCCCGTGGCCTGACTCCTATGCTTCACGTGTTCCCTTCTTCCTCCCAGAAGACTCTTTGGTTTTGGCCTGTTCCTTTACACCTTGATAATGTGACTACGGATCACCACACTATTAACTCCTTTAGAGGTTGATTTTGGTACTATTTTATGAATATAGCTTTCTCTTTGCATTCTAAGCTTCATGTTTACTTTTTGTAGTGCTATATGTGCCTAATGAACTCATTTTAAAAGCTGTTCCTAACATGATTTCTTCTTGGTTATCCTGTAATTTTATACATAAGGAGCTATAACAGCTTTCATAAATGATCTGATGCTCTGGATCCCATAGTACTTGAGTTTCTTAAATTGATAAGAAACATTGCATCGCCTTTTACCTCATCTGTGTCCACATAAGTAAAACAAAAATACAGAATTTAATTACTGCTGACATCCACTAGGGTAAAGCTAGGCTTTGATCTGTCAGACTTTCCTCAAGTTTAAAAGTAGTTATGTATTGTAGTAGCCACTCTTGGCTGTACTCCAATATCCATCTTCATCCAGTGGAGCTGCCTCCACTGGATGAAGATGGTAGATGCTGTCCCAATCTGTCATATACTGTCAGTGGTCACAGACCCAGTTCTGGCCACTGAGGTGAGAAGATGTCAGACTGGATTTCCTGACTGTTAAAGGTACAGGAAGCCCTTTTTTTCAGCCTCTCATTTCTTCCCACTTGGGTCATTGCCGTGAGGATGTGGTGCTGGACATTTCTGTGGACATCATGCATCATGACATCAGGAGAGGAAGAAAACGGGAGAGGAACTGACCCAAGTCAGGTTGAGCCTGTGCTTCTCCTCTCCTGCTACCTATTTCAAAGTTTCTTTTACACAAGATAATTAAATGCATTGGTGTTTGAAATTCTTGAGTGAGTATTTTGTTGCCAGTAGCTGAAAACATTGTTACTAAAACAATTAACCTGGATAAATGTTTTCTTGATGTGGTGGACTCTAGCACACATTCAGGACCAGATATTTGTTCTTTTATTTGGCAGGTTTCAATTGTATCCTATCTTCTGGACACATAATATTGGAAATCTTCCATATTGTCTGGGATCTGCCTAAGCAGAGTGTGTAACTAGTTGCTTTTCAGTTCAGTACGATTTGGGAAATGAGCACAGTATGGTGCAGGAGATTCCTCTGTGTAGATACCACACTGATTCAGTTGGGGAGTTGGAGAATGAGGTGAATAGAATTAATTTAGCCAACTGTCTGGAAACTAACATGACATCAGTGAAAAGATTTAAATATCCAGGAGCTTCAGATTATGAGTCAGACCAAATTCAAGCTGCACAATTTAAATGATGAAAGGGCAAAACTGGCCATGAAGCAATGCAGGAATTTATTTGATGCAAAAACTCAAATGACCAGTAAAATAGATAATGCTCTGTTGTAATAGTTTGCAAACAACATCAAGAAAACAATTGAGTGGTTGTATTTTGAGCTCCAGGCATTGTAAACTCTTTCACTCTCATATACTTTATGCCTTCTTTAATAAACTGGAGAGTCTTGGGCCAGCTTCATCGGTGACGGTAGGTGGTCATTCATTTCACAATCCACTAATTTTCATGATTATTCAGTATTTTATGTTACCTAAACTGCTTTGGATTTTGTCTTACTCAAATTGTAATATGGCAATAGCTTATATGATTTCAGAATCATTAATTCAGTTGGTGTTTTCAGCATATTGGACTTTCTCCTTCCTTTCTCCAAATACAAACAAGAACTTAAGGCTTTTAAATCTGCTGATGGTATATCAAAGTTTTTGAAATATACATTGATGGCATGTTTGCCTAGTGTATCTTGTTAAAAAGATGCAAAGAGCATAGAAAATTTCTAGAAAGAAAACAATTGACATCAATCATAGTTTAATCCTATCTTCATGGAGACAAATCTATATTTATCTTAAATTTATTTTTAACTGTTGAAGTATTATATAATATATTACAAATAATTAAGATGTGGTTATTTCAGGATTTAAAATCTTTTTAATTTTAAATCATTTGGCATGAAGTTTTATATAAATTTTTCAGGACTACGTTATAAGAGTGCTTAGTATTATGGCCGATGTGTCTGTCCCTCCTTTCCCCATAATCCTTCCTATCTACAGTTTGAGACTCATTGAGAGCTTTTGCTTAACTACCATGAATATATATGAATACTTTCAGGGTTGTTCCACTTATGATTTTTCATGACTACTCAATTTATTTGGGGAAATTTTAATACTTAAAAATTCTTCTTAATGTTAAAGTCAGATTCTTTAAAAAAATTATTAGTATCAGTTTGACTCACTAAAATCTCAGTTAAAAAAACCAATCTTTTTATTTGTCCTATGTATGTATGTATGTGCGTATGGATGGATGTATTTATCTATCCATCTAGTTTATTTGTGCATCTATTTCTCAAGATGTAAAGATTTATTAAATATCATTTAGGTAAATTAATTATTGAATTATCACATCTTGATTTTAATATTCCTCCCCACTCTCTTATCCAGTCACCCTCTATGGTGATTAGAAACTTAATAACAATTTGTAGCTCTATATAGATACTTTGGAAGAAAGTAAGGATCGGCATGAATGTAGCTTCCATGTCTTGGAAACACGAAGGACAAGCAGAGTACACTGTTTTCTGTGATAGACTAAAAGATGTCATGGCCCAGCCTCTTTATAGATTTAGTAGGCATTACTCTTTTCCCCAGTGTACAGGTCTCTCCTTCCCAGAATACAGAAGACTTTATCCCTAGTTCTTTTGCAGGTGGTGAGGTTCGTCTGAATTCTTCTGACGAATGAATTAGGAGCAGAAGGAATACAAGTGGTTCTCATGCAAAGCATTTAACTGCTAGTGGCAGAATCCCTCTCTCCACCCCTACATAGTGATGGTGCAGCAGGCCTTTGTTAGTAGCAGCTTGGCTCACTGAAGCTTTGTATGGCAGAAAGCTATCCTGAGCAACTGTCCTGTGACGAGTTTCACATGAGCGAGAAATAGCTGTTCTGTTAGATATCTCATTGACTACCATTGCATAACCCAGCAATGTAATGATCAGTTCTAAAGGTCTGAGACCCACAGAAATATTTAATTCTCTTGAGGGAGTATTTTGAAAATTACTCATAATGGAACTGATATTTGGGAGAGCAACTCTTAGCTAGTGACGAGTGAGCCTGTCCAATCTGCCATGTCTGGACCTAATAGAAGATCTTAATTTACCTTCAGAACATCTGGGTGAGGTTGTTAATATAATATTCAATTACTACCATAGAAGCAATGTAATTTGCTGTGGAAGTATTTTTAAATTTGGAAAATCCCAAATGCCTCAGGATATATTAGAAGTTGAATGTATGTTGTACTAGGAAGGGGATAATGGGTATATATGAGGGTCATAATCTTTCATTAAACAACTGTTAGTCCTTCAGTCATTTCTGCCTAACACATGCACTCAGAGCCAACTCTTTTTAGTATATTTTGACAAGAGCAGCTTCTGCTCATGAGTTATCCATGGAAATTTGCTCTCCAGACAACCATGCCCCTGTTGGACCCTCTCACTCTTTGATCCCATTCTCTCTGCTCTCCTGATCCCCAGGGGAACTGTGCAATCACTGTTTCCTTAGTTGTGGTGCTCCTGGCTCCTGGACTGCCCTAAATGGATAAGTGATGTAGGTCACACCACGCCCCTCTTTTCCTGACTAGCCTTTCATAAATTCCTCATATTATAATTGGAATCTCATGGGCCTAATAGATTGAATAAAAGGTAAGGGTAACTGAAAAGAAAATGACGTAGAAGAGTCAGTTAAAAGCTGAATGTTAAATACAACTGCTCTCAAAATGTAAGGAAAAGATTCAACCTCCAGATGAAACCCTCGATGGGCCATTCCACATGGATATTCCTTACTTCCCATTCTTGCTCTTGGTTATGAGATTTGCCCTCGCTTGTTCTTCCTGAGAAAGCCTCTGTCATCAATCTTGATGGTGCTCATTTCTACTCCCCTTCATGAAAGCTCCAGCCTCTATGACCAGGTTTTGTTCTGTGACCTCCTCATGCTTACTTGATAGGCCTGCTCTAGACCTAATCAGAAAGTTTCTCAAGCTGACATTGATAGGTAGAGAATGGAACCAGAGTCCGACAGGGACTTTGATCTTCAGAATGCGTTCTTCTCCTTGGACCCTGTCAGCTGGAGGTACAGCTTTGTCTCCTGCTCTTCCTCATGTTCAGTGAATGACTTCCTACCATATCCACACAAAGCATGTTACATGCATGTGGACATGCGAGTTGTCATCTCCCACGCAACTTAATAGTCTCAGGAAGAATCCAGTCTGTGGTCATATGAAGGGAGAAGAATTTCTAATCATAATATTGCCTTCACTAATTTCCTTCCCTCAAGGATACAAGTACAGTCACCTGTCCTTGATGATGAGAAATGTATTTGGACCATTCTAAATACTGCAGCCTACTACAGAATAAAACAACATACAATTAAGTCAAGTACAAGAAAAGATAATGCAACAACAAGCTAAGCATGAGATGTCTAAGAGTTGCTGCTGGAGTTATAGGGCAGAATGTTTTACAGTAAAATTTTTTATTAGTAGAAATGCACTCTAGAGTATGATAAAAGGTCGAGCACAGTAATTATATAAGACACTAACATAGCTGTTTATTATCATGATTATTATACACTGTACATTTTGTATGTATTAGACTTATATGTGGCTGGTGGTGCATCAGGTGTGTTTATGTCAGCATGAGCACAAGTACATGAGAGGAATGCCTTGTGCTAGTATGATGTCACAACAGCTATAGCATCACTAAGTGATACCAGAGCACTATCAGATTAGCAGCCTATCCTTAACTAAAACATTATTATAAGGTGCATGGAGTACTCTTCTGAGCATGTCTAGAGTTTGCAGTACTGGGCAGGACAACACTGGTTTCCGTAGATGACTCTTAATTTTGTGTTTCTCAATATAAGTCCTGAATCTCTCAGTGCTTGAAAAATATGGCCAGTGAAGGGCCAGTAACTCATTGACATCCATTTCTTTTTAATCTATATCAAAACACAGATGTGACATTATAGCTTTTCAACACGTGATACTCAGGAACATTCTTAGGTAGGACATCTTTCTCACAGTTCTGCACACACTATGGGCTAAAATTTTGAGAAAGAAGTTTATCTTCCAAGCCCATTGTAAGACTAGCATTAATTTTAAAACAATTATTGCCCTACTTATCTCATGTGGACAAAAACCAGTATGTGTGCTTCTTCATCATTTTCCATTATTTGATGGTAGGTAGCTCATAAAAGTTCTATAAATGCACTTGAGTTTAAGGGGAGCATTAACTTTTCTACATTTCTAACTACTGTAAAAGAACATCCTGCCATTAACCCATTTCAACAATGAAAATTCTTATCCTCTTTCTTCTGACCATTATACTTCTATCATTAACTTGTCATTCCTCTTTACCCACTGTTTTGAATTTGAGATAGTAATGTGCCCCCAAATGAAAAGAGTTCTGAAGCATTTTATATTTTTTCTTTGTAATATCTCTGTCAAACATCTCCTGTCTTCATTTTCTTTTGTGGCTTATTATTATTGTGATGAACACTTTAATATTTTAAAACTCATCAGACAGAAATATTTAGGAGGAATCAGGAGAAATATTTAGGAGACGTGAGTTGCAGATGTCAAAAGGGTGCAGTTCCTTGACATAGCCCATGAGTCATGTACACCTGGCTGGGAGCAAAGCTGTCCATTATACTGAGGCTTTCAGAGAAGAGGATTCACTTAGAAGAACACAGGTAGAAGAGTTTCTTTTACGTTTTTGTCCCTTTGCCTCTTCGGGAGAAACATTTGTTGCATCCTGTGGAGCTTAAACAGGAGAATTGCACTCAATAATTGTAAATCTTAAATTTATTCTTATCTTGGGTACCTTTCTGATTCTGGAAGATAGCAGATCAGAATCAAGGGAATAACTTAAGAGCAGGAGTTCTCAGGATATTTTAAATTACAGTTGGTTGGGAATTTTTTGGGCTTCAGAGTCTTCTTTAGATAATTCAGTTTTTGGATTAAGAGATTGAGTGCTTTTCTTATTTTTCATTTGACTTCTGACCATTCTGTCCATGTTCCCACTCTACAAAAATGTGAATTTTAGTTTTGCTCTTAAGTAATTAGTGCAAATAATAAGCCAAACAGTTTGAAATGTCAGGTTTGGCTTATTTTGGAGTTTTTCTTCGCATATAAGTCCACCTATTTTGCTCTCTGCATACCTCTTACTATTCCAGCCCTTGTACCTACCCCCTTCCACCTCACTCTTCTCTCCCCAGAGGCTATTTAATAACCCTTAGCTCTCTATTGGCCAGTTCTTACTCCCTTCCCCACACACACCATCTCCCTTCATCTTAATATTATTTTAGTATTTGGTATTACTATATAATCACAAAATACTGGTCCCATTGTGCTTCGGCTTGTTCCTTTATTTCTCTCCTTTCATTTCTAAAATATCCTCTAGGAGCTGAGACCCAAATCTAAATATTTCCTGAATTCCAGACTCTGGTCAACTACTAGATAATAATTATGACTTCAAAGACAAATGATGCCGACCTGAACCTGACCTGACCATCATCATTGACCAGATCTTTTTCCTGTTCTGAGAAAGAGATCATTTTTGTGAATAGCCTCTGCTATGACACCTACTCGAAGTTTTGCACTTTCTTTGAATGTTCTCTATCTTTGCTCCACACATTGAATCATTGATTTATTAAGGACACATTTATTTGGTACCAACCATTATTATGTCAGATACAAAGATTAATAAAATGGTAATTTCACCATTGCAATGAATATCATATGTGTTCTTAAATTCTTTGTCATTATAAAACATGTCATTTTTTAATATGAGTTCTCATAAAAGGTACTAGTCTATAGATATCATTCTATTCCTCATATATTTTACTCAATCCTATGGCTTTAAGTCTGTGTCGATGCATGTAATATTATAATAGCTAACATAATATGCAAAATATTCTAATAGATTCCAGTAACTGTGCATTGTTTTATAATGTACATTTGCTTACTTTTGATTGGGAGAAAGTAGATTATTTCCAATACTACTTTGAGAAACAACATTAAACATGTCCTTTTTTATTACTACGTGAGAATTACTCTTGAACCATACCTAGGAGTGGGATTGATGGATGGAAATATACAAGTGTGCTTTATTTGCCTAAGTAGTTGCAGAATACTTCTACTCACCAGTAATTGGCCATGAGGGTCTTGTTTCCCCACAGAACTTCCTGTACGTAATATTATTTGGTTTTCTGATGTGATCTACCTCAAGTAGATATCTCATTTTTGTTTTAATTTGCCTTTTGTAATTACAAATAAGTTTGAATATTCTTTCATCTACTTCCTGGTGTTTGAGTTTCTTCTGTGAATAGCTTGTTTTTGTATTTTGGTAATTTTCTATATTTTTCTCGTTAATATGTGGAATTTTTTGTTAAATTCTAGGTATTTTCACTTCATTTGTGTTACATTTTGTCAGTGTCTTTTTCTAACCTGATATCTTTCTATTCAATACCTTTTCTCAATCATCTGTCCGTTAATTTTTAGGTTTTGTACCTTGTTAAATTGAAATCCTTATTTATAAGGTTACCTAATTCATCACATTTTCACTTTATGGTTTATGCATTTTTTAGTCATGTTTTAACTATATTTTTCTGTACCCCAAATCATAAAGATATTCCCTTACATGTTCTTCTTCCTAGAGTTATAATTTACTGTGCACCTTTAATATATCCCATTTAAAATTCACTAAACACAGTTCTACAGTATTATTAATCCATGTAGCACACCGGTTTTGTCTTTTCTCTGTTCTAAAGAATATGTCTTTTACATAGATGAGGAAATTGAAGATTGGAAATTTAACTTATTTGCCCCATAACATGCTGCGATTCTCATCTAGGTTTCTTACCTCGAAATTCTTAAGTCTTCCCTCTGTATTTGCTGTAGAACCTGCAGTCTCCTTGAACGGGGAGGCTATGCACTGTCCTAGTTTTGTGCCCAGCATCACCGAGAACAATGATGCCACATGCAATTGTTCATTACATATCTGTTGGAGTTGCAGTATTTTGCTATAACACTTTTTGTCTTTTTACCCTCTGTAGATTATCATAAAAGTTGTGCAATTGCTTTTCATCCATTCTGTGGCAAGGCTTGTTCCCAGAATGCTTCCATCTGATTAGATTTGCTCAGCATCTGAAGGCTGGACACAGTCCAGGGCTCACTGGTGGAGCTGACACCACCTTTTGACTTGGAGAGTGGTACTTTCATGGCTCTCATGGAACATGTCCAGTAACTAACAGGAACGTCAATGAAGGGTTCAAATCTGGGACACATTAAGGTAATTGTGGGACATGACAACTTTGGAGATGTGGATTTTCATCTCTATCTTGATGTTATATCATGGCCACATTCTAAATGACAAGCTTTCTGGTGATACATTTGCAAGCTTAAAGAGTGCTGCTGTCTCCTTATCCAACTGTGCATTGTTGGAGTGTGTAGTATGGAGGAAATTCAGTTCCAATCTTTGGTTTTCTGCCATGGATGACAGTATTTGGATGCCTCTCTGAGTTTTCCAGGTGTTGGCTGTGTCTGACCTAACTTTCTGCCAGCTCATAATGCAATGTGGCTCTGGTAGGGAAACTATCAGCCCATCTCTGAGCCTGTTTGCTCATGTATTTCAGTACAATGATCAGCATTTGTCTGGAAGATTGCCTTAGAGGTTTCAGTGCTGGTTGTCTATCTAATGGGAAAAACAAAGCTGTCCATGAGAGCAGAATCTAATTTTATGTGGATGCTTTGAGCTTTATATTAGTTGGGACAAGCGTAGCGAGAAAAAAATAAAACAAAAAATATCAGATCAAGTCCAAGTGACTTTGTGAGATAGAACTCAGCTCCAAAACTTGTGGCAATACTGATTTAACCTTAGCAGTCAAGGTACAACTAGGAATTGGGAGCTAAAATCATGCCAGTCTGGACTTTGTTTTGGGAAGGACCATAAAATAAATTGGAAGAGTCTTTACTCACTCTTTTATAGATAAATAAAACACTCTTATGAACACTGATTACAGTCTTGGTTCTGGGGATACAAAGATGCATTGGAGGTGACCACTGCCACCAAGATGTTAACAGTTTACCCAGATCCAGTAAGTTCATCATTGTGGGCACTATTAAGAGGAAGATGTAGCACCTAAAAGTTAAGGAAATCAAGTAGCTCACCAAATTTACTCACCTGTGCAACAACTACCAAATCTAAGAATTGGTGCCAGGCCTTCTCATTCTGCCATATTCTCTTTTCACAATGGTACAGTTACCAGGTGACCTAAACATAAAGAAGCTCAAGAAATAAGTAAAGAACTTCATTCACTAGGGGTGGAACTTTAAGAAAGGATACTGGAAACAAATGAAGGAGTTTTACTAGAAAATAAATACAAGCACAGCAAAAGGCCCATAGCAATGACCTTTATACCAAGTCAGGAAACCACTTTTATTGTCTTTTTTGTTATCATTTCCCCTTCCTGGAAAAAAATTGGTTTTGGAGTTGGGAGTGGGGCTGGTGATGAACAAAGTCAAGGGATTTTAAGGATGCTGAGCTACTAAGTTTAGAAAGCCAGGCATAAAAATCATGGTGCAAACTAGATCATTGTATCCTTTGTCTAGTTTGTTTTGAATAAGTCTATTTTTAAATGACTTACTCAAAATATTTGGATACAGATTTAATAGAATAAATACTGTTATCACATCAACATGCACTATTTCCGTTCAAGAACAAAAGCCATCATCAAACCTCAGAGTTGAAAATGATACTTTAAGTAACTAAACATTTGCAACCACAAGTCGAACAAAACACATTATGCTTCATATAGACCAACTATAATTATGAAAAATATAAGGTTTAACTCACAATTGCCATTGGTTTGAGATGGTTTTATTCTTCTGTACTTTTCTGGGATGTCCATAGGAGACATTTTAATCCAAAAATATGGCTTAGGTTAGTGGTAGAGAGCACAAGCTATGCAATTTACTACTTGGTTCAAATCGTTTCTTTATCAATTAATAATGTCCTTGAGCAAATTTTACTTCCCTTGTACCTCGGTTTCCTGAGGCATAATGACATGATTGTCTCATGGGGATATGGTAATGATTTAAATAAGTCTCTACAAACAAACCACACAGAATGATGCCTGGTAAAAAGTAAACTCATATTCCTCTTTGTAATACTTTTCCTACTTGCCAAATATTATAATAATAGAAATTGTTAAATCAGGTATTTCAAAACAGTTTTTCTAACATGTTCCAATAAGTTAGATATGGGCTTGCTTCAGCAGAATTTTCAGTGTCTACACATGCAAAATTTTCTTCTCCATATTCCAAGTGGGCCCAATAATTCAAAAGGAGCTACCATTATCTCCCCTCTACAGCCAAGCCTAAGAATCTCCAGGCCCTGGTACATTCTTTGTCAACCAATTCCACATTGACGAGGCATGCTCTGTGTACTGTGGGCGCTGAGGATGCCTTGTCAATGTGGAATTTGTTGACGAAGAATCATATGCGGAATCTATTTATACTTATATGAAAATGGATACTTGGCTCCAAGTATGCCCCCCAAATTAGTGGACTCAAATGATGTTATAATCAGAGGTAAGAGAGGAAGGACTCCACAGTTTTGCCTACTATGACTGCTTAGGCTAATCCACCTAGAAGCTAAATCAAAGACAGTCCATTGAAGAGGAGAATTCATTTCCAGGTGTTTAGGGTTGGGGTAATGTAGAGAGACATATGGGCTCTTCTGGTGAATGTTGGGCTGTTTTCATAGGATGGTGATAGAGAGATGGAGTGACCTGCAACTATTTTTGCATTCTCAGAGGTAAAGAAATAGATTCTGCATATGCAGATTAAAAAACTTCATGAAAGCATCAATAAATCACATTGTTTCTTCAACCTATATCAATTTAAGTACATTTTGTAATCAATTTTGTTAATTGATGCAGACACTTACAACTTACAACTTGTAGTTCTCAGCTTATTTAGATTTCCAGTTGAGTGCAAGAGGACATTGTGAAAGACAGCACACCTCCCTCCAGTGATCTTCAGGGTCCCCAGTGAATACAGATTGGTCAGCAGCACCATGTATAGTATTGGGTATTACTTTTTAGATTTCTAGAAAGCTTTATATTCTTTCACATTTTATTCATCATAATGCCATAGTATGTATTTCTTTTCCATAGATAAATACTTTTGAAATGTCTATATATGACAACCTTTTCAAGCCTATTTTGATTCTCTGTATCTCTTTCTTTGCAAAATTTCTACATATTGAAAAAATTGCATGTTTCTCCTCTGTTCATTAATTTACTTAATGAATATCTACTGAGAGAATACTATGAGTCAGTTGCTATAGTTGGAACTGGGGATACAACTTAAAATCTCATTCATATTTCAACTCCCTGAGTCTGAACTCTGATACTATTCTTACTATTTATAGTGCTTCAAACAATATTCAAATGTTAATAAACTGTTAGTCAGTAATTGTTGGCTGACTTAACCTGTGTGTGAGAAAAAAATCTCTTCTTTCGTTAGGTGCTATTGTGTTCTTCGGTAAAGTATACTGATTAACAGTAGTTTTAATTTGAGAAGCAATTTTGTACTTCCAAAAATAGCTAATTCTATCATATGTTCATTCGTGTTTTCCTTTCTTTCTCTTCTACCTCCAACCCCAGCAATTCTACATACATTCACACATATCTGGCCTGAGCTTATGTCCTTGGCCTAATAAATCAGTGGAATCAAATTTGTTATTGTAGACTGAATTAATAACTAATGCTCTCTCCTTTTGCCTTATTAGAACAGGAGAAAATACAAAGAGAGTAAAAGAAGTATATAATATTATTTTTAGATGTACCATGAGTTAATCTCAATATGTATTTAACACTATTTAAACTACTATATAAATTATATATATAGTAAATATATAAATTGCTCAGTTTTTTCTCCACTGTTAAGACTTTTTCATTCCTTCCCAATAAGATCCTATTTATTGAAAAACGTAACTCAAGGCAGAATTTACCAAACCATTTGAGGGTTTAAGTCTGTGGATGATTTTTTTCCTTGCATTTAGGAAGATAGAATTATTTAGGAAGAGCTTTCTAGGTCAAACATTACGAGCTTATTGAGGCTTTGAGGTTGTGACCTTCATTTGAACTCATGAAGAGTATCTGGTCATGTTTTTAACCTTTCAGTCTAAACAAGAAGTTAATTTGGGGGTGGAGTTCAGAGAAGATTATTTAGTTCTTTTTTAAGAATGTCTTTGTGAATCAACATTTCAGTGTTTCAGAGGTTCTTAATTAATCCCATTACGTAAAGATACAGGATAAGTTATTTTTACAGGGCTTTTAACTGGTTACTGATGTAATTTGTTATGCATTGTTTACCAGATGATCCTTAAATTACTCTGATATTTGACATTTTCTTTAAATAAAGGAAGACGCTTTGAACTTATACATTAAATACATTATTTTTAAGGAAAGAACTGCTAAATATGTTATTTTTATACTTGATTTGCTATTTTCAATTCCTATTTACTACATTTTTAAAAGAATTGAGAGCAAAATATATAGAGTATTCTGAATTAATTTGTGTTCTTGGTATCCTCTACCTTCTTGGAAAGATATTCATATATTTACAACAGGGTTTAAAATTTTACTACAGTCTTCAAAAATGTAAAGCCCAAGTCCTAGGATTCTATGAAATAGATCCTTTTTCATAGTATCTATTCCATATATGGAAATAATTTTTTTGGCATTCTTGCAAATGAGTTTTAGATAGTTAACTAAAATATTGAAAAAAATTAAAATGTAAGGTTAAGGATGATCATGCCGGACACTAGGAAGGGAAGAGCCTTGTCCCATTATCTGTACCATGATGTATAAACTGCTACTCTGTCTTTCACTTTCCTTCCAGTGGTGCCACAGTGCATCAGTCCACTTTTTGTTAGTAGAATACCTGAGGTGGCTCGCTTTGTTTTTTAAAGAGCTTTATTTAGCTCACACATGTGAAAGTGAAAGTTCAAGATCAGTCATTTCCTTGCGTTTGGCCTCTGGTGAGGGCGTAATGGCAGATGACATCATGGTGGGAGCAAGAGATCAGAAGCTAGAGGGTGATTTGGGGGTCAGGCTCCCTCTTACAGCAACTTCCTCTTGTAAGAGGTCAGGAGTCCCTTCCAAGACCTGACTTCCTCCTACTGGACCTCACCTCTTAAAGGTCGCAGCACCACTCAACTTCACCATGCTGAGGTCCACACCTGCTGTACCTAAACCCTTGGGGACACATTCCAATCAGACTCAAGCCATAGCACACGGTGAGTAACTATGGAGATAGACTGTTTTGCATTTCCATTCACATACCCTGAGGAACAAGTAGGTTTTCAAGGCAAGTGGAGTTATGTCTGCATATTAATACTTCCCAAGGACACTTGAGTTCACATGGTATGAGAGCCTTGGGAAGTCATAATTCTGGCCATGGCATTCACTTCTGTTTTGATGACTTACATGCTGTTGTGCTTCTCTCATGCTGTGAACGGATCTCCCCAGTGTGTCATTAAAGTTTAGAGGTAAGAGAAATTTTAAAATGAAAGAACTTACATGAATGCACCTTAGTGACTGGTGATGAGGTGTGTGCATAATACCATTAGAAGTCAGCCTTTGCTAACCTTGGAAACAAGTAAGTTAAAAATTGGGTGTGGTTGGTATTGTATAGACACTGCATAATAGTACATGTAGTGAAGGTGATAATGGAAATGTTGATACTGATATTCTTATTCTAGTGTATAGTATTTATATTATAATATAGTTATGTTAACTGCTCTTGCATGTATTAGTCAATCTAAACAACTTATGAGGGAATGTATTTTAATTTCTATTTAATAAGTTAAAAATTGCAGCTCAGTCCTATTAGTTGTATGCTTTATGCATGGAGGACACTTCATCTGAATAATATTATTTATTTTATTGGGGTTTCTTTTAGTACTGGGGATCGAACTCGGGACTTTGTGCTTGCAAGGCAGGCGGCAGAACCCCTGAGCTAAATCCCCAGGCTATATTAGGGTTTATTATTAATGGCAGGTTTAATACTTGTTTGTAGAAGACTACTGCAGTTTGTTAGATAAGTGCTTCCTCGGCACTATTTTTCTTCTCCCTTTAGTATAAAAGCTTTTAAATTAATTGATAAACTGGCCCATTCTGGATTTTGTGAGACTAACTCTTCTTCATATGCTAGTCCGTAAAATAACCTAGGAAACCTTTCTATTCTTTCTGGCCAGTGGTCCTAGTGTTATGAACATTTTTTATTCAGAGGAGGCCCGTGGATACCTGGCACCTGTATTAGTCAGGGCTCTCCACAGAAACAGAATGTGTGCGTGTGCATGTGTGTGTAGATAATGTATACATAATATATTATATATTATGTATATATTATATATAATGTTTTACATATATAATATATATGCCCACAGAACAGGGTAATCAAAGAGTATGGTGAATGTTTAAATTTTAAAAATTTATTACAATAAAAGACATATTTCCATTAATCCCCCTCCAAATACTCCTCCTCACTTTGAACACTCTTATCCCATCATTCTCACCACTTTCTGAAATAGTTTTGGAAGTCCCTTTTCATTAGTGTCTTTAGGAGTTGTGTTAAAAAAAATATGGGGATGCTGCTGAGTCCGGTCCAATGGAAAGGCAGATTATAAAGACATGATAATGTGTGTTCATCTATTTATTCACTGGATCTGACACTTTGGAACTTGTAGCTCTTCCCCAAAGTCAAAATGACCATGAAAGGTAAATGCTTTGAATCTATTCAAGAAATCAAAATTGTTACGACTGTGCAACTAAAGACACTCATGAAAGAGGATTTCCAGAACTGTTTCAAAAAATAGCAATGATGATGGAATAAGTGTGTTGTAAGTGAGGGGGACTAATGGTAACATATCTTTTACTGTAAGAAATTATTTTAAAATTAAGCATTCACTGTACTTTTTAATTACACCTCACATATAAACAGATTTATTAGCAGAATTGGCTCATGCATTATGGAGGCAGAGATGTCTCATTCTCTGCAAGCTGAAGACTCAGGAAAGCCAGTGGTACTGCTGAGAACAAGGAAGCTAATGATGTAAATCTCAGTTTGAGGACAATGGAAGAGGAGACAAAACATGTCCCAGGCCTAGCAATAAGGAAGAGAAAAAGGTGAATTCCTCTTTTCTCCATGTTTGCTTTTGTTGGGTCTTCAACAGATTGAGGAAAGCCCACCTACATTGTGAAGGGCAATTTACTTTCTTGAGTCTACTTAGGCAGTGCCAATCAAACCTGGAAACACTCTCGCACACACGCCAGAAATAATGTTGGGTCTGGTAACTCCTCAGTCCAGTCAGGTTCACCTATCCATTAGTGAGCAGAAGGTATCCCTTGGAGTTGTTATTTGCACATTCACAAAGTCTGCCAAGTATTCAATAAAATTATTTAAAAAGCATTACATGATAATGTTTTTTACTTTTATTAATGAATAACAGAGTTGGTTACATTTCTAGCTTTCATTGGACATGGTTAAGCTTAATTTTATAAATATTGTTGCTGATGCGCAATATATTTAGACATTTTTCCTTGTGCATTCCAAAATGTGTGTACATTTTTTTGCTTTCTAATCATGATCACTTAAATTCAATATGATGCACCATATGATAACATTTCTAGTAGATTATGAGTATTACATTTTGTCAAAATGGCAGTTTCTTCTGTTGACTCTGAACCTGTTATTGATTCTGTCTCGCACTTTGATAAAAATCTTTACCTTCTGAGAGGAGCTGGTTACTGCAGATGTGACCTAGAGGTATTCTTCTTGACAATTGGTAAGAATTTTCTTCCTTTTTTTAAATGGACAGAATGGTAATTTCTGTGACATATTTCCATTCAGTTTCATTGACCAGGGCTTCTCATGGGTCACTGTGAACATCACGTTTGGAGCCACTCAACAGCAAGCAGTGAAGGTTACTCTCCTCATAGAAGACAAATTTGAAAAAAAAATCACAAACCAAAATTTTAAACAAATAATGTACCCATTTTTCATACAAAAAATTTAATTTTATTTATAGTTTTGAGGAATAATTACAGAGACAAGTTTTGCCAGCTTATCAAATATCACCTTTATCTTAAGAAGAAATAAAGTAGTGAATAACACTTGGCAAATACTAAAGTTTAATCTGTATTCGATGCACCAGCATTCTTCTGTTCAAGCCTTCATGTTGTGTTTATTTCAACATGGAAGAATTAAGTCTTCTCGAAATATGAGTTTCTAGGAAGTAGGCCAAAGGACATCTATTCTTTGCTTTGCCTTAAAGTAAGTTTTGAACATTAGGTTCTTCTCAAACTTTAGGACTGAGACTGACTACTGGTGGTACTTGATAACTTGGCCTGATGCTGTTTAGATTTCTTTCAAAAATTACAATTAGATTCATATTCTTTGGAACTTTCCCTAGCAAGGGTCCTTGCTAGGCTCTTTCTCCACTTAGAAACTTGTCCTTCTCTCTTTAGTCTTTTATTCACTGTTCAGATAAATCCCTGTTTGATTCTCATAGTACTGTATATTTCTCCTTTGTAACAGCTAACATTGGTGAAATTCTACCTTTATTTGTAGTATTTTATCTGTGTATCTCAGCCCTTACTTGGCTGAAATTCCATGATGGAAGAGAATATGTTTACTTTTTTTCTTCTTATGTCCCCAGCCACTAATATATGAATTCTGGAATTACATACCTATAAGTACATACACTTAAGGGATGTAACAATTACTCCATGCAAGCAATCCATACCTGTTCTCTATCTAGACATAATTACTTACATCCTGTCTACTTGCAATATACTCACTCAAAGAGTCTTATTCCATCATGTCATTAGGGTCAAATTATTCAGAGTGTCATCACTAAATCAGCACTAGATCTGAAGTACGCGTCTTGTATGCAGCTACTCAGATATGGCTCCTCTTGGTCCAGGGACAAGTGAACTAGAAGGACTAGTTATCTGCATCCCCCAGCCCCCATGAATCCAACACAGTAACCCTAATAGGTATTTCCTTCAAAAGGTGAGGAATGAGAGGGCTCATATTAGTTACTGATCATAGCAATACCAAAATCCAACTGGCCATGTGCTGTTTTCATGTCTGTTATTCAAAGTGAAGTGAAGTTTTCTGGATTAGGGTTCAGATATATTCCTAGGCCACCATTGTTTTCTCTTGTTTTCACTCAAGGCCTTTAGTTCTACTCACCAAACTACTTTCCTGTGTGATAAGAAATAGCCCATGTTTGCAGCTAATGGAGTCTTCTCACCTACCTCCTGCCCATTGAAAGTTGGGAGCCTAGAGCCTGTATAATATTTAAGTTTGTGTGGATGATTTATTTCATTTAACATTATGGTTTTAAAGTGTATCCATTTTCCTACAAATGAAACAAATTTATCCTTCTTTATTGCAGAACTGTACTCTATTGTGTATAAATACCACATTTCTTTATCCATTCATCTGTTAATGGACATATGGGTCATTTCCAAGATTTTGCTCTTATGAGTTGTGCTGCTATAAACATGGGTGTGGATGTATCACTATAATATGATGTCTTTAATTATTTTGGGAAACTATCTAGAAGGGAATAGCTAGTTTTAATGGATTTTTTAGTTTTGTTTTTTGAGGATTCTCCATACTAATTTCCATACAGATTGCACGAGTTTGCATTCCCGTCAATAATATGGGAGGGTTCCTTTTTCCCCATAAGCCTCACCAGCAATTATTATTTGATTTCTTGATTATGGCCATTCTTCTGGAATAGGGGGGATCTCAATCTTGTTTTAGTAGTTTAGAAAGCCCTTGTCTATGTCTATGAAGTCAAGAGTTTAACCTATTTTATCTTCCATCAGGTTAAGTGTTTCTGGTTTTATATTTAGATCTTTATACCATTTTGATTTTAGTTTAGTATATGGTGACAGATACAAATCTTTTTGAACCTTTTGCATATATATAGCCAGTTTCCCCAGCAGCATTTATAAGGAGGATATCTTTTCTCTACCCTGTGTTTTTGATCCCTTTGTAAAAGATCAGGTGGTTGAAAATGTCTGGGTTGTGTCTTCAGCTCTATTCTTTTCTTTTTCAAAGACAGTCAAGTATGTATGAAACACACTGATAAGTTCACATTCTGTCTGAAATTCTTCTTATCTAAATTAGCAAGTATTTTTTTTCTTTTTAAATATAATTTTATTGATATCTTTTAGGTATACAATATAATGACATTCATCATCGGAAATTTTCACCTTTACATAGTCTCTCTTGGTTTTTATTTTTCCCCCTTCCCCGGCCCCTTCAGCCACTCTATCCCTCCCTATTTACAAAGACTTTGCTTTCATATTTTCATTTTCTCATATTAATCCCATTCCCTTCTTTCCTTTCCCCTACCCCTCTCACTTCCCCTTCCCCTTTGCCCCTTTTCTTCCTATTTCACATTACCTATTGTACATTTTAGTCCTTATTTACACTTTCAGTTTCTC
>NW_004624756.1:16045161-16057381 GCF_000247695.1 Heterocephalus glaber
ATGATCTGGAAGTCTGGTTTTGAGACTCATTTATGTGTTTTCTCATTTTGACTGGGGTGGGGCTGTTGGTGCCTGCACGGATTACCTCCTCTGAGCTGGGAGAGGTGGAACAGGGGCCAGGAGCAGCGGTAGGGATGGTGACCCAAAAGCCCTTTCCTGTAGGCTGGGAGCAGTGGGAGGGATGGTGGCTGGGATGCCCCTTCCTCTGGACCAGGAGCAGTGGGATGGTGGCTCAGAAGCCCCTTCCTCTGGGCCAGGAGCGGTGGGACAGAAGGTGGCCCAAAAGCCCTTTCCTCTGGGCTGGGAGCAGCAGCAGGGATGGTGACCAGGAAGCCCCTTCCTCTGGACCAGGAGCAGTGGGATGGCAGCTCAGAAGCCCCTACCTCTGGACCGGGAGCAGCGGGACTCAGTACCGTGGTCTGGTTGTCCGGTGTCCTCTGAGTCTTTGTAATGTGGAACCAGGTGGCTGTACAGAGGAGTGGGGGGGTGTCCAGTGGATTGTTGCTGGGGCACGGACTGATTCGGTGTGTTCCGTGCTACTTGGGACCTCTGTAGGGCGTGCGCAGACCTGCCTGTCTGCAGCGGGCTTGGCAACACATTTTTTAATTCCAAGATATTTGACTGCTATCTATTACTGCCTCAAAATTTCACCATTATATTTTCTGACAATTCTGTGGGCCAGCAGTCTGAGTTAAGCCCTGTGGGCAGTTTTGTTAGTCTTGCTTGAGATCACTCCTGGCTACAATCACCTGGCAGCTCAACAGGGAATTGACATTGTAGAATGGCCATACTCATTTTCCAGTTGATGCCAGTACTATTTCTCTCTACTTCCCTTCCTCCCTCTCCTTCTGCATTTCTCTCTCCCACTCCCTCTCTCTCACTATCTCATCCTCAAGAAGGCTTATCTGGCTTCACATCTATCAGAGAACAAGAGCAGAATCCACAACACATCTTGTGGTCAACAGTCAGTTGTACAAAATCACTTCCAACTTGATCTGTGTCTAATGCAAGCCACAGGCCACCCTAAATTTAGGAAAACAAAAATAAACTCTACACTTTGGAGGAGCGAGAAAGTCATTCTGCAAAGGCAAATGTGCACAGGGATGAAAGGGATTTTTGTACCATCTGGGGTTTAGTCAGTGAAGCAGAGCCGGAGAATATGCTATGGGATATGGTAGGAATTGGATGGAGCACACACGCAAAAGAGCTAGCAGAGTGATGGGCTGAAGCAGAGAGCTGGAGTATTGGAGGACAAGGAACCAGTGAATGACCCTGACATACGGGCTTAGCAGACAGTTTGAATTTACAGGAAAATCAGAGAGCAAGCACATTCCACAACTGAAGCAGTTGCAAAGAGCAACTCATGGAAACATCTTTGGGAAATGTGACCTCTTGAGATCAGCACCAAATGTCTGGTGATGGCTGTGAGGCCACTGTTTTTCTTCAGCATCTTCAGTCTGGGTGAAGCGCTATACTAAGTGCAGATGAGAATAAAAACTGCAAGGGTTCTGCTGAGCTACTCTGTGGGCATCTCACTATTTTTGAAACACACTAAAAACCTTAGAAGATAATGTCCATTGCACAGGGACTTGTGTGGTGTCACCGTGTCCTATCCATGTCCAGTGACCACTGTTTCTTTCCACCCCCAGCAGGGTGAGCACAAGGCATCTGTGACATCTTAAGATGGATGTATGCAATGATTTGATGTGAACCATGACCTAGAAGCTTGGTCCCCTGTGTGGCCATATAGGAGGTGACAGACCTTTAAGAGGAAGCCTCAGAAGAGGTCATTGATGCATGCTGGCCCAAGAAGGCTTAAGGTTGTTCTTTTGGGGGCCTGAGTTAGTTCTCCTGAGAAGGAATTGTTGTGAAACCGTAAACCTGACTCTTGAGTCTCTCTACAGTTCTTGGTGTGTGATGTAATCTCTCCCTCTTGAATGTCCTCCCACAAATGTGCAGCCATCTGCTGTGAGGCCCTAACCATGGCTGAGCAGATACCGGTACCACGATTTTGAACTTCCAGCACCAAGAACTGAATGAACCTCCTTGCTTTATAAGACACTTTGTTAGAATAGTAAGAAATGGACCAGGGCCATATATGTTGCCATGCCTAGCTGGGGAACTATGAATTGCTCTGGCCGCTGTCAGGAAGGAGAGCCTGGGTTGCAGAAGGATGCTCCCAGATGCCTCAGCAAGTCTTCATGGAGGGGTTTCCTCGTGTCCAAGGAAGTACAGCATCCAACAGCATATCTCCAAAAGTACAGTGGGCCAAGAAGAAATAACTACAGAAGAAAGGAAACATTTTATAGTTTAGTTCCATTAGCAGCACCATTTTTCCTGCTGTTGAGTTTTGTATATGCGTTTTCTTTTTGTATATGTTCCCACAGTATGTTGTTAACTGTGGCATGTTAATAGATAAGCCAGCCCTGCGTTAGGGTGATTCTAAACTAAAACACTGTCAGGAAGTAGATCCTAGATGCATGACTCTTGGCTTGTCTAAGCTGATGCCCAGAACAGGAGAACATGAAGCTAGCTAGAAAAGCAAGCACATGCTCCTCCAAGACATGGCAGTGGTGTGTGGACTACTGATGGACATCTAACAGTTTCATAGACACAGGGACATGTATGTAGCAGACCCATCGAAAATTGTGGTGCTGAAATAAATTCCCATTTACCAATGCCTGTTCAAAATGTAGAATTTGGCAGACAACTTGAACGTTGCTATGTGTTTTTCATCCTAATTACAATTCGACATTTCCAGTTTGCGTGCAACTAAAAAAATAGAAGAATACTATTTTTTGTCTAAAACTGAATACATAAGATCTGACACATGTGCTGCTTATCACCAGAATACACCAGACAGCCATGACATCCAGCCACAGATCCATATTCATTTCTTCTTTTATTTTATTGTTAACCTTTGCTTCAGTGCATTCACAACAAGATTGTATGTCCTATAGCTGTGTTTTAACAGGTTTTAAAATTTCAATTGTTGCTGGAAGCACTGTATTGGAAATTAGGCACTTTTAGAACGTCATTTATGGTTGATTTATTCATCCCTCCTGTATATAGATATAGTGTCACTGTAGTATGGTTTCCTAGTGCTAAATGCAAATGCCAGCTTCGGAGCATGCTTCTTGGCAAATTACTGGCCTGAGAGTTGGCTCTACCAGTATGAATATTCTGTGACACTTGGATCCCTGCTCTTCATTAAACAGGAGAAGACAGATGAAAGGAATAATACTCAGACTTTCTGACTAAAATCGTTTCTGAATATTAAAATACTTGCTAATTCAAATAGACCTCAGGCCTCTTCTTCCCATAGGAATAACATTACTCTAATATTTATTTCAGTGACACTCTTGTGGTCTGTCAGTAAACACTTAATACTACATCGTGCAATTTTTAGAAAAAATAAACATTTGGTTTCTTGAAATACTTAGAGCTCCTTTAAACACTCTAAAAAGTCATTGTTCAAACCATCCTAGTTTTAAAATGTCATTTGTACTTATCTTCTCCTGATGTGTGGAACAATAGCAATCCAATAAGTTAATCTGATGAAATTTTTAAAATACTAAGTATTGAGTGGAATGAAAGTATTATCCCAAGATATCCTGATTCCCCAAACGATTGGCCTTACTTTTTTTTATACAAAAGCATTTAAAAGGAATTGGACCCTGAGGTCTAAAGAAATGCATTAAGAAGTCTTTGTTCTAATATTCATATTCACAGCAGTTATAATGAAACAGTCTTGGTTTATGTTAAATTTTCCATATGTTTTTTTTTTTTTATTTCATAATTCAAACAGCATACTTGTTTGTATAAGTTCTGGAAGTTCTTATTGTATGGTTCTAGAAGAGATCTGAGGAATATCTTAAACCTCTAGCAGATTATGGTTTCAACAACATTTAAAATATCACCTCCTCATTGGTTAAGTAATTATCTTATCAAGTTGTGATTGTTAGAAAACAGTTAAAAAATAATGCAGAAGGGCAGTGAATAGGCACATGGTGGAGTGTTTCCTGCCGCCTCACTTTCCCACACACAGCTGCAGACCTGTGAGAGTCTTTCCCCTCTGCATTCGGCTGTCACCCTGGAAACGTGGCTCTCTCTCCTTGGCTCTCTCTTGTGCTGTGAACACTCAGTCATGGTTTCTGAAATGGATGATCAAATAGTGATTCGAGTATTTTACTGCCACAGTGAGGTAGCTTACAGTGAGTGTCTCTGTCACCCTTATTTTCCGTCACAAGGAACTCTTTCAGGTGTGTGTTATTCCTGTGATAAAAATGGATGAGGTTGCATTCAGACAATGCAATCTGCCTCCTGCCATGTAGCTGGCAAGTGGCTAGCTCCATTTAAACTTAGTTCTGACTGAAGCTAACACTATGGTCTTTCCATGCTGGAGAAAGAAGTGCTGAAAACCCTTTGAAAAGGCAATCCTAGTTATTGTTTATATTTTCTTACCATTTTGAAAGCTAGAACAAATAAGATGTGGTCACATCAAATGACACCAATGTGGCTGGTGGCGTGTGACATATTTGGACTTTACTACAATTGGGTAGTCATCATTTCAGGTTGGTCAACACGTGTACGTGGTAGTGCTGCACTGAACTGTTTGATCTTTGACATGTGGCCTGAGTTATGATTAAATGCATAGAATGCTTTTTTGGTTCAGCACTGGGTGGGACTTCTGGGATTGTTTATTTATTTATATGTTTGTTTATTAACAGAGTTTTAGAAAATGTCTTATCTTGAAAGCAAGATCATTTTCCTTCAAGGTTATAAGTTTGGAAGCTTTTAACAGTTAACTCCCCTGGGTATATAAATTCTGAGAGAGAAGTACCATAATAGTTAGGCTGAGATAAAGCATGATTTTTTTTCTTAAAAGGTAGATATTAATTTTTCCTCTTTATTTTATTTTTAAGAAGTACATAATTCTGGATAATAACAAGACCTTCTGGGTCTCTTTTTAAATTAATACTAAGGGCTTTTTTAGGGGAAAATAATCTCCTCACTCTGAAAAAAGATGAAGGCACCTAGTTTGCTCTGTCACTCTGCTGCTTCTCTCCTCTTGGATTCTTGCTTATTGTTAATAATTCCCAAAATCTTATCATTTCCCTACCCAAATCCTTCCAGTCCTTCAAAATTCACCCCAGAAACCATTTTCTCAGCAGACAGCTCTTAAAGATTCCCAGCTACAGCAGTCCCTTATGCATTCTGAACTTCCAGAGCTTTCCAGTTAGTATGATAGCATTATATGGCTTCTTTCCCCAGGAAAGGGCACAGGAAATACAGAGACTGATACATCCATCCCTTGGTATCAACCAGAAGATTGTTTCCAGGGCATCTGTGGATTTCAAAAGCCCCAGATATACAAGTCCCTTATGTAAATGACATAGTGTTTACATAGATTTATGCATAGCCTATTGGAAACTTGTATTCTCTAGGTGACCTATAATTCCTAATACAAGGTTTTTACTATGTAATGGTTGTTATTTAGGGAACAATGATGAGAAAAGTGTCTACATATTCAGTACAAACACAGTTATTTCAAATATTTTCTATCTGTGATTGGTTGAATCCATACATATGGAGCCCACAGATAAGGAGAGCTGACTGTGTATTTCAGCTCCATTATGCTCAGTACTTAAAAGACTGTTGGGTGAATCCTGATGGATGAATAAAAGCATATCCAATTAAATTCTTATTGCAAAAGGAAGACCCATCCCTTCTCACAGTTTTGTATTAGAGACAGCTTCCTGTGTTGGGCCTTAATTTCTGGGTAGCATGGCTTGCAGGAGAAAGCTGCCGTGGCTAAATGCTGTGGGGCTTCAGGTCACTTGGGTGACTTGGGCGTCCAGAAGGCAGTGAGAACCTGTGCTGGATATGGGGAGAGATGTTACCAAGGCACCAGTATAATCAAATGACACTGGTAATTTGCTAATCCTACACAATTAACACTGACACAAGGAAAATATGATCTGCAGGACTACAATGTGATCATAACATAGCCCAGGAAATCATGTCAGATTTAATTGCAGGTGTGAAATTATCCAGTGCCATTTTGATAAATGCTATAATTAACCCAGATTTCCAGCAAGTGGTCTTTAAGGTTCTGGAGAATTCTCTAGTCATCCCTCCTTATGTATTTACTTCTGAAATGGGGGGCGTGGACACAAACAGGTTTTCCCTATGAATTTTGACTTGTTCCTCATTGTAAAGTGAAGTGGTAAACATCACAACTATGTTTGTTTACCTACAACTATTCTTCTTTTGTTCCTGTGTTTCAAAAATATGTGCTGCAGGTTTTTCCTAATTTTTTTTTTTGCTTCCGGTAAGAACATTCTCTATATTTGGCTTTGTTGTATTTGCCATTTAAGAACGCAGAATTTATTATTATGTGCTTAAAGCAATCATTTAACACTGACATTTTAAGTATGACAATAATCCAAGTAATTGTCATCCATTCAGTTAACTGAAAACATCTTTACTTCCTAAGACAACTAATTATTATGCAGTGTTACTATCTTTTAATTTGTAGACATGTTTGTTTTTGTGTTTATTTTGGTTTAGGCTGTCTTCAAGGATATCCCTAGTCTCAAACTTGGCAATCTGCCCTTATTATGTCTCTGATGCTTTCTGAAAATACTGTGGCAACAATCTTGAAGGAAAACAAGGGGGTTTTTATTTTTCATAAGCTTTGCTCATGACTTTAGGATGTTAGATTATGAGGTATTTTTAAGACTGAGCAATTGCTGTGCAAATAGGGATTAATTTTACATATGCCCAAAGGTCATAGATGATTTTAGGTATTTCAAGTACTATTTTTCTATATGAGTCTTCACCAATGGAGAAAGATGGTGCTGTTCTTTTAGTTTCATAAGTCTTGGGTTCGAATTCCCACCTTGGCTTTGATCCATGAGGGATGTTCTCTTTGCTTTGCCTTACACAGAGATTCATGCAGTATCTCTTCACTTTGAAATGTCCCAAGTTCAGGAATTTTTAATTGCCTAATTTCAATTGTTTCATTTAGAGTCGATTCATATTGCAGTCAAATATTTCATTCACTTTTTCTTACTATATTATATCCTTCTTACTATTTAATACACTCTGCTCCTAAGTTACCTACTGAGTGTTTTTCTTATGTATGTGGTTTATACCAAGTTGAACTTAGTAATTAGTGTCAGTGATGAGAAAAAGTACAGAAAATATAATATTTAACATAATACAGATTTTCACCATGTTTCTAAACTTATTTTCATGTGCAGTGTCTGAGATTGCATCCAGGCGGATACAATTCCAGTGCTGTGAATTGCAAATTTTTTCTGAACACACACTCACACTTATACTCACCCCCCTCCCCAGAATAACACATTGCAGTTTTGTTGAGAAAATGTTTTTACTAGGAAATCTGATAACTTGTCCAGATCATTCTTGCTGCTCATGATGTTTACACTGTGAAGTTAATACTCAGCCTGTCTCCTGTAAGACACACAGGCAGGTAGCACCAACCACAACCCTAACATTTAAATCGATCAATAAATCAATTATTCTTTCACCTCAGTGCTAATTAGCTTTTGTCCAGAACTTGGTCAGATAGCCATTCCTGGTACAAGGAGAAGTTGGTAAAGGTAATATCTAGATCTTTTTTGCCTCTATGCTTAGAGGTAGACAACAGTTTGATTGGAAAATTCTGAGCAGCCACCTAAGCATAGCTATGTGGTCTGCACAAATCTGACACTTTTAGCTTACTGTCTTTTGTTGATTTAAAAAAATAGAATCTCCACCACAGTCCTAATCCAATGCAGAGTATGCTGAATTTATATTAGGATTTAAATTAGAATTTGTCTTGCCCAGTTTAGGCTGCTAAAAATATATTATAGATTGAGTGACTTAAGCAATGAACATTTATTTTTCGCAGCTCTAAGCCAGTGTCTGGTGAGAGTTCCTAGTTTACAGATGTCTTCTTGTTGAATCTTCACATGATGGAGAAGAAAACTCTCATCCTTGTACTCCCAGGACACCTATCCTGTCGTAGGAGCTCCTCTGTCATGACTTAATCTAAGCCTAATTCCTTCTCAATGTCTCACTTCCTAATACCATCTCATTAGAGGCTGGGGGTTTCAAAATAGCAGTTTTAGGGGGAAACAAACATGCAGTTCTTAAAAGGATTCTTCACCCAAAATGATGAATTTTAATTAAAATTAGCTCAGTTTTTCTAAAAGATAGGGTAATGATAGAAGATAAAGAACAGAATAGACCTATTGGCCCCATAGACCCATAAGCCAATCTGGGTAATCAATTTCTCTACTTAGAATGGAGATGTCTCTATTGTCATAATTTGACATGGAGCCATAGTTGGTTCCACTTTACCCAGATCTTAGCAAATGCCACCTTGACAGAGCAGCCTTTCATCTTGACCCAGCAGTCAGTGTCTTTCTCGGTATCATGATTCATACCTGTATCCTTTTCGTAGTACTTATCAGTTTTTAACAAGATCTTATTTTATAAAGGGCTTTCTTGAGGTCTATTTGATAAACAAAACCAGAAACCAAGAAACCTGCACCCTAGCAATATATGCAATTTCAAGTTGAGCATCTGCTATACATGTCCATGTTACCATATTGATGGGATCATATCATTTTTGGGAGATGAGCTTAATTTTTAATATAAAGGTATGGACAGATAAAGTGGACCTCCATGAACCTACTACTGATGTACTGGGGCCCTTCTCTGAGCCAACACATATAGCAGCATAGAGGAAGTAGTCCCTTGTGACCAGCTGATGGAAGAGGAAAAAAGACATAGTTTGTAGGTAATTGCTTCAAGCAGAAAACAGATTACTGTTGTATTATAGCACATGCAGTAGCTCTCCTGCAAAACAGCAGTTACATGAAACTCTCCACTGGGTATCACTTTTCTAAATACAACTGGTACTGCAATTACTTTTCTGTTGAAAGAAAGCTTGACCAAGGTAAAAGTTCATGGTAGAAACAAATGGCCTGGATGGTTGGACAGTGTCCTGAAAAAGAAAAGATGAGGGATTATGGGATAAGGACTTTGGTTGAAAAGATATGTCAGTTTACCTTTGAGTGGATCTCAAAGGTGAAGATCTTTGTAAGTATGTTCTACAACATCGAGCGAAGCCTAAAGCCACAGATAGTACTAAATTCTACTTATGCAATGTTTTTATCCTACACACACAGTCACAATAAAGTTGAATTCATAAATTAGGCATAGCATAAAAGATTAATAGCAACAACTAATAGAATACAACATTTATAACAATATACTGTAACAAAATTGCCAGAATCACCATTCTGTCTTTTGGGGCCATCGTTAAATAAAACAAGGGTTACTTGGACACAAACACTGTGATAGTGTGACAGCCAGTCTGAAAACTGAGAAAATTAACTCCTAATTAACTAGCAGACACCTAATATATACAAGATACACTGGACAAAGAGATGATTTACATCACATGGGCCCAGAACCATGCAAGATGTCCTCATACAGCTCAGAAAAATGCAGAATTTAACACTTACAAATTATTTACTTCTGGAATTTTCCATGTAATATAATTGGAGCATGTTTGATGATGGATAACTGAAGATGTGGAAAGTTAAACCATAGAAAAGAGGGGACTGCTATCTTGCATTTAACACTCACAAGCAGGATCCACCCTGGAAACAAGTTAACAAATTAACTCAACTGTTTAGCATTGATCAGTATCTATTATCAACCACCTCAGCTCTGGCACAGTGGATTCATAGACCAAATAGGGATGTGACAGAGATGTGAGTTATGCACAGGCCTAAAAACCTGGCCTGCCACTTACTGAGACTTATTTTAACTACTGCTTCCAAATGCCCAACCTATCATGGATAGAAATAAATGGTGTTAAAACATCACACCTCAAAGAGACTGTGACTGTTAATCACATATGTCAACTTGAATGGATTAATAAACTTCTAGCAGATTAGAAAACTATGATTTAGGGTGTGCTTGTGGATGATTGAAATGTAGGTCAGGAAACCGAGGAGAGAAGACCAACTCCAGTTGTGAGTCGCACCAACCAATAGGTTTGAAGCCTGGATGGAATAAAGGGGGAAGAAGCAGGAAGTGAGCCCATCTGAAGAGCTCTAGTCTTTCCAAACAAGTGCATCCTTTGTTACAATTCCCTTTGGACATTAGTCTTCAGGTTTCCAGTTTCTTCATCTAAAACAGACCTATACCAGAGATTATCCAATGAGCTTATAGGCCTCCAATCTTGAGCTGGTGCTATCTTTTTAGTCCTTTTTTGAAGCTTCCATCTTCTTGGCCTGAGCAGCTACTGGATCTGACAGTGTACTCATATGACCACTGTGATCTCTCCTGCCTCCGATCCTGTAATCTTCTTAGTAAATTCCCTTGCATAATTATGCATATTTTTCTATTGATTCTGTTCCTCTAGAGAATCCTAACCAATACAGAAATCAACCAGGCAGTTGGTTGACTACATTGGAACAGAAAAGGCAGGGATTTAGCTTAACTAGATGATGTGGATTTGTATCTCTTGCCAACTGGGCCATTGCCAGGATTGTTATCGAAACATTTACAGAGCATTTGATCTGTTAACTTAGAATGTTTTGCAGCACTGCCTCAGCACAGTACAAAGGGCTTATTGAAGTCAAAGGAGATGCAGGTGTAGACACATGAATCATTAATCCTCATACATTTCCCACCATCCTGATGCTTCCAGCCTGATAGGGTGATAAGACAGTAGCCTTTTAGAAGTGAAGCTGAGGTGCCGCCTTGAAACTGATATCCTGGGAAGATAGAAAGCCATTCTTTCTGTAATATGGGAGCAGCTATAATATGGGCATCCCCAGTACATAGAATAATTGGGAGTCAAGGGCTAGAAGTGGAAATGGTCTCAGTTACAGTTTCTCCTAGGAACTCACTTGGGTAATTTGTGCTTTCTGACCTAACAACTTTGGTCTGTATAATTCTAGATGTCCTAGTTTCCAGAAGGAAATCATTTCCATCTCAGGATACAGAATGTTAAGCCATAAGCACTACCTGATCACATTAGGTTCTTCACACCAACAGATGAACAGTAAAGAAAGGGGTCATGATCAGTGGCAAGGTTAGTTTTCACGTATCATCAGTCACTGGTGGAGCTGCTGCACACATGGGGCAGGGGAGACTAGGTTTGGGTCCAAGTGACCTGTGCCAAGCTTTAACTGTCAGTGGATATATGGAGCAGCCACAGCCTGAGAGGAGCATATTACCTAGGACATGCTAACAGGCAGGGCCTCCAGACCAGCAGAGGTGCTTTACAGGGAGAGAGGGGACCTGGAATGTATATGGTGGAGGAAGGAAAGAAAGTTTCAATTTAACCTTGAGATCAACTGCAGTATTGGTATTACAGCAGTACACTCACTCTTCCCTGTGAGTCTCCCAGGAAATGAGACTGACCAGAATCCCAGAAGACCAATTTCTAGCAGATGTGAATTTCCTATATGAAACAAGTGGATCCAGCAGAACAAGGGGTGGACTGTGACAAATTCTGTGGCATTCCACACAAAGACTCCATTATCCAAGCCTCTACTATTCAGATGCTGGGAATCCTGGCTGCTGATGGTACAGATCTGAGTAACCCTTTTGGAATTCTTCACAAAGGTCTGGTGCTCTTGCCTCACCTGGAGACAACAGGATGGGCAACTCTAACTCCAGATGGTCAGCAGATGCCTGAGTTGCATGCTCACTGTGGGACATCTAACGTACTTCTCTTCCAAGTAGGGACAGCTCTCAAGTTCTCTTCTTGATGGTCTTCTTACCTCAATTTTGCCTGTAAAATTCGAAGGCAATTACTTCACAAGAGAGAGCTAAACATTTCTGTGATTTGCAGCATCATGCCTCTCACATTGTCTCCTTTGAAAAAGTTTCAGAAACTGCATATAAAATTATCCAAATATAAAATTTTGAATGTAATATCTTGTAAGCTTTATATGCGTTTTAAAATTTAGAGTTTAAAATTTACTGAATGGTGTTTCAGGAAATGCATGTAAAAAAACCATAAAAGATAAAGAAAACAATTTTTTATCTTAATAATAGCAAGACTCTTGCTGTCACTTTTACATATCAGAGCTCTGGTTGACAAATAGCACATGCTTAAAACTATATATATATTTATATATATATTTATATATATATTCATATATATTTATATATAAAT
>NW_004624756.1:16069551-16084310 GCF_000247695.1 Heterocephalus glaber
GCAGTGGGATGGTGGCTCAGAATCCCCCTCGTCTGGGCCAGGAGCAGCGGGACAGAAGGTGGCCCAAAAGCCCTTTCCTCTGGGCTGGGAGCAGCAGGAGGGATGGTGACTTGGAAGCCCCTTTCTCTGGACCAGGAGCAGTGAGAGGACAGCTCAGAAGCCCCTACCTCTGGGCCAGGAACAGTGGGACTCAGTACCTTGGTCTGGTGGTTTGGTGTCCTCTGCATCTTTGTATTGTGGAATCAGGTGGCTGCCTGTCTGCAGCAGGCTGATTCGGCGGCCTGTGTTCTGCGGGACTGGGGACCTTGGTCCGGTGTGGGTAGATCTGCCTGTCTGCAGTGGCGTGATTAGGCATCTTCTGCGCAACTCAGGACCTCGGTAGGGCATGCACAGACTTGCCTGTCTGCAGCGGACTCTCCATACTGATTTCTATAGAGGTTGTACAAGTTTACAGTCCCACCAACAATGTAGAAGGGCTCTTTTTTTTTTTTTTTCAACTGTAGCCTCCCTAGCATTTGTTATTATTTAATTTCTTGATTATAGCTATTCTTTCTGGAGTAAGATGGAATCTCATTGTTATTTTAATTGGCATTTATCTTGTGGCTTGAGATGTTTAATATGTTTTTCACATATTTATGGACTGTACATCTTCATCTGTTAAGTGTACCTTCATTTTAATTGCCCATTTTAATTGGGTCTTTTATTGGGGGGTCTAACTTTTTTTAGTCCTTTATATATTCTAGATATTAGTTCTCTGTCCAAGGAATAGTTGGCAAAAAATTTTCTTATTCTGTAGCTTGTCTCTTCATTCTTTTGGTTGTTTTCTTTTCTGTGCATAAGCTTTTTAATTTGATACAATCATTTGTTGATTATTGACGTTATTTCTCATCCTTTTTCCCCCTCCTCTACCAAATGATTTTTCTTGTTTATTGTTTCCTGAGTCACCTTTGAATGACCTATGTAATCTAGACACTTTGAAACTGTTTTGAATCTTTCTTTTCTTTCAACTCCCATATTCAGACAGTTTCCAATTTGTGTTCATTTTGGTCAATCATCTTCCCATTCCACACATTATCTCTGTTCCACCACTACTATGTTGTAATTTCCTCAAAGAGGCTGCTATATATGCTCAGAGGTGTTATGAGTTGGATCCAATCCCCCCCCCCCCAAATTATGTATTGAAATCCTAAACCCCATTCCTTCAGAATGTGACCTTGTAAGGAAATAGGACCATTGCAGTTGGAAGCTAAGCTGAGGTCATGTGGAAGCAGAGTGGGCCCTTAATGCAGTACGGCTGATGTTCTATGTAGGAAGACATCAAAGCACTTATCACACTGGGTCTTATTCCCGTGTTTTATTTATCTGTTCATATGCCTAGCTCGGCCAATTACACAAAAATTTTGAGGGTGAATAACAATGTTGTACATTGATGGAAAGTGAGAAAGTGCAGTGAGCCTCTAGGCTTTTGACCTTTGACCACTATGGGTCCTTCGGCTCTCTGACACACAGATGTGCATTTTGTATTCTGCCATCTATGATCCAGGGGTTGGCCGTTGAGACTCTTCCAATTCTGGGCCTGTAAGCCTATCTGAAAAATCCCTTGTAAAACTATACATATATTATATATTGAATCTGTTGTCTAGAGAATCCCTTTAGAAACATATAGTTAGAAAACTCTTTGTTATGTTAACCTGAGAAAATCTCTTAACTGATTTGAGCTTTAGGTTATCTTTTGCAGAAATTTGAAAGAGTGTGATGAAATCCTTTCCAGCAAAACCATGGCTTGACTTAAGCAAGCTTCTTTGTATTTTCTTTTTACTCACTTCCTGAAAAGTTTATTCTTAGAAAGCCTCAGAGTCACTGAAGACATTATGCTCAAAACCTGCTGCTTAATGGAATATGCTGAAAAATGAAAAGTACCCAAATAAAAAACTTACTAGTCGTTATATATATTTTAAAAAATGATACATCTGGAATGCATTTGGTTATGCCAGAAGAAGAAAATATGGAAATTTTAGTGCCATCTATTGGTAGTGATTTTTAAAGAAGTGTTATTGTGCACAACTGATAGGTAACAAGTCTTTATTATTTACAAAGTCTTAGGATTTCTGTTCATTATAGAAAAGAGCTTAAAGAGTGCCTTCTGTGTTTTTTTTTCCAAAGCAATTTTGGTCTTTTAGATATTATTATTATTATTATTATTATACTGATAGATCATAGAAATCTTGTTTGATTTCAGGTCACTATAAGGACGGGGGATACAAGGGGGCTCTATGTGTGTCATATGAAATGTGGCTGAAGTTCAGAGAAATAGGTTTCATTTAATAGCTGAATGCTGGATGACCTTCTCATTCTTCTCACCCTCTGGCAGCTCTCCCCATGAGCGATAGAGGAGCTGTCTGCATGAACTAAGGAGTAGCTGCTGGCCTCAATGTGATTTTGCAGTGATCTGTGTGCTCTATGGCTTCCCTCATAACCAACAAATCAATTCCCACTATGCGTATTACACACCTCAGTGGCAGAGGCCGTTTATTATCCTTTTGATGGTCATACTCTTTGTACATAACCCAGAAAGATTACAGGGGAGAGAGCAGCTGACAGACACGCGGTTAAAGATATTCTGTTGTGCCAGTGCATTTTATAATGTGCCTTGCATGTGTCCAATAATAACAAAGGCGCTCTCTTCAAAGACAATTTTAAAACGTGGGGCAGAATTGGTTTGGAGTGAAATACATTTCAAGAATGGTTTATGGAGAGAAAGCCCTGGATAAAAGTCCATATCAGAACACTTTGAAATTTCAGGTACCAATTCAAAATTATTAAAGTACAAGAACTGCCACATTTTGTTGTCATATTGGCATTGCTTAGAATGCTAATATAGCTTTCTTCAGTTAATGAACTTTTTGACACTTTCTTTTATTTGGCACTGTATATAGTTGACTAATTCCTCTCTTACTTTGTAACTTGGTAACATGTAACATTTAGAACTCCAAAGGACTGACTCAAATGCTTTCCTAATTCTTTAAATCCACCTTCTATAGTTATCAATGATAAACACAGAAAAGCAAATCTTGAATTGTGTTGATAAGGAATGAGATAATTGAATATTTTGAATTAAACATAAATGGTACATAGTGCAATTTTAGTACTGTTTGCTCTAAATCAAAAGTCTGATAAACAAACATGGGTATCTGAGTGTGGCTTAGAAGGATTTTATTATTGAAACTAATGGCAAAAGCATGGCTTTATAGTGGTTTCTGTGCATAAGCACAGTCCCTTAGTCATTTATGTCAATGGATATGAAAACAACAGTGGAAATTTCCAAAGGTCAAAGAAGCTACTGTCTTTTCTGTTTTGCATCATTTGAGATTTTCCAGTTTTTTGCAAACAACACAATGGCAAATCTGCATTTGATTTTTCCTTCCCTTTGAAGAGGCAAAACAATGACAGAATAATTAACTGAAAAAGAGATCATGTACAGGGTATTTTACTTTAGCAGGGTAGACAGCTCTGGATTTCATTTCACATGATGGTAAACATAGTAAAGAGTTCTGGGATTCTTCTATAGGACACTTAGTTCTCGGACTGCATCACTGTATATAAACCAAAGTCTCTGGGGGGTCTGCTTCCTGTTTCACTGTTCCTCCATTTGTGTAATTGGAAAGCAAGCTCAATAACTGGTTTTCAGTTAGGTGAGGCTCCTCATCTCCATGGCAAAACACAGACAAGAGCAACACAAAGGAGTTCAGTGACACATTTGATGACTCATTAGTCCTGTGCAGACCAAAACACTACAGTTAAGGATGTGGGTTCTCTTCCACTTCTCTGTCACTGTTGTCAGACTCTTGCTTCCATTATTTATCTTCTCTTTTTGCCAAAATTGCCATTATATTTGATAGTCTTCAGAAAGGATGTAAAAAAAGATTTAAGATGCATCATACATGCACCAACTATCCATAATGAATGTAATCATTGTATGATGCAAGCATCAACTAAAATTAATAATAATAGTCATAATGAAAATAGGGAAAGGGAATCTGGAGATGGAGGGAGGTGAGTGGGAAGGGGTATAAAATGAAGCAAGATACTTTAAGTACCTGTACCTAGTCCCTAAAATGAATGTAAACATTATATACTGCAAACATGTACTAACAAAACAATTACACACATACACATACACATATATAAAACTGTTCTATGAATTCTATTTCTGTGTTCTGTTTCCAGAGGTTAGTCACTAAGTAGACTGAACTACTTATTCTTGTTCTAGTTTCTCCTTTGGCAAGTGTGTTTATCATTAGGACTATTTTTGGTGAAGAACTTAATGAATCTAGAAAATCACTCTAAAATAGAATTAGACAAGCTAGCCCATGAATTTGGAGGCTAGTTCCTATGAAGCTCAAGTCCCAGTTTAATTAGGTACATGATATACGCTAATGATCTCAACTGCTTTAATTAGATAACAAATATTTGCATCCTCATGCTTATAGATCTTTAAAAAATAAAAAAAATAAAGAATTGTATAATTTATGCAAATTTTCTACATTTGGGGACTTAATGAAAAGCTATCCTTTTTCAGTAAAGGTCTGTTAAATACTGAAAGAGAAAGGAGATGTAGCATGGTGAGGATTCACTGTATCTTGGGTACACCTCTGTGACAGACTGTTCAAAGTGTTTTACATCTGTTGACCTAGAATCATGCTGACCCTGGGATGTGGGAAGTGCTACTGTCTTCTTTCTCCCTATGAGAAAACATAGATGTAGAGAATTATGCCCAGGGCATCAGGCCATAGACTTTTATTCTTTATACTATGGTAACTCCATAGCCTCTGTATATTCTTGGATAAATTGTTTTTGATTGTGCACTTATTTTCAGATTGCCTCTTCATCTTCTTTCTTCCAAAAACTATTTAAGATACTATGAAACCAACTCTTGTTCCCAAAGCTAACCATAGAGGGGTAATCAGAGTTAAATCAGAATAATTCACATGGGATTCTTTCATGTTTTTATTTATATTGTGTTAAGGAATGAAATAATACTTAAGTTTCAAATACTTCTTTGTGTATTGAATGGTATGTTAATAACTCTTCAATTTTAAACATGAAATAGTTGTTCTTTAACAAACTATATACACATAAATCAAATCTTTATGAAGAGAGAATAATCTGTGCAAGTGAGATAAACAGAAGTATATTTTAGTTTTCAAAAATTTTCTAAAAATAAGTTGTTTAAAATTTATTTCTGTGTTTTTTATTAAACTTTAAAAATCATAATAAGATACACATAACATAAAATTGACCATCTTAACCATCCTAAATGTATAGGTCAGTGGTAAGTATATTCACGTTACCATACAGCCGCTCTCAGAAATGTATTATCATCTTGCAACACTGAAATTCTGTACCCATTAAATAGCAACTCCCACCAATTCCCATTTTTCATCCCTGGGAAACTACCATTCAACTTTCTGTTGCTATGATTCTAACTACTATAGATATTTCATATAAGCAGAATCATATTTGTCCTTTTGTGACTGGATTATTTTATTTAGTATAACATCCTCAAGATTTATTCATCTTATTGCATGTATCAGAATTTCCTTCTTTTAAAAACTGAATAATATTCTGCTGTACATATGCTACATGTTATTTTTTCATTAATTCATCAATGGACATTTATGTTGTTTCCATATGAGGGCTCTTGTGGCTAATACTGGGATGTACAGATACCACTTCTATAACCTACTTTCAACTCTATATCTTGCTTTCAATATATATCCAGTTGTGGCATTGCTTGATTATATAGTAATTGCATATTTAATTTTAGGGGTACATGTCATAGAGGTTGTATCATTTTGTAGTCCTGTTAATAATGCACAAGTTTTTCGATTTCTCCACATCTTTGCCAGTAATTGTTGCTTTCTGTGTTTTTTTTGTTGTTTAAGTAGCCATATCTCATTGTAGTTTTGATTTGCTTTTCCCTAATCCATGTTTATGTTCCCTTCTATTCATCCATTGTAACAAAAAGAAACATAAATATTTTCAGTTATCACATATTTAAAATAATTTCATTCAGTTTATTTCCACACTATATTTTAACTATCAGGATATTGCTTTTGGAGTTGTGCTACAAGCTCAGAATATGTGTCAGCCACCTTTCTATGGCTGTGACAAAATACCTGGGAAAAGCAACTTCAAGGAGGAAAGGTTTGTTCTTGCTGACAGTCCCAGAGGTTTCTGTACAGGGTCACTGGCTCTGCTGTTTGGGCTAGTAGTGAGGCAGAACTTCATGGTAGGGAGCACATGGTGGAACAAAGCAGCTCAGCTCACCTCAGGAAAGACAGGAAGCAGAGAGAGAGAGGGAGATGAGGAGAGAGCACTAGGGTCTCGTGTCCCAATACCTCCTTCAAGGGCACTTCCCAGTGACCTGCAACCTCCAACTAAGTCCTGTCTCCCAGAGTCCGCCTATCAACAGCACCATCATCTGGGGACCAAGCTGTCAACACATGAGCCCCTGAGGGGTATTTGAAACCAAAGCATGCAAAACATATCTCTTTTCTTCCTTTGTAGCAGCTCTTCAGTTGCTGGTGGTAGTGGATCTGGAGACCTCTTCAAGCATCTCCACTTTGTGAAGGTATCAGTATTTTCAGAGCTGCAGTTTGCTCAGTGGCAAAGCCAGGGCTTCTGGTACGCCATCCTGCTGCTGGCTTCCCTCTGCTTCCTGAGGCTCTGCCTGCATTACCTTGGCCAGTGGCTTTTCCTCCAGGCCATCTCAGCTCCAGTGACAAAGTGAGTAATTTCTCTGAAATTCAAAAGAATGTATTTTCATTATATTGATAGGACAATGAATGTATAAAATTCCTCTCCTGTCCACTTAACAGAAGACCTAAAATGCAGGTATGATTTGAAAAAACAAAAATGTCTATCTCTGGAAGCAAGAACTTCTATTACAATTATAGTCTCATTTTACTGTTGCTTCTGTATATACAAATACATAACTGGTCCATCAATATTTATTTAAAATTTAGCAGATTCAAATATGTTCTAATATCTGAGCAGAATCCAAAAGGAATTTAGGACCAATGTTTTATTGTGTTTTGATTTTATCAGAGTGACTTAGGCTGAAGATATTTTAGAAGTAACCTAAGTCTGATTTATTGCCTATACTCAGAGAAGCAAAGATTGCTTCTTGTACAAAATGATTGAATTCAAACAATTACTGAACTAAAGCCCAAGCTGCTTTCTGGGCCATTATCCTGTGGGAAAAGATGACACTTTAAAGGTTATCTCTCTATAAAATAAACATAATTCTGTAGGCACTGTAGATAGACAAACAGATAGATAACAATACAAGTAAAATTCATTTTCTCAAATGTAGATGGTACAGATAAAAACAAAGATGTGTTTATATTTTCAATTAAGGAGGTTATGAAAAATTTTAAGACTTTACAAAGAGGAATATATATATACATATATATATATACACAGTTTTTGATAGTAAATCACAAATATCTGAATGTGTTGCAGAATATGTACATTTACATTTACTAAATAAACACATTTTCTAGGGAGGGCATTTTCACATGGATATTGCCTGGATATTCTGATATTTCATCTTCTTCTTTCTGTTTATTCCTGTTCTTTCTTTCTCTCTCTCTCTTTTCTTTCTTTTTTCTTTAGATTTCCAAAGCATAAAATATAAGCATTGTATGTTTGGGCTAGTTCTTTTTATTATTAGCTCACCTATTCTTTGATAGAAAAGGAAACCTTATCTTTATTAGTTGTTAGTAAAAATGAGACTACAAGAAATATCTTGACAGCCAGATCTGACCAGTTTCTTAAGCAGAAGAGAACTTAATCTATCACGAGATATTTTTCTGGTTGTTTTCTTGGTCCTCAGTCTGGATTCATACAGTAGCTCTGTGTCACATCTTAGCAGTGACCAACCAATTGTAACAACAATAGTAACAACACCAACTGTGAGCATTTTTTTTTCTTCCTTTATGGCAGGTACTATGCTAAGAAATATATATATATTTATTTCTTTATTTGATATTCACAACAGCTATGAACAAAAGCATACAATTTAGAGCCAGATGTGGTGGGATACACCTGTAATCCAGCTCACTGGGACACTGAGGCAGGAGGATACCAAGTCAAGCCCAGCCTGGGCAATTTAGTGACTTGCCAAGAGTGTTTCAAAATAAAAATACTTTTTTTTATATAAAGAGAACTGTAACTTAGTATGAAGGCCCTGGATTCAATCCTTAGTACTGCAAAAACAAACAAGCAAAACCCTTGTTAGAAATCAAAATGAAGGAACAGAAAAAATGAAGATCTCTTTGGTAGGCTACTGATAAATAGAACGCACAAACAGGATCAATTATGAAACAGCTTTCCACAGGACGAAATTTAGAGGGCGAGAACTCAGTGGGATGAAGTCTTGTTTTGCACAGAAAGATGGTGTAAAATCCTGGGTCAGGCTGCTTGAGCTACAGAGCTCATTAGACCAAGAAGTATGAAGTTTTGGTTGTTAGTGATAGTGATCTTATTCATGTATTTGGGAGTCTACCTAGAGAGGAATCAAAGGTAAAGTCAATCAGCTATATTAAAACTCTGAAGAATTATTAGATTTACCATGTATCTATATTTCACTGCTATTAGAGGTTGACTCCTTAGAAAGTCCGCTGTACTTTGCATTTACAATAGCCTACAAACAAGTACTGCGAACTGCAGGCGAGCTTTTGGTCTATAGACAGGTCTGTTCAGCAGCTCAATTTGATGTACCTTCTGTGCTGAAATAATTTCTGTGTCCTTTTATAAGACTGATAAATATCGTTGAATTTTCCTTTTCCTTGATTGTGAAATGTTCAAGAGTTACTGAAGGGTCAGGAAAGGATGAAGATGTCTAACATCTAATTGCATGTCAAGTTTTTTTTTTTTTTAAGTTTCATATCAAGGTTTTTTAAAGTGTTATGTTTCCTATATTTTGAAAAAAAGAAAAAAAAAACACATAGTCCTTTGAATAGTTTTGTTGGCTTGGCATTTTAACAGTTTTTGTTTGCAAGTAAGTGATTCATACCTTGTTTCCTTACAGATTTCATCTTTACCCCTACATGGTTGAGCTTTGCTATCCAACATCTTCCCTTAGCATCACAGAAGAGCTGGCTGTGATTGTGGTCGGGCCTCTAATGTTGAACACAGTCATATTTCTTTTGGTTCTGATCAGATGGGGCTGTCAGCTGCTGTTTGCCTCCTGTCCTGATGTCTTGTCAAAGTTAATCATTACCATGGGACTATGGACAGTTCTAGACCCATTGGCGGTGTTTATAGTGGATATTTTCCTGGGGGTAAGTCAAACAAAATAATCACGATATGAGTTCTTGACATAGAATTTAGCTGTAGTGTATGGATCTGTTGACATAGGAAGTTTCAATAATGATGAACATTCAATATTCACCTTAAATTGAAGTTATGAAGACTTTCCTCACAAAATGTCTTGGATGTCTAATATAATCAATGTAGGTGCAATTTTAACTATCATAAATAAACACTTGCAAAATAAGTAGAAACTCATATATTATGCCAAAATTAGCTGTCATTTAAAAAAATTATTTACCAAGGAGCTTTATAAATTTTTAAAATCTTTTTTAATTGTAAAAATTTTCATAGGCAAACTTCCCATAAATGTAACAGTACAATAACAATAGTTCCTTAAATTGGTTAGGCTGTTTATCTGCTCTATCATGTAATAGATATACTTAAGAAGATAAAATTTTAAATACATTTCTAAATAATACATTTTAAAAAATCATTCCATCGGCATTTATTTTGACATTTGTGATGATTGTGAAATGACAAGGATAGTATGTATTTACCCTAAATTAGTTTTAGGATTTCATGATCATAAGTGGTGTGTGAACATACACAATGATGTATAAAATAATAATAGTAAGAGTTCTAATATTTTTTTCTCAAATTCTTTTATTGGTACATTTTAGGTATACAATACATTTACATTTACCATTGGGTGTTTGTACCCGTACATGATGGATCTTGGTTCTTATTTTTTTCCCATTACCTGTGCCCTTCACCCTCTCCATCCTTCCCTATTTACATAAATTTTGTTTCCATTTTTTTCTTTTCTCATAATTTTTCCTTTACCTTCTTTCCTTTCCCCTAAGAGTTCTAATATTGAAAAGTGCTTTGTATTTCTGAAACATCTTCTCATATTTTATTTGATTATATACTAACAATAAGACTTTAAGTTGGTGGGGCAAATGCTATTCTCATTTTACAACTGGAAGGAAGCAGCTAGCCACAGAGAATTGCATTACTTGTCCAAGGCCATATAGAGAGCCCACACTTTAGCTAGGAATAAGACCCAGATTTCTTAATTCTGAGGTTGGCATGTCTTCTATTATGTCAAAATCTCTCCTTCAAACTTTGAGTTAATGTATTGCTCTGTGAAATCAAATGTATGGTATCCCTAATGACAATTACTCAATTACATCAAAACATTTAATTTAGTAGTGAGGTCTGGGCTATAATTTTATGCAAAATTAAAACGAATACGTATTAATGTGAATTTATTGCCACATTCAAATTTCTAGTTGCTTTAAATTTGCAAGGCCAGAGATTTCCTGGTGAGTGTTTATTGGAATGTGTGATTCTCAAACTTGCTTCTGCATCAAATCTATGGTAGGTCTTGGGAAAACAAAAATTGCTGGTCTCCACTCCAGAGTTTCTCTTTCCATTGGTTTGGAAAAAAGCCCAAGTTTATATTTCTCACAAGTTCCCAATTGTTGTTCTAGAGACCACAGTTTCAGAACCACTGACACCATGCCTGATAGGAGAGCTCTGATGAGCAGACTGGAGAATCCAAGAATGCAACACAGTTCGGAAGGTAGAAACTGGGCATAGCAGAGGCCCAGTGACACACCCTGGAACCACAACCCTTGCCGGTGACCACAAGCTCTGACCTGCACCTTAGCATCTTTATCTAAGTTCCATTAAGTTGTCCAAAGCTTTGTATTAGATAACAACACAAAATTAAAGCTACTGACTAAATGTGGAATAATTCAAGCCAAAACATACTTTAATATAGAGTCAACAAATGTTTAAGTGATTTTGATAGGTACAAGGAAGAGAAATCTGAATTTTAGCTAAAGTTTTGTACTGAAGACTGTCATAAAATAGAGCCTCAAGCAAAGGGGCAGATGGAAATTATATATTAATCAAAATGGCTAAATGATCGTTTGTAAAATTATATTATGCAATAATATTGTAAGTCCAATGCTTATGGAAATTATAGTTTCACAATTGGTATATACTGTACATATGTTTAGTTTATACTAACTGCCAAGTAGATAAAAGATGGGGGTGTTTTATTGGACTCTACCTGTCTAACATTGATTCCATTGTCAATAATGTGTTCTTAGGGCCAAGGATTTAGCTCAGTAGTTCCGGTGCCTGCCTCACAAGCGGAAGGTACCAGGTTCAATCCCCGGTACCAAAAAAAAAAACAACCCAAAAAATAATGGTTCTTGGAACTAAAGACCAAAGTGCTGTTCAAGCTACATTCATGGAAACACCCTATTCATGGAAACACCTATGAGTGCTAGGAGACAGCTTAGATCAGCAGAGCCTGTCCTCTCTCTCTCTCTCCCCCCGCCCCACCCCTCGGGCCATAATGTGCTATAGAAATGCTTCTCAAACTTTAATGTGCTCACAAATTCCCTGGGGATTTTAACACACTCATTCTCATTCAGCTAGTGGAGTCTGAGATTCTGTATTTCCCATAGTTCCTACACAATACCAATACCAATGATTCTGGCTCCCTGGGCCACATCTTGGATAACAAGGTGCTAGATATTTTACCAAAAAGACCTTTATTTCTCCTTTTGTTGTTTGCTGGGCTGGGCTTTCACTTGCTGTAAATTCCTAGGCTGCTCTGAGACCACTAGTATCATTTTAGGTCTCATATGAAAATTCAGACTGCTATTTTCTCAATGGAAATGACTTCTTCTATACAGTTTAGACTTTGGAAATGAGTGCAATTATTGATTCTCATCATATAGATCATTTAATATCATTAAAAGGACTTTAAAACAGTGCAGATAGAGCCTACCATTGTAGCCATTTCCTAGTACTGCTGCTAGGGCTTGGAGGCAGAGCCGTATGCTAAGCAAAGCCCAAGAATACTTAACAGGCAGACTTGTTTTCATGTGCCAGCATCTGACCACTCTCTGTAACCTCAGAACCATTGATCACCTTGATAATATTGAGGAAGAGGGAGCCTTTGGAGCCAGAAGTGTTGTGTTTTTGACCCCAGCTCAAAAGTTTTTTTCCATTCTGCTGATGAAACTCCTGATTCTGAGTAGATCAAGCTGCAGCCAGCTAGATTGTGTCTACATCTTTACCTCCCTCAGTTTTCAGGCTGGAAAGAAGGAGCTGGTGCTGTCGAGGTTTGTTGAGCAGAAGATGTAGAGAAGATGCCATCTGCACTAGAGGAGAACCATCTCCCCTGGCATCTCCCAATCCCTCTCAGAGGCTGATGTGCATATTGAGTGGGTTTTGGGGCTGAGACTGAGCCTACTGCAATACCACATGGGAAGCCTCTTGGGAGAGATGAGCAGCTGTCCTTTATGATCACCAAAGGTCTCTCAGAAGGAACGTCTGCAACACTCATGGAATGGCATTCCTATTCCTTATGTTTTTAGGCAGATTAATGGTCAATCCACCCGCTGTATCCAAGGCAGATGACAAAATGAGCAGGCTTAATTTACTCTGGGGCCTCTGATGTAATCTTCAAGAAAGCAGCCTCCAGCATGGCCATCTTAGAACCAGTTTGAGATCTGTAACCCGATGAAACTGACTTGGATTCCGAAAGATGAATATAGCACCGATGTCTCTTTGTACTTGAAAAGAAGAGCTGTTTATTCCAAGACTCCATAGTTATCAATTTTACAGCTAAAATCCATCACATTTTATTGCAAATGACATCTACTTCTGCAGTTTTTCAAAAAATCTCTAAAGCTATGTGTAATCCACTGATGAGAGGCATTGGAATCCTCTGGGGACCTGTAGAAATGCACTTGGACAAGCCCCTGGATTGAATTAAATATGCATTTTAATCTTTTCACCAGGTGATTTAAGCACACTGAAGTTTGGGAAGTACTGATCTAAAGCAGTGGTTCTCAAGGGGTGATCCCTGAACCAACAGTAGTAGTATCACTTGGGAACTGACAAATGCAAAACTACAGGCCTGCACAAGGGACTCTGGGGAGGGATACACAGGGGGTGCTGGTGCTTACCAAAGCTTGCTGTTCTACTCACTGTCTCCTTGGGGAGACACAGTATCCAACACTCACAGCTTTAAGGAAAAGGGGTTTAATTTGCTCATGGTTTCATTCCATGATTGGTTGGCTTCAAAGCAGAGACATCATGTCAAATGTGTGTAGTGGGGCATAGCTGCTCAGATCATGGCAACAGAAGCAGAGCAGCGAAAGAGGGCTGGAGTAGAAAGGGCAAGGGGCCAGACATAGACCCTGAGGCTGTGACTCCATCACCCCACCAAGACACACCCAGAAGTGTGCTCTACCAGTCACTAGGGCAGATCCCAAAGCCAGTCTAGTTGAAACTCCTCACTAACTGTCACACTTGAGAACTGCTCCACACAGGACCACAGTTATCATAGATTGAGATTCAGATTAAATCTTGAGATTCAGGTTGTCTGAATCCACACTTTTAAGTCCTTCAGCACTTCCTCTTAATAGGAGAAACTGAGAATCATCAGTGCTTTACTTAGCTGAGCCAGCCAGCGAGATGTTACTTAGTGTAAGTTTACTGGTGATTTCTGCTCTGAACTTATTTTGTTCTTGGTAATCTAAAAAGAGAAGTAGTGGGTAGAGTGGTTTGCGGCTGAAGCACTGCATGGTGCTATTGCCCATAATACTTTTCCAGTTTGCTGTCTCAGAGGTTAAAATTCATTTCCCATGTTCATACAACAATTCCATTGAGTACAAAACTCATTCTGTGAAGCTGGACACAGTGGTGCATGCCTGTAATCCTTACAATCAGGAATTTCAGGTAGGAGAATCTCTTGGGCCCAGGAGTTTGAGGCCAGCCTGGGCAACACAGGAAGATCCCATTTAAAAAATAAATAAAACCAAGCTAGAACAACAAAACTTCCTCTATCTGATCTGTAATCTTTTAAAAGTTTTAAAAGTTGAGGAAAGATTTGCTTTTGAATTTTTAAATTGATCAACATGTATTAATGGACTATATACTTCTACAGAGAATTTTTAGACATAGAATAAATATGACATTGTTCTTGCCCTTGATATTAGTAGTGAGAAGCATAACAAGATCAAACAAAGTAGAGTGAAAGCATTGTCATTCAGCAGATAATTCTTGAGACTCATCTAATTTATGCTGTTTTAATAAACTATCTGAGACTGGATAATGTATAATAAGCACAAATTTATTCCCTCATGATCATGGAATCAGGGAAGTTCAAGTTTAGAGGGCCAGCATTCAGTAAGAACATTTTTGCTCTGTCATCCTTTGGTAGAAGGGCTAAGAGAAAGCAAGAGATCAAGCTCATAGCCTCATACCCTTTAGCATCAATCCATTCTTTTTTTTTTTTTATTAAATTCTTTTATTGGTACACTGTAGGTATACAACACAATTACATTTCTCATTGGGAATTGTACCTTTACATAATGCATCTTGGTTCTTATTTTTTCCCCATTCCT
>NW_004624756.1:16086641-16099324 GCF_000247695.1 Heterocephalus glaber
TTTATCATAAATGCATGTTGGATTTTGTCAAATGCTTTTTCTGCATCTATGGAGATAATCATATGGTTTTTGTCCTTGGCTCTATTGATACATTGTATTCCATTGATTGATTTGTGCATATTGAACCATCCCTGCATCCCTGGGATGAATCCCACTTGAGCATCGATCTTCATGACCCAAACACCTTCCACTAGTCTCTGCTTCCTAACACAATTGCATTGAGGATTAAATTTCCAGCACATGCTTTTTGGGGACACATTCAAACTATAGCACTATTGGAGTTGACCATGGAGTAGTAGGAAAACCATAAAATTGGGACTGGGGGAGCTGAGTTCTGGTCCAAACTGCCATTTGTCACTGGATGAGACAGTTAATCTCTCTAGCCTTTATTTTCTACATAGGCACCCTAAAATGTAGTGACACCTACAAACAGTAACACTTGACTTTTTTATTTCTCAGTATTATTGGGAGAATCCAATGAGAGATTAGATAGGAATATACCTTAAAAGTTTACACATAAAATAAAAAGAATAAAGATGAGAGGATTATAGTGAGCTAATGTTACTATGTCCTATAGATGATGCAAGGTATATGAAAGCCTTTGCCTCAATGTTCAGGGAAGGATTTAAAATCTAGTGGGGAAATCAAAACTATGTGACATAGTATGAGTGACATAGTATGTCACAGTGACATAGTATGAGCAGTGTGTGATGAATACCATCTGCAGATACATGGCTCATTCCTTTACACCCTTTACTCAAATGCCATTTGTTTGTGAGACATTTTCTGATAGTAGTATTTAACAACACACACCCACTTCTCCTGCTGTAGTTTGGATCTGGAAGGTTGCACAAAGACCCATGTGATACAGGCTGGGACCCCAGCCTGTGGTACTACTGGGAGGTGGCAGAAGCTTTAGGAAGTAGGGCTTGGGAGAGGAACAGAGGCTTAGGGCTGCCCTTGAAGGGCTGCTGGGGCCCTCCCCATTCTTCTTTCTATCTTTGCTTCCTCGACCCCATGAGGTAATCATCCTATTTCAGTGCACATCCCCACTATGATGCATCATCACCTTATCACAGGCTGGAAGACAAAGAGGGAGCTAGGCATGGACTGAAACCTCTGAAACTGAGCCAACACAAACCCATCCTGCTTATAAGTTGTTTATCTCAGGTATTTTGTCACACTGACAGAGAGCTGGCTAACATACTTCCTATACCTTTTTTTCTTTATCTTTTTCATATCATTCTTTGATGGCTCATATGTTTTTCTTAATCTTACTTGTAAGCTTACTAATCATTTACAACCCCCCCCACTGCGCGCGTGTGCGCACACACACACACACACACTGAAAATTAAACTCCAAGAGAGTAATGCTTTTATCTAACTTTATTCCATCTTTTATCTTCTGAGTTTAAAGATAGTAGGAGTTCAATATAGGTGGGTCAAATGAGTGATCTACATCTATGGATTAGATCATTATCTCAGTCACTTTTCTGTTGCTGGTACAAAATGCTCAGCACCCACAAGTTAAAGGAAGAGAGATTCATTTTGGCTCACAGTTTCAGTCCAAGGTATGCTGACTCCAAGGCAAACAGTGCTGTGGAAGGGCCTGGCCAGAGGGAAGTTACTCATCTCATGGCAACCAGGAAGCAGAGAGAGAAGGGAGGAGCCAAGGAAAGAGATAAACCATTCTGGGTTACCGAAGTTCCCTGCCTCTTCCAACCTGGCCCCCTCTCCTAGCAGCATATTTAACTCTGAGCTCCATTGATGAGTATAGAGCCCCTGTGATCCAGTTACCTTCCAAAAGCCCTGCCTCTGAACATATGAGGGCACCAGAGGACATTCTAGATTTAATCCATATCCATCATGTTATTGGCATCAAACATACATGGTTTCTGTTGTTGTTGACACAATAATGAATCCTGTGTCAATTTTTTATCTTTGAGGAACAGTAAAAAGTGAGATCTGGAAAGGGAGAAATACATGACAACACTTACCATTCTGATGCCCAGAGATCTAGCAGGTCATCCCATTGTGCGAGGGAGACTGGTTAACAAATGCAGAGTATAAAAATAAAAGTTTGGTGTGGTAGACAAAGAAGCAGTAGTTGAGAACTGGAGCATCTGAATGCTAGTCATTGCCCAATTACTACAGTATATTTTAGTGCAGAGAAAATACAAATTAACCTGTCTAGGTTTCTGTTTTCTTCTACACATATGTGATTTGGATTAGCTACTTTTAAAAGTGTCTTAAGCTATACTTACATAATTGTCAGCTTAGAAACTAAAGATATTCTTCCTTTTCTCTTGTTTTGGAGAAAAAAAATACATTACTTTATACTTCCATTGCATATTACTTCCACTTGATATTATGAGGATTGTGATTAAAGAATGTTCATGTTTTCTAAAACTCAAAGGCCAATGCAGTCATATGCTGATACTGTAGGTCCTTAGCAATTTATATTTGTCTTTAGCAAATTCATTTCCATGTGTTTATTTTAATCCAATATAGAATGTTTTTCCTCATCTAAAACAAAAGCTTATTTTTGAATTAACCTAATGTAAACTTTGGTTTTCAAGATCACATTAAATAGCCTGATAACTTTTTTATAAGTTTCTAAAATAAGCCATCTCATTTATGCATAGCACAAATTAAATTCCTATCAAATCTGCTTCAGAGAGAAAGGAATCTTTCTACCATCATATTTAATTTCTTCATATCTTGTGCTCATTAAATTCAGAAGTTAATAGCACATAAATAAAACATGGCTTTTACTTCATGAATTGTGGGTTGAGTACATGCATTTAAATGCTTGGAGGGCAAAATGAGAAAAACAATAGGCCAAGCATGCAACACCCAGTCTTTTTTTTTTTTCCTTTTGTGTAACTGAAGATCTGGCAATTTTGTTATTTAGAAGATTTAATTTAAAAATGTTAGAGTACCATACAGTTTTTTTGTCTTTAAATTAACTTGATTATCAATGTTTCCATTCTTATTCTTTTAATCTGTGTTTTCCTTTGTCAGTGACTACACATAATGGGGAGGCTCCTATAGCCGATGCAGCGAAGAAGCTCTACTAGGTGTTTGTAAGAACACAGAAATCACAAATTCTTGCTGTGATGATCACCATGCTACTTTACATCTTCCTGTTCATCATCTATTCCTTGATTTTATATATGTATTTTATCAGGTAAGTCCCTACCATTATTTTGTTCTGCATTGTGTTCAGCCTCCAGTCTTATTATAGACTTAAATTGTGAGAATGTGCTTAAAGAACAGAAGTTAGAACCACCTTTACGTCACGAAGGTAAAAATTTCCATGGTTGGGTAAACCTGCCAAGAAATTGTTTGACTTTTGGAGAAATATTTCCCCACAGTGAACAGAGCCAGTTTCGCTGTGAATCTTTATACTTGTCCAAACAAGGGACAAAGAAGAATCAGAGAGTAATCCTTTGATATCCAAGGACATTCTGGGAAATTTTCTGGGAAGCATGCCTGTATTTCTCTTTTTCTCCTCCTTCCAACTTGCCTTCTTCCCACAATTCCTACCTCCTGCCAAAATCTGCAGTGTGAGAATCATTCTCTAGCTTTGATCTTGAAAATCACAGGGGTTGTTTTGCCAGGTTCAAATTAGCAAGCAATGTACCCGCATGCATGTGTGTGTGTGCACGCACGTGTGTGTGTGTGTGTGTGTGTGTGTGTGTATGTGTGTGAAGACTAGGGAAGCAACAAATACAAAGCAGTAAAATGTGCTAGCAAAACATTTCATCTGCTGACTGTTTCTTTTACTGTGTAGAAGTTTTTCACTTCAGTGAGTGGGTCCCACTGTCCTCCTTCTCCTTTGTTTGCCTACACCTTCAGCGTCATACCCATGAAATCATTGCAAGACTATTTTCATGAAGTTTTGCACCTGTGTTTTCTTTTAGGAGTTGTGTAGCTGTAGGTCTTATGTTTCAGTCTTTAATGGATTTTGAGCTAATTTTTATCTATAGTGTAAGATAAGGGTCCAATTTCATTCTTTTTCATGTGGATATCCAATTTTCCTGACATTTGCCGAAAGCCCTTTTCTGTCATGTATTCTTGGCGCCTTTGTTGAAGATAAGCTGACTGCACATGTGTAGATTCCTTTCTGAATCTTTCATTCTGTTCCATTTGTCTAGATATATCTTTATGTTGGTACCGTACTGTTTTAACTAGTGCAACTTTGTAATATAATACAGTAATCCCACTTCTAGGTATTTAGCCAAAAGAATTAAGATCAGAATTTTGAGACAATATTAGCCTTATCATATACACTGGAGCAATATTCACAATAACCAAGATGGGGAAAAACACAAATTCATCAATAGGAAAATGGATAATGAGATAAGTATGTGCAATGGAATATTATTCAGTAATAAAAAGAGAAATCCCGAAATCAATATGCAACAATATGAACCTTGAGGACATTACACTAAGTGTGCTAGTTACAGAAATACAACTACTACATGATTCCACTTAGAGGAGATACATAAAAATACTCAAATTCATAAAAACAAAAAGTGGAATGGTGATTTCCTTTCCAGCACCAAAGGAAAGGGGAAAATGGAATTGCCATCCACCAGGTATAAAGTTTTAGTTTTGTAAGATGACTGAGTTGTAGAGATGTTATACATGTTGTGCTTATGGTTAACAATATTGTATTGTGCACTTAAAAATTAAGAGGATAGATCTTATGTTGTGTTCTTATCACCATTTTTTAAAAGTTCTAGGAAGTGATTAACACAGGGTCCTCTGGCAGCACAGAGAAAAGAAATGCAACTCAGGTCTGGAGGAATTCGGGGACAGTAGCCAGACTTCAGTGGAAATATGACACTTGGTTAATCTCTGAAGCTTTAATGTAATTTAGCTAGAACAAAAGCCAGCAAGCATGTTTATAGGCAAAAGGAAAAGATGTATCAGTACAGTCTTGAGAAATTAGGATACATAGTGTTAGACAAATCTGAAGTATTGCAGTATGGTGAGAATTCAGGATATGGACTGATGGCAATTGGCTGAGAAGAGACAAGAAATATCATCAAGGACCAGGTGATAAAAGAGTCTACTATTATGCTGGAAAGCTTGGGCTTGGATTGTAAAAACATTCAATGATTTTAAATAACTTTAATTTTAGGAAAATCACCCTGCCAGTTAGAAAGGAAGGCAGATTTAAAAAGAGAGCTGATAACAGAAAAATCTAATTAGATACTTTGATAGTTTAAGCAAGATAGCCATGAGCCCTAACTAAAGAGAGTTACACTGGAAATGGAAAGTTGGGGTATATTTAAGAATCAGTTAAAGAGACAGAATAGAGTTTTTGGACTTGTTAAAATTTAAAAGTAAAGAAGTGGATTAAATTGAGTATAACATCAGGTTTTGGAGTTGGAGAGGGGAGGCTGTCTCTCTGAGACCATAATCAGATAAAAGGTAAATGTTTAGAGGAGAAAGACGATTTTCATTCAGATTGACCTTGAGATATCTTTGATGTTGCCAAGGGAAAATATGTCATAAGAAGTTAGATAGATGAGTGTAGAGCTCAGAGAAGTCAATGTAGACGATGGATTTATGTGGCCGAAGCCTTGAATTTCATTGCTTTGCAAACTATAGTTAACTTGCAGTGCATTAACTGAGCACAGGATGAGAACAAAGGGTCAGTATTTACTGGCTTTTTTGTTTTTTTAAACCACAGAGCTATGATATGAATGGAAAGTGGTTTGAAAAAGATGTCTTAAAAAGTGACTTTAAGTATGGATGTGGCACCAGTTTCTATGCAGAGATGAAATTCTGCATGGAAGGGAATTGTGGAGGATACCTAGGGAAAGACTCAGGGATGAACACGGATGCTTGGAGGTTTGTGGCAGGGTGAGGCGGGAGGGAACACATGATAGTCCTGATTGGAGGAGGTGAGCTCACTTCTCCAGTAGACTGAACATTCTCGGATGCACCCCTTAGGTCACTAACATAGCTGTAGTAAAATTGCCTAATTCTCCAGGGGTTGTGTGCCATGTAAGCCCAGGCTTGGATTATTTTTTGACATGTCATAAATGCTCTATGTCATCTTTCCAGGGGACTTACTTTCCTAGGGTAGGGAAAAAGTCTTTCCTGATCATTCAGTTTTCATTTGACCACTCACTTGCAGTGAACTTGGCCCTAGGCAAGGTTGTTCATTTGCTAGATTTTAGGCATTTTCTTATGTAATATGGTAAAAATAATACATATGTGTAGATTTTATGGGGCACCACATGAATAATCACTGTATTAGAGATGACTATTGTTAAAGAAATAAAAGTTTATCATATAGTTTAGACTTCTGTAATTAAATAATTACAGGATAGTATAATAGATCATTTACTCCCACGTCAAGACAACTCTTCTCACTTAAAATGAGTATTTGCAACCATACTGGTCATTGTTTGATGTATAAATTACTTTCAAAGTATGAAATATTAAGGATAGAATTGAGGCGTCAGATAATTAGGATTTGTTTGTTCTTTCGTTAACTAAAGCAAAGGGTATTTCTTTAAAAATAGAGAAGCAAAATTATAGAATAAGAAAACGTAGATGGGGAGACAGGAAACTAAGGAGGTGGAGAATGGTAAAAGCAAAGACATGGGGGCATCGGGACATTATAAAGAATTAACCTGGAAAAATTCAGGAGAAATAGCCAAGTTTTATGCACTTGTTCAACATGCTTAACCTGGCCTGTTTAAACTGAGAATACTTTGTTATCCCAAGTAAAGTTTTGCTTGAGTTTTAGAAGCAAATACTCTTAAGAACTGTTTAATAATGACAGTTATAATAACCTCTCACAGGGAAAATATCTATGCTTTCCATGAGTAAATAAACTTATTCCAGTATGTCAGCTGGAATATCTCTCCTTAATGCTGTTTGTGAAGCATCGTTCTCTAAAAAGGCATAATGTGGAAAAGACCATTCTTCAATGAAGGAAGCACTGGTCCACAGCAGATGCCCCTGGTCAGTGCAGTGGGTTTCTACTCTAACACAACAATGGTAAAGAGATGGAAATAACAGGAATGTACTTGATGAAAAGTGCCATGGCTATTTGTGGATGTGGAATAATTTTGGTTAGCATCCTCAGTCAAAATGATCAAGCAACAACCCAAAGTCTTTTACTGACACAATAGTGATGACGTAGCTGGTCTTAGGGGAACACAATGATCAAGTTGATTTAGCTGCCAGGTCGTGGAGATTGTTGGTTATTTCAGTACACTGGAAGCTCCATAGGATGGGGCCGGGCTGTGCATATTCCAGCTTGTACCCTGTCAAGGTTGACCAATTGGCCCTCATTCCTCCAGGATCCTCAGTACTTGCTTGCTGATGGGTTTCTAACAGAAAACTCACTCCTTAGAGTCCTGAGAGAAGAGTTGACTGGGACGCCAGTTCCTTGTCTCGGTGGAAGGAGGCACTTGATCTGGGTATAATTATGTGGACCTGATTTTATGTTTTTAAAAAAGATAATTAATATTTAATGAGTTTTGCTTATTCTAGAAAGAATATGTAATAATCAGGTAAAAATTGAAACTGCAGAAAAGAATCAAAAAGGAAATTTAAGAACATCAATCATCTCAGCATCTAACAAAGCTTTATTTATCTTCTGGTAAATGTATTTCAATCTCTTTCCCATGTCAATGTATTTTTTAATGTTGAAATATATACTGTGAGTACAACTTCATGTGTTGACTTTCAACTTAATATTATATGATAAATATTTTATATTCTTTACTAACTTGATGAACATATAATACCTATACACAAATTTAACCGGTATAAGTAGTATAAAATATTTAAATGTTTATTGCTGGACAAGAAAACTCTTCACATGTTTGTGCATCTTATAAATAATTCTGATAGATATTTTAGGGCACAGAGTCTTTCCATGGTTAAATTATTCTTTTTGAAAATTTGTATATATATATTAGTACATCTTATATGTACTAAAAGTATATTTGGTACATTTTAGGTATAAGATACATTTACATTTATCATTGGGTGTTTGTACCAGAACATGATGTATCTTAGTTCTTATTTTTTCTCCCATTACCTGTGCACCCTTCACCCCCTCCACCCTTCCCAATTTACACAGAGTTTGATTCCATTTTTTTTCATTATTTTGAAAGCATCATAGAGCATATATGGTTTCAGAAATTATGAAATTCCTAAGACACTTGATAACTATTGAAAAATTGTCCTGAGAGATGTTTTATGGATTTGTACTTCTACAACAGCAGATGAGGACACTTATAAAGCCATAGCCACATCATTTGTTCAGCTTTTGTAATCTACTACAAGAAATTGAACCTCATTCTTTTTCTAAATCTGCTAAACATCCCTAACATGCTTATTACCCATATTTGTTTTTTTAAAGTGCCTTTCAAATGTCCTTCTTGCCTTCCTTTTTATAGATTATTCAAATTATTTTGCTTTGGAGTTTTTTATGAATTTTATATATTGACAGTATTAACCTTTTTGCCATAGTTTTAACAGATGTTTTCTCTACTTTCTGATTATCTTTTAAATTTATTTTTACTTTAAAAATAAAGATATTTCCCCATAGCATTTGTTATTATTTGATTTCCTAATTATGCTCATTCTCTCTGGGGTAAGAGGGAATCTCAGTGTTGTTTTAATTTTCATTTCTCTAATGGCCAGTGATGTTGAACATTTCTTCATGTATTCATTGGCTATTTGTGCTTCTTCTGTGAAGTGTTTATTCATTTTTCTTGGAATACTACTCTCCCATAAAGAAAGATGAACATGAGTTATAGGAAAATGGATGCACTTTGAGATCATAATGTTAAGTAAAGTAAATCAGACACACAAGCTTAAGTATTGCATGTTTTCTCTTATGTGAGAAACCCAAAGTATAAATGAAGAGGAAAACAAGAGATAGACAATAGGAAGTAGGAAGGTAGATTTTTTTTCAAAGGGGAAGGACATCTATAGATGGAGAGTGAGGGAGAGATTGGAGGGACAAGGATGGAAAAAGAAACCAAGATGTGTCGTGTATGTACACCAAGCACACATGAGGAATGCAAACATTATACTCTGAAAATATGTGCAAATAAAGGAAGAAGATTAACCATTGGATGCAGGGGGAGGGAGGGAAGGGAAAGAATGAAAAAAGGAATAAAGATATACCATGTACATGTATAAACTCCCTATGTTGAATACTAATGTTATGTACCATATACGTGTACTGATAAAAATAAAGATATTTAAATTCACACCTGGAAAAGTCTTTAACACTATTTAAATAACTCAGAAATTTAAAAATTCTTCCTCACTTTGAAGTTTTACAACTCTTTTCTTGTATTTTTATAAACTTTCTTTGAAATTAAACTCCTTATCATAAGCAATGTAGAAGTCGTGAGATGTGGATAGTGTCAAGATCTAAAAGGAACATCTTTTTATCTTTTCCTGATCTATTGCTTACATTTATATTATTTTTAGATATTAGTTATTTGCCATTTTAACTCACTGAGTTTTATTTTAAGTCTTTAAAATTCATCATTTTTTGATTCCCGTGTGATGGAGAGAGTGACCCTCTTTCTTCTAGAACTTCTTTTAGAAAATTTACCCTTTACCAAACTTCTATTGATGATCATTTATAAGTATAGGCATAAGGGAGAGGCTGTGAGGGGTGTTTGGCCTCGCAGCACTTCTGGTATCGCAAGGACAGTTTAATTATAAAACCTTTATCTGAACACTACTGAAGCTCTACAGGCTGCTTACACATTTTTTTTTATAATTCACAGAGGATGAAAAAAATCACGATTTAAATGTCAGGTTTGTTTAAGCTTTTACATTCCTGGAAGCTGTACACAAATGTAAAGACTGGTACTCAAGTTAATTAGTTTTGGGGGTGCTTAGGTCTTATTAATCATTGACTTAATAGTTCCAAATACTCTTATAAGTTTTAGCTGCTGTCATTTATTGCTAAGGAAAATTAATTTAGATTAAAATAATTTAAAGACAGATTTTGATGAGAATATTATAAGAACATTCATTGTCAAGAGAATACGAGACAATCCAAGATATTGTACTTTGTGAATCAAACTTTTTTACAATGTTCTTTAGTCAAGGCAAAGTATTATTTACCACGTTGAGGAAAAGATTCTAAAATTTTTGTAATATAGAACTAAATAATTTTTATCCCCTGAAATTATCATCTAGGTTACAATTGTTCCATGCTGGAGGGGGAGTATGGGGTATTCATATTATGCTATATTTGCCAAGGAATAGAGCTATTTTAAAGTTTTAGATATTATATTGTGTCAGCTCCAGTAAACAGAATGATTGTGAACAAATAGCTCATAGCTGTGGGGCCAGATACATTAGGTATCTGCCTCCCCCTCTTTTCCTTATATCCTAAGCTGTCTGGTGTGGAAAAATGAGCCTCGATGTATGCTTCAGTCTTTTCTTCATTAGATAAAGTACCTGTACCCCAATTCTTCCTCTCTGAGGCTGCAAGAATCTGGGAAAGATAAACATTCTTTGAACCGATGCTTTTATTTCTTATAAAGAGAAAATAAAAACTGGTCAGTAAAGACTATAATAGTTATTCATTTGGTGAATTGATTTTTGATAAATTTGCCTGCTTCTAGTGCCTCTAGGATTAAAGAAACTGAAAGGATCTACTGGAACTTGTGCTTTCGACCCCAGCACGTAGGAAACAGGGGGTGTGAGTTTTGCTAAACAGGGGTCAAGAGCATTTATGTATTCGGATGAAAGGACGAGGTTCAGATTGTCTGGGTGGTACATTCCAAACCCTTGCCTTCAGGTTGCTTTAGGTTGTTGGGAAGTTTTCTTTTCTGCTTTCAAGTAAGTACTTGCATCTGATACTGTGTCTTTGTGGACCAGTGCCTCTCTCCACTTCTGTCTGCACTTTGTATTATCTTTAAAGCTCCCTAAAGATTTTTCACCAACCTTATCAAACAATTGAATGAACAAATAATTTAAAAAAACAACTATTTTGGTTTTCTGTCACAAACTGAGGAAGAGTGCATGTGCGTAACACCCTGCACCATGCGTTTTCATGGCACATAAGTAGTCAAACTAGAATGAAAACAAAATTCTGTGGCGTACGAATGTGACATTTTCCCACAGTGAACTCAGGGCAAGGCTTTGTTTTTTGGGTTTTTTGGGGTTTTTTTGTGTGTGTTTTTTTACTCTTAATTCACCTTTCTGTACTAAAAAAGTTCCTGGAATACAGTGGATCACAACAAATATCTGCTGAATTGAAAACATGAATAAATAAAAGAACATATTTTCTTTTATGGTGAAGGCACATCTTTTCTTTTATGTAAATATAATTGACAGTCTACATTTTCAAATGACACTTTTTGTCCTCAAGAGATTTTCATTTTGAACTTCAGGCAAAGCATAATGAAGTGCAAAAAGATACATACACAGCTTTCATGTTGTATATTAATTTGACTTATCAAAGTGAGCGGAACAGTTTGTTAGTTTGACTTTTTAGGCAATGACCAACTAAAAGAATACAGTAAAATGTAGACAGGGAAGTTAAAAGTGCCAGAACCCTGCTCATAGCAGGGAAAATGCAAAACATTTACTTGAAACACATTTCAAAATCCAAATAAGCTAGGGAAATGATCATCATGTCACAGACTCAGAAGATTCTCTGCCTTCTTGATGACTCTGTGCATTACCTTGGTAATTCCAAATCTTGGTTCTACCGCCCCAGACTCCATTCTCTGCCTCCTGCCCAAGCAGCCTTTTCTCTCTAATGATCTGTTAAGTAGGTTAATATGAAGCATGGTTAGATGCTCAGCACTGAGGATGGGTTCCTAGTGATCTCGATCACACTTACAAAGTAGTTGTAATTCTGCAACCGTAGAATGACAGAAGGTGCCTCTGTCGTTAGTACGGCTTCAGTGCTTAAGCAGCAGTGTTCTTTGCCGTTAACACTGATTATGAGGCCAAGACCTCTTATCAGTACCATGCTTTCCAAGAGCCTGGGACCTCACAGGTGAGTTCAGTTTGAGACAGTGTTGCCTCAGTTCTGGTTTGCTTCCTCTTTACAATGTGGGTTTCCCTAAGACAGAACCTAAAATGGATCCCACATAACCTAATAGTGCCTTCAAAGGAGTATCAGTCAGGATGAGCTAGGATAGCCAGTCCATTAAGCTGGACATTAGAAAAATAGAACCCTGACTTAACTGATATTTAATACTACTATATGACAGTAGTTTCAGAATTTCCAAGAATCAATTCAAACAATTTCTGCCATATTATCCTATGAATTTGCATGCGAAGATTACTCAGAGGTCTTCCACACTCCACCACACACTGTTCCTGCCAAGGAGTTCCTCCATATGATGCCGAAAGCTCACGTAACAAAATCCAAGATAGACAGATTGTACCACATCCAATTTACAGAGGCTATATACTCACTGAGGGAAACAATAAACTGAAAGGGCAATTTACAGAGTGGGACAAAATCATTGAAAGGCTTACATCTGAGAAAGAGTTACTATCCAAATATCTTTTCTCTCTTTTTTTTTCTCTTTTCTTTTCTCTTTTCTTTTCTTTTCTTTTCTTTCTTTCTCTCTCTCTCTCTCTTTCTTTCTTTCTTTCTTTCTTTCTTTCTTTCTTTCTTTCTTTCTTTCTTTCTTTCTTTCTTT
>NW_004624756.1:16099424-16113294 GCF_000247695.1 Heterocephalus glaber
TCTTTCTTTCTTTCTTTCTTTCTTTCTTTCTTTCTTTCTTTCTTTCTTTCTTTCTTTCTTTTCTTACTAGGGACCTTGTGCTTGTGAGGCAGGCAGCGAAACCTCTGAGCTAAATCCCCAGCCAATATCCAAAATATCTAAGAAATTTCTTCAACTCAACAATAAAGAAATTCACAAATCACCGTCTTCAAAAATTAACTAAGGATTTGAAGAGACATTTCTTGAAAGAAGATATCAACATGGCCAATAACTCATGAAAATATATTCAACTTCACTAATTATTAAGGAAATGCAAACCCAGACCACAATGAGTTCTCATTTCACAAACAATAGGATTAACACTATCAAAAGAACAGAAAGTCACACATGTTGGAAAAGAGGCAGGGAACTTGGAGACCCTGTGAACTATTGATGGGATAGAAAATAGGGCAATTATTGTGTAAAACAGCATGGGGATTCCTCAAATAATTAGGAGTGTAATTACTGCATAGTGTAGCAATCCCATTTCTGGATTTTATTCTAAAGAATTAAAAGCACACTGTCTAAGAAATATTTGCACAACCACGTTCATCACAGCACTATTCACACTGGCCAAGAGGTGGGAGCAACCCAAGGGACAAATTAGCAGATGAATGGATAAAGGGATAGTTGTGTATTCATGCAATAGAATATTATACAGACTTAAAAGGGAAGGAAGTCCTCTTGTGTGCTATGATATCAGTAAACAATGACGGCTTTACATTAAATAAAACAATCCAGACAAAGTCTGTATTATTTTACTCCTATCACATACCTAAATTACTCAAAATCATAAAAATCAATGTAGAAAGGTAGTTTATCAACAATTGGAGAGAGGGAGGGAGGTAAATTGGTGTTCAGCAGAATTAGTTTCAGATTTGCAGGATTAAAAAGTCATAGAGACCTGATACACAACAGTGTGAATACACTACTGAAGAGTACACATACCAATGATCAAGATAACAACAACACCAACAAAAACCACATGACTTTCTCCCAACAAATAAGTGTGATGCAGTGGCCCAACCCAGCTTGAACCTTGGCTCTTTCACCAACTGTGTGTCCTTAGACAATGGTTTTAGTTCTTTGATTCTGTTTATCTTTAATTACCAATAATTGTGCCTCAGATAAACCTCATTGACTATGATACTGCCACTGTGCAAAGCTAGACTTTGTTTATCTTTAAAATATGAGTAATAAAATGAAACTTAAAACACTGAAGAATACATCTAATATATATATATAATGTATATTGCAGTTATTTATTCAATAAATATAAACTATTACTATGAGTTTCTCTTGGCAGTATGAGAGTAGCTAATGAGATCTGCTCCTTAGGCATAAATTAGATTATTTAGGATATTTCTATTGAAATATACCTTAGGCAATTATGTTTAGTTCTAATATTTAGTTCTTTCAAGGCAAACCCAAATTTAGTCCAACAATTTAGAACTTTTAATTAATTTTGACAACTCTTTGTATAGATGTGTATTTACACAGGTATAGGATGTGTATTCAAAACATATAGTCAATGTTTAAATTTAAACATTTATTACAGTAAAAGAGACATTGTTATTAGTCCCCTTCAGAATACTCGATACACACCCCTTGCTTCAGATACACTTATGGCATTGTTCTTGACAATGTATTTTTTATTGTAATACATTAAACAATTTTTTAAACATTCATAATATTTTGATCACCCCATCATATTCCAGAAGGTCCTTAAAAGTGGCATTCAGAGGGCTGGGGATTTAGCTCAGTGGTTCCACTGCCTGCCTCACAAGCATAAGGTCCTGAGTTTGATCCCTGGTACCAAAAAAAAAAAATGGCATTCAGAAAATAAACTCCTAATACCCTCCTTTCTTTATTTAGGGTATCCTATCCTAGTATATGCAAGATCATCCAGAGAGAGAGAGAGAGAGAGAAAGAGAGGAGAGAAGGGGAGGAGAGGACAAAAAGAATAAAGAAACCTGAGAGTTTTCCTCAAATTCTCTCTCCTCCAAAATCCTTCATATCCACCACCTCTGGATTCCAGAAATTCCTTATGTGTTCTCCTTGTGAAGTTCTATCTATGAAGCATCCTACCGTGTCCAATATTCCCAGTCTCCTCACAACTTAGCTCTCACAGTAGCCATCCAACAAGCTGGCTTGCATTTCTTCTTGTTCATTTCAATCTGCTGCTCTCCTCACCGTAACCAGAATGATTTTTAAGCCAGCAGAGAATATGTATATCACTTCTTGCCTTGAGCCCATATGCTATTGCCCGTATTTGTAATGCAGACTTAATACAGACTCTGCCTTGTCCACATGACATTCATGAATGTAATGTCCCGTGCAACTCTCGTCATGGTGTCATCCTTCCCATCAGTCCCCATCCACTTCCTATAGTCCTTACTTTACCTCTACTGGTTGTGCATCCATCTGCCATATTCCCAGAACTTGATGTATAATCAGCAAGCATGAATGAACATTTTGTTAACTGCGTGAGTAAAGTAGTGAAGACTGAATGGAGATGACTGTCCCGTTACAAATGTGAGACTATGCGACTTAACCTCGAGACTATGCAGCTATGGTAGGACCTTCTCTGAAAATGAGCAGGGATAGGAGCTTTGGTTATTTCCCATCGTGTGCACATTTTTACTTTCTGAATTTCTTTTACCTTTTTCTAAAATTCTGTTTTTCTTCTTTATTCTCCTTTTCATCTTTGCTCTCTGTGTTTTTGCTTGCCTCTATGAAGTACGATTTCAAACAAAAGCCTTGTGAATTTCAATTACTATTAAAAATAATAGTAGATATTTAAGGGTTTCTAGAAAAGCAACAAAATCATCTTCATACATATCAGTAGTTGGATGTCATACACCTTGCTTAAAATGTTGAACAGTTCTTCTAAAGAATATGTGTTTTTCAACATTGTAAAAATAAAAATGAATTTAAGCAAACAGATAATGGTCATATGACAAGAAGTTTGTCTATTTATATGTTACCTGCCCTGAGCTATCCCTGAATCATTCTAGTGGAATTAACTAACCAGTGAGTGAGAGTTTTTCTGGTTACATCAGAAATACACAGAGTATTAATGTATAAAGTCACACCAACAAACTCACTTGTAACTATAGAAAGTTGGAAATGAACAATTATATTTGATTCTTCTTCGTGTACATATTTGCATTTAGAGCTACTTAAAGTTATAGATATCATCCTTAGTATGACCCTTAAAATAGTGCAGTAGCTAAATGTTCACACTTGTCCTTTTTTAGCTTTAGAAGAAATGTCACATACTAGGTTTCTGTAAATGACCCACATTCAGATATGAACCAAACATAATAGCTTCTGCCACTCACCAAGCAATGAATTGCTGCAAATGTAGGACACAGGGCAGAGGACTTGGTAAATTACTTTGTTTCATTGGCTGTCATCAGAACCTATGGCATAATATTCGACCTATTTTATAACAATAATGCCTAAGGCATTGTGGACAGGTGGAGTGGAGTTTCCTTTTTAATTACATTTTGATGAAATAATTTAAAAATACAAAATATTCAGACCTATAAAATAGTTATATTGTTAAAGAAAATCTAGGTTTACAACCATCATCATACCAAAATGTGTATTTCAATGGAGTATCATAGAATTTCAGCTTTTTATTTAAACACACTTAAACCTACAAAATTTCAATAATAGAGTCAACTTGTGCATCCTTCTCCTAGATTCAGTAATTGTTAAAAATGTTTCATTTGGGCCAGGGATTTTGCACAGTGGTGCTGCCACCTTCCTCTCAAGCACAAGGTCCTGAGTTTGATCCCCAGTAACAAAAAATAAAAATATTTCATTTGCTTTTCTTTTTCTCTTCTTTCAGCTAATATGATTAAATACCTTCAACTTTATATAATTCAATTTGATAAGCACATCCAAATTGCAGAAAATGAGTGAACATATATCTCAGTATTTCTGACCCACTTGAAAATAATAAACTTTCATAACTAAATATGATCATGAAAAATTTAAATAATATTGCATTGAATGACTCTAATGCTGTAAATACAAAGAAAATATTTGTTTGCTCTTTGTCCTCAGTATCACCAATACAGAATTTGTTAATGACATTAGAACTGTTTTTACATTGTTTATTTTTTTAGAAATTCAGCTTTTTATTGGGTTCTTTAATTTTTTGAAGAGAACCAGAAAAGTGGAGAGTCAAGGACATATGAAATATCTTTAGAGCCAAAAGAATAAAGTAATTCACTTTCAGATATGCATTATGTTGCATAACTAATATATCATCAAAAATTTTATAATTATCACTGTTCAATGTATTTATTTATTTTTATTTTACTTATGTAGGCACAGAATATTTTTTCCTTGCTTGTGTAAACTGTCTTTATAAAGCTGTAGTATTTGCTATAGACTAATACATGTTGGTAAATTGGCTTGTTAATGACACATCATGGAGCTTTTCCCTCAAAAATGCCACCTGAAGTGGCAAAAGAAAAACATTGATATAAAACTAAAATATAATTAATCTTTGAACAGCTTCCTATATTCCAATTGCCATTTTGTTCTCTATCAAAACATTTGTTTACCATCCTGTAGATGTTTGGGTGTTTACATAATTATTCTTTCACACAAAATGAAAGAGAAATATAAAGGAGACAGACATTTTCTGGGCAAAAGAAACAGAAGCCAGCAGAAACAGGGCTGTGATTCCTAATTAATTCGAAGTTAATTGCACTGTTGATAATCCTGCACTTAAAATCTTCATATAGAAAATGTTTATGGTGGCAAATTGACAGTAATTTAACTACATTAAATCTTGCCACCATTAAAAGCAAAAGATGAATGTTATGTTATGTTAAACAAGCTTAAGAGAATGGCAAAGACTAGTTCATGTTTAACAAGCCAACTAGTAAATCACTCTGATTTACTAGGCTGACCGAGAATCTCAAAGCACAGTAGAAGCAGAAGATGTTTTTCGAGATGGTAGCAGGCAGCCTGAGGCTCTAGCTCAGCAGTAGAGTGCTTGTCAATCACACACTGAATACTGGGTTCAATTCCCAGGGCCACAGGAAAAAAAGAAAAAACAGATTGCAAGATGGCACCAGACCATATGATAAATGGCACTTGCACACCTCTTTTCATTGTGTGAGTGCAAAATAGGTGAAAAAGACACCTAGGCCACATTTAGTGAGGAGGTTCAAAAAATCTATTTTAGTGTTTTAGAAAGAATCAAAACATAGTTAAACCAAGTTGTTATTTGGTATTGGTTGTTTTGACTCAAGTCAGAATGAAATAAACTTTAGCTAGCTCTGAGTTGAAATGTTTTCTCTGTTACCTATGAACAGTAAGACTAACTTTTTAATTTTAATGTATTAATATGCAAAGGCAGGATTAAGTTAAGGCTACGATAACGCAATGAATTTGAAGTGTTTTCCTTTTATAATGATCAATCAATAAATTCTAGTATTGATCATCTAAAGTAGTGGACAATGTAATCATTCTGACCACTGAAATAAAATACTTCCAGTTCTCCCCTTTGAATGTGTGATAGTGTGGAGAGGCATTTCTATGTGGTATTTAGACATCTTGATAATTCAATTTATATCTCAGGCATTTTTTAAAATTTACTTTTTGAAAGGGTAGGGTATTAACATTGATACATAAGAGTTCTTGATCTAGCTTATGGGCTATTTGGGGCCCAACTCTGGGTTTCTTAAACTAGGTATACATAGTGAGCTGAAAGTATACTAAGTCACAAGATAAATATATTTCCCGAAACCTTCAATCTTATCCAATGGTTTAAAAATTAAATATATTATATTATATTGAAATAAATACTAGTAATTTTGGGGTAGCGTTGACATTCTTCTCTGTCTATAGCAGTACTTAATAGAAAAGTTCTATAAGCATTGACCTAATTAATACCTATAGTGCTCATCTAAATGTGACTTATCAATGGCAATGAATTAACAGTTTCCACCATGAAACACTAAAACCAAGTCTTTCAGGAAGAGTGAATCCAAGTTTAAATTTTCTTTGGACAAATTCCTCACATTTGAACTAATTTAAATATCAACAATCCTGATTAACGGCCAAATGTTTCCCGATTTTCTAGTCTATTTCTTGGACATCAAAAACTAGAATCAGTAAATTTATAAGAAGTAACTGCAAACCCACTCAAATGTCTGTTGTCAGGATAGGGCTTTGACAGAGAACAAAGTGGCACACTGGAATACAGGAAGCAGAGATTCATTACATTCTAGTTTTATTTTTAAATTTTTCTCTTCCCACTTTGGGTGGCTTTTTCCAGTGAAAAGCTCCTTGATGCATTGTTACCAAGTCAATTTTCCAACTATTATTAGAAATGGGAAAATGTACTAGATAAATAGAAGTTGATAAATATATAATAAGAAAAACTAATCATAAAGATTTGGGGAAAGTAAAAACAGAATAACAGACAATTTTATTCTTAGGCTGCACAATGCCTCTTGAATATTAGATGCATTTCAACACATCCACAGTGAAGAAATCAAGTTCTTCATGCCATATGATTTGGAGATTTCCAATCAGGAGCTAAGTTACATAGTGAAAAGATCGGAGCAGTGGAGAGAAGTCAATGGTGAAAGAAGGAAGGTGAGTGGCTTGAAGCTGATTATTTTTTATTCATTAAGTTTCTTGGTACATTTTGGGTATACAATATGATGACATTCATCATTGGGAATTTTTACCTTTACATGATATGTCATAGTTCTTATTTTTTTTCCTCATTCCCTTGCCCTCCCTTCAACCTCTCCACCCTTGCCTATTTACAAAGACATCATTTTCATTTTTTCCTTTTCTCATATTTTTTTCTTTTCCTTCTTTCCTTTCCTCCTACCTCTTCCCCTTCCCCTTTGGACCTTTTCTTCCTATTTCACATTATCTGTTATACATTTTGGTCCTCACTTACACTTTCAGTTTCTCACACCAGAGAAACTATTCGGTATTTATACATGTGTGTCCTATTTATTTCACTTAAAGAGTATGGCCTCAATGTGTATCCATTTAGCTATAAATGTCTCTAGTTTATCATTCTTTATGGCTGATTAGTACTCCATTTTATATAGTAAAATAAAAACCACATCTTAATCCAGTCACCAGTTGATGGGCATTTGGGCTGTTTCCAAATTTTAACTATTATGAACTGTGCTGCTATAAACATGAGTATGATGCTTTTAATACTTTTGGGAAGATACTCAGCAGGAGAAAAGCTGGGTCAAATGGGACCTCTAATCCTAGTTTATTTATTTTTTGAATGTACAAAAGAAACTCACTCTGCTAGCTTTTCAGCAAGAGGTTGCATTTTTAATGTTGTTCTTGAAGCTATTTACTCTTGTATGTGCCACCAGCTTACAAATCATGCAACTTGACTTTATACTGTTTTTATTAGTCAAAATGAGGAAACTAATTTGAGTGGTTCTTACAGTTTAGCACAATTGTTTGTTAAGGGAGATATTTATTAGTATGTACATTTATATATGGTACAACTTCACAAAGGTTGTGAAGAATGCGTGGGAAGCTAGGAAGAGGGTTTCTGCATGGGAGGATGTTGTTGGCTTTACAGTTGCCTGTAGTGGATGGGAGGAAGAGAATACTCTTTCTGTGTCCTCTTTCAAGGCCCTTGTTCATCCAGCTCCTGATTCTCATCCATCCCTCTTTTAGTAATCTTCCTTACTGACTTCTTTTGTGGGGGACACTTCCTCCATCAGCTTCTTAAGCCTCTTCCAGGATTCTATGCCTGATTTATTCCTCCTCTTACTCTACACCCTGTTTTTGGTTAACTACCTTGAAAATTGTCTTCCACATGTTGAAGATTCTTAGCTGTGTAACTGAAGGCTACATCTGCCTTTCAAGTCCCATACTGAATAACTCAGTAGCTTACTTGATGTCTCCATGTGAATGCCAAGATGCCAAAATTCCTATATTATCCAGACAAGTTCTATTTCATACGCATTGTTTAATTAACACATGCATTTCATCTGTATGAGGAAATCACAGCATTTACACTTGTATACTCTCTGGACACAACTTTTTCATCTGCTTTGAATCACAAAAGCCTCAAAGTCAGGGTTTTTCTAGATTTGCCCGTGTGTCCTAGAATTTTATTTGATCACTGAGTCCTACTGAATTTATTCTCTTAATATTATCTTTTCTGTAATCCATTTGCTACTGCATACATCAAGGCCCTCAATATTCAGCTGCCGCAGAGCAGCAAGGCTGAACTGATGTTCTCGCTACCTTAGTCTCTGATCGTCACAGTATGAATTCACACTTGACTCCTGCCACAGTGACACTGCTAATATATAACTGTAACCCTGCCTTCCTCTATCACAAACCCTTCAATAACTTCATAGCACTTGGAAAGCAAAAACCAAAATTGCTACGATTGGATAATTGCATTTTGAAATGATTCTCTTCTGCATTTTTAGTGACTTTTCCTTTATCCCCATCCCTCTCTCCTCTTCCCACTCAGTATCACTCCTCAGGGCTTAGCTCAAGTGTCTTCTCCATGGGTCCAACCCAGGGAGGACCATTTCCTTATTATCAAAACTTCCATTTCAGTTGACTTTTCTAGCATTAGCACACAATTTGAGAATTATCTGTTCATGTGTCTCTCTTTGTTTTAGAGTGAGATCTCTTTGTGGAATTAGAGTGACTTCTAAATCTTTATGTCTTCAATCTCTGGCAGTCTCTAGAATATAGTACCAGTCTACCTGATGTTTTTCAATACATAAAGACCTGTGCATGAATAGTTGGAAAATTGAACATACAGTACTTAATTTGCCCATATAATTTCACCTTGTATATGCCTTATCTATATATGTACCTCATTGCACATATAATGTACCTCACCCAATTTCCTGCCTGATAGAAACTTTAGACATTAGCTTTTAAAAAAATTCTATGAGTTCATTATTAATATACTAAGTATGTGCATCTCAAATTCTGTTTACTTCATAGTTAACAGAACAGTACACATTTCCAAGACCACTATTCCTGAATTGAAGAAAAACAAGGTTTATCTTTCCTTATATTCATTCTGGTTTCTTCTTCAAATATCCTTGACTAACAGGAAGATTAGTGAAAGTCCCAACTTGTTGAAATTAATTGTGCAAAGAGCACTTCCTTCCTAAGATAATTTCACATGCCTATGGTAGGTGGAATATGGTTTATTTCATTCCTAGGTTTTACAACATGAAAGTTTAGAAATTTGGACATAATACAAAGTTGAGTACCTTCATGATTTGACATGAACCTAAAAAGAGAAATCAGAATTATTTGATTATTTATTAGTTCTGTTTTAACAATGGAGGAGAGAGACAGAGAGACACAGAGAGGGAGAGAACATAGTGCTTAGTTGCTATAAAGAAAATTGAAACATTGTAAAGGTATTTAATTCTTTGGGTATAACATTTATGCCTTTGTAAAATGTCTTCATTGACCCATGGTGGTCAAGAGTCAGACTCAGGAAGAGACCTCAAACCTTGAGTGTCTGTATTTCTCTGTGCGTGCCTTCAAATGGATCAAAGAAAAGACAATTTGATTAAATGTAATTAAAATGAATGATTTAATCCAAGGCATTAGATTTTTTGGCTTAAATTTATTCGTACTATTGATAGAAGCGCATTTATCTGGGTAAACAGCTGGTTGTTCCTTCACAACATATATAGACTTAGTCTCTATCAGTGAAGGGAAGTTGTAGTGATGTTTATGCAAATCATTTGAAAATTCAGAGAACACCCGTATTTCTTATGGTCGGGTTATGTTGTTAAGCCTACATAAACAACCTCAAACTAAAATGGATAGACATATGTATTTTACTTGTTTTTTATGTCTTTCCATGCCCTGGATATTTGCACTCTGAAGCCTTCTTCCCATTTAATTTTTGTATGTTTTTCTTCTTATGTTGTCTTATGTTTGCTTGTTTAGTTTATTTCAATGGGGAAGCAAGGTTACCCTACTAAATAATTGATTTACTAATCTCAAGATACAGTGCCAGCTTAGTTGAAAACAATCATCTATAATCTAAAATGCCAAATTGAATGGAATAGACATTTTAATATAAGAGTATTTCAAGTAAATAGTCTAGAATTCTTGAGCTCTAAAAATTTGATCTAGATGTTTGCAATAGCAGTTAAGCACATGCTTGTCATTTTTATGATGTGGAATAAAAATTGTCCCATAAACTGACACTTTATAATATGTTTAATTTTGTTTTGTTAAATTGATGAATGCAAAAGCATAGAGCACATTTGCAGTATGATGAGAATTTAGGATTATTGCATTTTATAATTTTCATATTGTTCATATATGTGATTTATCATTTGTGCAGAGACAGCCGGATGATAATTTTCAAGTATTTTTTAGCCACTTTTTGATAAAGAAAAGGTCACTTTCAGTAGTCAGAAAAGACATTATTCTATTAAACTAATTTGCCTACATGCAAATTTTGTCATTTTTACCTCATTAACTATTTATCACGGAGTAAAAAAATATATATTCATGAAGGGGCAGCTCACAGCCTGATGGAGCTGGAACTAATATTTTGCAACTCTAATGATTTTTTGCATCCTTAATTAGATAGCATAAGGTTGATATGATTAGGTCAGGATGTAGTGTTTTTCATTAAAATACATTTTAGAAGCTGTATTCATAATCTGCCCTTGCAATTAAATAATGAGCCTATGAATTTAATATTATCGACCCAATTATTATCCCATGCAAACGTATACCTTTAATAAATTTGTGCCTTAGGACCTTCATTAGCAACAGAAAGAATGATATTTCTAGGTACGTAGATTGAATGGCTATGGTTAAACTTATATAATGGTTTTAAACATATCAGAAAGCAAAGCTTCAATACCTAGGCATTTAATTCTAAAATGTGCCTTACTATTTGTTGAAGACTAATTTACATTGTAATTATTTTCTTAAAGAAACTACCACTTTAAAACGGGCTATTAAAGCTCATAAAAAATAGCAGGATATTAGGTGGAATTGGAGGGTTAGAGCCAGTTGTGCATCCATAGGCCAATGGTGTGTAAATTCAGAGATCTACTCAAGAGCAAAATTTGAAAGCATCAAATCTAAAATGTTTATTTCTCAAGTATCTATATTATCCAGGAAGAACCATAAGCAATTAATGTAGATTATTATTTTTTGTTTTTGTTAGGGCAGTTTTAATACAATGGAGGTGTGTACAGTATGTACAGAGCCCTGAGAAAGAATTGTTTTTCTCCTGTTCTGAATGTGTACAGTAAATCACACATATACTAACCCAGCTCACTCATTTTTTATAAGTTGTTACTGATTTGCTACTATTTTTGTGTATTATTATAGTGAGTATAGGGCCAGGGATTTAGCTCGGTGGTTCCAGCGCCTGCCTTGGAAGCGCAAGGTCCCGAGTTCGATCTCCAGTACCAAAAACAAAACAAAAAAAAACCATAGTGAATATGATCGTCTGACATTTTCAATTCTTTCCTGATGAAATTTTCTTGAGAAATAAATTTATATATAATTTATAATGCTTTAATTAAAAATGTGAAAAACTGAACCCGTCTTTAGTGATAAATCTAAGCATTGTTACCCATAAGGCAAACTGCACACTATGTATCAGCAGAGAATCAGAGTTTTCATACAAGTAGTGTTCATTTCTACCTGGGAGATGTGAACAGGGTTGGGGAAAAGCTTTGATTGGGAGCATGAAAGGCAAGGTGGTAGCCAAGCAGATAAAATGGAAATGTGGCACCAGGGGTTTGGCATGAGGGCACTAAGATTTTCCCATGTAAAAAGAGATTAAAAAAAAATCAGAGTTTAGTGACAGGAAGTGCAAAAGCACATTTAGAAACTGAGAACAATTTGTTTTGGCTACAACAAGGGTCAGAGGCATGGAAATCAGCCAGGAGAGAAAGACTGAGAAGTGGACATTGCCCACTGGGCATGACTATACTTTTTTTCACAGACCATAGGAAGCCACTGAAAGTTCTCATAAAATGAAGTAACTTATTCAATTAAAAATCTAGGATGTCTTTGCATTGAGTTCTTTTAATTGTTTATTTTAAAGCTCTAATATTTTACCTCCAGGCAGTAAATAGCTTAATGTACTCTATTTAATGCATAATTCCATCTTCTATAATTAAAGGTTGTTTTTTCTATGGAATATCTAAATTATCCATAGAATTTTCTAACTATGTGCTTCAATTCTATCCCACAATCAGGCATTGTTTTACATGTCAGTATTCCTCAGCCAGATCTTCAGTGGAGGGGTGGGCAGGGGCTGAGAGCATTTATGAAGCTTGATGAGGACTTGAAAGTAGGTGCCACATTGGACTTGGGCAAATTTGAACCTAGGAATTGAATGTGGGAGCAGGTGGCAACGGAGACCAAGAGTCAGACTGAATGCAAAGGAGTAGATGAGAAAGTCATGGCCACCTGTGAACAAAGGACCTGACTCTTGCTGGTTCAAGCATAAAGCAGTAAGTTGTGTTGATGGTAGAAGGTGGAAGCAGAGACTTAACTCAATTAAAACTAAAGAGCATCTGAGTTAAGGTAACAAAAGGAGGGCATTACAGTTATCTAGGTGGAAAACTTCTGGTCCTGTGTTGTGGTTCCAGTGGAATTTTCTACTCACAGGCTTTACCTGTGCAATCTCATCTTTAAATCAACTGAAAGGCTTTTGATACCAAGTGTCAGATACTGAACTATGTTAATTCTTTTCAATAAAGAACATATCTTAGTGAATATAACCTAGAATATGGCTAAATGATCTGATCACAGGTTTGGTTCAGTAATTGCTGTATATTCTGAATTCTATATCCAGTGTCATTTCCTTCTTGCAGTAACAGAACTTCTCAAGGCTAATCAGCATTAGGACAGTAATCTTTTAAAGAATCTTTATGAAAATGCAGACTACTATTAAGACTCAAACATCATGTACATTCTAGCTCACTTGCAATGAAGAGATTGACAGTGACTCAACTAGTTTGAAAACTATGAATCTTAGCTACAGTTTTTAAATAGAAATGTTTAATGATTTTTTTAAAGCTATACAGCAATGTGGAGCTTTCTCTTTTGCTTTGTTTTTTAAGTCATTAAAGAAGAAACAGAAGAGAATGTTTTATTTAGTAGGGTGACTTGACTAACTGATATATATTTCTCTTTTATCTCTGAATTTCTAGGATGTTTCTTTATAAGTTACTCAATATATTGTTAAACTTTTGAAAGATCATTTGACTGTAGAGAGATTGACTTCTTCTATAAAATGAAAATGATAAGTAACAACCAAATATAGAATGACTAGGAACTTTCTGAAGATACCTCAAATGTTTGGATTTTAACATTGACAAAGACCTATTGTGTTTTGTTAAGTACTTTCTCCCTTAACTCAAAAATCATTTCTATTTGAAGTGTAGTATAATCCATATGTTTTTGATTCATTAACACTTAATTTGTTCACATCCCTTTAATGGAGTGCTATATAGCAGCCTTTTCATCTCTTTTTATAAGCTTATGTTCCTCTAACAAAGGAAATCAAGGTTTTCTAAGAGTAAACAAACTTGAACTCAAAGAGACATGAGAGAGCTTTATTGGCAAAGCACCTATTAGCTTTGAACTACTTCTGTACTTGAAAAACACATTTTTTAGAGTTTTCAAGGATGTGACATATTTGTAATTAACTGAGACATAAGTAGTATTCTATTTTATTATTTATTAAATTGTCAATCAGAAATAATTTCTCAGATAACAGGAGAAATTGTGTTCCTAGTACAAGACGTGATTAATAAATCTAGAGAGGAGCTGAGGAACATGATGTAAT
>NW_004624756.1:16120822-16151825 GCF_000247695.1 Heterocephalus glaber
CATTTTCTGATATCATCTTCAATCTCTCTTTTCAGAGTGCCATAGTTTTCAGAGAAGAGGTCTTTGATTTCTTTTGTTAGGTTGATTCCTAGGTAATTCGATTTTTTGGATGCTATTGTGAAAGGAATTGTTTGCCCTATTTCTCTCTCAGTGAGTCTGGAAGCACAATGTTTTAATCAAGAAGTATGAAAGTCACTTTTTCATATCTTACTGATATTTGGGTTCTCTACTATTACTTGCGTGTATATAGAGTTTAATGAAACTAAAATACGACTTCACTGGAACATCATGTGCCCTATTGCCCTTCATTCTTTTCAGCTTATGTATTTAGTAGTACAAGCTATAATTTAAGGTCTTTTTTTTTTAATTTAAGCTCTTAACAGGCACAAACTTTGGATAAATTAGCATTCTGCAATTGTCACCCTAGTTCATTCCCTGCTAAGAGAGCTTGTTTGATTAATTTTTTACACATTTTAGTAGATGTTTCAAAGAGAAGAAGAGCAGGGGTGTAAATCTTATTTTCTCAGGAATGAAGGAAAGGGTAATAAATGACTATTCCTGTGGGTCAGGCACTGTACAAGCAATTTGTATGTTGATACATTTAATTAGCAAAGCAAGCATATGGAGTTGTATTAGTTTCATTTTACAGGTGAGAAAACGGGCTCAGAGAGGTTAATTACTTCATCCATTCATCTATGGATGTATTTACTCCTTGTTTTTTATTAATCATATTTAATAAAGTACTTTTCTTAGGTACAAATGAAAATAGTAAAATAAAATAATAGGGTCTTTTCCTTTATATTGCAATGAGAAAGATAAATAGGTGAGAAAAGATAGTGGACTGAGATGGATGGCCTGGTGGTAGCTCGAAAGAAGTTGGCAGTGATCAATTTTAAGTGTTCAGGACAAGATGATTAAGATCGGTATTTAAAATTAAAGATAAATAGTTCAAGGGGAAAAATAGGTAGTCAAAGAAAAGCACTTCAAGGAGAGAATGAAACATCACGGCATTTTGTCGAACAGATATTTAGTGCAACTAGAACGTAACTAATGCAGATGATATGGGACACTGAGTCTGGCTGAGGTGGGGAGCCTATGGCACATCCACTGCAGTGGGCTGTTTATTATCACTGAGAGCTTTAAAAGGCTCGCCATCACTGGATGCAATGAATAAGTACCAGAATTAGCTCGACCACATGATTTCTTGATGGGCCTCTCATGGGATTGGTGTGAACTGTGAGTATTACACGAGCATTGAGCAACCTCAATTCTCACTTTGTCAGACAAGGCCCACCATGTCTGTGTACCACCCACAGTTGCGCTAAAGCCCACCTGTGCCGACTTGCCCTACATTCAATAGTTAGGGCTCAGTTAACTGGAAAAATAAATGACTTAACTATTTTCTACAGTGATAATCAATTTCTAACGTTTTATAGTATTTGGGCTTGTGAAACTTCTAGGATTCTTTTCATATATTGTACAAAAGTAAGCACAAGAATTCAGTTTATGAAATGATATTCATCATTTGATTGAAATGATCATAAAAATATTTTAAGATGCTCAGAAAGGGACTTGAATAAAATGAAGGAATGGCAAATAATGCCACAGCAGATATCAGAATATTAGTTAATAATTTTTCAGACTTCACATAATTTTCACCAAATACAGAAAAAATATTTCAGTAGTCAAACCATTCTTTGATCTTTGGAATACCTGGAGTCAGCAAAGTTGGGAGAATTGAGTTTATTTTTCCCTTTCCTACCAGTCCACAAAAGAGTCACTCATGTACTCACGTGAGTAAAATGAGACCCCATCCTGGGTCTACATGAAATCTTGAGCACCACAGTTTGACTAGATAGGGCCTACTTCCTATCATGTCTGGGGTTATTCTGGATCTACATATTCCTACTTTCCTTCTTATTAGTATCTCACTTTGTGTGCATATCCTGAAACCATAGGTCTAGTACTTTAGTGAGAAACAGTATAAAAGTCACACATGGCATCTTGTGAAGTGAAGTAACAAGGAAAGTAAGATAAAGTTTGAAAATTCAACCTAGAAGTTGTAAAATCATGAAATAAATATGATAAACTGCCTGAGATTAATAGGAAAACTGAGGTTATAGGTCAAGTCATTATGTATCAGAAAATTAATGAAAAATACCAATACCTATTATTTATGTTAAATCTTAGGTTGCCTAATTACATAGATTACCTAATTCCATTACCTTATATAACCTTTTAGGACTTTATAAACACAGTTTTTATCTTGATTTTTTTCATTTAACCTATAGTCCAGAACATTTTCCATACTATTTTTAAATCTTCAAAAATATAACTCTTAGAGTATATAGGATTTCAGTACACAAAAATAAAATTTAGCCAAATTATATATTAGGTTTATAATTGTTTAATTAAAATAGTAAATATTTAATTATCAAGGATTTTGTTTATCCTTAAAAATTCAGGAAGCAATTTTCCTACAAAGACATGAAACTTGAGTTGGTCGGAGACATAATCTTTGTACCCAGCACTGGAAAATAATGGAGTTGTGATTCAGGGCTTTGGGAAAAGGAACTGTAGACTCAGCCAAATACTTGTATGAAAACAGAGAAAACATTTTCTATATATTCCAAATTCGAGGAAGGATATCACTTACAAATGCTATTTCTTTGTAAAAAGAAAGATTTGTCAAATATGTAGCTGATTCAGTGATGAATTCACGTTAAGAATTGAAAGTTGCAGCCACCTCATTGTTGACACTATTTTTAAAATGTAGGGTGCATTTGTGCAATTTTGAAGCATTAAAATAGGTTTTAGATTTTAAAGAAATCATTATAGGATGGAGCATATGATGCAGATCATAGTGGTAAGTCAATAATAAACTAATTCTAAAACTCCGAGATTATATTATTAAAAGATGAAGAGCAGATGAGCTTTTAAAATTTAATTTAATTTTATTTTACTAGTACATGTTTGCAGTTCATGCAGTTACAATCATCTTTGGGAGTGGTTACATGTACCTATTACAGCTTTTTTTCCTCTGCTTTCCCTATCACCTTTTTCATACTTGTTGATATTATTTATCTTAGCTCTTGTTATGGCATATAGTATTTACATTGATTGGAGTTTTTAGGATTCTGTACCTGGCACATCGTTTTTTATTCTTCTCATTTCCCCTTCCCCTCCCCCAGACGCCTCTCCTTGTTCTGTTGTAACACTTCACTATTGGACGAGATCTGTCCCTTTGTCCTTTTTATCCATTCTTTGTCAGTCTCCTTGTTTGTACTTTGCTTCACTCAAGTGAGAGATACCATCAGTGTTTAAGCTTATGTATCTGATTTATTTCACTCAATATTATGTTTTCCAGGGGTATCCATTTTCTTACAAATGCCTTAAATTTGTCATTCTTTATAGCCAAGTAGTAGTCATATATATATCACATTTATATATATTATATCTTATATATCACATATATGTATATTTATATATGATATATAACATGTATATGTATGTATACATATATATCACATTTATATATATGATATAGCATTTCACATATAGATATAGATATATATATATATCTCACATATTGTTCATCCAGTCATCTGTTGATGGGATTTAGCTATTATGCATTGTGTTGCTATAAACACTGGCATGCAAGTATTGCTGTAATATGATGACTTAAGCTCTTTGGAGAAGATACCAAGCAGGGGGATATCTGGGTCATATGGAATTTCTAATTTTAATTCTTTGAGAAATCTCCATACTGATTTCCATAATGGTTGTACTAGTTTACATTCCCACCAACAATACAGGAGGGTTCCATTTTTACCACACCCAGGCCAGCATTTGTTATTGTTTGATTTCCTAATGATTGCCATTCTTTCCACAGTAAGATGGGATCTTAGTGTTGTTTTAATTTACATTTCTCTAATGCCCAGAGATGTTGAGCATTTTTTCCATATATTTATTGACTCTTTGTATTTCTTCCTCTGTGAAGTGTCTGTTCATTTCTCTAGTCTATTTCTTGACTGGGTCTTTAATTTTAGGTGGTTTAATTTTTTTGAGTTCTTTGTATATTCTAGATATTCGTCCTCTGTCTTAGGGGTAGCTGGCAAAGTTTTTTCCCATTCTGTAGTGTGTCTCCTCTCTCTACTGATGGATTCTTTTTCCGTACAGAAGTTTCTTTTGATTTTGTTTTTGTTTTTTCTTTTGGTACCAGAGATCGAACTCGGAACCTTGCACTTGCGTGGCAGGCGGCGGAACCTCTAAATCCCCGACCCCCCAGAAGCTTTTTATGTAATCTCACTTGCTGATTCTTGCTGCCATTTCTTGTGCAACTGAGCTTCTGTTTAGAAAATCCTTTCCTACTCCTATGTCTTTGAGTGTTTTACCTATATTGTCTTCCAGAAGGTTTAATGTTTCTGTTTTAATGTTTAGATGCTTGATCCATTTTGATTTTCACTTAGTACACGGTGAGAGATAAGGGTCCAGTTTCAGTCTTCTGCACACAGATAACCAGTTTTCCCAGCACCACTTATTGAATAGGCTCTTTCCTCCAACATATGCTTCTGGCCCCTTTGTCAAAGATCAAATAGTTGAATATGTCTAGGGAGATTTCTGTATCTTCAGTCTGTTTTTGTTCCAGTACGATGCCTATTTAAAAAGTACTATTGCTTTGTAGTACAGCTTGACGTTTGGTATTGCTGTGCCACCTGCTTTGCTCTTATTTCCCCAAATTTCTTTTTCTAGTCTGAGTTCTGGTTCCATATGAATTTTAGGATTTTTCCTCTAGATTTGTAAAGAATGCTGTTGGTATTTCAGTTGGAACTGCACTGAATCTGTATGTCAGTTTTGGAAGCATGGCCATTTTGAACATATTTGTTCTGCCTATCCAGGAGCATATACATCACTCCATTTTCTGATGTCCTATTCAATAAGTCCTATAGTTTTCTTTGTAGAGACCATTCACTTCCTTGGTTTGGTTAATTCCTAGATATTTCATTTTTCTTGAAACAACTGTGAAAATTATTGTTTCCATAATTTCCTTCTTATCCTGTTCGCTGTTGGTATGCACAAATGCTAATGATTTTATAACATTTTTATTCGTATAGGTTTGTAATACATAGTGATTTTGAGGATTGATACATATGCCACATCTTGATCCTTTTATTTCTTCTGCCCCCTCCACAATTTAAAATTGTGTTTTAATGATTTCTTAATGATATCATATATGTTATTTGGATGTTAAACTATTGTGATGTAGAACTATACTTGCATTATGCTCCATCTAGTTACAAAAACATATATCAAAATGTCGCAATGGTCATGACTTCCTTTGGTGGAGAAGTATGAAGAATTTCTGCTCTTTTCTTTTTCTAAATATCTTACTTTTTCATGACATTACATGTTATTTTCATAACTAGAAGAAAAGGGTTATGAAATCACTTTTTGAAGAGAAAAACATGTAAAGCATAATTTGAAGTCCTTTATAAACTACCATCTCGTACCATTCAGAAGCATCCATTCTGCAGAGAGAACATGAACCAGACAAAATCAGCAATTCTGAATGTGTGCTCACAGAAAGATACCTGTGCCCAGATGATCTGTCTGCCACATATCGGCTTCATTATTTATCTTCAAGCAAAAAAGGAAAGAAAATCATGGCGAGCACCTAACTTCAAGAGGGAATTTGGCCAACAGGTTCAAAGTGTGTCTCCTTATCTGTTCTGAAGGTAGTCGTTCAAGATCTGATGAAATATGTGGCGCCTGACTCACCTTGGTAGCAGAACCTAGCCATGTTCTGTTTTTCCAGAAGAGATCTGGTTGCTGTCTTTGTCCACATTTTCCCTTTCCAATTAGAAATGCAATTTGGTTTCCTTTGTCAGCTGCCAACAGCAGCAGTTGTGGTTTATGCCTCTATCAGGTCCTAAAACACAGCTAAGCTGCTGTGGGCGTCCCTGCCGTACATTTGGCAGGAACCGTCACCATGGGCCGCTCCAAGTGACACACACACCATCCACATTTAGTTCCTGGTTCTCAGGCTGGTCCCTTGGCATCTTCTTAGGCAATCTGTTGGAAAAGACTTCATTGTATTCTGCACCCTGCCAACTGGCCAGTCTGTAGTACAGTGGTCCTGGTCCCCTGGCTTTAGACACTTGCTTATTTTTAATTTCTGGACATGAAAAGTGTATTTCTGAGATTTTGGTAAATATTTGATGATTTATGAAATAAATAAATTCTGCTTTATACAAAGGATTATCCTTTCAGATTGTCTCCAAACCCACACTTTGATACATTTTCTTGACATTCCTCTCTTGAGTCTCTTCTAATTGCCTCAGTCACATGTAAAACTTAATTTTTGGCATTAAAACTTATTTTTGGCATTAAAATGGAAGAAGCCATATCAATGTTTTTCTTTCACAAAAAATAGTTGCCTATACTTTCAGATTTCTTTTAAAAATTTATATGATGTTTTTAGATATTAAAAATAAAGAATCAGAGTAAAAAAGAATTTAAGTGCAGGTAACTAATCCTGACGGAGAGGTAGAGGACTTAAGCTGGATAGTCTGCATGGGAAAATAGTTACAGTCTAATTGGAGATGAAGAAGCTGATACATGCCATGTGTGTTGAGTTCAATGATAACTTTAACATCAGTTATTGCCAAAGGAAGTTTTCATTGTAAACCAAATTGTTCCTATTGCTATAGTGACAAGCAAAGCCAATTTCTTGAATGTTTACATCCTACTCTAACTATAGTTTTAATTTCATAACCTCCATCTTACATCTATATGTTTTAGGAATAAGGTAAATATCATCTTAGAAAAACTCTACGACAGTGATGGTGAACCTTTTAGAGACAAGTGATCGAATTGCAATCCTAAACCCACATATTTATCTCAAAGTTTAATCTGTTTAGTTTAGAAAATAACAACTCATACATTAACATCTTTTATCTTAAAAGAAAAACAACACATGTGCCATAGGTTCACCACCACTGGCCTAGGACATTCCTTAAAATATAACCATGATTCTCACAGTCCTAAGTAGACCCTAGTGTGACCTTGAGTTAAAAAAATAAAGATAGGGGTGGGAATTTAGCTCAGTGGTTCCAGCGCCTGCCTCGCAAGCGCAAGGTCCCAAGCTCGATCCCCGGTACCAAAAAAAAAAAAAGATAAAATCTCATTATTTTAAGATGTGTTTTCTACTTTAAAATTGGTAAAATAAACTTTTGCAGTTTTAATACAATATGTTGTACCTACTATAATTTCCACCTATTTAAAGTAGCCAATTCAATATTTTTATCATGTCGATGGAGTTCAGCAAACACAACTGTAATCCAATTTTAGGATATTTTCATCACTCTAAATATTACTATGGAGAAAAATTTTAAAATCAAAACTTGAATTTGAAATTGCTGAGAATATATTTTTGGATCCCACTTAACAAGGTCTCACTATGCAGTTCAGGCTGGCCTTGAACTCACAGAGATCCTTCTGCTTCAGCTTCCTGAGTGCTAGGATTATAGGTGTGCACAATTTTGTCTGGCTTAGACCTCATTCTGGAAAACAGTGTTCTAGGAGCTTAGAGGGGTACAGAGCATATTTGTGTTGACTATAAAGAGTTCAATGCCACATATTCAAATGTTTGCCTTTCCCTAAAGATCCATGGAACGCTTCTATCTCTAGACCTGCATGGAGGTCTCTGTTCAATGACCTTGTCCCACCACAGTCCTCCCCATCTAGGGCAGGGCGGTGGACAGCTCCCAAGGAGATCAACATCTCCATCTCTGCTGTGTATTTAGAGCAGTTAGGATTGCACTTTCTGTTTTCACTGAACATTTCATTTTTTACTCCTTGAAAATTTTTTCGTATTTCTCCCATTTCTTCAGAGTGCTGCACTAGAAACTCTCCTACATTAAACAGTCAAGTAATGTTGGCTTGAAATGAACTTTCCCAGGTAGAGGCGCCGTCCTCCTCATGAGGAAGTCGCGTCTTCTCTGGTCTGCATGTCTGAGTTGCTAAGTCACAATCGGCAGAAAGGAATGTAAGTTCCCAGGAAACCTCAGGTGGACTCCATACAGACAAAAGTACGACCTGTTGTTGCCTCAGATTGCTCAAGAAATCAGACTTATACATAGGGTATTTCTACTTGGAAAATTATAAATAACGCTAAATGTGCACATGACCTACATTCTGTTTTTTTAAATCTAAAGAATATAAATAGCCTTCTACTACCAACTCTCAGCCCCATCCCAGAACATTTCTTAAGAAATTTTAGAGAAACCTACCCAGAAAACTTTAACCCCGTTGTTTAATAATAAATGCCAAGAAACGTTATTAATGTTGTGAGATTCTTCTCTCTTCAGCCTCATAATTTTTATGATTTTCCTGGGGTTATGTACCACACAATCATGTAAAATGAACTAACACTAAAGATCATCAGGATTAGAAGAGAATAGTTTCTGCTACAATAATTATTCTTTCTTGAGCTTTTATTTCATTTGTTGTACCTTTAGGTTCACAGCAAATGTTGATGTTTTTACCAAAAATAACAAAATTTTATATTATTCTTTTTCTGTACCTACCTAAAAAATGTAGAAAAATTTCAATTTTGTCCTAATCATGTTAATTATATATAAGAAATTACCCAGATTGACCTAATTAATGGTTTGCTGTCATCTTTTTATTATCATATCTGGAAGGAATTAGATATTCTCAGTAATTTTTAAACAGACAAATGATTTCACCAGAGTCTATGGACAATGTTGAAAGAACAGTGCACCTTATTTAAAGTTTTGTTACAGCTCCCAAAGAGCTTTATTGTTGAAAACTAATAATGATTGATTATCCTCAAGTATGATTTTACAGTGGTGCTCAGTAGATGCCATATCTCTGTCTGCCTTCCATTTTTCTCAAGATACCCAAGATCACGGTGTCCATCAAAGAAGCTACTGAAAATCTACTGAAGGAGGGTTCGTTTTCAAGGTCCTCTCTCAGAGGAGCAAGTATTCAGGTTTTGGTCCAACTGCAGCACCCAATATTTTCAGTTCCCTAGGCTGGACATGCTGCATATGCTATTTTGTGTTACTTAATATAGTTTAAGTTTGTTTCTTTTTTGCAGTACCGGGGATTGAACTCGGGACCTTGTGCTTGCGAGGCAGGCAGCAGAACCACTGAGCTAAATCCCTGGCACTTAATACAGTTTAATGCCATCTATCCAGTCTTCATAAAATGTGACATCTAGTTTTCATGAAGAGTAACATTTTCAACCACGTGTACTTCTTGTTTTTGCTTTGTTTTGCTATAGGGATCTCTTACTCAGTGTTTGGTGGATTGGATTCAGTGAGAAAGCAACTACTTTGTCTTTTGATGAATTAATATTAGATAAAATTTTGAAACACTATCTTGTAACTTTATGGCTGAATCAAGTCCCCTGGTATCATAAGTGTTAGTAACCCATCTTTCCCTTGCTGCTTTTATCCTTTTGTCTCGCTTTTCTTTCCTTCCTGCCTTCCTTTCCTTACTTGCTTATTGCGGTGCGGAAATCAAAAGATACAATACATAATTCTATGCTGAAGGACTTATGAGGTGCTAGAAAGGGCTACAAATTCTTTAAAATGATTGTCAGCCACAGATGTTTCCAATTTTCAGTACTCAAGAAAATTGACAGTAGTAAATTTTTAAAAGAAATATAATGAGATTGGTGACATGATGACAACTAAAAAAACTGAATCAAAGTACTTTTTATGAATTGTCTTTTCTAACCTCCGGTGTTAGTGACCCTGATGTTTCTGAATGTACAATGAGTGGTTTAACACACTTTCTTTTAACCTTTATCCCCTCAGTCTGATCATTGTAATTTTTTTGGATTAACGAATTATGATCCATACAATGTAGATTTCAACTTAAAACACTGAAAGGAACAATAATGTCTTCCATTAATATCATGCATTAGAGTCTTCAAGATGTCACCTGGTTTTCTTTTTTCCTTAAAGAAGCCCTGAGGTAAGCAGGCCAGGGAATTTCACAGGTGAGGGAATCAGTCTCTGCAAAGCAACTTGTTCTTCTCAGTAAGTATCATGGCCAGGACTCAAATTTAGAACATATTTCTAGTCATGATCTTTACACATAGTTGAATGTTTCATAAAGGCATGAAGACCTTGTGTTAAGACTCTTTTCCCCTTTGTTTTTATGGCTTTTAGTAAAAAATATTTAAGTAGGCTACATGACAGTTTGCACTCAACTTGAAACCTAGAAATGCACTATCAGATAGCTGGTGCCAGATGCTCAGTTCAGAAACCTCAGTTCATCTACCCCAGAAGCACTGGCCAAGCCTCGGGGAGCAAGCATTTTAGATTATTTTTTATTCTACGTCAATTTGGAATGACTGTGTTGCTCCAACAAACAAGGCTTATGCATGGGGCTTGCTGCTGTGGTGAGATCTGAAGAGATGTTCAGAAGACCTTGATGCTGTCCCAGAGGTAGAGAGACTTTTTCAGATCACTGAAGGCCACATGAAGGGTCAGAGTAATGTACCGTGCCCGAATTCTGTAGCCACAACGTGGAGTTTTCAAAGTCGTGTAACAAGGTCACTACGCGGGTGTTATGGTTTATATCTACCCATCCCTCCAGAGCTCCATGTATTCATAGATGAGGCTTTTGGGTGGTGATTGGCTTATGGAGGCATGATACTCTTCAGTGGATTAGTCCACTGATGAATTTATAGGTAAATATGATGTTAGGAGGTGAAGCTTGGTCAAAGGAAATGGGTCACTGGGGGTGTGGCCTAGAAGGGTCTCTCTCCCTCTTCCCTTGATCCCTCTCTGCTTCCTTCTTCCATGCATCTTCTTCTTCTATTTCTCCTGTGTGATGCCCCTCTGCCATGCTATCTTGCCTTGAAACCAGTGGATTATGGACTGAAACCTCTACAAACTATGAGCTACAGTAAACCTCTCCTTTAATTTGTGGGTATCATGTCTCAGTGATGAGAAAAGTAACTAAGACAATGTGTCTCAACATATTTAGATCAGTATGTTTTTCAAAAAGTTACCTTTCTGCAATATGAAGTCCACAGAAAGTAGATGAAAAACATGTTTCTGTTTTCACAAATAGCCAAAATTATAAGATTAAAATGGAATACTGAAAGAAACATACAGGCAAGACACCTCACAGACTGGGCTTGGGAATCTGGCCTGTAGGACTTGGGATACTTCCTCTCTTTGCCATACTTTCAGCGCACTCGCCTACCTTTGTGTCAATGAGAAAAACGTTTAGTGTGAAAAGTTACCATGTTGGATTCGAGCCCCAAGAAATTAATGGACATTAAAAAGCATGAATGCATCCAGTACATCTGTTTCTAGCCTGTTTACCTCTGAGTAGAAACCATCCTTTAATTATCCGTTACTATCACAGAAGGCTTAAAATATCTTGCCCCGTTCCCAGTAATTTCCCATAGCCTCTCACATCCAGATATTCCAAACAAATATATAACCTAAGCAAAAAGTGCGTGCAGATTTAGAACCAGCATCTCTGCCCTCTTTGCAGGACAGTGACAGCACCAATTAGCTCCTGTGTACATCAGAAATCTGGATATGACCCTCCTTAGGTGCTCTCCCCCAGCCCATATGGCTGTGGGATTTTCAGTGTTGTCTGTGCATAACACATGGTGGCTTTCCCACAGACAAGTGCTTTCCTGGTCTAAGTGCTTAGGGCTTTTTCTTTCTCTTGCAACTTCTAACATGTCTCGGTATTGTCTTTCCATCACATATAATGACACATACATATGCATACATACACCTACATATATGCACACACATAGACAGTGAGAGAAAGGGGAATGAAAGAGTTTGTTCCCCTCTCTTCTCCTTTTCTTCCTCTGTTTCCTTAATTCTGCTATATATAAATCACCACGTATGCCACTGGTTGGTAGACCTGGGAGCTTAAAACTCCTACTGGTAAACACATTTTTATAGACCTGTTATTTTCATTATTGCTTTATAAATGATAGTGTTTGAAGCAGTGTGCAGATAAAGCAAAAGAGCTCTGGAATTCCAGTTGCCTTGATGTCAGGAACTATTGTCATGAAAAGCACATGTTTTTGTGTTTGAAGTAGTCAGATTTGAAACACATTCATCCTGCTTTACAGATGCATTTATAGATTGTGAAAGGAAACACCACTGGATGCACAAAGGGTGCTATTTAAAGACCACACATTACTGAATGTTGAGCAGCATGCAGGAACCCTGACCTAGTCTGTTAAATAGAAGGGCCCCATTGGAGGACCATGGATACCCCCGTGCCTGGGTGCATGCGTGTGTGTGTGTGTGTGTGTGTGTGTGTGTGTGTGTTTAATCTCTATTCTGGCTGTCTTGCTTATTTATCATGGAATAAATTACAGATGCATTTCTTATTTTTTACTGAGTGGCAGTGTTCTCTCAAAGAGGGAACATTACTTGATTTTGGATCACAGTGATCGGTATTGCATTTTACCCTTCACTATTTATTCTCTTTCACTTTAAACAAAAACTGAAGACCCTCATTTAGAAGTCTTCTTTAAGCCATTTGATTTAAGCCAATGAATGTAATTGTGGATACTGCAGTAAACAATGTAAGATACATTTAAGGCATAGTAGATTAACCTTTTATAAACTTATTATTTACCTTGGAATGCTTTTATATCCTCCCATTAAAGAACATCTTCTCCAGCTAAAACTATGAATGTCCAGGTCTACATACATGTTGATGTAATTATTAACACAAAGATACTTCTACTTTAATACTATTGGAAATAAAATAAAGGTGTTTTGCATACATGGCTTCAATGAATTGCCAAAACTCTAGAGAAAGATTTCACCTTCTTATTTAATAATTAAATGCTTAAGAGAGGCACCACAATTTGGACAAAATTAGTAGTAAGAGGCCCCCTCTGGACTAAAACTTAAGTCTTCTGACTCTGCTATATATGTTTAACCTCTTTATTCATAGCTTTCTGAATTTGATAATGATACATGATATGACTTTAAGGCGTATTTCACAAAAAATTAAGGGACAAAGATCAGTAGTTTGTTGAATGATAGATTAAACTATTGAATGTAAACTATTTGGCTCATTTGAACATGAAAATAATTTTACTAAAACTCTAGGCTACAACTTAGCTTTAAAATTATATATATACATATATACATATATATCTCACATATGTATCACAATGGTATGCGATAATCCCCGTGAAAAGATAGTAGTAAGTCAGATCCCTAATTTGAAAGAATATATAGTGTTATTGGGATAGAAAATAATGATTGTTACAAAAATGGAAAATTATTTTAGGCAATGATTAATGTGACAAGTATTAAGGAGATAATGTGTTGTATAGGAGGTATCAACATGCGGTAGGGGTCATATGAGAGAGACTGCTTCTTTCTTTAAAAACACAAAAGACCTATCAGCTTTTATCACTGAAAAAGTCATCTCTAGAGAGGAACTGAATCATGTGATGCCTGAATGTTATGTTTCTTTTGGGGGTCTCAACTGAATTCCCACTGCCAGTGCTGCCTAAAATGGAGAATCTCCTTCTCCTTTCAAAAGTCCATAGAGGTGTAGAGCAATTCCCCTTTTCTTAGTATTTCAGCATAGCTCAAGTAGGCTTGAATGTACAAAAGAATTTTCTAAATACTTAGAATAAGAAGGAACCAAGATGGAAATGTATAGACTTTCAAGCTTATGAACACATTTACGATCCTACCATGGCTAATTTACTCAGTCACAAATCTCTGCCCTATTAAACTTTACTTCACATACACAGCTACTACACCTGTACTTCTAAGAGCCCATATAATTTTTAGGAACTTCCTACTTTCTTACTGTTTAACTCCCTTGTTGCTTCTAAGCAAAGGAAACTCTTTACAGCCCAAAATATTAAAAATGATCTCCTAGGGTCCTTGACAGTGGCAAATGAGGGTCTTTATTGAGTTCATTTTCTGGTCTGAGTGACACATTTTCCCTTCTAGGTGAGTTACAAAACTATGGTAACTGACAGGATGAATAGTCTGAATTCAGGGCTAATTAAGGTATTTTCTTTCTGAAAACAAAATTATCCCAAGATGAGCTCGGTGATATAGCAAGACCATGTAAGTAAGCATGACATTTAGACAATAGGAATTACATATTCATATTACCAGGAAACACACTCAGGGAGGGAGAGTGCATGGAGTCACCTTACTGTTGGATTCTATCACTGGGACAAATTGAAGAATTGATGAAGGTTTAATATGCTGTTGAAATGACATATTATACAGAGAAGATGTCTTCTATTTAACATGATGTCCTGAGCCTGTTAAATTTCTTAAAATATAACTGTAGTTTGCCAAGAGTAAGAAATGTGTGGACTAATGAATTTTAATCAGCAGCTTCTCTAATTTAAAAAATATATAAAGAAAGAGGAAAGAGAGGCACCAGGGCCCTCGCCCAGGTTGCCCCTCTTCCCGAGAGGCAGTAAACTCGCTTCTTTCAAAGAATTTAGTCTTCAGGCAGCAAATAAAGTTTTATTTTTTCCTCACATATAAAACATATCCTGGACAGACCACCAGCCTGTAGTTAAAAAAAAGACAAAAAAAAAAAATCAAAACAAGAACCTCGGGGCTCATTTCATGTTACAAGCAGAATATTAAAAGTCACATGTGGGAATAAGACTATGAACATGTCTACTTCCATTTAGAAAAGTCATTGTGGAAATGGGAAGCTTACATATTCTCATTATTTGTATTCTCTATTTGGAAAAATAAAGAAGGTAAAATTGATCAAGAGCCTTTGGAGGTCAAGTATTTGTAAAAGCATCTGAAAGAAACCAATGATTGGATTATCTCAAAACACAGAAATAGAGATATCTGAGCCATCATTATATGGAAGTAATATATCATGGAATACATAAAAAGCTTTATATATTGTGCTGATTATGTAGGAGAAAAGGTATTCTAGCTATTGGTCATTCAACGAATATTTATTGAATGTCTAATAATAGGTTTTAGAATGGGTCCGAATGCTAGCAAGCAAGAATGTGTCACTCTATCAAGCCATACCTAAGTGGTTCATGGGGATTATTATTTATTTATCACATTGTAAAGCAAGTACCATTGGAGAGGAGGAAACAGAATCGCAGAGAGTTTAGATAACTTGCTCAAGACCACACAACTAGATAACTGGTTCTTAAACAAAAGACCTTGAGGTTTCTCTGTAGTATTGAGTGTACACTGACTTTGCCAGCAAAATATCTGAGGGCCATTTCTTTATGATTTGTGTTTGGATTTGGAGTCACATAGCTTTGTATTAACATAGTTGTAGTGAACATTAAGACCATGAGAAACACTAAAAGAAAACAGATCACAGAAATAGAAGAATGGAGTTGGATATTCTTGCTAAGATTTACTTCTTAAATTTGTCACAAAACCAAAAGTTCTACTCCTGAATGTTGAAGAATGCGTATAGCGTGTTGTTCATAATAACTAACAAGTAGAAATGATTCGAATGTCATTAACTGATAAATAGATAAAATGTGGCCTATTCATACAATGTGATGTTATTCATCAATAAAAAAATAAGTTAATATTAGCTTCTAGGATCTAATAGGAGCCTCAAAAACATTACACTAAGTAAAAGCAGTCATGTGTGAATTATAGGTAGGCAGTATTCTAAAATACCCCTTAAGATTATACTCTCTGGTGAACTGTCTGTCCCTGAGCTTGGAAGGGATTAGTAAATCATGTGAGAGTCACTCTTGTGATGAGGTTATATAGTATAGAAAAGGTGAAGAGATGATGCAAAGGTAATTAGGTCAATCGTTAGGTTAATATATTGAAATTTTCCTGGGTGGGCCTGTCTTAATCCCTGAATGGAAAGATTCAAAACTATAGTTATTCCCTTAGTGACCCTGAAGAAATATACTGTAAACCACTTATGGCTGTGGGACAAGGACTGAGGAGCTAGAAGGAGTCTCCACTGATAGCCACCCAAAAGGATGAACTTCAGTCCTCAGTCTTGCAATCACATGAAACCCACTTCTGCCAAGACCCTGAAAGAGTCTGGAAATGGATTCCTTCCTAGTCAAGCTTCAGGTGGGAACACAGCCTGTACATACTTTCATTGTCATTTGTAAGACACAGAAAATGATGCTTCTAACCTGGACTTCTGTCTTACAGAAACAGTGAGGTCAAAATAGATATTGCTTTAAGTTCTTAAATCTGTGGTAATTTCTAAAGAGCAGTAAAAATTATGTGCCCAAATTCTATCCCTATATATGAAATATCTAGAAGAGACATCTAAAACCCTGAGAGAAAATCTAGCTCCAGATTAAAAAATAAATGAACAAAAATAAAAAACATCTGTCTTATGCAGAGTGTGTATGTGTGAGGGCATATATTATATATGAACTGGCATAACTATGCATCCAACACTAAGCTTGTGTGTACATGAGTGTGTGTAACAGATCCAAAAAACTCTAGCAAAGCCTTTGAGGAGAGTGGCACATGCAAGCATAGCAACGTCTTAGAGAATTTAATTGCCAGTGGGACACCACCAGAAGATGAAACTAAGGTACTTGGAATGATTGCTTGCTAAAACAAGAACAAACAAATAGACCCCTGTGTTCTCTAGAGACACCTAAAATGTCAAGGGCACAATTGAAAATTACTTGAAAAGAACCAGGAAAAGTACAAATTCTCATGGATAAACAAAATCAACAGACACTAACCTGCAGATGACTGGAAAGAAATCGCTTCTGTTGATCATCTTTTGTGAAGTAAATGTGAACTTGGAAACAAAGGGAAAGATAGAAGTTTCCAGCTGGGAAGGAAGAAGAATAAAAAAGAATTATTCAAAATTTCAAAACTGAAAAATGTAAAATATGAAATAAAAAAATTTGCTCCTTGGGGTCAGTAGTAGACTTGAGATGATGTTGGAAAGAACAGGTGAGTTTGAAAGTAATTTGATAGAACAGTAAGGCCTAAGGTGGAGGAAGGTATTGGGGGAAATGCAGAGACCCTGCAGCATGAGACTGCTGAGTCATCCGTGTACACCCCTAGGCCCTGACCAAGCAAGGACTTAAGTCATGGATTACATCAGTGCAGAACTCAGCAGGACAGCAGGGACCAGGAAGCAAGGAAGATTGCCTCAAAGACCAGAGGACACTGAGCAGATGCCAGGAAGCTCTTTGTCATCACCTTAGTCTGTCACCTAAAGCATGTTTCATTGCATAGATGGGAGACTCCATGATGGTGCAGTTAATATCAGTGTATCTTCCCCAGGAAACAATTTGAAATATTTAAGTATTTATCACGGTGTGGTGGCAACACATAGACTCCAATGAGATAAAATTTCATAGAATATAGTAGATATGATATATTCCATACAGTACAATTATCAAGCCAAAAGATGTAAAATTGTAAAGGACCTGATATCTCAATTCCATAGTATTAGGAAAATTGAGAATCTGTGTGATTTAGGCAGAATTTCTGGCATTTCCTAGAGGAGAAAGCATGCTCAGGCAAACTGTGACAATCAAATATTCACACTCTGTCTCTTTCCACCAGAACTTGATGAGTCTGGGAGAAAGGGCTCGAAATTGAACAGCTGGAAGATGAGATCCATCACACACACAAGCTGGAGCTCCCATAGCTTTTTAGCCCATGTATTAATAAGTCTTGGGATGTAAAAGGAGAAAATTTAGTTAGGATAATGTGTGCTCCTACGTGGGATTACAGATCTTTAATGTTATTGTCTGTACTGATGTCCGTTGGACTAGGAAGAGGCAGCTGGCTCTCTGTGGTTTTCACGAGAAGATATCCACCTCACCAGGCTATCTCAGTGAGACAAATTTAAATGCATAAATGAAGATGGATCATTTACCCAGTCCCATTGGTTCTGTTTGTAGTGCTTTTTTGCCCTGAGATTACACAAATGGATGGTTTTATGGCCACTGAATATAGCACAGCTGTAGATATAATATATAATACAACAAGTAATTGTTCAGAAATGGGGGGATTATGGAAACATTATCTATGAAATGCTGTCAGGTTTCAAAAGCTGCATGTGTCGACCTACCTCATACAACACAGCCTGATCATATGCTAGGAAGACCCTAGAGCCACTTTTAAGTTGTAGGCATAACTCCTTGGAATATTCTTGGTATTGAACTTTTCTCTTTTTCTTCTTTAGCTTTTTTTTTTTTTCTTTTTTTAAATGTACTTTGTGCCAGATGCAAAAAACCCCACAAAAAAACAGAAAAGAAAAAACATTGGCTTTCTTCACTAGTCATTTTCAGCACGTTTTCCCTAGAACTGGGGCCAGTTTAGCATTCTCCAGGGTGAGGCCACACTGCCACTATCCCAGTCCATTGCCCAGAGACACCAAAGATGCAGTTTTCCTTGTGATCCACTAATTTTCAAAACGATGGAGTTTTACAGTCATTCATAAGGAAGCCCCAGGAGCGCGAAACAGTACTGAAATTAAGCTTAGTGTGTGTGAACATTATATGCTTTTCTTCCAACCCGTCTGCATTGATTATGTCTATGCACTGTAAGTGATAACACCACCATAAACCCTCACAGCTACACTGGAGCATGCCACTTTGCTTGTACCTAGGGGCCTGGGGCCCCTGTAAATCTTGGCGCTGCCAGTGCTAGGAGCTGATTAAAGTGTGCTGGCGTCTGTGTGCCCTGTGCCTTCCTGCGTCTCCACTCTCTCTGCCAAGTCCCAGCAGTCACTGACAGGGCTCCCTAGTCTGCCTTTGCCAAGTGAAATGTTTTGAAATTAAAAATCTGAAGAAATGGCGCAATGAGCGCTTGATCAGGTGGTTTCTCCTTAGGAAACTGCTTAATGGGGGGAATTCAGCACAGCCTCCCGGGGGCGTCTCCAATGTAGAACTTGAATTTAAAGAAACAGGATTTCTTTCCTAAATCAGACAAATATGCTCAGGTCCAAAAAGTGAAGACCTTTGTTTCTTATGATGTTTATTTTTGAAAGATGTTTTTAAATTTCTGATTCAACTCACACTGCATGCTACCCTAGGAAAACGTGGAGAGCATACAAAATGTACATAGGAGAAAATAAAAATGATCCATAATCACAACAAAATTTGGATTATGCTATATATTTACATATCCACATCTAAATATATATATAAGTATATATATAAATATATATTTCAGTGTGTTCAGAATATGTCCTGGGATTATCAAAAAGTCTATAAAACTGGGTTATTTGTATAATAATCCATGACATGGAATTACTAACTTAATTCCTGTTATCGGACATTTAAATGTTTTTACCCTAAATTATTGAATAATACACAATGGATATTTTTGTATATAAGTCTCAGTCCACATGTGTGACTATTTTATTAGATTTGTTTTCTAAAAATATAATCGTCAAATAAAAAGATATAAAATTTTAATGGAGCTGATGTCATACTATCGTCTGGAAGTGTGATAGCTTACCTGTTTGCTAGTGTTGTATGAAAGTGCACATTCTAACTCAACATTGCCAGCACCGAGAATCCTTCTTTCTTTAAATGTTTTTTCTTTTAAATACAACTTAATTATCTTATGTGTATTTCTTTGATTTCTATATGAACCTGGAGTTTCTCAGATATATATATATATATAATGCCTATTTGCATTTTCCCTGTAATTACTGTATTCACATGTGACATTTGCTGATTTTTCTATTTTGAGTGTTATTGATTTTCTTTTTACTTGTTCATTATGGACTACAGCAGTATTACTTTTCTCAGCTATAATTGACTGGTTACAAATATTCTTCCCATTTGTCACTAGCCTTTTAGCAACAAACTAGCCTTTTTTTTAAAGACAAACTTTAATTCTTAGTAACTCAAGTGTTTCTTTTTAAGTTCTTTCATTAGATTTATGTCTTTTTAAGTCTTTCTCCACTTCCCAACTCATTTAGTCTAAGATTGTGGGTAGTTTTTTAAATAATGGTTTTACTTTAAATATTTAAATACTTTGATGTATCTGAGAATCCAATGAAGAATCACTTATCTATCAGTCAGATTTCTTTGAAATATTAAAAACATATATATTTTAGGGAACTAAATATTCTGTGGCATTCATTAGTAATTCTTGTGCATCATACTATATTAATTATTTTTCATATGTAGTCATCCATTGTTCTTCCATTTGAAACTTACTACAAAGCTTGTGTAATTTTCCTTTTAAATGAGCTTTAGAATTACATTGTGAAGATTAGAGAGAAAAATGTTATTGAAATCTCAACTGGAATTGCTTTCAAACTATATGCAGTCCTCGTTTGGCACAATTATCTGAGATTCATACCATGGGACCACACAAAGCAAGGACATTTTTGAACTATACACAATATTTTGTTAATGGAATACCGTAGAAAAGGAGAGCCGCCTATAGAAATGTATGTGAATATTGCATACTGATAATCTTCTAATCTATGAACAAAATGAATCTCCAGAAATATGTAGAATTTGCTTTCTGTATCCCAGGCACATGAATTAATATTTTCTCTTTTAAATCTCTCAAGGAAATATTGCAGTGTTCTTTCAATGAGTTAAATATGTTTTAAGATATACCCCAGTTATTTCACATTTACTTTAACTAAAATCCTTTTTAATATTGTACCTTTTAAATGCCTGCACAATAAATAGGGAAATTATTGATATAGTAGGCTATTTGTCTTGGATCTGTTTCTGAATTCTACTGATCTAAAAGTAGACTTTTTTTTTCCTATTTATTCCCTTTAGCTTTCTGAACAATTCAGACAACTCTCCTCCTTCATAATCTCCAGTAATTATATTCCTTCTTTTCACTTTGTTTTATTAAATGAAATTATTCCCAATCTTATAACAAATTTAAAAAGCTCTAGCTATAATAAGTATCGCTGAATGTCCTTTAAATTGTTCACTCATGTTACATTTCTGGGAATTATATCAGCTTTTGGTTTAAGGTAAATAGTCATTTTGGTGTCAAATAAGGATCCTTCTCTTTCTAATTTTCTTAGAAGTTAATAGGAATGTATTCTGATATGCCTTTTAAAATTTTTTAAAGATTTAAAATATCTTCATTTCAACTTATTGATGTAGAATACTTCAGTAATATACTTAGCAATACTGAAATATTTCATGTTTTGGAGAGAAATTTTACTTAGTTGAGAGAGGTAATTTGTTTTTTGCTCTCTACCAAATATTTTCCCTAATAATTATTACGAGGATTTTTAAAGGCATATAGTAATAAGTGAATTTGAACTCTTATTTATTTTCTTTATAATTTTGTTTGGTTTGGATTATGGTTATGCTAGTTTTAGAAAACTTACTGTTTGGGGGCAGAAAATATTTAAATAGCATTAAAATAATTCCATATTTGAAACAATTATAGAACTTATCAATAAAACGCTATGGTAGAAAATTCCTGTATAATACTTCTTTGGTAATGTATTTCTGTCTTTTTTGGTTATTGAGTGTTTTCTTGACTTTTTATGAGGAAGTGTACATATTCTCAGAAATGTTTCATCTTTACTGGTACTTAAAAATTTAGTTGCAGCATTAGATGTCATTATATAAAACATTTCCACATTCAGAATCTGCATTTTTCCAGTGTGCACACTGTCCCACTGTCACAGACCCTTGTCCTCAAAAATTATCAATTAAAGCTGGGTGTGGTAGCACAAGCCTATAACCCCAGCCCTCTTCGAGGCCGAAGCAGGAGGCTCACAAATTCAAGCCCAGCCTGGGCAACTTAGGGGAAACCTGTTGGAAAATAAATCAAAAGGGCTAGAGATGTAGCTCAGTGTAAAGGCACTGGGTTTAATGCCCAGTAACATATACACAAAAATGAATCATTTATTTCTGTGGGTCTCGAGGAGTCCTGAGTGCCCATCCCAAGACCTGTTGAGCCAGGGCCCCTGGTATTATCCTGTTTCCAGTGCTGGCATCCGTGCAGAGTTCTCCTTTCCATTGAGTAGCACTCCTGCACCTCCCAGCCTCTCCCCTAGGCACTCCTGCTTCTGTTAGTCAGTGCTGCTTCTCTTGGGCATTGGTGCTAATTTCATTTGGTCATCGATGCACATTCAGGTCTCATGTCCTCAAGACACAGTGCCATTTACTAGAATTGGAATTGAAGAGGTAACTTTCTACTCTGTAGATTACTTTCCCCACCAAAATACCAGCAGAGCAGAACATCGCCCAGGTTCTCCAAGGTGCGACCCCGAGCAGGATGTTAACACCCCTCCAAATAAACCCAGGTGACTTCGGATGGAATTGAAGGCAAATATGAATGAGAGCCTATGCTCTTCCCAGAGGCAGTTTTCTCCGCTGGCCAAGGCTTTGTCAGGGGATGGGCTTGTCTTCCTTTCATCTTAGCGATTCCTGCACATAGACTTCCACAATCTGATTGAGTAGGAAATACTGTTACGCAGAGGAAAACAGACACAACCTGCAGACCCTGGCTTCATCCACAAGATGTGACAGACTCCCTTCTTTATTTCTGAGTTGAATTATACTATTTTAATCTGTTTTCTCTCCCTTCCCTAGATTAGACAAAGATAGTCCATTTTGCCTTGTTCTGTTCAAGTGTACTCTTAATCAGTTTGTGTATCATTATAATTTTTTACTTTTGCTTTTATATTTATTTATATTTTCTTTAAATGTGCTTTTTCTAACTTCTTTGATTTTTTGTTATGCCTTTAAACGTTTGTGCTCACAGATCCATCTATAAGTATTTACAGATTTATTTGCATTACCTTATAGTTCACATTTGGTTGAATTATATTTCATTGCATACTCTTCTACTGTTATTTTCTAAAGTACAATTTACTGTAGTTTTGATTTATTTTCTAATATAATATGTCTTTAGAAGATGCTATTTTTGTTTCATTCTTGTGTTTTAAATTTCCAAGTAGGTCAGTGTTCTCTCTTTAAATTCATATGTTTAATTCCCAGTCAATTATGTTCTGAGAATGTACATGACTTATATATTTTTTCTTCATGATCTAATACATAATTATTTTTACAAATGTTTAAAATATATTTTAAAATATATTATTCTGTCTTTGTAAGGATTACAATTTGATATGTAAACTTTCCTAGAATATCTTCTAATTCAATTCTTATTTAATAGTGCATTGAAATATTTGAGTCTTTGCTTTGAACACTTGATATATACAAAGTTCCAATGAGTGCTTAGTTTTACTGTAATTAAGCTACAGTTCTGTAATATTTCCAGGAATTTTGTATTTTTATTCCTAGAACTAATTAATAATTAAGGTCATGATTTTACTTTTAGGGGCATAGCATATTTTCCCTTTTGCCTCAGATACTATTTTGTGTGCAACTGGTATTTCCACATACATTGTTTTTATACTTTCGTGAATCTTCTTTAATATAGAATAATATCTATAAATGCAAATTAAGGAAAAACCTAGCAGAGTTTAAAGAATGCCCACAGCTTTGCCTTGTGCTTATGTTAACTCTGTGCCCATTTCGCCCTTGGCAAAGTGAGTGTATCAGCGAGTATTATGTGCATTTTGCTGACCCTAACTCAAATCAACCTGGCTTTATCCTGCTATCTTTCTTTGAAGTTGCTTCTTCTGTCCTTCCTCTCTCTTGGCTTCTTGCTCAGATTGGCCTTGCACACCGCCTGTTGCAGGATTATAGAGGTTTGAGGCTTCACATCAATAGATCAGAGGTTCTCCCTCATCTTCAGGGGAGCAGGGGCCTTTTGTTTTGTCAGCTCCCCTTTACCTATGATTCGTCCTATAAAAGTGGCACCTGGATAGGATTTCCATAGAAGCCACTTCAAGGAACTATAGGCATGGCCAAATTTTCCTGACAAGACTGAGAAGAAGGCTGATAACAATAAAAACTGGGTTTATTAAGGCAGAAAGAGAAGAAATCAACAAATAATTACAGTAGTACCACATATTTCATATTGGGTGCGTGTATCTCACTAAAACAAGAGTGTCTGGCACATTGCAAGTGATTAATAAATAAAAAAGCTATAATTATTAACCTTTAAATAGTGCTTTCTATTTTCTTGTGAGCAGCTTGTATTTGAATTTTAAAAACTGCCTAAATCTTGTTCTTTGGATTGGACAATTTATATCATTTTTCAACATTCCCACATTTCTATTGAACTAATTGACTCTATAATTTTGTTTTATAAAATGCTAGATGTTTTAACCTCCTTTAAATTTCCTTGCTTCTTTGTTTTTATGCTATCTGAAATGCATGTATTATCTTATTCCTCAGTGATTTTTAAAGTGTACCTATTTTTAATTGCTAAGTTCAAGGTTAAGAATTACTTGAGCCTGAGTTTCTTCTAGTCTTCTTAAAGGCTAATGGAATTATAACATAAGTCTTTTACCTACTCCTGTGTAATATGGAGACAAATCAAACTATTATTTCCCCTCCCCAACCTTCTCTGTTTGTTAATATGATTCTAGGTAATAGAAACAAATCATTAGTTGTTCAAGTCTAGTTTGGATTCTTTTTCACAAGACTTGACCTCCCATGTCTTTCTTTGTGCAGGCCTTCGTGCCTCCCCTCCACATTAGCTTCCTTTCTGACTGCATCTCCCTCTACTCCGCATGCAGTCTAGTGTCTTATTGCTATGAACCTAAAGGAAAGAAAATGCAGTTGGCCCTCAGCATCCATGGGTTCTGCATTGTGGATTTAACCAACTGAGATAAAAAATATTTTTTAAAACAGTGTGTCTGACTAAATATGTACCTACATTTTCCTTGTCATTATTTGTAAATTATATAGTCTAACAACTATTTATTTCATTTTAAGTACTATAAGTCACCTAGACATGATTTAAAGTATAGGGAAAAATCTCTGAACCTTATATGCAGATGAAATCATAGTATACTGTTTTATATACAGAATTTAGCATCTGTGGGTTTTGGTATCCATTAGTCATCTGAGATACTACAAAGTGCTGCTATAACTAGGAAATGTGGTTCTATTCAATAAAGATATCACTTTATATTATTAGACTCAGCAGTTCTCCATAGTTTTTGGGAGGCTTCTATTCTAAACAGAATCATGCTATTCCATTCAATGTATAAATGGGCCAGTAAAATGATTTCACCAAGATAAAAGAGTAGTCTTATTTCTAATACAATTTTAAGTATTACAATTAAGAGAAATACATAAGTGGTAATTGGCTTTTAAAATGCATGAATTGTTCTCAATTATTTTCTACTTAAAAGTGGTATTGTATCGTCTCAAACACAATACCCTGTTAAAGGAGAAAAGGGATGAGTTTAAAGAATTCACCAAAGATTGCATCATCATTTTTCATTTCATCCTACATTTTTACAAGTCCTGAAACCTAAAGGACACAATGAGAGTGTGGTTGCCTTCGTACTCTTGCCACACGGGCTTGGTATGGCCTCAGTTTCTAAACTCTTTTAGAATGGTGCAAATGTGCAAGAAGTCAGTGGAATAGAAAAGATGTTCAAAGTGACTACACTGATGGTCATATAGGAAGATGAGCAAATGTTACTCAAAGCTAAGTTTGAATGTAGTCAGCCTACTTTCTGAAAAAAGCTGGAGTTAGAAATGTGGCACCAAACAAACTGCAACATGACAAAGCCTCTACCATTCTTCCAAGCCACAAAAGCAAGAAAAACTGAGTGGACCGAGTTCAGTTCCTGCAACTAGGTTGTCAAATGTGTTGGCTGCTAAATGAGGACTTGTGTAGAGTATGTACTTTATAATATTCGCACAAAGAAATATTCAAAGGAAACTCCAGCTTGATGCCTTTACTTTTATTTACATACCTCTTATATCCAGAATTGTAATGTATAACAGAACATAAAACAACAGTACTGTACTGTACAGCATAATCAGCAAACATTACAATACTGTATAAAGAAGATATGCTGCCCCCCAAAAGATAACAAGGCTCCATAAACAAGATGTACAAACTGCACACAAAAAGACTCGTCGTGAGTCCAAGTGATGGGTCATTAGTCTGAGCAGCATCTCTTTGTCATAAGTCTGAACAGTTGTTAAACAGACAGGTCATTAAATGAGGAAAATCTTTATTAGACATCATATTATCAAAATAGTTCAATGAAAATGATTTGTTTAGCTTAAGAACACATACTGTCCAGTAGCCTTTAAAATAAAATATGGCAGCCACCAACAAATCATCATATCACTTGGGTTCAGGGAATATTGATCCCTCATATATCAAGAAAGACAAGGATGAAAATATTCCAGAAAATCCATGATATTTTGTAACATAGCAATGATATACAAAATGCTCATCAGTAATCATGATTGCAAACTGAATGCAATCCAGATATGATGTTTAGCAAATCAGTAAACCATTGGCATCTATTCCTGTATTTCCTCGTATGCCCTTTCCTGGCATCTTAGCAGCTTCCATGAATTCTTCAAGGTTACATTGATCTCACAGTTGATACTGCTGGAAGCTGTGTTTTGAATGTGCAATTCTGGCTCGTTAATCAACGAGCTTCTGCAGGTCATTGCAAGGGACCAATGAAACTAAAATACTACTAATGAGATATCACAGAACCACGGACCTTCTTGACTCTAAAAATCATTGGAAATGCCAAATATCTTTGACAGTGAAACTGGCATTCATGGCGCCACTGCTCTGTCTGCCTTGGTAGTAAATACCTTGGAGGGTAGAAAGACATATAAAGTATGCAGTAAAGGAGCTTACTAGCAGGAGTGTAAGACAAAAATTAAAAACATAAAACAATCACAGAGCAAAGAATAACAGTGATAATTAATTGTTCAATTGTTTCATGTGGTTCAAAAGTGTATATATAAACCTTGAGAAAATATGTGCACCCATATGATATATTTTTACATATCAAACAATTTCAAAGATAATATCACTTCTAAAGAGTTTGTTTATATCTGAGAATTTATTTACCTCCAAAGGAATCAGTTTTATTATCACCTGAGGAACTGTTGGAAGCAAATAGTCCTTAGAAGTGAGCTCAATAAAAAGAGCATACTGATAAATTTTTCTGGCCTTTTGGCACAGCTGTTTGGCCTGTATCATATGTGATCAACAGGTCTCATAAGACCAGGCTCCAAGTCACTCACCTCTGCATCAAAATAGGCAAACGATATATTTTTTGGATATGGAGGCAAAATAAGCAACCTCATATCCAAAAAATATTAGGTAGCTTATTTTCCCCCAGTATCAGACATTATACAAATCATACATATTTTGAAGATATTTGTCTTTTCATGAACGCTGTGTTTATTTGCACAATATGCTTAGTGAGTGTGCCTAAAATACAATAAGATACTCAGTAAATATAATTTGAGGCAATTCATGATAAAAAAAGCATGTGCTCATCTCATATTACTTGCAGCTGGGTGAATACCTTATTATGACTGAATGACATGGATAAAACATAATAAGGAAAGTTATTAAAGTAAGGAAAGTTGTTAAAGAGGAAATGTTGTGAGCTGCTAATTTTCAGAATCCCAAACTTTAGGTCAAAGTGACTCACAAAACAATGATTTGGAAATGGAAGTATTAGTTCATGATTCAACTGGCAGAAAATCGTGGGGCAATCCTTAGATTTCTTACTGGTCAGGGCTCTGGGTTGCAGATGACAGAAATTTGCTAGCTAGTTTAAGAAGAGAATCTGTAAATGGAACTTGTGGATCAAAGGCGATATGGAAGATGTAGTCAGGTTTTCCAAGAAAGTACATGGTAAAGATCTAGAGCTTACGTTGAGCCAGCCACTCTGTAGGATCTGTCACAAAACCTCACGAAATATAGTTAAAGCCTTGGGTTGTGAGTAACTTGTTCTGGGATTGTTCTGCGAGATGAACATACATTTCTAATAAATTTAACTTGATAAAGGAGTAATGTCTTGCAATCTGAGTAGTATGTGACACCAAATGTCACATAACAGCTGAGCCAATATTCTTCTCTCTCTCTCGCTGCGGGATTGTGGGTGATTGTTTCCCAACAGCAAGGAGTTATGGAGTATATCTTGTCTGCAGGGGAAGAGGAGGGGAAAAAGGTGGATTCTCTTAGTGAAAGGCATCCTACCCAATAACCCTCCTCCCTCTTGTCTCCATCACACCAGTCATGAAGGTTTTCAAAGGTAAGTGCAGGTTAATTTGTCTATTTTTCTTTATATTTTATATTTTCTTTATTATTTTGTATTTTCTTTAGTATTTTGTATTATATTACAGTATTGTAATCATTTTATATGAATAAAATGAATCATCTGATTCTCCCTTATTTCTTATGGGGAAATTCATTTTGATATACAAGTGCTTTGGATTACTGTCATGTTTCTGGAATGAGTTATGCTTGCAGACTAAGGCTTTACTATATACTCAGTTGACCTACATTTAAGTTAATTAAATTTTTGATGTCTAGAAATTATGTGGTTCTATAATTTTGTGTGGTTCTATAATGTGGTTTCTATAATTTTTAGCTTTCATTAATACAACCACTAGCAAAAGTGAATGCATGGATTCTTATTTTGTGAAACACTCATCAATCCAATAAATACTAGGCAAATATGTAATTTTGATGACTTAGAAACAAAGGAGAATCGGATAAATATTCTACCTTTAGGTTCCTTCCGTAAAGAATATGTTGAATGTTGAAATTTGTATTAGCTAGCTTTGTAGTTGACAGTCATGAATTGTACAACATTCTGTTCAGATAGAAGATGTAGTAGAACTCTTTCCCACTGAGCATAATTTTGAATATGAAAATGAGTGAAGATATTTTGTAAGAGAAACCAAAAAAGATAATACTCTCAGAAAATAGGTTGTCAGACTCTGTCTTTGCAGACTACATGAACAATGAAGAGTCCAATCATTAAGTTTTTTGTTTGTGTGGTTTGGTGAAATTGTTAATTACAAATTTAAAAATTATTGTTCACTGCTTACTAGCAAAAGCAGATTAAAATAAAGTCATTCTCTTTTGGAAGTTAACTAACTCCTATTCTTTGCTTAAAATTAACTCCAGTGAATTGACCTTAAAGTAATCAGATTGAGAGTGTCTGGGAAATGCACACTAGATTCTGGAATGCGTACTGGGGCAGCTGAGCCATTGTGGGTGGCAGAATGTGGCAAAATAAAACCATAAGCATTGGGCTCTGCCACACAGAGTGCTGAACTGTCAAGTTGTTTTCAGATTCTGTGGCTCAGGCACCCGCCAAGCAGGAGATTTGCGATGAATAGCGCCCATATTGATTTTTCCATAATGGAGTGTAAAAGAAAAATGGATAGGTTTTGTTGCAGGTATTTTCATGGGGTACTAAATTGGAGGATTAGTTGCAAACAGCAGTACTGATAAAGTCTGCTGTCCATCTTGATGGTTGGGTCTTTCTATTAAAATGACACATAAATAACCTATTATATCCCCCACCCATGGAAATTCAAATGCACCTGTCAACTTGACAAAGCACTTGCCTGGAGGGAAGCATTGTTTACATTTTCACTCCATTCTTCAGAAAAAGTGAGATTCTAATTATTTCTCCCACTGTAAATTAATGCTGACTATGATGGTTAGCATATCTCTGTATTGTTACATCTTTTGGAAAGTTAAATAATAGAAATGATCCATCATGCATTATGCAATGTGTATTTTATGACAGCCTTCACTGAGCTCTTTTGTCTCCTTTCTGTAAATGCTCACATCTTCTCTGACTTCTGTGCTTTCTGTATCTTTTGTAGTATGTAAGAAATTCTAGTTGATATCCAGTTAGTTCCCAAACTCTGAGCTTCACACCCTTCTGCCTGCCTTTTTTCCTTTATTGAAACCCATATGTACAATTATTAACTGACCACTACCTGATCTCAGTGGTTGTACTGTATACATGTAATTGTTAGTCTCCCCTTGGCATTTTTTCACCATTAAATACATTATATCTGCAAATACATCATTCAGTTATGTTTAGAATTTCCACCTTTCAAGTCAATGAGTTTTCAGAATAATTCACCTTTTCTTTGTTGTTCTTATTGATATATCCTGGTTAATATTTGTGGTTATAATTACATTAAGTGATCTACCTTATAATAAGTTCTTACTACCCTCTCCAACTTAGTGCATACATTTCTGCTCCAAGCACTTTCTTTATGATCTTCCCACACACCCTAGTCACCACCAAATAAATGATTTCTTCATGGGACAAAAACATGTGGGGACACATAGTTTATATGAGTTCTGTAACAACCTCATGTAAACTGAGAGTAAAGTTGAGTACAATGCTACCATAGAACCCTGAATCCAGAATGTTCTATTCTTTCCAAAAAAGGGATTCATTAATATTTATAAATTAAGTACTGTGCTTTTTAAACTTCATATGTCTCTCAGATGATCTTGGAATTAAAATCACCCAAAGACAAAGATTCCAGAAATCAAACTTCTAGCTGCCCAATTAAAGACCACTGCGCAGACATTTGAGAATGATGGCCAGGGCAGAATGCCATGCCTCCTGCCCTCTGAGCACAAACTTCTCCCCTCTTTTCCTAAAGAATCTCCATGGGTGAGCTGATCCCGCCGGGGCTCATCTTCTCCAGTATATAAGTCTGAAGTCAATTTCCAGTTTAATATTCTCTCAGGCTTGTTTCTTCCCGTAAGTAAAGTCCTGCCACAGTTCAAAAGATTATACTACAAATACACTGGCAAACTTAAATCAGCATTTCATCATGAACAATTTCAAAACCTGAAGCTGTCCTTCTTTTGAGCTAATTTAGCCAATCAAAATTAATGACAACACCTTTTAGCTATAAACAGTGGAGAAACTTAATACTATTATTTTGACTCATTTGTTGAAAAATCATTTTTAATAATAATTTATATAACTCTTCAGGGCTTATCTAATTTCCCGTCAACTCATGAAAAGATATTATAGTATTGTTTAGTTTCCAGGAAAATATACTAAGCTATTTCAAAAATATTTTTCTATCAGTTACCATTTTATTTATAGTTGTCATTTT